>JAJHZJ010000737.1:3447591-4047591 GCA_023548195.1 Bettongia penicillata ogilbyi
GAGTGTGAGTGAGTGTGTGAATGAGCATGTATGTGAATGTGTGTGTGAGGGAGTGTGTGTGTGTGTGTGTGTGTGTGTGAGTATGTGAGTCTGTGTGAGTGTGTGTGTGAGAGGGAGTGTGTGTGTGTGTATGTGTGAGTATGTGAGTCTGTGTGAGTGTGTGTGACTAGAGGGATAGGTTTTTTGTGGAGTCCAAACCAAGCAAAGCTGCTGATAGAAAGTGGAGAGTCAGCTGGAGAGTCCAGATCTAGCCCTCTCTAAAGGAAAGCTTTGGGAGGAATTTAGCTCATTCCCAGTCCTCTAATCAGAGGGGAGAGGAAACTTGATAGAGTTGAGATCTTAGTATCCAAACCAGCATGATGATAAGATTTTAGGCCATCATCTTATCCTGGATGGGGCATCATGTTCCATGGAGTTCAAATCAAGCAGAGCTGCAGATGGAAAGTGGAGAGTAAGCTGATCCCTAAGGAGTTAGGGGGATATCTTTCAAATGCTCTCACTTCAAGTCCCCATTCTGATGTCCCCAGGATCATCACTATTGATTAACATCCTAACATCAGTTGACAAATTAACCAAAATCAGCTCTTATAAAGTGATATTTACTGAAAAGATATACCAAAAAATAAGTAATTCCCCTTCTCCAAGGGAGGTATAGTCTTTTTCTCTGCCAGTGCTTGCTACAAACATTTTCACCTTGGAATGTACTTCTAGGTGCAGTAAGTCAGTAGATCAGCCATGACTTGCAGGCCATGGCTTCTTGGTTGCCAGGTTGATCCATAGTTGGGGCAGGTTAAGCAAGTTGCTCCTCATGACCGGGGCCTTCCTGGACTCTGCCACAAATAGGAGTTGGTCTCATCTCTACAAAACCATCTGTTTATGGGTGATCTAGTGTGGGGAATGGTGCCTCTATCCCACCCTCTAGAACTCAGAGAGTTGTCCTTATTCCCTTTAGCAGGAAGGAAAAATGGAAGATTTGACTGCTTAGAATGCACATTCAGTGCCGGTTCAGCAGCCAATTAGACTTTCTGTCATTATGCAATAAGCAGATATAAAATGGTCACAAAAAACTTGAATATGCTTTGAAGTGGAAGGCAATAAATTCTTCAAATGTCATCCACATGACTGTCTACCAAGCAGAGCAGCAGATTGCTCATGCTCAAAGGACTAGTCCCCTATTGGCTGGTCACCATTTGTACTAGGATGAACTTGCGCAAAGGTCACAGTACTCTGTAATACAAGATACAATCTTGTATTATTTTAAAACAACAACAACAGGAATGATTACAACTAGATTATGAGCTTATTTTGTACCCTACAGTACCAAGGACAGTGCTGTAAGTCACCAACGAATATTGTTCTATTGAAGCACATTGAACAAAAAGGCAATATACGTGATGACAAGGGAATGGCATTATTGTACATCTATCTCTACCCAAGCATTATGTAAACAACTTAAATCTGCTATTATATTTGAATACCCCAGTAGTTTGGTTGTAAGAGACTTGGCCCCTGTTCTGTAGAGAGAGAGTTCCCTCTAAACCTGCACCTCAGAACCTCTATTGTAAGCGTTGCCTGAGGGTAGGATCCAGGAGCTCAGGGTTATGCCCTTGGACCTCGAGATTGTTGTATTTTTTTATACTTGCCTCCCCAGTGCTTATCATAGTGCTTGGACCATAGTAGGCATTTAATAAATGCGTATTGACCGATTAATTGATAGGTTTCCATATAATTTGGGGAGAGAAGATAGAACTCCCACTTTAGAGGTAATATGAACATCCTAAGTGGTGTCCCAAGTCACCAGGGACTCCCAGTAGAAAGCAAAAATGGCTGCTTTTGCATAGAAGTTCTTAATAAGGTTCTATGAACTTAATGTTTTTTAAATAAGTATATTTCACTATAATAGACTTCCTTTGTAATCCTATGCATTTCATTTTATGTATTTAAAAACCTTATTCTGAGAAGGAGTCCATAGGCTTGACCAGAGTTCCAAAAGTGACTAATATACACACACACACACACACACACACACACACATACACAAACTGTCAAGAACTACGTGTCTTACATAATAATAATTTCTGGCAATGACTAGGCCTTACTTCATCTTTACATCTTTTGGGGTCTGGTGGTAAGCAGGAAGTTAGAAAATAATTGTGCAATCAAATGGAAATGTGTAAGAGGGTTAAAGGTTCTCTCTTTCTGTAAATACTAATGACTATATATCTGCAAGCTTTTTTTGAAAAGAAAAATATATTTTCAGGTGTGAAATATTATATACCATATCCTTAATTCCCCAGGGAAGACAGCTGTGATTAAGTAATCATGCCAAAAAAGACCCAGAAAGCATATTTATAGGATGACTTATGTAGCACATTATAGAGGAAACATGAAGTAATAGAAAGCATCACATTTTCCTTACATTTGTTAGGATAAATTTAAACGACCCATTTTTGTGCTCTTAGATGACAAATATTTCAATACTCTGAGGGTATCTCTGAATAACAATATTTCAATGAGTCAGTCGAAAAGCATTTATTATGTGTCAGACATTGTAGTAAGTGCTGGGGATACAAGTCCCAGAAACACATGGGACTTTCTCCTCATTGGTGGAGATCAATGCTCTGTGTCCAAGTGAGGGGTGGTGTGGAGTTGAACAGAAAAGAGATTCAGTCAGTTTACTTTCTTCAGATGAACCTCTTAAATCTCTTCTCTCTAAATCCAATACTCCCAACATTCTCCTCACCTATGCACCATTGTCCCCCAACAGGTCAATCTCCACCAATATAGAGAGAGTCCCATAGGGACTTAAGTAACACAAAGAAAGACAAAAAAATAGACCCTGCCTTCAAGGAGCTTAAAATCTAATGGGGGGGAGGAGGAGGGAGAGATATGCAAATAATTATATACAAACAAGCTTTTTATGTATGATTAATAGGAAGTAATCAATAGGGGAAAGGCACTAGAATAAAGAGGGATTGTGATAGGCTTCCTGTAGAAGGTGGGATTTTAGTGGAGACTTAAAGGAAGCCAGAGCCAGTTTGACTGGAATGTAGAGTATAAAGGTAATAGTGTGAGATGACTGACCTTGAATGCCAGGATAATACTTTATTTTGTAGGCAAAAGGGGAACAAATCAATTTTATTCTAACATTTATCAAGGATCTGTGCTGTATAGAGAGCACAGTGTTTGTATCAGGGGAGATACATGAATAAGGGAAATACACTCTGCTCTTATGGAACTTATATGTCAGTAGGGGGATAAGATAGCTACATAAATAAGTGTAGCCCTTGCCTTGCAGGGCCAGTGGCACGGAACAATGTTCTCATTGGTTCTCAGTGCCCCCATGTCTAGGTAAGGGATAAATAGAATTGTTGAGAGTTGGAGAGAAGAGGGATGCAACAGAAGAAAGAAAGACTTGGGAGAAAGTCGACATGTAGGAGTTGGTACTAATCCCAGTTTGCTACATTAGAGACTGGGGAATTTTCTCCTCGTCTAAGATCTGGGTCTGTCTTGGTTGAGCTATCTCACTCCCAAAGGAAAAGCTCAATTACTCTATGTATTGTCTGGCATGTAGTCTCATATGTATACTTCCTTTGTTTTTTCTTGTTATCTGTTTGGATAAATGAGTTTCCTTTCTGTTGCAAATGTGTGTTCATTATGGAACTGGTATCGAATGAGAAGGGAGTTAAGCCTCAGATGTAGAACTTGAGGTCCTTTGAGTGATCAGGAAAGCAGCTTCAACTTCCCTAGACTAACAATATTTAAGGGATCAGAGAGACATAATTCTAGTTCTATGCCTCTTTTCTCTCTGGAGATCAGAGTAGCTGCTTGCCTCAATGGCCTGCTTCCCCTCTTGGAAGGAATCAAAGTGTCCCTTGGAGAAGGGCCAGGGAGGAGACTCATAGAGGGTCCCAAAGAGGGGGGGCACAGGAACAATCCATGGTAGCAGCCTTGGGTACAACTGGGGGGCATTGAATAAAAAAAGGAGGTAGTGGAAGAATAAGGAAAGAAGATAAGAAAAATTTGAAAAACTGTTCACATATGTTTCATCTGTTAAAATGCAAACTATAAACCATTAGTGGTCAAGTCTATCAACAGGCCTTAACAAGCAAGTGGTGGCAAGTGAGCATGTTGTGCATTGCCAGGAAGTCCAGCATGCACTGGCACGAATATGTGCATGTAATAACTTGTTTACAATGTGATACTGCATGGTTATATAATGCAATATTGCATCATCAAAATTTCAATGCAGAAAAAGCCCTCACAAATTTATAATAAATTATTAAATTTAAGATACATCATTTAAAAGTATTTTATACTTTTTGAAATTATGTAAATTAAAAAAAAATTAAAAGATTAAAGAAAGTAGATTTCCAGGGTAGCACTGAGTAATTTTTTTTTCAAAAGGGGGTGGTAGGCCAAATAAGTTTGGGAACCTCTTCACTAGAGACATCTTTTCTTGCTTCCTGTAGAGCCACCTCTAGACAGACCCATGTAGATACACCTACTTTACATGGACCAAGCTTCAGCATGTCCCAGCATCCAAACACACACCCCTGAGCAAGATATAGGAGATATTAGAGAAATGAAAAGTCAGTCCTAGGTGCAAGTTTTTGAGCAGAGGAACAAATGTGTGTGAAGCTTTTTTACTAGAAAGATTATTCTGATAGCTGTGCCTCCTCTGTTCCATAGATCACATCTAGAGTATGATGTTCAGTTCTGTTTTGGAAGAACTAACAGAAAGTACAACAGGTTACCCTGGAAGTTACTTCACTGGAGGTCTTCAAGGAAAGACTGGATGATCACTTAGGTGTGTTGTAAAAGAGAATTTTTTTGAGGTTGTCCTAGGTACCTCCAGAGGCTCTTTTCACTTTCAAACTTTATGATATGTGACGGGTGGTTTGAAGAGACTGGGGAGATTGGAGGGAGGGAGGGAAGGAGGGACAAAGGTCAGTTATTGTAGTACAGGTTAGAAGAGATGATGGTCTTATTTAGTATGGAGCAGAGGAGAGGAGAAAATTTTCACTGGCAGCCTTAGATAGGATTTAACAACAGATTAGATTTGGTGGGGGTAAGGGAAAAGAGTAATGAAAGATGACTCTGATATTTGAATTTATAAAGCTAGAAGCATGGTGGTAAAATAAGCAGAGATAGGGAAGATGGGAAGAGGGTCAGGTTTATTTTTTCAGGAAGATGATGAATAAAGTTTTGAAAAAGCCTTATGTGACATTGATCATATGGCATCTCCAAGAAGCTTTGACTGGAAAGCAAACAGTATTATCAATACCAAAATGAGAATGGATTTTAAAATCCCTGAGAGTATATCATGTAGTGGCCATGTGCCAAGAGCTGTTGGGCAAACCCTGCCCTATTCATGCAGGTTTTTCACAGATAGGTTGTGACACAATGTGTATGTTGAGGCTGATGGAGACAGAAACGAAAATGAAAACTCACTGAGCCTCACGTGGACTCCAAGAGAGGGCTCTATTTATTGTATCTGTGTGTTCCATAGGGGAAAGAGTCAAGACTAGGTGGGGTGGCTGACCTGGCAAAAACAATGGAGTGCTAAATCTGGAGAGAAAATTTGATATGGTAGAAACAAAGAACTGAGTACTGAAGAAGGGGCTGTACAAAGGTCTGAGGGGCAAACTCGCCTCTTGGCTTCTGAATCGTGGGGACCTGAAGTGGAGAGTTTGAGTTGCTGGTGAAGCCAAGACGTATAGCTATAAGTTGGAAGGACTATATAAAAGTGCTTGTGGGAAGAGGGAAAATTTTTTTGCACATCCTTTTGATTTTTTTAAAATATGTAAATAAAATACTTTCTTACCCTCTCTAGCTCTCCTAGTCCTAGGAATACTGAATTCCTGGATCTCAAGAAAAAACCAGACCCTTTTACAACTCCCATTTCCTGTTCATTCATTTCCAATGTTATCCTTCCAATATCCCACTCCAGATCTGTCTGCTTTTTCTACAGTGTCTGGAATTTCCATTCCACAAATAACACATTTCCCTTCATCTTAGACCTCTTCCTCACATATGCCCTCCCATCTTCTGGCACTCACAGTGAGTCACAAATGACCCAGTGTCCTTGACCACCCTCTCTCACTCATTTTGAAGGGAGAATCAAAATGCTTCTTGCTCCCCATTGCCACTTCCAGACTCTCCCACCATCATTAATAACCACTGCCCTTTAGCAACCTGAACCCCTTTGAAATTCATTCCATCCAAATTTTAAAAACAGTTTAAATCCTCATTACAGTTATTTATTTGACCTCCAGTCAATTATCTCTTTTTTTCTCACTGAGTTTAATACTTGACTCACAAGTCTTTACCTTCAACCTAAGTTTTGCCCTTATATTAGGGAACTTATAAGTAAAGCAAATATTCCCTCAAACACTCTAGCATCCTAGTTTCTCAATCTACTCAACTCTCATTACATATATATGTACAGACACATACGTACACATATATGTGCATAAACACACACATATACATACATGTGCATACATACACACATACATACTATTTTATTTTATTTTGCTACTTTACGTTGATCTTGCAAAATCAGTTGCTAGGTCTTGTCAGTTCTATTTCCATAACTAACATAACTATTTCCATATCCATCATACCTGTCCCCTTTATGCTACTCATGTAGCTACCCCCTAGTTCAAGTTCTCACCATTGCCTTTTAATAATAATAATAATAAGAGTTTACTATTTGCCAAGCACTGTACTAAGCACTTTACAATTATCTTGTATTTGATCCTTATGACAACCTTGAGAGGTAGGTGCTATTTTTATCCTGATTTTACAAAGAAGAAAACTGAGGCAAACAGAGGTTAAGTGACTTGCACAGGGTCACACAACTGGTAAGTGTCTGAGACCAGATTGGAGCACAGGTCTTCCAGCCTTCAAGTCTATCCATTTTGCCATGTACCTACCTCAACTTTTTATCTGGACTATCGCAATAATCTTCTAAATGATTTACCTTAAATCTTTTCCTTTTCCCACTCTTCCTCCATACTGCTAAAGTTGTATTCCTTAAGCCCAGATCTGGAGATGACGTTCTCTTGATTAAAAAGAAAAAAGCTGCAGCAGCTCCCTATTACTTTTAAGATACATTATAAACTGTTTGGCATTGAAAGCTTTTCATAATCTTGCTTCAATCTTCCTTTCCAGGGGTATCACACATTGTTCTCCTTCACACTCTCTGCAATCCAGTCAGAGTGACCCTCCTCCTATTCCTCTTACCTGCCACTCCATTTCCTGTCTCCTTTCATTTGCACTGGTTGTCCTCCAGTGCTTGGAATGGACCTCCTCCCCATCTCCATCAACCACAGACTTCTTTAAGACTCAGCTCAGTCACCTTGTTCTATCTGAGGATTTTCAGACCTCCTTTGCTACTAGTACCACTACCACCACCTTTCCCCCTGCACCACCAAAATTACCTAGTGTCTACTTTATATCCCTTTTGTAGATAATTACATTTGTACCTGTTGTCTTTCCTCATAGAATGCTTTTGGAAGGCAGGGGACTTTTTCACTTTTGTCTTTGAATTCCTAGTGTCTAGCACAATGTCTGTCTGCACAGGTGCTTAATAAATCCTTGCTAATTGCTTGATTACTTTATGTTACCTTGAGTGCTCACACGTAAAATAAGGACAATTTTCTGGGATGAAAATGAGCCAGTTACTGAAGTATTCAAAACTGTCTTGGCTGGAGAGTGGGAGATACAAACCAGAAAAATTTTGTGGGAAGTACTCCTAAAATTGTACTAGGCTATTCATGTCACAAGGGATGTTCTGACAGAGTTGCAGTCAGTGAATATCCAAAAGATGAGAAAATCCACCCCTTCAAAAACAATACAAAACAAACAAAAGTCATAGTTGCTATTATTGAATTAGCTACAACAGACTACCATTTAGGAGGTTCCCAAGTTACCTGCCCAGTTAGAGAGCACAGTGTTCTAAACTCTAAAGCTCTGTGTTTTCATTACCTCAAGAAGACCCTTTGCATGGTAGGAATTTTTCAATCCAGATAAGAGGTAATAAAAATCTAAACTAAGGTAGAGGCAATGGGACTTGAGGAGAGACTATAGATGTAAAAGGGATTTCCAAGGCATAAATTAAGAGGACAAGGCATGTGATTGGATATTGTCAAGGTTTAGGTTTCCAACACAGAAAAACAGTGGAAAATGCTTCCAGTTCCAGGTGCGTTAGCTATTGGATTTGAGAATGCACAAAGTTGATGGCTTCACTTACTTCCATTTCCTGCATCTTTCTTTTGGAGTTGAATAAAGACCATAGTGCTAAGTCTGAACTGGAAAGCCATGGCGAGAGCATCTGGATTTAAATCCATCTGAGCAGCACTCTGCCTCTTCTGAAATGCTTTATCCAGATGTAAAAAATTTGAGTCCAATCAAAATTTGACTGGGGGAGAGGAATTCATACCTGAGGCTAAATCTCCTGAAATATCTGTATCCCTTTCATGTTAGGAAACCTGCATGCACACAAAATATCCAGCTTTTTGGTGTGGCTATCTGCACTGTTTGATATATGGTGGTGAAAATGCAGCCTGAGGGAATTGGGGACTTACATAAAGACATTTATTATATTTATCCATTTGTTATTCATGGATAGTTGAATGGGAACCAACACAATAAACCCTATGGAGACTGTTGTATTTAGTTTATGAGGTGTAGTGCTTAGTAAGCCTAATTCTCTCCAGTTTGCATATATGGGAGTAGGACCAAGTTGATCTAAGGTCTCCTGGAATGGCTGGTGTGGTTTTTTTTTAAACTAATAAGGCAGAATAGAATAGTAGAAAGAATATTGACCTTAGAGTCCTAGTTCTGACTTAACCATCTCTAGTCTTCCCACTAGCTGTCTCTCATGTTAAGGGCAGCTCAGTGGTGCAGTGCAGGAGTCAGGAGGACCTGAGTTCAAATGTGACCTCAAACACTTGACACTTACTGGCTATGTGACCTTGGGCAAGTCACTTAACCCCAATCGCCTCATCCTGGATCATCTCCAGTCATCCTGATGAATATTTGGTCACTGGATTCAGATGGCTCTGGAGGAGAAGTGAGGCTGGTGACGTTGCACAGCCCTCCCTCACTCAAAATAAAGTCAAGTGCAAGTCATGTCATTGTTTCTCTGACAGCATGGTCTTCTTTGGCAACGAAGGATGAACACACACACACCTTCATGCTTAGAATGTTCTGCGAATTCCTCTGGCTTTTCTCAGTACTCAGCTCAATTTCCACCTTCTACAGGGCTTTTCTGTTCCTCCTAGCTACTACAGTTTTCCCTTTCAGACTGTCACTTCTTCTCTTCATATATTCTTGCATTGTCTACAGTTATTTTCAAGTTGTCTCCACTATTAGTATGCTGGATGAGTCCTCAGCCCTTTGTTTAGCATAGGAAATCCTTGCTGACTGACTGACTTGTCTCTCTTTGTAACCCTGGACAAATTGATTGCCCTGAGTCTCAGTTTCATCATTTGTAAATAGAAGGAATTACATTTGATGTGGTGTAATTTAATAAACATCTAAGTGCATGCTATGGATAAGGGGAAGTTGGGTGGTGTAATGGATAAAATGCCCAAGCCTAGATCAAGAAAATTCATCTTCCCAAGTTCAGATCTGTTCTCACACACTTAACTGGCTGTGTGACCCTGGGCAAGTCACTTAATCCTGTTTTTCTCAGTTCCTCATCTGTAAAATGAGCTGGAGAAGGAAATGGCAAGCTACTACAGTGTCTTTGCCAAGAAAATTCCAAATGGTATCACAAAGAGTCAGCCACGACTGAAATGATTGAACAAGATACATTGGGGGTTTATGAGCAATCATTTTAAGGGATGTGGACCCACTAAATGCCTTGAACCTGGGTAGTCATCCACTAAGGGACTCACCAGAAGAGTTAGGGAGGGTCTCCAAGTGCTACATTCACAAAGTAATACATAGTGTTTACAAGAGGGATGAATTTCTACAAATTAGGGTGTGGGGAGGTATTAGAAAAAGTCTCAAATAGAAGATATGTTTTGAAGATGTCTAAGCATTCTATCAGGCAGGAGTGAAGATTACATTTCCAACACAAGGGATCACTTCTGTAAAGTCATGGTGGTAAGAATTGATAGTAGACATGGAGGAAGATAGATGGTAGACCAGTCTACTGCCATAGAGAATGTGTGGAAAGGTAGATGGGAGCCAGTTTGTGAAAGGTTTTAAATGACAGGTTGAGGATTTTCTCTTTTGTCCTAGAGGAAAAAGAGAAGATTTTTTTTAAAATTGGGAATTGGAGGGTCTTGGGACCTTTTAGTAATATCAATTTGACAGTTGTATTGAGGATGATGAGAAAGAGAGAGAGAGAAAGAGAGAGAGAGAGAGAGAGAGAGAGAGAGAGAGAGAGAGAGAGAGAGAGAGAGAGAGGGAGAGAGAGAGAGAGAGAGAACAGAAGCATGGAGATCAATTAAGAAACTACTGAAATGGTCTAGGTGAGAGTGCCTGAACTTGGGTATGGGCTGTGTAAGTACAGAGAAGGGGATGAATGCAATAGATGTCATGGATGTAGGATCAGTGTGGCTTGGTAACCAACTGGATGGTGGAGGAAGAAAAAAGACACAAGAATGACTTCAAGTTTGTAAACTCAAGTGACAGCAAGAGTGGTATCAATATCACTATTGACAAAAACAGGAAAATTTGAAAGAGGGATGAGTTTTTTGGGAAATATAATGCAATTAGCAATGTGGGACTTGTATGTATGCACACACATACATATATGGGTGTGTATATGTATATATGCATATAAACATATATATGCATATAAACATATATATGTTATATATATATATATATATTACACACACACATATAGGGAGCATACATGGCAAAGGAATAACAACTCCTTACCAATTTTAACTTCCTGTAACTATTGTATAACACCATCTGAAATGTTATTCTCTCTCCTCTCAGTCAGTTTATTAACTTTGAAATATACTTTAAAACTATTCTTCTTTATATTCACTCTGTAATCTAGAATCCTTCATCATTTGCTGTTTAGCCTCCTACCCTCTCAAAAGAATCCTTAAGGAGGTGGCTGCAAAGATAAAAGGCTACCTGAGCTGTCATATCTCTCTAGTGGATTATCAAGTGAAAAGAACACTTTTGAATACAGTAAGAGAGAAACATGGGCATCCAGGTGACTCAGTAGATAGAACACTGGACCTGGAATCAAGAAGACCTGAGTTCAAATCTGACCTCAGACATTTATTAGTTATGTGACTGTAGGCAAGTCACTTCACCCTGTTTGCCTCAGTTTCCTCATCTGTAAAATGAGCTGGAGAAGGAAATGGCAAACCACTCCACTGTCTTTGCCAAGAAAATCCCCAAAGGGGTCATGAAGAATATTCAGACACGACTGAAATGCCTAGACAACAACAAAGGAGAGAAACATGTTATTCATGTACACTTCCTTACCTCTGCTCACCTTCTCTTTCCTCTTTTGAGTTACTGGGCCTAGTTTGTTTTGATTAGTTATTTGAGGAGGACTCTAGCAAGAATTTTGCCAGCAATGACTAAGAGAGAGATCCCCTTGTGATTGTCACAGGACAATGTATTTCCTTTACCTTTATAGAGATGGACAATGGAGGCATCCTTGAACTCCTGGAGAATAACCTCCTCTTGCCATATAACCTGGAAAATTTCAGTCAGCTTTTGCATGAGCAATGGTCCCCCCCCACCTTGTAAATCTTAGCTGGAATAGAATTAGCACCAGGTACTTTGCCACATGAAAAGGGCCTAATGGCATCCAACACCTGTTCTTCAGTTGGAAGTTCAGCTAAGGAGGGATTGACTTCCATCTGAGGTAAACAGTGGTGTTGGGTGTGTTCAGGGAGGACTAGTACCTCTGGTGCGGTGGCTGCCGAGCCTTTTCAGGGCTCTTTCCACCTTTGGTGTCCACCTGTTCCACCCAATTCTCACCTGTGGCTCCAAGAAGCTGTAGCAAGCTCAGTGGCCACATCCCAATATGATTAAGGATTAAGTGAGTAAGTAAGAAATGAGACCGAGAATGGCCTCTTTACCTAAGGAAAAAAAAATCAACTTGGTAGGGCAAGACTCTAAGGCTTTTGGGCCAAAACTGAAAACATTCACTCTGAGCCAATCAGGGCCCAAAAAATGACCAAGTGCGGCTTGGCCTGGGACCTATTGTTGGCCAATCAATGAGAGCCAGAGTGATTTGGATTTAAGTCATGGTCGTTAAGAAAGAAATCTAGTCAATTCACTTGCATGTCAAGGTATCACCTCCTTGATGTCGTGAACCTCTTCCAGAACGAAGGACAGGGGGTAGAATTTTTTTTAAAATGACAAGTCTTTTCTTTTTTTTAATTTACATGAACTGATTCCCTCAGCTAACTGAAAAATAGTAATAATTCATTTTGATTTGCATTTGACATTTCATGTGGCAGACAGATGTTTTGGTGTTTGCTGTAAAGATGCAGCATTTTCTAAAATAAAAGTTATGCTTGAAAAAAAGAAGACGGTGTCCTTGGAGAGTATTCTCCCTACAATTTCCTTTAGTTGTCAAGAAAATTCCGCCCAAACCCTGGCCAATTTGAAAATTGGACCTGACATGCATTTGGTATGTTTTTTCTCCATGGAAATTTGTTTCTAAGTAATGAAGGGCTAGTTTCATTTGATTGCTGCTTAAAAACACTAGCTTCATTTTGCTATAGTCATCTTACTGGGTTTAAGGTTTCTGGTACCGGGACAAGTCATTTCTGTGGGCCTGTGTTCTGTTGGCATCATAAAGATGGTGGTTTTAATAAACCAAGCACACTCTATGTTACTCTGTAGCTCATATTTGTACAATGATGAGACCACCCATAGTGTGGCAACCATACAGTAAAGGAGCCCAACTTGCCTTCCTGTAGCCCACCCAGGCACTTTCCAGGGGATACAATATGCTCCACATTCCAGAAGCTCAGTCAGCCACAAGGCAAAGGCTTTCTTTTTCTAAAAGAGTCAGTATTCTCAGCAATGTAGTTGGAAGACAAGTTGTTCATATTGCAATTGACCCTAAGAGGTCTAGTAAACGTGAGAATGACAGGTGTATGGAGAGAAGGGAAGACATGTGTAGAGAATGGGGCAGTTCCCAATTCTCAGTCAACAAGAATTCTTTACATTCTTTTGCACCAGGCCTTGTGCTAAGTACTGGGCATTCAAGGAAAACCATACCAGCTTCCTTACTCTCAGACAACTCACATTATAATGGGAGAAACAACAAATAAATAGATGCTTACAGATATATAGGGAGCAGATGGAAGGCAATCTGAAAGGAGAAGGAACTAGCAGTGGGCGTATCGGGAGAAGGAAAAGGTATAGATCAGAAATAGGCCTCCTGTTGCAGGCAGGATTTGAGCTGCGTTTTCAGGGCAGCTTTTCCTAAGAAAGTTACTCCAGGTTCCTGATACTTGTTTGGCAAAACTGTACAAATTTGGGAGTGCGAATCAGGGAAAGGATAGTTGAAGGAGAAGGGTACAGGTAATGAAAGGTAATTTCATTTTATTCATGACTTTTTGACAGTGGAGTCATATTATCCTAGCAGACCATTAGGCACATGTCCTAATAGTAATATTGGCATTTTGAGTAGACACTATTTAGGCTAAGAATAGTCAGTGGCAGCTTAATTCCACTGAAAACCCAGATGTGTGGCAGCTGGGGCTGTTAGCTTTAAGTGTTGGAGATGCCTTCGTATCTTCATACCTATTTCTTGCATGGGCAAATGCTGTAGTTCAGAGGTATTGGCTCTGCTCTCTTTCCTAATCTATCATATTGTCCAATAAGGATTGTGTACTAAGGGATGTTCAGAACTGGCAGGAGTCAGAGTCTTAGCAGTGGCAGGCGGTATTCAAATGACCAAGAAAGACACAGGGATAGAACTGAAAGGTTTTGGAGATTTTTTGACCTTTTGTTCCTCCAGATGAATTTCATTATTATTTTTTCTAATTCTATAAAATAATCCTTTAGTAATAGGATTAGTATGACACTGAATCAGTAAATTAATTTATGTAGTATTGTCATTTTAATTCAATTGGCTCAGCTTCTTCCCCATGAGAAATGAACATTTCTTCAGTTATTTAAGACTTAAGAACACTGATCAATGTGATGGTCTGCCATGATTCCAAAGGAGAAATGATGTAGCATCCTTCCCACCTCCTGAGAGAGAGAGAGACAGAGAGAGAGACAGAGAGAGAGAGAGACAGACAGAGAGAGACAGAGACAGAGAGACAGAGAGAGACAGAGACAGAGAGAGAGACAGAGAGAGAGAGAGACAGAGAGAGACAGAGAGACAGAGAGAAAGAGAGATGACACATCCAATATAAAGACTGAGACTTTGCCAGTATGGTAATTTATTTTGCTTGACTATACATATTTGTTAAAAAGATTTTGCTTTTCTTTTTTTCTCAGTAGGGGGTTGGTTTTGTGGGAGGGAAATAAATACTCTTTGTTGAAAAAAAAGAGAAGAGGAATGGTATAAGACAGAGTGTTAGCAGGACAAATTCATCATAACAAACAACAAAGAAAACTGTGATTGCTCTGGGATGCAGATGCCTTGTGGGAATTAAAGAGATGCACATACAGTCAACAGAAGCCACATACTCCTAGGCAGGGGGAGGGAGAGAGAGAGAGAGAAAGAGAGAGAGAGAGAGAGAGAGAGAGAGAGAGAGAGAGAGAGAGAGAGAGAGAGAGAGAGAGAGAGAGAGAGAGGATAGTTCCCTTCCCCAGGTGGTGTACACTCAAAGTAGAATTAGAGTTTGGAGCAAACTTCTCAGACAAAGCTCTATTTATCTCTGTCTGGATCTGGTTTCTTTGTTCTTTCCTACTATTCGCAGGCAGGCAAGCACTAGGGCTTCCCCCAGGGATCTCCCCTCTCTCTGAGACACATAGATAAGGCACACCTTACCTTACCAATCAGAGGTAGACTTATGCAGAGGGAGACATATGAGCTGACAGCTGAGGTTAGTGACGAAAGGGATCCTATACATTAGAAGGGAAATCCTATAGTTTACAACATCTTGGTTAAAAATTGAACAGGATTCCTACTTTGCAGTTATTGCACTCAACAAGGTTGAAAAAGATGGCTGAGCAGGTTAGCAACATTACAGGCATTCTTGATTTACCCATGGATCACATAAATAGGAAGAATTTAAAGAAGTTTTCCTGAATCCACTCTAGCTTTCAACTCCATCAAATCTAATTCAATAAACACTTCACTGTAATTCATTGTGTCAATGTACTTATATACCTTCACATTCCAATTAATTTTAATAAGCATTTATTATATACTTACTATATTTACATCTTCTCCAATATAATAAGCATTTATCATGTACCTATTTAGTGTACTGTTCTACGATCAAGAATACAAAGACAAAACCAAAATAGTCTTTGGTCTCATGGAGTTTTAAAAGTACAGAGATAAACAGACATATAAATACACAAGATATATTTGAAGCAGTTTCAGGGAGAGCTAACAAATGGGTGATCAAAAAAACGACATGCTGTAGGAGATTACAAACTCAACTTGAGCTGATCTTTCAAAGAAGTTAGAATCCCATAGTCCTGGGGATAGCCTGTGCAAAGACTCCATATTCCCAAGGAGGTGAGAAAAAAGGTGTAAGCAATTATTATTCAGCTATGTCCAACTCTCTGTGATCTCATTTGGGGTTTTCTTGGCAAAGATACTGGAGTGGTTTGCCATTTCCTTAACCAGCTCATTTTACAGATGAGGAAACTGAGGCAAACAGGGTGAAGTGACTTCCCCACAGTCATATAACTAATAAATGTCTGAAGTCACATTTGAATTCAGGTCTTCCTGACTCTAGGCATGGTACTCAATCTTCTATGTGACCTACCTGATAGGCAATGAAGAATAATAAATAGGTCAGCCAGGCTAGATCATACATGTGGGCAATCATGAATAATCACTATATTAAAAACTAGCATTCATATAGTGTTTTAAAAAGGTTTGTAAAGTGCTTTATATACATTATCTCACTTGATCTCCACAATTACCCTATGAGGTTGGTTCTGCTATTATTCCAGTTTTACAAATGAAGAAACAGAGATTGACAGAAATGAAGTGACTTGGCCTGGATTACATAGTAAGTGTCTGAGGCAGGATTTAAACGTAGGTCTTCCGTACTCTGAGTCTAGGACCCTATCCATTTCACTACCTAGGCACCTCTATATCAACTCCAACCAATCTATAGTGATGGGGCTTATAGAAGTCTCACATCTTTTTAACTTACAACTGGAGAAGCCACCTTCCTTTTTTTTTTTATCTCCCGAGTCATTAGTAAGCAGTGGAAAAGCTACCAAATCATGGGTTAGGATATCAATGAATTTCCATTCTCTAGGGAGAGCTAAGATTATAAGATTCTGTTTTACCTTCTTATCTAAAGTAGCTATTTCTCATTTGTTATAAGACCTGAAAATTTTTTTAAAAGCACTGTACACAATTGAGTAAAATATTTGCCCTCAACTTTAGTAAGTATACTTTTAAATGTCACTAACATTGTTTCAACCGAGATATGCTAAGAACTTTGCAAACCTTAAACTACTATATAAATATGAGGTATTATTATTATTACAGTTATATCTGCAACCAACCTGATTAAAGATTTAAAGCACATGAGGATTTTATGAAGACCTTGCTTGATGAGAATCCCTGCAAAATCTGTTGGTATAGTAGAACGAACGTTGGACTTAGATTCAGAAGGCCTGGGTTTGTCCCTGGCATTTATTGGCTGCATAGCTTTGATTAAGTAATAACCTGTCTGAGTCTCAATTTCCAACACCAATAGCCACTTGGCAGAGTTGTTTAAGGAAAGTGTATTACAACACTTCAAAGTGGTATGTAAAGATGAGTCAGGACAGGGACAATAACTCATATTTACATAGCACTTTACAGATTAGAAAGCACTTTACAGATTAATATAATCATTTTTATTTTATCATCACAATAACCTTGTGAAGTAGGTACTACTATTGTTCCCCTTTTACAGGTGAGGAAAATGAGGCTCAAATATGTTACTTAACTGAGGTCACAGAACTAGTTACTGTAAGCTAGAAGAAAGTTTGAAGTCTAGCATTTTATTTTCTGTTGTGTCTAATGGGAGTCATCTCTAGAGTGGAAGTGGGAGGGTGGGGAAGGAAGAAAGAAAAAAAGAAACTTTATTGCATATATAAAGGAATAGCAATTTCATGTGCAATCATTTTTAAAAATTATGCTATGTTCTGGAAATGTTTGTTTTATTTAATAAATTAAAATAACTGTCAGTTGATAAATATTTTGCTCACTGAACAAGATCATTTACAAGATCTGAAGGTAATGTTCAGTTCTACAAGGTATTGGCACATCAACTTAGACAAGTGGTTGTGGATGAATTATCACTGTCATTTGATCAAAAGGCTTGCTTGTGGCACCTGGAAGATTAATTAAGTTCCAAGCCAAATTGCAATAACTGAAATCATGTGATAATGAAATCAACTTTCTCTAGTTTCTCACTGTCTCTTATTGGAAAATGATGTCAACTTTGTTGGGATGCAGCTTGACTGAATCCCAGGTTAGAATTCTTGAGGAAAAATAAAAGAAATTTTTCAACAGAGCGAATATGTGTTTACATTTCTCAGCCATTATTTGGAGAAATGGAATTCTATGACATATTACAAAGGTGGACTGACAAAATGGGGAGTCATTCTGCTCAGAAGAAAATTGAGCACATTCCTCCTGTTGCAAATGAAAATAATTTCATAGTCTCCCATTTAGTGTACCATAAAGTATCAATAGCTACTTTGGAGTCATAATCTCTTAAGAGCAAGAGTGGGGTAGTAGAAGGGAATTCCCAAATCAGAAGACCTAGACTAAAATTTTGATTCTTGACTTTACTAGCAGGGAGACAGTTAAATCACCTTATCTTTTAGCATCTCAGTTTCTTTTTAAGGAAAACGGAGGGATTTGCCTAACTGAGCTCTAAGATTCTTTCCTCTCTACTGCTGATTTTTTAAGAGTGAATCTTTGAAAGAAAACTCATGACTTAGATTTAAGGAAGTACAAGGAATACAGTAAGTATATGTAAACCAATCAGTCAATAATTATTTTGTAAGAACTTATGTGCCACATGCTGTGCAAAACGCTTTTGATAGAAAGGCAAAAAAAACTTGTCCATCCTTCTTAGAAACTTACATTCTAATGGGGAAAACAACATGTAACTAACTAGGTACGTATAAGATATATTCAAAGAAGATCGAAGAAAGTCTGAGGAGGGAAGAAGGCATCAGTATCTGAGGGACCAAGGAAGGACTCTTTTTGGAGGTGAAACATGAACTGCGTCTTGTAAGAAACCAGGATGGAGGTGAGGGAGCAGGCCGTTCCAAGGCAGCTGAACAGTCCATGCAAAGGTACGAAGATGGGTGATGGATTGCCCTGTTCAAGAAATCGCACGTTACAATATTTTATGCTGGTTGTTTGGTTGTTGTCCTTCATTATCAAAGACGACCAGACAATATCAAGTCAAGTTACAATGCATCTGGCTGTGGCTGATCAGACCAAGGTGAGCTTGGAATGTTCTACCACAGATCAGGCACAAATAGTTCATATGAATATTTGGGTGGATCCTCTAAATTTGTGCGTTTCATGTTTCTTTCAAACTACTTCAATTCTGCTTTGTTCAAAGAACACAGCACCTTCTCTGATGTGGGCATGCCATGCTGTGCCAATGTCTCCCATGTCACACAATCAACTCCAAAGTTCTTAAGAGAGACCTTGAAGGGAGTAAAGTTTGAGATTGGAAAGGTGGGAAGGAGATGGGTTATGAGGAATTTTAAAGACCAAACAAGAATTTTTATTTGATCCCAGAGATAAATGGAGCCACTAGAAGTGACATGGGAGTGATATAGATCTAAGATTTACAAAAATCACCTTTGCTAATATGTGCCAGTATGACTTCTGCTTAGCACAATGCTTGCAAATAATAAAAACTGAAAACCTATTTGTTGAGGATCATTAAGGTAACTGTTGAAATAGGTCAAGGGAGAAGTCATAAGGATCTGAACTGTGATATTGGTTGACACAGGTAATGAAAGTAGAAGAAGTTGATGCAAGAGATATTGCAGAGATAGAATTAATAGCATGGCTCAAGTGATTTCATAGGGGAGGTGAAGAAGAAAAAAGTCTTTGATGTCACAAAGGTTTTGAGTGTGGATGAGTGGCTTGATGACAGTGACATAAACAAGAGAAATAGAGAAGTGTGGAGAAGGTCAACATTTTGGAATGGAGTCAAGTTTAGGGTTTGTGGGAAGATAAAGATGATGATTCCAGTTTTAAAAGTGTTGACTATCAGGTGATTTTGGGGCAACCCAGTGAAGATACTCACAAGGCAGTTAGAAATTTGGGACTGGAACTCTGGGAAGAAGATTGAAGTGGATCTCTACTAGTTTCTTCTCATCTGTCTTCTAAATCCTAGAGAGATCTTCCCTGAGACCTTATGTTTCTTCTTAAGCTGTAGGAATATCTCTTTCTATCTTTTCATTTCTCAACTTCTTGAAAGTACGTTGTCTTTGCACTCTTTTACATATATGAATTTATTCCACTTTAAATTTCTAGTCTTTCTTTTTTTCAACAAATACTATACTGGTGGGATATATTAAAAATTTTCCAAGTTTTCATTCATTCATTCTGCTACTAGGATTCTACTCTAAGAAAATTATTGACTCTAAAGAAAACAAACCTATACAAAAATATTCCTAGAAGCACTATTTGTAATTTAAAAAAAAAGGAAACTGATATGTCCAGTAATTGATGAATACTTAAACAATATGGGAAGTGTTGCTGTTGAGTTGTGTCTGACTCTGTGACCCTATTTGGGGTTTTCTTGGCAAAAATGCTGGAGTGGTTTTGCCATTTTCTTTTCCAGCTCTTTTTACAGATAAGGAAAAAACAGGGTTAATTGACTTGCCCCGGGTCACACAGGTCACAAAGGGTCCCACAGTCATGAAGATGAGTCTTTCTGACTCCAGGCCCAGCACTCTAACCCCTGTGACACCGAGTTGCCCTCTATTATTAGCCCCATTTTATAGTTGAGAGAACTGAGGCAGACAAAAGTTAAAAAAACCTCCCTGCAGTCATATAGCCACAAAGGTCAGAGGCTGGATTTGAACTCAGGTCTTCCTGACTCCTAGCTGATCCAGCTGCACCATCTTTGATTCTATGTGTACAATGCCATGCTTCTTCCGACTCAAAGGCCTGTTCTTTTTCTATTAAAACCATAAACAGCAGTTTGAATGACCTCTCAAAAGTAAAGAAAGACAAAGATTTTGCTGGCTAAACTGGAAATGCCCAGGCCATTCCTATGTGAGCAGCTACAGAGAGTGTTTAATTCCTATGAGATGAGAACGCTCTGGCTGTATAGAAAAAAGGAAGGAGACATGGACAATGAACAATCAATTTCTAGTTCTATACTTGAAATGACAAAGTTGGCATGAAAGGTCATTAAGATTGGATGCACTCTTGCCATTGAGAATAACTGCAAGAACTGGAAACTTGTTCCCTTGGAGAAGAAGGCCTGTAGCTGGAGCATGATCTCCAAGTATCTATTTGAAAGGTTGTCCCAAGAGAGATATCATAGCTATTCTACTTTGGCCCTTGAGGAGCAATTAGAAACAATGGACTGAAACTGCAAAGTAGAGAACTTAGGTTTGATGTCAGAAAAGACTTCCCAGCTATGAGTGCTATCCTCTAAGGCGAGAGGGGATATGGCAAGTTCTGTTTCCCTGGTAGTCTTTGAGCAAAGGCTGGATGACCCCTTGCTGGGGAAATTGTAGAAGGGATTCCTATTCAGGTATGGATTGGACTCAGTGAATACTGAGATCCTTTCTTACTCTGAATGATTCTCTGATTTTTCTCATCCTCTTATAGTGAAAAATAAGTCTGTCCCAAAGACTTCATTATAGGGGACTAGTGAGTAGTAGATACTCATTTTTTATTTTTATTTTTAATTGTTACTGTTAATTGTTCCTATCCTATTGAATTATCAAGGAATCATTATTTCTTGGCATTGTGCCATTACGTATATTTCCAAAGACTTGATTCCAGAAATAATGGCCTTAAGCCAAAACACAAGCTTCCTACGTTTTTACCACCACTAAGGGGAAAGAGCATGGTGATGTTGTAACTAGAGTCAGGAAATTTGGGTTGGAATTCTGTTTACCATGCTTACTATGCGATAAGTCAGTTGCAATCTCTCAGTGCCTTAGTTTCCTTAAGTGGAAAATGTGGATAAAATAATACTTTTACTGCTTGTCTCACAGGGTTTCTGTGAAGAAAAATACTTTGCAAAGTGCCATGGAGATAGCTAGATAGCACTTGAGATAGAGTGTTGGACTTGGAATTAGGAAGACCAGAGTTCAAATCTGGGCTCAGATAGAACTTGCCAGCTATTCGACCCTGGTAAAACCACTTAACCAGTGTCTGCCTTAGTTTCTTCATCTATAAAAAGGGAATGATATAACACCAAACCTTTACAGGATTGTTGTGAGAATAAAATGAAATCAGGCTCCCAATTCCTTTCAATTATCATATGAAATTTCCCTTTGTGGAAATATTTGTTTACTTTAAATTTCAAGTCTTTTTTCTTCAACAAATAATCCTGAATATCCACTATACCTGTCAGATGTGGTAAGAACTCCCCAAGTTTTCATTCATTCATTATTTCATTTTTCACTAAGGATGTCATTGACCCAAAAGCAAATGCATCTGTACAAAAATGTTGCTTTGCAAACCTTAACATGCTAGATATTATATAAATGGAAACTATTATTATATTCTTGAGATTGGGGAAAATGGATTGAAGCTAAGAAATAAAATAGGAACATCCCACAGTTCACGAAAGTATCACCACACTTTGGTCTTTTGTATGGAGAAAGGGGTACTTCCTTCTGCTGCATCAAGGTCCTGATGCTCTAATGTGGCTTCTCTTCACCCACTGAGGGTAGAGGCTGGGCTGTTAGCAAGAAGAACACACTGACCTCAATGTTAATGCCATAGATGGCCCTCAGGTCAGCGTAGTCACTGAAGGGGAAAGGAATGCTGGGAAAGAGGGTAAGAGAAATTATTTTCTATTCCTCATTACATCGACTGGTTCTGTTTCCCAGGTATCATCAACATCACTATTGTGATGCTATTTATTTTACTACCTACCTGCATGCGTATGTTTTCCCTCCAAGTCCTTCTGCATTGGAAGGAAAGTGGTATCAACTGTAGTGCAGTGGATGGTGAGTGATGTTTCATCCAGCCAAGTATGGAGTCAGTGTAGTCTGGAGAGGCAGCTCCCTGAGCCATTCACAGAAGCCCAGTGTCCAGTCCTAATTTTAGCATACTTTTGGGAGTGATTGAGACAATTAAAAAAATTGTTTACCTTCTTTCCCTTTCTGGTAGGACAAAATGTTTTGGGAAGCAGGGGAGAGATGAGACTCATAAATGTCCATCCTCCCTGACAAGTTAAACTGACATAAGGCGATTTATTTGAGGCCACAGATGTTGAGTATGTGGGTTGATGATATATTACCCTTGATAATACAATAGGATAGAAACAATTAACAGCACCAACAATTATAATAATAATAAGCATTTACATAGCATTTTAATGTTTGCAAAGCACTTCAAAATATGATTTCATCTTCATGTCAGCTGTGGGAGGTATTATTGTTATTTCCATTTTATGGATGAAGGAACTGAGAGAGACTGAGGTTAAGTGACTTGCCCAGACTAACAAAGCCAGTAAGCAGCTGAGGCCAGGTTTGAACTCAAGGTCTTCATGACTCCAGATCCCAGAGATCTCTCCGCCGTGCTATCTGGGCCCTTCTAAAGGATGGAGATTGGGATCCATGATTCCACCAGTACAGGGAATTTTCAGATGAGGAAAGGCTCTGAATTAGTGCAGATCCTAATCTGCTCTTTATTTATGGTCTTGTTTAAGTGACTTGCCTAGATGGTATATGTCAAAAGCAAGACTTAAACCCAGGTCTTTGTGACTCTGAGGGTACATGGCCTCTCTTTTAGAAAGCTGTTCTTGTTCCTTACTATGATATGAAGCCTAAATGGTCTGGGGATGTCTTAAAATATTATTACTTGTAGGAGGGGCTAAGAGAGGGGCTGATTCTATCTTCTTTGAGGATTATTTTCCTACCACTGCACCCAGTTGGACTGTGTTAGTTAAGTTAGAATGGTGAGAGTCTGGTTATGAGTATACTTTCTCTTCTGTAGCTCCTTATACCACTTGAGGTCCCCACCTTCCCTTTACTTCTACCTCTTAGCTTAAAAGGTCCAAGATGTTGCTCTGTATCTGGGGCCATCTCCAGTCATCCTGATCTGTATCTCATCACTGGACTCAGATGGCTCTGGAGGGCAAAGTGAGGCTGGTGACTTTGCACAGCCCTGTCTCACTAAATCCAATTCACTTGCATGTCATGACATCACCTTCTTGATGTCATGGTCCTCTTTGAGAATGAAGGACAGATGACAACAACCACCTCTGCCTCCTAGGTCTCTCCTGTCTGCCTACCACCCTTTCCCTGGCTTCAAGAGATCTGAATTTATATTGTTCCTTCCTTTAATTATAACTTTCTAACCGCCATTTACTCTCTTTTGTTCTGTCTCCCCAGTATCATCAAAAATAACATGCTACATTATTTAACATTATTTTCATTAATAAAAAACAAAGAGTCATTGTGGTATGATAGCACCTCCCAGGTGGTATAGTGGATAGAGCACCTGACTGAGAGTCCACAAGACCTGAGTTTGAATCATGCCAAAGAATAGATACTAGCTGTATGACGCTGGGCAACACACTTAAGTTGTCTGTTCCTCAGTTTCCTCCTCTCCAAATATGGGATAATTTAATTGTATCTATCAGAATTGTTATGAGGATCAACTGAGAAAATACATAGAAAGTGCTTTGCAAATTGTAAAGTGCTGTTGTAATGATTAGCATTGAAGACCCTGAGGTCTTCCTGATGAAGAATGGATTTGAATTCAAACCTTCCCAACTCCAAGTGTGGTGCTCTATCTATTGTATCACCTAGCTGTCTTTATGTGCTGTTTTAAGGCTGACAAAGTGCTCTCCCCAATAACAACCCTGTGGAGTATGTGGTAGTACTTGCTTGAGACTGTGATTGGCTAAAATCTTTAAAAACTTTGTGTTCTCCATATGTACAAAAATATTTGTAGTATCTCTTTTTGGAGTGGCCAAGAGTTGGAGA
Source organism: Bettongia penicillata ogilbyi (assembly GCA_023548195.1). Taxonomy (NCBI): domain Eukaryota; kingdom Metazoa; phylum Chordata; class Mammalia; order Diprotodontia; family Potoroidae; genus Bettongia; species Bettongia penicillata. Next base: position 3,471,910 of record JAJHZJ010000737.1, read on the forward strand.
CTGATAAGGGCAGATGTGGTGCCCATCAATAGGATAATGTAATTCTGGAATACTATTGCACTATAAGAAATGAAGAAAGATGGAGCCTCAAAGAAACTTGGAAAGACTTGGATGAACTGATGCAGAGAATGAAGTGAATAGAAGTGGGAGAACAATTTAACATCATCTTTGTAAAAACGAACAATTCTGAGAGACTTAACAACTCTCATCAGCTCAATGACTGGTAACAATTCTAGAGAACCACTAATAAGGTATGCTGCCAACTTCCTGCCAGAGAAGTAAAGGGATAATATGCAGAATGAGACACACGTTTTAAGATATGGCCAAAAAGAACTTCATTTTGATCAACTACATTTATTTGTGACAAGGTTTTGTTTTTCTTGTTTTGGGGGAGGAGGAGAAAGGAAGGTAGAAGGGAGAAGGGAGAAAAACCCTTGATAATGGAAACAAAAAATAGTGTCATTTCTGAGGCAATGGTTGCTTATGTGTTACAAAGTATTCTTCCAAACATTATTGACTGTCATACTGTCAGTAATTCTTTCAGATAGACAGAGAGATATTATTATCCCCATTTTACAGATAAGAAAATTTAGTCATAGAGAGATTTCATGGCTTGCACAAGGTCACACGGAATGCTAAGTGATGGAGACAATGGTAGAAGTCACACTTTTTGATTCTGAATTGTTCAGTCATTTGAGTCGTGTCTAATTCTTCATGACCCCTTTTGGGATTTTATTGGCAGAGATACTGGAATAGTTTGCCATTTCCTTCTCTAACTCATTTTATAGATGAAGAAACAGAGGCAAACAGGGTTAAGTGACTCTCCCAGAGTCACCCAACTAGTAAATATCTGAATCCATAGTTTAACTCAGGTCCTTGGCACTCTGTACACTGCACCTTTGATTTTGAGACTCATATTTTTAGGGAGGAAGGTCTGCATCATGATCCAGAATCAAGACTGGCTTCCTGATAAGACAGTCAGTGGAGATGGAGAATTTCATCACATAACTTTAAATAGAAACAAATAGACTTGAGATGTCTCGCAAACAACTTGACTTTGAATCATTTGCCAAGATGGTGGGAGTAACACTATAATAGGATCTATGATAATGATAATTTACAGTAAGTAATATAATGCTTACAAAACATGTTCACATATGCATTATCTCATTTTTATCATCACAAATAATTTCGTGAGGTACATACTGAAAGTATAATTATCCTTATTTTAAACTGAGGAAATTTGAGAGGTCAAATGTCTTGGTCAGGTTCCCCTAGCTAGTGAACAGAAGAGCTGGTATTCACCTAGATCTTCCAGTATTTCTCCCCTCTGGTCATCAGAGAGGTTCATGTATTAAAGGGCTGTTAGGCAGAAATACATGTAATAGTTCTGGGCGAAATTGAACTCCAGAAATAGTTATAGGTCATGTAAAATTGTAAATAATGGTAACTTCCAGGAATATGGCTGTCTCCCAAATGTATCAATATCCACAAATGCCTCAGTGCAATTACTTTTATGCCTAGTATGTCTGTTGAAAGCCAGCCTGATGGTACAAATTTCTTAGAAATGCTAAACAAAAATGCCAATTTGGTGCCTGAAGGGGTCAACTATTAAGATTTTATGGGGTCCAGAATTGTCATCTCAACTGCATCTCTCATGAAATTTTCCTTCTCTACTCCATCTGCCTTCCCTCAACTTGATTTCAATACCACAAGTATCTGCTGTGCAGCTACTCTGTCCTCAGAACTTTTATTCGATGGAGTGATGTTGGTTGTGAGTGGAGAGATTGTAAAAGATACAAAGGTTGGAGTTCCAGATCTACCATTTACTAGGAATATTTACCCAATGCTAAATGTATGACTTTGGGCAAAGCCTTTAATCCCTCTAAGGTTTAGTTCTTTCATTTGTAAAATGGATATGATGTTCCCTACCTGGCAGAATTGCTTTGAGGAAAGCATCTTATGAATCTTAAGCTCAAATGGATTTCTGATCTCATCAATTCCTTCCAATGATACAGAATGAAATCCATCCATCCTTGTTCTTTCTGATCAACACTTTATCACATGATCCCAAAAGTTCACCCCAGGGAGCTGACTAAATGTGCAGGATGTACTTTTTTCTCCCAACATCAAAGAAGTTCCCAGTGGAGCACTCTGGTTGCCCATCCCTAGTCCTTCACTATTGATATATGACCAGTTAATTTACTCTATCTGTCATACAGTTCCTTAAAGGTATCATTTATTCTTATTCTTCTTTGGAGACTCCTACATCCCACTCACATCTACCATTCTCCAGGCATCATCTACAGCTTTGGTGCAGAAGTGTTCCATGTGTGGCTGCTACATAGACTCTGGGGTATAAGATTGGTATTGAAAGATGGACAATGCACTAAACCTCAGAGCACTATAAAAATGAAAGTATTTAAGACATGATTCCTCCACCAAATGGGAACCTACAATTTCTCAACAAGACTTACACATGTAAAACAGTTAAACAACAATGTAAGGCAGTGTGTGATTAAATGTCAAAATGAGTGAGGTTGTTCAGTCATATTTGACTCTTTGTGATCTCATTTGTCAAAAATAAGTGGTTTTCCATTTCCTTCTCTGTCTTATTTTACTGATGAGGAAACTGAGGCAAACAGGGTTAAGTGATTTGCTCAGGGTCACACAGCTAGCAAATGTCTGAGCCTGGGTTTGAACTCATGAAGATGAGGTTTCTTGATCTCAAACCCAGTGCTCTAACCACTGCGCCACATAGCTGCCCTTATAAAATGAAGAGTGTGGAGAACAGAAAGATGTATCTAGATTGTGATAACTGGGAAAGAGTCCCCAGAGAAGATAGACCTTAGACATTAGCAAAAACACCAGGAGGCTGTTACGTTGAGGATATGAGGGACGGGGATATCAGTATGAATGTGCCCTTAGGTAAACTTCAATGAGAGTTTTAAGAAACGTCCCATGGTTAACTGGAAGAGAGTGATGATTTGCCTGTGCCTTACCCAGTCTAAAAATGCAACTAGCCCTTTTTCCTTATCACTCTTTTGAACACACTGTCCCACTATTTAGACATGATGTCAATGCTCTCATCACTTCTTTGATCTCTGTGTGCTTCAGTGGTGACTCAGTTATTTGCTCATATGAGATAACATATGTAAAGTAAAGTGAGACTTTTGCTATAATTATTACCTCTCATTCTTTCTGTGTAAGTGCTGCAATTACAGATTGTGAGCTGATTGGGAAGGATTTGCCTCCCATATACCTATGTGCAAACAGACTTGTGATGATAAAGGTAATTATATCTGTAGAACAGTTGTTAATAACTATTCCTACCTAATTTCTTCTTGGGTAGCTAGATGGAACAGTGGATAAAGTTCTGGACCTGGACTCAGGAAGACTCATCTACCTGAGATGATATCTGGCCTCAGACACATACTAGCTGTGTGATGTTGGGCAAGTCTCTTAGCCCTGTTCGCCTTAATTTCCCCCTTTGTAAAATAACTTGGAGAAGGAAATGGCAAACTATTCCAGTATCTTTGCCAAGAAAACTCTAAATGGAGTCACAGAGAGTTGGATATGGCTGAAAACAACTCAACAATACCACCACCACGTCTCTTGATGACTTTGGCCAACACTTTGAATTACCTCTCGTCATTTGAGGTGATAAACAAATGCATAGTATTGTAGATTCAGATCTGAAAGAGACCTCAAAGGGTATCTCCTCCAACTCTCTCATTTTAGAAATGAGTTAACTAAGCCCAAGTGACTTATCTAAGATCAAACAGGTAGAAAGTGACATGACTAGGATTTGATCTGAGGTCTTCTGACTCCAAATCCTGGGCTCTTTACACTTGACTGTACTCTTTGGCTCAGGGTATGGGGGATAAAGAATGGTTACTGTTGGTGGTGAAAATGGCACACTTTGATAAATTGTTTGATATTATTCAGTTATTTCAGTTATGTGTAACTTTTTGTGACTCCATTTGGAGTTTTTTTTGTCAACGATACAGAAGTGATTTGCCATTTCCTTTTCCAGATCATTTTACAGAAGAGGAATTTGAGATTAACAGAGTTAAATGACTTACCCAGGATCATACAACCATATGATTAACGTGTTTGTCAGGGGTTAGTTATGTGCCACAATGGATTGAATGTTATGGTTAGGAAGTTAGGAAGACTCAACTTCATGAGTTCAAATCTAGCCTCAGACACTCGCTGTGTGATTCTGGACAAATCACTTAACCTCTACAACTATAAAATGAGGATAACAGCACCTACTTCGAAGGGTTGCTGTAAGGATCAAATGAGACAATATTTGCAGAATGTACTGGCACATAGTAGAATCTATATAAATGCTTAGTCTCTTTCCTATTCCACTGTTTTAAGAGCTTCCAAAAAAAAAAAACACCATTTCAGATAATACTAAACATTAATCTTATTGAACATTTTGAGGGGAAAATGGTAGATTAGAAGAGAGTACTCCTTTGGCTGCTTGGATTCAGCTTGAATGAAGAAATGAGAAAAGAAAAAAAAGGATGCTTTTGTATTTTTAAAAATCTGTTTTTGGGAAAGAAGGGACCTTCACAATGGTGGGACTAATAACCCCAGGTTTTGCCATATTCCTTCCCCTACTTCATATTTTTCCCTCTTTCATAGTCTACTTACCATGACATCAGAAGTAATGGCAAAACATAGATACTCTAATACTATTGTATGTGAGCACCCATGAGCAAAATACAAGGGTGTGACCTGTGCAAGTTAGGGAAGAGCCTTGAAACAGAACATATTTGCATAGACAGAAAGGAGGGCAGACCAGAAGAGAATTCAAGGTCAAGGGAGTAGCAGCATCCTGGTTTGTAGATAGTAAAGGTCACAAACTGTGACCAAACTGATGGGGAAAATGCCCACTAATGTGCATAGAATAAAATAACGAGTAATAAAGAATGCTAAGCATACTGGTGTGTGTGTGTGTGTGTGTGTGTGTGTGTGTGTGTGTGTGTGTGTGTGTGTGTGTAGGATGTAAGGTGAAGGAAAAAACATTTGAGACTATGCTGCCATATTATCTCCACTGAGGCTGGACAGGTAAGATAGTTGGTGTAGAGGAAATAGTCCAAATAGTTTATAGGAGAAAGGAAATAAGTAATATGGTCAATAGAGCACATAGTACTAAAAATATATATATGTATATATATGCATATATATATATACATATACACAACCATGTATACATATAATACAAACACAGTATATAGATGCATAGACGTGCATACATGCATATACACAGTGTTAAATAGACATATAAATGCAGAATTATATAATGTTTACATTTAAAACTAGTGTAAAAGCATATATATGCATGCATATTTAGTAATGTGTATGCATATACACACATGTATACATACACATATGTATATGCAAACATACATTGCATGCATGTGCATAAATAGAATGTGAATGGTTAAATTCTAAAAGTTCCCACCACTGGAACAACAACTAGATCCTGTGAATGGGAGGTAAATCCTAATATATTCTGATAAAAATATTCGTCATCACAGCTTTGTGGAATGTTAAGTAAGTTTAAAGTTTTCACCAAGGCCTTACAAAGAAGGACATTATTATCAATTAGCTAAGGGAGTAATTAAAAATTAAGTTCCAACCAAAGCACTTGCTCTAGTGAGGATTTCCAACCACATATACCAAACCCATTTAACAAATTATTTAAAATACAGGGATTTTTAACCTAGGGTCCAAGAACTTGATGTGTATATATATGTACTGTTACTTTATATTATATTATATTTATTGTACTCATTTACCCTTTGTTGTTCGCCTTCATCCAGCTCTCATCAGTGACTCTGAGAAGCTGTAGCATGTGCAGTGGCCACACTTCAGTAAACCATCTTAGCAGATGGGCTAAATTAGGGCAAGGATAACTGACAGACTTCAAACCCATAGGTGAGTTAAGTGGGTGTCTACCCTAAGTATGTGAAGACCTTTCCTGGCAGAATGGGCAGATGAGAATAATTTGTTCCAGCAGTCATGAAGATGGCTGAAGCAGACACTGTGAAGTGCTTAGAGTCTGGTCAAGCATTAAAGATACCAAGGTCATCCACTGTATCCCAGGCCATCATCATTTTTGCCTTTCATCTTGCCACTGGACTTTTGTGAGAGTGAAGCTGATAACTTTGCACAATTTTGCCTCACTTAAATCCAATTCACGCCCTGTTAAGACATTATCCATTATGTTACCAGTACTCTTTGAAAACAAAGGAAAAAAACAATTACATTATGTTATATTATATCATATTTAGATACAATGTAATTGGTTTTCTTTGTCATCCTATGGGTTTAATTTTTTTAATGTTATTCTGAGAAAAGGTTTATAGGCTTTGACAGACTGCCAGAGGCATCTATGACATGAAAAAAAGGTTGAGAATCTCTGCCTTACATACATGGGGTCCTGGTTGATTGGTCTGAATATATCACAACACCAAAAGAACAAGAGCTAGAAAGCCATCTTGGCTTGTAGGTCCTTATTGACTATGATTGGGCTCCAGGGTATGTATGGCCTCTTTATGCTATCTTTCAAAAACTTCAAATAAACTGCACTGCAAAGCATTGGCATGGCCACTTTCCAGTGGTGATGACTTTGGAACTGAGCAGACTCTTTACAAGAGAAAGTTTGAGAATATGTACCTGGTTTGGGGAAAGAATCAAACTGTTTTTGTGGCACTGCTTCAAATCTCAGCCACAGAACATGAGCTCTGAAGGGTGATTGAGATCCCATCCCATTTTCTATACTTCTATCTATGGACAGTGCCTGTCAAGGTCAAGTTCCTGTGACAATGGAGTACAAAAAGAGTGCTGGACTTGTAAGATGTGCAAATGAGGAAACTGAGGATCAAGGAGATTAATTTTCCTAAAGCCACACAGAGAGTATGACTTGGAGGAAGGATTTGACCCCAGGTCCTCTCACTCCAGGATTGGGAATGCTTTCCACTGTAACACGCTGGCTTCCAGAGGCACACCTCTACAATACTGGGGATACCCTACAGAAAAGATAGCCATCTAGCATGATCCTGAAGAGCCAGCAGCTGCCTTGATTTACTGGTATGGGAAGAAAGTGATTCACAGAGACATTAAGGCTGGGGATTTTCTGGGGCCAGAAAGGACTGTCTTTTGCAGTTATTGAATCTATTAATCAGCAAGCATTTATTTAGTGCTAGGTCAGGCACTGTGCTAAGACCTGGGGATGCAAAGAAATAGCAAAACCAGTCCCTGATCTGAAGGAGCTTCCATTCTAATAAAGGAGAATATATGCATATAAATAGGCAAATATGAGATACACCCAAAGTACACAGAAGGTAACTTGAGGGGAGACGTTACTAGTGGGTAGAGGCATAGGGAAAAGCTTTCTACAGAAAGCATTTGTCCTGAGTCTTAAAGGAAGTTTCTAAAAAGTAGAGGGAAAGACTGTATGAATGAATTCCAGGCATAAGGGACTGCTCTATGGAATGCTGTGTGGGAGGAACTGAAATGAATTCAATTTGACTAGATCTTAGAACTTATGGAGGAGAAGCCTGGGTAGGAAGACTGGAAAATAGGATGGGGTCAAGTTGTGAAGAGCCTTTAAAGCTCAACAGAATTCTTATATTTGATCCTGGAGGTAAGAGGAAGTCACTGGAGTTTATTAGCAGGAGAGGGATTGACATAAGCCTTAGGAGAATCACTTTGACAGCAGTATGGGGGAAAGATCAGAGTGAGGAGAAACTTGAGGTGGGGAGATTAATGAGGAGGTGGGCAAAAGTTGATGAAGGCCTGAATTAGAGTGGTTGTTGTGGAAGAAGAGAGAAGGGGACTCACAGGAGAGGTGTAGAGACAGAAACAAACACTTTATCTAATTGCCCTTTTCCCTGTATTTCTAATGTTACAAAGTGGAGAGATTGGGTTACTAGACTCTTTTTGTTGGACAAAATTAATCATTTGGTTTCATCGCAACATGCATAATAGACTGTGTTTCCTTTGCGTGTACATCTTGGATAAGAAGCAACAGAAGTGGCCACCTGGGGTAGGGTTAGAAAATGAAGAGGTGGTTCCTTTTTTGAAAGGGAATGTTTGCCCATTTTTGAAAACTATTTGCAGGTGTATTCACTTTCTCTAGTATAGCTCTGCAGAATGTGCAGGGTTACACAGGGTAATAGTTTTGATGAAGAAAGGCTAAGAACTTGCTTTCTAGGCTTTAGTAGCTTTCTAGTTCACTTACAATCACTCACGTGGGTAGAAACCTTGGGAGGAAATGTAAACGTTTTTCTTTGATGAACGGATGAATCTTGGTGCTGGTGATATGTTCGTGTTGGTTGGACTGATCCAATTACATGAGCAATGGATCTTGGTCTTAGTGACTAGCGGTTTTCTGGCCGTTTATATATCTCACACGATCACTTTGTTTACACAAAGGCCACGTGGCCAGAAGAGTCAATGTATGCTTCACTGGTCCTCTTGCAAATTGGGAAATATATTTTTGGGATCAGACTCAGATAGGCTGAGTTCTATCCCCATTTAAGACCCATGTTAAAAATGTAACTCTTTTTTTTGGCTTTTGTTCATCAGTTTATTCTTCTGTAAATACAAATAATCCCAGACCATCATATTTCCTATAAAATATAAGATGAAAATAAACATAAGAAAGTCTTCTAATTCAAATTTATTGATAATAACTAATTTCAGAAGGCAAGAGAACATTAAAATAAAATATGAGTTGTTCACACATTATTATAACTCATATTTTTGTAGACTTTACAGATAACAAAACTTTCCCTTCAAACCATTTAACAAATAATTGTTAAATGAATCAATGGACAACGAAGGGCACTCCTTTGTTCATAATTGTTACCTAGGTACATCTGGGCATGCAGAGTTCTCCTAATAGGAAAATGTAAGCCCTTGAGGGGCCTTTGGAGCATGTATTGATTGCCTAACATGGAGGTCTCTGCCTCCCCTACCAAATGACTATGTCTTTAAACTGGCGAGACTGAACTAGTAGATGTGTTTTCACCATTGTCTTTCTGCTTCCCCCTCATCCATTCTGTCTTCAGGTCTGCTCCTATCTGTTGAGCATTCACTCATAGTCTGATGGGAATTGAACCAAGCTATCAATCTAATCCTCTTCTCCTCCCCAGAGACTGAGGTGGTGCAAAGGGGTAAGAGCATTATGTCTCTCACCTGTTGGTGGAATAAATTTGTATATTTGATTATAGTTTTGGAAGTAAATTTTTCTGTGTAAAAGCTAATCTATTACCAGCTAAATGGAACTGGGGAATTGGGTCCAGCAAATGGAATTAGACTACCCTTTACAACTGAGGGAAGACCATGAGTGTGAACTAAAGACCTTTCCTGAAAGCCTTCATCCACAACACTCTTGTGGGTAACTGAGAGCTCTAGGGGAGGAGGAAAATGTGACCTACCTGGCTTCTCAGGCCATCGTTGTTACACGGTCATTTATTAGGTGGTTACTGGCTATTGTATGGGAAGCGCTGTGCTAGTTAAAACTAGCCAGGGATAGGAAAGATAAAATCCCTTTCTGGAGAAATTCATGCTCCCTATGATGAAAGTATAGTAAGTAACCCTAATGCCACATGGAGAGGTTTAATGACTTATCCGGTGGACTGATAAACATCTCAGTCAAAAATCTGAACCCAAGGCTTGTTCAAACCACTCTGTCAGGCCAACCCCTCTCCTCCTTCCTTCCTTCCTTCCTTCCTTCCTTCCTTCCTTCCTTCCTTCCTTCCTTCCTTCCTTCCTTCCTTCCTTCCTTCCTTCCTTCCTTCCTTCTCCTCTTTCCTTCCTTTGTTCATTCTCTCCCTCCCTTGTCTCCCTCACTCCATTCCCTCCCTTCATTTATTCCTTTCTTTTTTTCATGAACATCACAACTTCTTATCTTGTCCTAGTTTCTGTTAAAAAAAAAAATTTACTGGGTGGTGACCAACTTTCTATGAAGGAAACCACTCTGAGATTAGGCAGACTAGTCCTCTAAAAACACTGTCTGCTCAGGGACAACCCAAAGTCATCTCACACCAAGATGAGGCACCTGAAAAAACTTTAATGGAGTTACTTATTTTAAACCGAAAATTTATTTGATCAGTTTATTGTTACTAGAGAGGCAGCTTGGAGTAATGGGTAGAATTGGCCTTGACGTAAGGAGTCAATGGGGTTAAGTTCTGCCTCTGAAACATTGGCTGTGTGACCCTTGGTAAGTCACTTAATTTCTCAGTCCTCTAGGAAACTCTCTTAGACTAAGTAGCAGAGAAGGTACCAAACTTCATCATTGGTGGAAATCCCCACCCTAGACATTATATAACCACTCTAGTCCATATTCAGTCAGAAGGTCAATAAATATTTATTAAATGACTACTGTGTGCCAGGCATTGCGCTAAGTAAGCCCTGGGAAAGAAAGGCAGAAACAGTCTCCTCCCTCAGAGTTTACAATACAATGGTGGGAGATAACATACAAAAAGAAGCAGAAAAGTAGGGGGAAGAGGGGAAAAGACTGGCGTGGGGATGGCAGAGGGATCCAGAGGAGTATAAAGAAGGCTGATGTTGGCTCTTTTCTTGGATGGAAGTTCAGAGAGGAGAGGTTTCTGCCCTCTGATAAGGGGCAGGGAGGGACCCCAGGGGTCCTAATATTACTAGCATGTTTTGAAATCTCAACTTATATATTAGTAGAAGGTGGATTTCCTGCCTCTGTCTTTCCAAAATAAGTAGGAAAAGAAAATATCATTGGAAAAAGTGACTAGTTTAGAGAGCACAACTAGTGAAAGTACTTTTTCTTGGTTCTATATTGCAATAATATTAAAAACAACCCCACACTACCTGCTAGATGAAAGTTCATCTGTGCATGCAGCAATAGTGACATCTGATGGCTAGTAATGAATTTACTTTTACTTTGGAAGATGACACTTTTTTTTTTTAACTAAAATAAGACAATGCTAGTTATTTCCTTTTTTATTAAAAATATATAGTTACCCTCTTCTTAAACTGGTAATTGAGGAGTTTTTTAAGGGGGAGAGTGCAGGGCCTTTATTTATTACCAGTTTCAGTAACAGGATTTGATGAAAGAACTAATAAAAACAAATAGTTCTCTGGGATATAAGGGATAGATGTTACTGTGAATTAATTTGTTGTTGGAAGGTAGGAAGGATTGACATTACTTTCAAGTGTGCCAAGAAGTCCTCACCTACTGTAAAAGCAAGCACCCTGACACATACAAGAAGGCCTAGTATCACAGGTTCTTTGATCTGCTTTTTTAAAAGGAAAGTAACTTTTTAGGGATCAACAATCACTTTAATCAACATATATTATTCACTTAGTTCAGGGGAGAAAGTCAGCACCCTAAACTTCAGAGAAAATACAAACAGAGAAATCAAGATCAACAGACAGGGCTTCCTACTACCTGACATAAGCAATACACACATTACAGATCAACAGACAGATCTAACTGTCTGACCATACATACATATTACCAGAGAGAGAAGCACCAACATCTGGGTTTTCAAAGCCAGATGGGCTCCTTAACAGCTGCCTAGAATCTCATCTAGCAAACAAACACTTCCAGTGAGTGAGCCCCAAAACAAAACCTCACCTCAGAGAATTTATACACTTTTTAGAACCAGAGGGCATCACAACCCTTGAGAACTAGCGCCTCATTAGAAATTAACAAAAGATGTAGGCCTCCCCTAATTAAGCTTCCCTTAATGGGGAACCCTTCTGGATGGGGAAGATCTTTAACTCTCTGATTAATATTACACCTATCAAGTTCTCTCTCCACTGAAGAAAGGAAAAGAAATAGACTGGGGTAGTGGTAACAGAGTTTGTGAATAGTGAACATGATTTAAAAAATAATAAAGATGTGAGTTTAAATGAAACATTCAAAAATACACAAAAGAGAGTAAAAGGAATTTCAGAAGGGCCATGGACATGCAAAGTAACTTTGTTACTATTGTGTTATATTTAGTATATAGTTGAGCAAACCAAACCGTATACCTCAGAAATTCAGTTTCACAGACTAAAAAGAGAGGAAATTTCTTTATATTGAATTACAGAGAATTACAGGCTAACATTAGGAAAATTGTTGCTTGCAGGGTATGGGGAGGGAAGATTATATTGGCCACTTTGTTTAGAGAAGGACAATTAAGGAGGAAGAGCACAACCTGAAATTGGGGGACATGGGTTACAAGTCAAGCAAATGGGCTGCTGCATATTCTTGGAAATTAACAACAGCTCACATTTCTATGGGCTTTATCATGTAAAAGTTTCACAATAGTCTGATGAGGCAGGAAGTACAAGTACGCAGCTGTGATTGTTGTTCAGTTGTGTTTGAGTCTTCCTGACCCCATTTGGAGATTTCTTGGCAAAGACACTGGAGTGGTTTGCCACTTCCTTCTCCAGCTCATTTTACAGATGAGGAAACCGAGGCAAACAGGGTTCAGTGCCTTGCCCAGGGTCACACAGTTAGTAAAGGTCTGAGGCCAGATTTGAACTTAGGAAGAGGACTCTTCCTGTTTTCAGGTCAGGCACTGTATGCATTATGGAACCACCTAGATGCCCAAAGTATATTGTCCCCATTTTATAGGTGGGAAAACTACAGCTCAGAGGGGTTAAAATTGTTTGTCCAGGGTCACATTCAGTGCCAGATGCAGGAATCAAACAAACCCAGGTTCTTTCATTCTAATGCTCATACTTTTTCCGCAGGAAGCTGCCTTTCTCAAATAAAGCAGTATCTTCCCACTACTGGGTAGAAAGAATGGACTGGTAGAAAGAATGCTTGTTTGGGAGTCAAAGGAGGAGAGTTCACATAGTAGCTTTATTACTTTGGTGGCCTAGGGTAAATAATTCAATTTTCTGGCTCTCAGTTTCCTTAAGTATGAAAGGGATTGGGCTTATAGATAATCTTTAAAAATATTCCTAGTTATAACACTCTAAAAGTCTATGATCTCTAGAAATTCTCTCTGTCCCCTCCAATCTTCCCTAACCAACTGAATGCAGCTGTAGAAGACAGGATCTGAGAAGTTATTCTAACATGCAAAATATTCATAGGCTATCTTCATGAATCTGAAATAGTATGATATTATTGTTGCGATGCCATGAAAAGTGAAGAAACAATTTCTTTTGCTTTTACATACTAACATACATTCAAGAACATAGGAATGTTTTTTTTTCAACTGTCCTATGAATGATTGTATCTCATACATGTAGGAAAAAAAGTTGCATTCGTCTTCCTGATAGATGGAGTTGAAGCCTTTTTTTTCTTATCTGGTTTCACCAGTGAGAACACTTCATCTATTTCCATACTTAAATGATACAGACTAAAAAACTCAGTGAAATTTGCATAATCTTGTTTGGTACATCCTGCTACTTGATAATTATGAAGATATATTATTAAAGTGTCAGAATCATAGGGAGCACATTTTGGGGAACTTTTCCAGTTATTTTAATTCACTTTTATTTTTTTGGCAAGGTGAAGGTGGTAGGGTGTGGTGGGAGGGTGGTTCAATCCAGCCATAATGAAAATGAGAAAATCCAATGCTGTGAGGACACTTCAGAAATCCATTATCATCCTTGTTACCTAAACCTCCAAAATAAATTTCTTTTGATGAACATTCAGTAAGGTGATTACTGTGCTCACTTGAGGTATTATTGGCTTCCTTATGCTTGTGTTTCTCTTGAATGTAAGCACTGTAAATTACTGTATAGTTCTTTGTGGGTCACCCATATTACAGCAGAGTAATATCACAGTGATAGCCGCATACCAGCTGAATGTTGATAAATGGTTAACAACTGACTCTCTGGAAAAAAAATAGACACATGATTTACTTTTTTTTAAAAATTATTTTATTTGTTTTCAATTTTCTACAATCACTTCCATATATCTTAGATTTTTCCCTTCCCTCCTCCCTCCCTTCTCACTCCTTTCCCAAAATAGCATGCAATCTTACATACACATACATTCTTATTAAATGCATTTTCACCTTAGTCATGTTGCTTAGAAGAATTAAAATGAATGCAAGAAAACATAAAATAAAACAAAACAATACATAACACAAGAGAAAATGGTCTGCTTCATTCAGCAATCCAATTCCATAGTTCTTTCTCTGGATGTGGAAGGCATTTTGCCTTGAGTCCACTGGGGACACAGAGCCAAGATGTTGGGATGTTGGAGTAGAAAGATATACATACTCTAGCTCTTCCCCCACAGCCCATAAAATGCTTGTAAAGAAAGACTCTCAACAAATTCTAGAGCAGCAGAAGTCACAAAACAATGGAGTGAAGGAGATTTCCAGGCCATAGTGACCAGGAAGGCTGAAGGGAAAGGTCTGTTGCAGGGGATGTGGAGGAGAACATAGCCCAGCCTGGACCATGTGGTGCCAGGAGAAGCAGGCCTTGGGGGGGTAGAATCTCTAGTAGCAGAAGTGGAGATTCACAGATCCCTCAGCCCACTAACACCAGAGGCAGCTGCAAAGGTTGGTGAGAAAGCTTTTTCACCTCTGTGACAAGGGAGCAGGGTCCTCCCCTAGTCCCAGCCCCAGGTGGTGGTGGCAGTGGTGGCCAGGGCAGGCATTGTTAAAGCCTCACTTTAAAGCCCCTGGGGGAATTCAGTCACTGATCTGAAGCTCAGCCCTGAGTGGTGGCCCTGCCCCACACCTAAAGCTCCTGGGGGAATTGAGCATTTTATCTGAATTTCAGCCACCAGCCAGGCCTGGGAGTAAACTCCTCTCCCTTGATTGTGCCACCTTGGAGGAACTGAGAACTTACAGGTCCCCAGAGTATACCCTAATCTTGACAAAAGACCCAAAAGTCAAGTGAAAATGCCCAAGAAAGGAAAAAGAAATAAGACTATAGAAGGTTACTTTCTTGGTGAACAGGTATTCTCTCCCACCATTTTGGATAAGGAAGAACAATGTTTACTATCAGGGGAAGACATAAAAGTCAAGGCTTCTGCATCTAAAACCTCCAAAATAAATATGCAATGGTCCCAGACCATTAAAGAGCTCAAAAAGGATTTTGAAAATCAAGTAAGAGAGGTGGAAGAAAAATTGGGAAAAGAAATGAGAGTGATGCAAGAAAATCATAAAAAGTGAGTCAACAGCTTGTTGAAGGAGACCTAAAAAAATACTGAAGAAAATAACACCTCTAAAAATAGGCTAACTGAATTGGCAAAAGAGGTTCAAAAAACCATTTATCCTTCAATGAGGAGAAGAATGTTTTAAAAAAACAGAATTAGCCAAATGGAAAAGGAGGTTCAAAAGCTCACTGAAGAAAACAGTTCTTTCAAAATTAGAATGGAACAGATGGAAGCTAATGACTTTATGGGAAACTAAGAAATTACAAAACAAAACCAAAAGAATGAAAAAAATGAAAAATAATGTGAAATATCTCACTGGAAAAACAACTGACCTGGGAAATAGATCCAGAAGAGACAATATGAAAATTATGAGACTACCTGAAAGCCATGATCAAAAAAGAGCCTAGATATCATTTTTCATGAAATTATCAAAGAAAACTACCCTGATATTCTAGAACCAGGGGATAAATAAATATTGAAAGAATCTACCAATCATTTCCTGAAAGAGATCCAAAAAGAGAAAATCCTAGGAGTATT
Organism: Bettongia penicillata ogilbyi; assembly: GCA_023548195.1. Lineage (NCBI taxonomy): Eukaryota > Metazoa > Chordata > Mammalia > Diprotodontia > Potoroidae > Bettongia > Bettongia penicillata. Next base: position 3,487,565 of record JAJHZJ010000737.1, read on the forward strand.
GTAGCCTAATTCCAGAGTTCCCAGGTCAAGGAGAAGATATTGCAAGCAGTTAGAAAGAAACAATTCCAGTATTGTGGAAATACAATCAGGATAACACAAGGCCTAGGAGCTTCTACACTGAGGGACTGAAGGGCTTGGAATATTTTATGCCAGAAGTCAAAGGAACTAGGTTTAAAACCAAGAATCACCTACTCAGCAAAACTGAGTATAATACTTCAGGGGAAAAAATGGTCTTTCAATGAAATAGAGGACTTTCAAGCATTCTTGATGAAAAGACCAGAGATGAATAGAAAATTTGACTTTCCAGTGCAAGAATCAAGAGAAGCATGAAAAGGTAAACAGGAAAGAGAAGACAAAAAGGACTTTCTAAAGTTGAACTGTTTACATTCCTACATGGAAAGATAATATTTGTAACTCTTGAAACTTTTCTGAGTCTGGGTAGTTGGGGGGATTATACACATACACACACACACACACACCGACAGAGAGCACAGGATGAGTTGAATAGGAAGGAATCATATCTAAAAAAATAAAATTAAGGGGTGAGAGAGAAATATATTGAGAGGAGAAAGGGAGAAATGGAATGAGGCAAATTATCTCTCATAAAAGAGGCAAGAAAAAGCTTTTCCAATGGAGGGGAAAAGGGGGTAAGTGAGAGGGAAAAAGTGAAGCTTATTCTCATCACATTTGGCTCAAGAAAGGAATAGCTTGCACACTCAATTTGCTATGAAAATCTGTCTTACACTATAGGAAAGTAGGGGAAAAGTGAATAAGTGGTGTAGTAGGGATAATGGAAGGGAGGTCAATGCGAGGAAGGAGAAATTAGAAGTAAACACTCTTGGGGAGGGACAAAGTCAAAAGAGAGAATAGAGGAAATGGGGGGCAAGATATGATGGAGGGAAATATAGTTAGTCTTACACAACATGACTTTTATGGAAGTCATTTGAAAAGCTACATATGTATAACCTATATTGAATTACTTGCCTTCTCAGTGGGGATATGTGGGGAGGGAGAAAGGAGAAGTTGGAACTCAAAATTTTAGGAGTAAATGTTGAGAATTGTTTTTCCATACAGCTGGGAAATAAGAAATACAGGTAATGGGGTACAGAAATTTATCTTGACCTACAGGACAAGAGAGAAGATAAGAATAAGGGAAGGGAAGGGTATTAGAAGGGAGGGCACATTGGTGGAAGGGGCAATTAGAATGAAAGGTTTTTTGGGGTGAGGGGAGGGGATAGATGAGGAGAAAATTTGGAACTCAAAATTTTGTGGAAATGAATGTTGGAAACTTAAAATAAATAAGTAAATAACTAAATTTTGAAAAAAAGAGTCCATTGGGAATTTTTAAAGTCCTTGCACTGATATGAAGGATTAAATCTACCAGAAAAATTCCTCACAAACTGTGATTGTTGCCGTGTATAAATTTCTCCTTGTTCTGTTTCTTTCACTCAGCATCAGCTCATATAAGTTCTTTCAGGCCTCTCTTTAGTCTTTCTTTTCATCACTTATAGCATAATAACATTCTATTACATTCATATACCACAACTTGTTCAACTCTTTCCCCAATTGATGGATATCCCCCTGATTTCCAGTTTATGGCCACCACAAAGAGGGCTGCTATAAATATTTTTGTACATGTGGAACCCTTTCCCATTTTTGTGGTCTCTTGGGGATACTGTCCTAGAAGCAATATTGCTGGGTCAAAGAGTATGCACATTTTTGTAGCCCTTTGGGCATAGTTCCAAATTGCTCTCCAGAATGGTTGTATCTGCTCACAGCTCCACCAACAATGAATTAGTGTTGCAACTCCCCCCCCACATCTTCTCCAACATTTATCATCTTCCTGTTTTGTGATGTTAGTCAATCTGATAGGTGTGATGTGGTATATCACAGTTGTTTTGATTTACATCTTCCTAATCAATCGTGATTTAGAGCATTTTTTAACATAATTATAGATAGCTTTAATTTCTTCCTCTGAAAACTACTTGCTCATATCCTTTGACCATTTATCAATTGGGGAATGATTTATATTCTTGAACATTTGACTCAGTTCTCTAAATATTTTAGAAATGAGGCCTTTATCACAGACACTAGTTACAAAAATTCTTTCCCAGTTTTCTGCTTCCTTTGTAATCTTGGCTGCATTGGGTTTGTTTGTGCAAAAACTTTTCAATAAAATATAATCAAAATTATTCATTTTGCACTTCATAATGTTCTCTGTCTCTTGTTTGGTCTAAAATTTCTCCATTCTCCAGAAATCTGACAAATACACTATTCCTTGGTCCCCTAAATTGTTTATAGTATCAGTCTTTATACCCAGATTATGTAACCATTTGGTGTTTATTGTTGTATATGGTGTCAGACATTGGTCTATGCCCAGTTTCTACCACACTTTTATCCAGTTTTCCCAGAAAATTTTGTCAAATACTGAGTTCTTATCCCAGAAGCTGGAGTCCTTGGGTTTATCAAACTGTGGATTGCTATATTCATTGACTACTGTATCTTGAGTACCTAACCTATTCCACTGATCTGCCCCTCTATTTCTTAGACACTACCAAGTGGTTTTGATGATTGCTGCTTCATAATACAATTTGAGATCTGGTAGGGTTAGGCCATCTTCCCTAGCATTCCTTTTCATTAGTTTCCTTGATATTCTAGACCTTTTATTCTTGTTGATGAATGCAGATATTTTTTCTAGCTCTAGAAAATTATTATCTGGTAGTTTGATTGGCATGACACTGAATAAGTAAAGTAATTTAGGTAGAATTGTCATTTTTATTATATTAGCTCGGGTTACTCATGAGCAACTAATGTTTTTCCACTTACTTAGACCTGAATTTATTTGTGCAAAAAGCTTTTTGTAATTGTGTTCATATAGTCCCTGGGTTTGTTTTGGTAGGTAGACTCCCAGATATTTCATGGTGTCTGCCATACCTTTAAAAGGATTTCTCTTTCTATCTCTTGCTGTTAGGCTTTGTTAGTAATATGTAGAAATGCAGATAATTTATCTGGGTTTATTTTGTAACCTGCAACTTTGCCAAAGTTGCTTATTATCTCAAGTAGTTTTTTACTTGATTCTCTGGGATTCTCTAAGTATATCATCATATCATCTGTAAAGAGTGATAACTTAGCTTATTCTATTCATATTCCTTCAATTTTTCTTCTCTTATTGCTACAGCTAACATTTCTAGTACCATAATGAATAACAGTAGTGACAATGGGCCTCCTTGTTTCATCCCTGATCTTACTGGAAATGCATCTATCTTATCCCCATTGCACATAATGCTTGCTGATGGTTTTAGATAGATACTGCTTATTATTTTATGGAAACTTCCATTTATTCCTATGCTCTCTAGTAATTTCAATAGGAATAGGTGGTGTATTTTGTCAAAAGCTTTTTCTGTATCTATTGAGATAATCACGTGGTTTCTGTTAGTTTTTTTGTTGATATGATTAATAACGCTAATAATTTTCCTCCTATTGAAATAGCACTGCGTTGCTGGTATAAATCTTACCTGATTATAATGTAATGTTCTCACGATAAGTTGCTGTATTCTTTTTGCTACTATCTTATTTAAGAGTTTTGCTTCTATATTCATTAGAGAAATTGGTCTATAATTTTCTTTCTCTATTTTGACTCTTCCAGGTTTAGTTATTGAAACCATATTTGTATCATAAAAAGAATTTGATAGGATTCCTTCTTCACCAATTTCCCCACATAGTCCATATAGTATTGAAATTCAATGTTCTTTAAATGTTTGATAGAATTCACTTGTAAATCCATCTGATCCTGGAGATTTTTCCTAGGGAGTTCACTGATGACTTGTTCAATTTCTTTTTATGAGATGGGGTTATTAAAACATTCAGCTTCCTCTTCTGTTAATCTGGGCAATTTATATATATTTTTAAAATATTCATTCATCTCATTTAGATTGTCAAATTTATGGGCATGTGGATGGGCAAAATAATTTCTAATTATTGTTTCAATTTCCCCCTCAGAGGAGAGTTCACTCTTTTCATTTTTGATATTGGTAATTTGGTTTTCTTCTCTCTCTTTTTTAATCAAATTGATAAAAGGTTTATCAATTTTATTGGTTTTTTTATAAAACCACCTCTTAGTTTTGCTTATTAGTTCAAAAGTTGTCTTAATTTCAATTTTATTAATCTCTCCTTCAGTTCTCTATTTCTAATTTGGTATTTACTTGGGAATTTTCAATTTGTTTTTTTTCCAGCTTTTTCAGCTGCATGCCCAATTCACTGATCTCCTCTTTCTCTATTTTATTCATGTAGACGTTCAAAGATATAAAACTTCCCTTAAGAACTGCTTTGTCAGTATCCCATAAGATTTTGTATGTTGTCTCATTATTGTTTTCTTGAATAAAGTTGTTGATTATTTCTATGATTTGTTGTTTATTCTTTAGGATTTGATCATTTAGTTTCCCATTAATTTTTGGTTTATCTTTTTGTGGTCTTTTATTATATATAATTTTTATTGTATTGTGATCTGAGAAGGAGGTATTGACTATCTCTGCCTTACTGCACTGGATTGTGAGGTTTTTATGCCCCAGTACATGGTCACTTTTTGTATATGTGCCATGTACAACTAAGAAAAAAGTAAATTTCTTTCTATCCCCATTCAATTTTCTCCAGAGATCTATCATATCGACCTTATCCAGAAATTTATTCACCTCCTTAACTTCTTTCTTGTTTATTTTGAGGTTAGATTTGTCAAGTTCAGAGAGGGGGAGGTTAAGGCCCCCCACTAGTATAGTTTTGCTATTTTTTTTTTGTATAAATCCTTTAACTTCTCCTCTAAGAATCTGGATGCTATACCACTCGGAGCATATATGTTTAGTAATGGTATTGCTTTGTTACTTATGGTGCCTTTTAGGAGGATATAGTTTCCTTCCTTATCTCTTTTGATTAGATCTATTTCTGCTTTTGCTTTGTCTGAGATTAGGATTGCTACCCCTGCTTTTTTTGCATCAACTGAAGCACAACATATTCTGCTCCAATCTTTTACCTTTACCCTGTATGTATCCCCCCTTTTCAAATGTGTTCTTGTAAACAACATATTGGTAGATTATAGTTTTTAATCCATTCTGGTGTCTCCATTTTATGGGAGAGTTCATCCCATTCACATTCACAGTTATGATTACTATATGTGTCTTTTCCCTCCATCCTCTTTCCCCCTGTTTATGTTTTTAATTCTCCCTTCTCCATTCCCCTCTATGATAGAGTTTTAATTTTTGACCACTGCCTCCCTCAGTCTTTCCTCCCTTCTTCCAGCTTTTTTCTTTTACTCCCCTTTTTCCTTACTATGTCTTCCTTTCCTTTTAGCCTCCCCTCCCTTTTCTTTCCCCTTTCCCCTCCTACTGCCTATAGAGTTAGTTAGATTTCTATACTTAACTGAATTTGTTGTTCCCTCCTTGAACCAAATCAGATGAGAGTAAATATCAAACAATACTCATCTCCCTCTCCTCTATTGTAATATGTTTTTGTGACTCTTCATGTGATGTATTTTACCTTTTTCTGCCTCCTTCTTTTCACATTTCCCATTACAATCCCTTCTCACCCTTTTATACATTTGTTATCATCACATCATTTACTTTATACCCACTCCCTCTATCTATGTATATCCCTTTTATATATCATAATAAATGTACAATTCTCAAAATTAACAAGTATCATGTTGCCTTATTGGGATGTAAACAGTTTGCCCATATTGAATAGCAAGGTTTTTTCCCCCTATTTACCTTTTTATGCCTCTCTTGAAACTTGCATTTCAAGACTGAATTTTCTTTTGAGCTCTGGCTTTTTCATCAGGAAGGTGTGGAAACCCCTTATTTCACTGAATATCAATCTCCTTTCCTGAAATATTAAGCTCAATTTTGCTGAATAATTGATCCTTGGTTGTAGTCCCAGTTCCTTTGCCTTACAGAATATCAATTTCCAATCCCTTCAATCTTTTAATGTAGAAGCTACGAGGTCCTGTGTGATCCTCATTGTAGCTCCTTGATATTTGAATTGTTTCTTTCTGGCTGCTTGCAGTATTTTCTTCTTCACTTGATAGTTCTGGAATTTGGCAATGATATTCCTTGGTGTTTTCAGTTTGGGATCCCTTTTGGGAGGTGAACAATTGATTCTTTCAATTACTATTTTGTCCTCTGGATCCAGGACTTCTGGGCAATTTTCCTTGATGATTTCTTGGAAGATATTGTCTAAGCTCCTTTTCGCATCATGGCTTTCTGGTAGACCAATAATTTTTAGATTTTTTCTCCTGGATCAATTTTCCAGGTAAGTTGTTTTTCCAATTATATATTTTACATTTTCTTCTATCTTCTTATTCTTTAGATTCTGTTTGAGTGATTTTTGATTTCTCATAGAATCGTTAGCTTCTACTCACCAATTCTAATTTTTATCAAATTGTTTTCTTCAGTTAACTTTTGCATCTCCTTTTCAGTCTGTCCAGTTTTCCCTTTATAGGAGTTATTTTCTCCAGTTAGTTTTTGTACTTCCTTTTCCATTTGTCCAATTTTCCAGGTTATGTTTTATGCTTGCTTTTCCATTAGTCCAATATTCCTTTTAAATTCTTCTGTGATTTCTTTTTTCATATTTTTAAAACCATTGGCGTTTTTCTTCTACTTTCTTAATTGGACTTTTAAAATCCTTCTTGAGCTCTTCCAAGAATGCTCTTTGGGCTTGAGAAAGGTTCATATTCCTTTCTGAAGTTTCCAATGGGAGTACAGTCTCAGTGCTGACCTCTTCGGTATTCGTGTTTTTGTCCTTGACCCCATAGAAAGATTCTATGGTCTTATCTTTTCTGGGTTTCTTCTTGCTCATGATAATTGCCCTTTTCTTGGCTTTTAAAGTGGATCTCTGCTTTTGGGGCACAGGGGGCTCTGTTTCATGGTTCTTGTGCTTAGAACTTGAGGTTTTGGGTATTGTAGCCTCTGTTTCTTTCAGCTACAAGCTAGAATGCTGTATCTTACCTGGTGCTGAGCTGGCTGAAGTGCCAAAATAAAGGCTAGGTGAAGTCTTTCTGAGTTTCCCTGGAGCTAGCTGCATTAAGTGTGGGAGAGAGATGATCTGGCCACAGGAGGTCTCCTCTCCTGAGCACAGGCAGACTCAGTGGTTGGTGAACCCCATTTGCATTAGTGTCTTCCATATTCCCCTGGCTAAGCTGAGGCACCCTGGGATTCTGGTGTTGATGATTGCAGGCTCCATGCCCCTTGGGCTCAGGATCTCCTCCTCGTTTGCTGAGGTGGGGCTATCTGGACCAGCTCTGGTCCTGCACTGTTGCCCTTCAGCCACAGCAAGAGAGAACCACCCCCACTTTGCGATTTTCCTAACTTCACAGGCTAAGAGACTGTTTACCCTTTCAGCTGATCCTACTGTTCTAGGATTTTTCCTAGGGAAAAATTCTCTGAGCTTTTCAAAGTCAACAAGGGGAGAAGTAGAGCATTTAAAGATTACTCCTCCATCTTGGCTCCTACAAGTTCAAGCAGGTGACTTACAGACATTTAATCTGTGGGCTGATAGTCTCAGGAGGAGCTGTTGCAGTTACCTGGGGTTCTGTGGTTCTTTCTTGCTCAGTTCCACCAGACTCCAGTCCTGGGATGATATGTTTGAGATTCTGCAGTGCTGCAGCTGCTTCAGATCACCCAGGGCTTCTGGCTCAGCTTTCCTTTGTCAGGGTCTGTTCTGGTACAACCTGTGTGCTGTACACTGCGTGCTCCTCCAGTCTCATGCATCAGATCCTTCCCATCCACCTTCCAGTCTGTTCTGACTTGTAAATCTGCCATGCTCTGTCTCCTATTGGATTCTGCCACTCTAAAATTTGTTCAGATTCTTTTTAGAGGTACCCGAAGGACTTTGTCTTAGAGCTTGAGTGAGTAGTTGCTCTCACTCCGCCATCTTGGCTTCGCTTCTCCACATGATTTACTTTTAAGTACAATCTGCTATATTACATATTCCCCATCAATCTACAAAACAGTAAATCAAATCCTAATTTAAAGAATGGAGTATTGATAGCTAAGTGGCACTGAGCTTGCATCTTCCTGAGTTCAAATCTAACCTCAGATACCCACTAGCTATATGATATTGCACAAATCATTTAACCTTGTTTACCTCAGTTACCTCTTCTGTAAAATGAGCTAGAGACAGAAATGGCAAACCACTCCAGGATCTTTGAAAAGAAAACCCCAATAGGGTTACAAAGAGTCAGATATGACTGAAAAATGCCTGAACTGATTTGTAGAATTGGCTCCTCTCAGAGATGTAAATACTCACACTGAAATTTCTGATTTTCCCAAATCCTACAAGGTGCTTCCAGAACATCTCTGCCCACACATTTCTGAATCATTTTTTCAAAAAGATCACTGTATGGAGCTAAGAATCATCTATTACCAGTACCAGAAGAAACCTTTGATGATTTCTGTAGAATTACCTTTAATTCTTATCTGGGATGAAACAATTCTTGGGGGGAAAATTTACCAAATTTAGATGATGATAAGCAGAACACCTTATTACTAGTTTTATTCAGGCTGTGTTAGGTATATACCTAATTAACACAAATATGTAAAATATAGATACATATACTTTTTATTTTTAAAACTATTTTAAAACCAAAATTTGCTTTGTTGCCTTCCCATCCCATCCCATCCCACCCAACAATTGAGAATACAAGAAAAATAAAACCCATTACAAACACATAAGTCCATCAAAACAAATGTCCATATTTTGCCATGTCCAAAAAAACTTGTCTCATTCTTCATTCTTGTCCTTCATGTCTCTCTGTTAGGAGGTGTGTAGAAGGTAATCCTCTGGAATCCTTGTTGGTCATTAAGATGGTAAGTATTCAGCACCATAATATTCTATGACATTTATGTACTCTAACTTGTTCATCCATTGCCCAATTTATAGGTACCTTCTTTCAGTTTCCCATTCTTTGACATATCAAAAACAACTACAAATATTTTTGTACATCTTTACAATTTGTTTTACTTAAAATGAATCTCCTTGCCAACCTAACCTCTTTTTAATTATCTTTCTCTTTCCTCTTTCTCTCCTTTTATCTGTTAAGTGAAAGTATTTCTTTACACAAATGTGTATGTCTTCTTTCTTCTTTTGACCAGTTCAGATAAGAGTGAGGTTCAAATGTCAGTCATTTCCCCCAAACCCTCCTCTTTGTACGTGTAGATTTCTATTTGTACATCTTGAATATGTGAAATAATTTGTTCTGTAAAACAGACTCAGTCAAAAGACCACACCCAAGGACTTAGAAGGACACAGGTTCCCCCCCTACTCCTCCCCTAAGTTAGGTGATACTTTTCAGGTAAGTGTAGGGGAATTTCCTATTCTGGTTGGGCTAGGTGGCTTCAGATGTTGCTATCAGTTCTGAGATTCTATGATTGTGTGGGAGCCCATCTAGCTTCCAGTTCTATGATAATTTCTTCTGTGATGAATTAAGGAGTGAATCAGAAGGCAGGAACTGGATTATAGTCTTAGATCTTTGATAGCAATTTGTGTGAAATAACTTTTTTTAAAATCTCATTTTCCTTTTCTGTCAGATGAGGACTTTGGACTAGATAATCTTTCCAACTCTAATAGTCTGTGAGTCTGTGATCCAGCAGACATATTACCTTGATAAAAATAGATTTACTTCCAGATGTAGGCATGAGGTGGCAGTGAAGAGCATTCATCTACTATAACAGAAATTTATTATTTAGTGTTTACTGTAATGGTGTTTAACACATACATATTAGTCTTGGAATAGTGGCAAGAACATGGACCTGATTCCACACTTATGCTCTATGATAGGAATCCTGGTTTCTTTAATATTCTATAAATTTTTAAGATCTTCATCTGAATGACTATTTGGAAGTTTCTAGAAAAAAAATCTTTTTCTTCTTCTCTTTCGTAAAATTCACTAACCTTCCTGGAATGGGGAAATATGTTCAAGTAGTCATAGCTAGTTTATGTCTGAATAGAGAAGCTTGGGGACTAGCAATATATTGTAAAGGAACTTGAAGGAAACTTGGGAGCTTGATTTTTCACTTCACTGCTATCTTACTGGGCAAACATGGAGAAGTAATTTCCTGTCTTTAGATTTTATTTTCCTCATCTGTGAGTCCAGGATGTCCCAGAAAGGGACTCTAGGCTAATATACACTTTAACTAAAGACAGTAAGATTTTTTTCTTCCTGAATTTTGTTGCACCTACCTAGATTAATCCAGGAAAATCTCCAAGATTATATCTAGGTATGGCTCGTGTCTATGCTGTCCCCAAATGTGAGTGGCAGCATCCCCAATCCCTACACAGACCCTCAATGTATAATATTGTTATTGGATATGGGATAGCTTTTATCCATATCACAGAAAACTGAATAAAATGCTGAGGATGCAAAAACATGTATGAACAAATACAGAATGCAGAAAACATTCAGTAGCCCATCACATTCAATATACTAACCATGTAAAATCCGTTTGTAGGACTGCTAAACAGATGTTTCACATTCATTTCAAATCTACACTGTATAAAAGTTTACTGGGTCCAGATGTCCTGGTCAGTAAGGACATTACTTTCAAGTAGATATTGCTACAGGAAGGATGGAAGGAAGGAAGAAAGCAAGGAAGAAAGGAAGGAAGGAAAGAAGAAAGGAAACTAGGAAAGAAGGAAAGAAATAAGCATTTACCAGCACCATGTTAAGCACTTTACCTTATTATCTCATTTGGTCCTCACAGCAATTCTGGGATGTACGTGCTATTACATTTTCCTCATTTTACAATTGAGGAAACTGAGGCAAATAGAGGCTAGGTGAATTGCTATGGGTCATACAGCTAAATGTCAAGGCTAGATTTGAACTCAAGCTTTTCTAATTCCAGGTCTAGTGGTCTATACATCATGCCACCCCCTAAAAGGATTAGAGGTTACTGGAGATACTCCATCTCTGAGATCTCTTGTTGGATACCTGGCACTTGATTCAGGAACTAGATATCTTCCAAGGCTGAAAGTATCCATTTTTCAGGATTACTAGTCATTGAACTACTCTCATAAAAGGTAACTGACGGAAGACATTAACCAGACCAGAGGTCTGTTCTAAGCTTGCCTAGACAAACATATCCATGCTACCATAAACTTCTACATGATGCTATTGTTGCTGAAAAATGAGGGCAAAATCCCCTCTCCTCCTTGCTGAAAGTCTGAGAGAGAGAGAGAGAGAGAGAGAGAGAGAGAGAGAGAGAGAGAGAGAGAGAGAGAGAGAGAGAGAGTGAGAGAGAGAGAGAGAGAGCCTCAAAGAGGAAGAAATTGTTTTTCCTTGTTCCTCTTACAGAACAAAGAATAAGAATCTTCTTCCAATAAGAGTTCATCCTCTTAACTCTCTATCATTAATTAACTTCTGTATAATTGTAATCATTGAATACCAATAGGGAATTTTCTGTGTCATCCGAGCAACGTGCACATCCCTCAGCAAGGAACCAAAATATGTGTCTACCTCTAAGAGATGTGCTCCAATCCAGGTAATCAGAGGTTCCCCTGATCTCTCCCTGCTATATCTGTAAAATTAGGAGATTGTTAGTGATGATTTCCAAGGTCCCTTCTAGTGTTAGCAGTCTAGGAATCTATGGAATTCACATAGGAAAGTTCATAATTGATGTTTTAAAATTTCTTTTAATACATGTTTATAAATCATAAAATCCTAGAACTGCAAGGAACCTGAGAGAGGAGTCTAATTCATCTCTCTTTATACTTGAGGAAAATAATACTCTAAGAGGTGAAGGAATTGGTTCATAGTCAAATATGAAATTAGTGACAAAGCCAGAATTTAAAGATAAATTAAGTTTCTTGAATTCTAAGTTAATAGTCTTTCATTGTACCAATAATTAAGTCAAAAGCCACAGTATTTTCACCTCATCTTTCTTTTGTCATCTCATTTTACAGTGTTGTTACATTGATTCATTTTAGATTAACAAAAGCTTTAAATGGACCAATAAATATTAAAGTAAATGTAAGTTTTGTGCCAGAGACTCCCTCCTGATACACAAGGGCTGGGTATAATTTGAGGACCTCTACTTTCTATGACTTAATGTCTCCCTCTGCAGGTGGAAGCTAGGAATATCATTATCTTCCATCTCTCCCTGAAAGTTTGCTGCTATCAATTCCTCCTGTAAGCTTTCAGGCTCATAAAGCTGAAGTTACTGGGTGGTTTATTTGTAAAATAGAGGACTTAGAATTGATTCACATATGATCCCTGGGGTAGTCAAGAATTTCCCCAGTGGACCACCCTGCCTGCCAGAGACCTGTACCAACTTCATGACTGATAGCAGAACCCTAGATGGAACTTTGATAAGGGGAAAAACTGGAGTTAATCCTCCTATGTTATTGTACTGCATGCAGGCATCTCTGTCTTTAGAGCTGCTCCTTGCTACACTCTCCAGGTGTGCTGGTCCTTATCTCTCTGTCCTCTAGTAGTTTTCTTCTGCTTCCAGAAAGTAGTGGATGATCCTCAAAGGTCCCATTTGCTGTACTGTACTCCTTAACTTAGGTTATTGCTCTGTAGGAACTCAAGAATGTTACTGCTTTTCCTAGTTTTGGCAGTCTCTAGGCACATAGTAAGCACTTAATAAATGATCTCTCTCTCTCTTTCTTTCCCTTCTCTCTATGTGTCTATATTGTCTATTTTTATCATTTTCTCTATATCTCTCTATGTATCTATATTTATCATCCATTTCTATCATCTATCTCTACCGTTCTATCATCTGTATCATCTTTCTTTGTCTCTCTATGTATCTATATCTTTATCATCTTTGTATTCATATATTTATCTAGGCATCATATCATCTATTTATCTTCAGCAGATGGGGTTTGTCACCTCTAGAGGACTGATTCTGATGCAGCTGACCCATCTGCAAAAGATACTCTGGGGCCTCATTTGATAGTGCTACAACACCAAACCCACCTCTAGAAAAAGTATGTTTGTTTTTTTTGAAATATTTTGTTTCTGTGTGCCCAAGTTCTATTGCTCTTGACTTTCCCCTCCAGGAAGTTTCTCAAGATTCTGTGGGAATGCAATTTTATAAGAAAAAATAAATAAAAGAATGACATATCCCCATATACCTGCAGATTTTGAAAAAATAAAGATGGCTACCTTTTGAGATAAGGAAATAAATTATTTTTTTTCTAAAATCAAATCTTGAGCTCAAAGATAATCAACTACATCCCTATTTGCAATAACACCACCAGAAGCATGATCCTCTCACCCAACTGAACCTTCCTTCTGAAGACCAGTGTTCCTAAATATTGAGAAATGTATCATCAATATTCTGGATACCTGCTGTTGAAACTTTTGATCTTTGCAATACATGAAACCAAGAAAAAAATGCAAAGCAGCCTTCAGTCCTGTAAGGACTTCTCCAAGGGGCAGAAAAGGGGGCAATGGATAATAAGAATCATGAAGTTTTTAGACAATCCATAAACTTTAACTCAACTGTCAGTGCTCTAAGTGTGAGACTCTTGTCCAATGACTAATGAATGGACATGTTACTTAAGGAAATAAATGGTGTTAACATCAGCAGAAAGTAGGTGAAGTGGAAGCTAAATGGGTGTATGGCTCAAAAATTTTCCTTGGAGAAGAGAAAGGAATTGAAAGAATTGATTCTATCAAAAATCAAAAGGTAACAAGGAAAGTCACTTAATATGATGATCTTATATCACAGTGGTGGTAAGCTATGAAATGAATTGTGCTTATACATCAACAGCTGTTGTGAGGATAAAGAGGTAGAATACTCTGTAAGACCCTTTCTTTCCCCCAATTAAATCAACATAAACATTAAAACTCATAGGCTTCAAGATACAGGTAGGAATACTGTGAATGGTGAAAAAGATGAGGGACAATTTGGATTAGTAATAATGAGGGACATAATAATGCTGAAGTCATTGACCATTTTCCTCAGGTTAAAGTCAATCCCTCCTTAGCTGAACTTGCAACTGAAGAAGAGGTTTTGAGGGCCATTAGATTTCTTTCATGTGGCAAAGCACCTGGTGCTGATTCTATTCCAGGTGAGATTTACAAGGTAGGAGGACCATTGCTCATACAAAAGCTGACTGAAATATTCCAGGTTATATGGCAAGAGGAAGTCATCCCCTAGGAGTTCAAGGATGCCTCCACTGTCCATCTCTATAAGGGTAAAGGGAATAGATTGTCCTGCGACAATCACGGGAGGGGGGTCTCTTTTTTAGTCATTTCAGGCAAAATTCTTGCTAGAGTCCTCCTTACTAGGCTGATCCTTCACCTGGAAGATGGGCATATATCTGAGAGCCAGTGTGGCTTCAGAAAGGGCCAGTGAACAGTTGATATGGTGTTTACTGCCCAACAACTCCAGGAGAAATACCAGGAGCAGAACAGAGGTCTGTGCACAACGTTTGTAGGTCTGACCAAGGCCTTTGACACTGTTAGTCATGAGGGATTATGGAAAATTATGTCAAAATTTGGTTGCCTGGAGAAGTTTATTAGTACCATACATCAATTTCATGATGGTATGTTTGCCCGAGTTCTGGATAGTAGACAATGCTCTTGTACCTTCCCAGTCACCAGTGGAGTGAAACAGGGCTGTGTGTTTGCTCCCATGCTATTTAGCATGATGTTTTCAGCCATGTTGTCAAATGTTTTCATTGAGGATGAATACGGTATCAAGGTCAACTACCATACTGAGGGTAAGTTCTTCAACTGGAAAAGGCTACAAGCCAAGACTAAAGTGGAAGGAGTGTCGGTACACGATTTTTTGTTTGCAGATGATTGTGCACTCAAATCAGCCTCTGCAGCCGAGATGTAACAAAAGATGGATCAATTCTCTGCTGCCTGTGTTAATTCGGGCCTAACAATTAATACCACAGGTGCTCCATCAGCCATCATTACACTGTTCATATGTGGAACCATTGGTTACAACAAATGCAGAAGTTTTGAATGTTGTGGATAAGCTCCCTTACCTTGGTAGTGTACTTTCCAGGGATGTACACATTGACAATGAGGTTGATGAATGCATTGCCAGAACTAGTTCAGTTTTTGGGAGGCTCTGAAGAAAAGTTTGGGAGAGCAGAATTATTAGACTGACTACCAAATTGAAAGTCTGCAGAGCTGTTGTGCTGACCTCATTGTTGTATGTCTGTAAAACATGGACAGTCTACCAGTGCCATTCCAGGAAACTGAATCGCTTCCATTTGAACTGTGTTAGGAAGATTCTGAGGATCACCTGGCAGGTTAAGGTACCAGACACTGAAGTCCTCACTCAAGATGAGCTGCCAAGCATTCAAACTATGCTTCAGAGAGCACAACTCCAATGGGCTGACCCCATTGTTCAAATGCAAGATGTATGCTTGCCTAAAAGACTATTTTATGGAGAACTCACATGGGGCAGGTGATTACATGGTGGTCAGAAGAAGGCATGCAAGGACACTCTCAAGAACTTTGGATTTGACTGTACAACATGGGAAACATTGGCACAGGACTTCTCAGCATGACATGCCCATATCAGAAAGGGTGTTGTACTCTATGAGCAAATCAGAATTGGGACAGCACAAAATAAATGTAGGATGCAAAAATTTGGGGTATTCACCAAATATTCGGTGCCCAACTTGTAATAGAGCATTCTGAGCTCATACTGTGCTCAGAGTCAGACACACTGAAATTTTACTTTATCATGGTGATGCCATTTTGGTTCTCTTCGAGAATGAAGGACAGCCACCACCAACCACCATAAGGGACAAGATAGTCCAAAGGCTCCAAGACTACACAAATGATGATTATCATCATCATCATCATCATAATTTTTGAGGCAGCTAAATGGTTCAGTGTATAGCATGCTGAGTGTGCAGTCAGGGTAGATTTGAGTTCAAATCCAATCTTAGACATTTACTAGCTGGGCAAGCCACATAACTTCTGTTTCCTTAACTGCAAAATGGAGATAATAACAGTATCTACTTTGCAAGGTAGTTGTGAGGATAAAATGAGATAATTGTAAAGACTTAGCATAGTACCTGGCACATAGTAAATGCTTAGTAAATGCTTGGTTTTTTTTTGTCATTTGACAGAACAATTCAAAGGCACTGGATGTAGCAAACTCTAAATAGCATTATAGAAATGTAAATGATTTTTTTTTTAACCGGAATTTATTTTTATTTTTCGGCATTCATTTCCACAAAATTTTGAGTTCCAAATTTTTTCCCCATCTCTCCCTTCCCACACCTCAAAACGGCATGCATTCTGATTACCCTTCCCCCAATCTACTCTCCCTTGTATCAGACCTTTCCCTTCCCTTATCCCCATCTTCTCTCTTTTCTTGTAGGGCAAGATACATTTCTATACCCTATTACCTGTATTTCTTATTTCCCACTTGTATACAAAAACAATTCTCAACATTTATTTTTGAAACTTTGAGTTTCAACTTCTCTCCTTTCCTCTCTCCCCACCCATCCGCACTGAGAAGGCAAGCAATTCAATATAGACTATATATGGGTAGTTTTGCAAAAGACTTCCATAATAGTCATGTTGTGGAAGACTAACTATATTTCCCTCCATCTTATCCTGCCCCCTATTTATTCTATTCTCTCTTTTGACCTTGTCCCTCCCCAAAAGTGTTTACTTCTAATTACTCCCTCCTCTCATTTGTCCTCCCTTTTATCATCCCCCTACTCCACTTATCCCCTTCTTTCCTACTTTACTGTGGCATAAGATAGATTTTCATACCAAATTGAGTGTGCTTGTTATTCCTTCCTTGAGTCAAATGTGACGAGACTAAGCTTCACCTTTTCCCTCTTACCTACCCCCTTTTCCCCTTCATTGAAAAAACTTTTTCTTGCATCGTTTATGAGAGATAATTACCCCATTCCATTTCTCCCTTTCTCTTCCCAATATATTCCTCTTTCATTCCTTAATTTTGGTTTTAGATATCATCCCTTCTTATTCAACTCACCTTGTGCTCTCTGTCTATAGATATATGTGCATAATCCCTCCAACTACCCAAATACTGAGAAAAGTTTCAAGAATTACAAATATTATCTTTTCATACAGGAATGTAAACAGTTCAACTTTTATAAGTCCCTTGTGATTTCTATGTCCTGTTTACCTTTTCATGCTTCTCTTGATTCTTGTGTTTGAAAGTCAAATTTTCTATTCAGTTCTGGTCTTTTCATCAAGAATGCTTCAAAGTCCTCTATTTCATTGAATTATCATTTTCCCCCCTGAAATATTATGCTCAGTTTTGCTGAGTAGAAGGTTCTTGGTTTTAATTCTAGTTTCTTTAACTTATCATATTCTAAGCCCTTCAGTCCCTTAATGCGGAAGCTGCTAGATCTTGTGTTATCCATAATATTCAAATTGTATTTCCATAATATTCAAATTGTTTCTTTCTGGCTACTTGCAATATTTTCTCCTTGACCTAGGAACTCTGGAATTTGACTACAATATTCCTAGGAGTTTTTCTTTTGGGATCTCTTTCAGGAGGTGGTTGGTGGATTCTTTCAATATTTATTTTATTCTCTGGTTCTAGAATATCAGGGCAGTTTTCCTTGATAATTTCATGAAAGATGATGTCTAGGCTCTTTTTTGATCATGACTTTCAGGTAGTCCCATAATTTTCAAATTGTCTCTTCTGTATCTATTTTTCAGGTCTGTTGTTTTTCCAATGAGATATTTCACATTGTCTTTAATTTTTTCATTCTTTTGTCTTTGTTTTGTAATTTCTTGGTTTCTCATAAAGTCATTAGCTTTCAACTGCTCCATTCTAATTGTACAGAACTGTTTTCTTCAGTGAGCTTTTGAACCTTCTTTTCCATTTGGCTCATTCTTCTTTTTAAAACATTCTTCTTCTCATTGGCTTTTTGAACCTCTTTTGCCATTTGGGTTAGTCTGTTTTTAAAGGTATTATTTTCTTCAGTATTTTGGGGGTCTCCTGTAGCAAGCTGTTGACTTGCTTTTTATGATTTTCTTGCATCACTCTCATTTCTCTTCCCAGTTTTTCCTCCACCTCTCTTACTTGATTTTCAAAATCCTTTTTGAGCTCTTCCATGACCTGAGACAATTATATATATATTTTTGAAGTTTTGGATGCAGAAGTCTTTACTTTTTTGTCTTCCTCTGATGGTATCCTTTGTTCTTCCTCATCTAAAAGGATGGAAGAAAATACCTTTTTGCCAAGAAAGTAACCTTCTGTGTTCTTTTTTTTTCCCCTTTTGGGATATTTTCCCAGCCTGTTACTTGACTTTTGAGTCCTTTGTGAAGTGGAGGTTATATTTTTGGGACCTGTAAGTTTTCAGTTCCTCCAAAGTGGCACAATCAAGGGACAGGAGTTTACTCCTCTCCTATTCTGCACCCTGGTCTGGAAGCAACCACAAGCTTTTCTGCCCGGGATCTGCAAATGGAACTTCCTTTCCACAGTCATTATCAGCTCCACCAGGCCAGTGCTCCTCCTCACCCAGGACCACCTCTCACGGCTGAGATCCAGATCAGTCTCTTGATTTCCCTAGGGTGTTTAGGCCAAGGACTCAAAAAGTGGATGCTTTTCCACAGTGGCAGCTGCTGCCATGGGCTCAGGGCTATTGATGGACCCTGCTCCCTTCTCTCCCAGGTGACAAGGCTTTCTCACTGACCTTTGAAGCTGTCTTTGGCATTTGTGGGTTGAGAAATCTGGAAACTGCAAGTGCTGCCCATGATTCTACCCGCTGAAGCCAGTCCTGTCCCTGCTGGGCAGTGTGGCCAAGGCTGGACTGTGGTCCTCTCTAAGCCTGTTGTGATAGACCTTTCCTGTCACCCTTGCAGGCTGTCTTGGTCTGGAAATCTCTTTCACTCTGTCATTTTGAGGCTCCTGCTGTTCCAGAATTTGTTTTGAGTCATTTTTATAGGTATTTTATAGGCTGTGGGGGCAGAGTTACAGCTGGTCCATCCTTCTCCACCATCTTGGCTCCACCGTTTTAATAGATAGTGACTTGTTAGTGATGTGGTGTCATTCTTTTTTCCCTTCTGACTTTTTTTTATTTTTACTATTTTATTTCCCCCCAATTACATGTAAAAACAATTAAAAAATATTTTTTTTTTAAAAAATTGAATTCCAAGTTCTTTCCTTTTCTCATTCTCTCCCCTCTCCCTTCAGTAAGAATAAGACAGAGGCAATAAGGTGGCACAGTGGATAGAGTGCTGGGTTAAAGTTAGAAAGACTCCTTTTCCAGAGTTCAAATCTAGCCTCAGATACTTACTAGCTTAGCTGTGTGATCCTGGACAAGTCACTTATCCCTGTTTGCCTCAGTTTCCTCATCTGTAAAATGAGTTGGAGAAGGAAATGATGAACCACTCTATTGTCTTTGCCAAGAAAACTCCAAATGGAATCACAAAGAGTTGGATATAACAAAATAGGGCTAAATTGCTTTCAGGAAGCTGCAAAGTTTTTTTAGTCACTCAAATTTCTTCTTCAAACAAAGGGCTGTCTTTGCAATACTTTTATTCTACCAGTGTTGTTATATGATTAGGTCCTAGAACAATATAATCTCTGAAGAACTGAAAATGACTATCACACAGAGGGCAACCGAGAAGCTTGTGCAGGGAATTTCCTGGTAAGTGTTTAACAACCAATTCTCCAAAAATGCAAGACACATTTTTGAATTTAATCTGCATTATTGACTTTGTATTTTCTTAAGCCTAGAAAGTTCACAAAACAATAAATCAAGCGCTGATTTGTATCATTTGACAATTTCCAAAGTATAAAGGCTCACACTGAAAATTTAACCATTGACTTTTATTTTGAGCTGGTTTCTGCACACTCCTGCATATATGTGACACATTACAGATAGATTGGGATATAACTTAAAAATTGTAAGTTGTAACACACTATGAGTTGTAACATGTTACAAATCAGAAATTCTGATTGACCAAGTAAAAGATATCTTTAAGGAAATGTATAAGTGACAAAGAAGAGGGGCTGGTCAAGATAGTGGGATAATGGATAGCCCATCTGCCCCTTTTGAAATCACTGAGATATCAGGAGAAAGCAAGGAAGGGTATCAGCATGCTGGGTGGACTTAAATGGTGATCATAAGAAAGGATGTGGAAATCACAGAGGACAGACAAGCATGGCTTTTAATGTGCATCATTGGAAGGAGTGGTCACACCAATAATGTCGCAGATCCATTTGTATACATTAGGGAAAAGTTGGGCTAGTCCTTACTTTAAAAGAATGAGAGCAAGTGAAAAATACATTGTATTCTCCACGGTGCATTATTTGTAAAAGGCAAAATATGCTGATGAGACCTAAAAACAGTCTGGCAACAAATGAAGCCAGACACAAACTGCTTGGGTCAGATAAGCAATGGGGGAATGATGACTAAAGTGACAAAGTATAGAATAAGCATTTCTGAGGGCAGCAAGTTAACAGGCTCCCTGCCAAGCATTCCTTTCCCGAGAGCTAGCAGCCAGAGAGGCATTTTAAATGCAAACCAGACTTCTCTTTTCTCTTGGTCATGTCTGTTTTGGTTCCAATGTGCATAGTTCTCCCTTTGCCCTTCCTCTGTCCTCAGAAAGATTTCAGAAACAGGTCAATGAGAATTCAGTTTAAAGTTAGTGGTCTTACTTTGTTATGTTTTGAAAGGAAGACTCAAAGAAACCATCTATATGTATATTTTTCCCCTAGGAAGGCATGCAGTTCCCAGAAGAGGAAGTGGGTGGATATTCTTGGCATAGCTAACAGAAGTGGGAAGCCACATAATCCTGGGGGTCTAACTGAGCTGTATTTGTTCAAAGTAGCAAGCTTTGAAATCCCTCATCCCAAACACAACTATCACATCATATCTTCTAAAAAAAGAATGACAAATATTTTTCCTTTACTCATTTTTAAATTTATGTATTTGTAAAATTAATTTTATTTTCACAATGTCTCCTGTATCTACAGCCTTCCCTATATTATACAGCCTCTGTCTTGGCTTAGGGCCTCATCAACTCTTGTCTGATGTAAAGATGTGACCCTTTTAGTCTCTGGCATTCATTTTAATCAAAAAGGGGCAATGACAAAGGCAAATGCAAGAAGCATTAAGAAGACAGCCTTCAGAGACAATGAATTTACCCAGGATAAAGCCTGTATCATGGCCTTGTTTCCAAGATGCTGATTTGCATAAGGCCAGTAGGAGGATTTTAGAGTAAAAAAGGGGCACATCTGAACTCCAGATATGTTTTGTGATTATTGGGCAAGTGTCAACTGCCTAGTTATGACCTGGGCTTCGGAGAAGATGATTTGATAAATGTCCTGCTTGATTACTGTAGAGTGTAGTCCTTCACACAGGGGACTTGGCTCTGAACTAGGAAAGTTAGTCTGAGAATAAATTCTTGGTCTGGTGGAAGAAAACCTATACCTCCCTTCATTGATACTTGCTAATTATTAAGTGGAAATACTTCAGGCCCAGGCAAGGGAGCAAGACTTTAGAAATTTCTACACATACCAGGCTGAGGCACTTTATTTTCTGAAAAAAAGCACAGAACTATAACTGCAGTAAAGAGGAGTAGAGTACCCAGTCCAGCAGGCCTAGTTCAGCAGAGGAACAGTCTAGGCTAGCAATGGCAATCCAGACCAGCCACAAAACAACTCAGCTTAGCTCTCCATTGCTGTCATAAGTTTGTGGCTACTCTCCTTGTGCATGTATTTGACCCTAGGTTAGCAAATGGAGTATTGTGCAATGATTATGGGTGCTTTGTCTTTTGAGAAGAGTTAGTAGCACTCAGCTGGATGAATTGTTAATAGAAATCAAACCAGTTAACATCCACAGGGTATTCCTAGAATTCTGAGGGTAATAGCATTTACCCCTCTGGGGACCCAATCTGATAGCATAAATGCTCAGAGATTATAATTGGGGAGAAGGGAAAGCTCTCTGGACTGTTGGAATAGCCTCTGAATTAGTGTTCCTGCTTCTAGTTTCTCCCCTCTCCAATCTTTCAACACAGGTGCCAAGTTCCTAAAATAGAGATGAGACCGTGTCAAGTCCAGCTCACAAACATCTTTAGTGCATCAATCTCTGTTGCCTGTATGGAGGCAGCGAGGTGGCACAGTGAGTAAAGTCTAGGCTTGTAGTCAGGAAGACTCCTTTCCTGAGCTCAAATCTGGCCTCAGACACTTACTAGCTGTGTGACTCCAGGCAAGTCACCTAACTCATTTGTCTCAGTTTCTCCATCTGCAAAATGAGGTAATAGCAAATCACCCCAGTATCGTTGCCAAGAAAAAAAAAAAACTAAATGAGGTGACAAAGAGTTGGTCATGGCTGAAAAATAACTGAAAAAAAAAACAGATTGACTCTATGATAAAACACAGAATTCTCAATCTGGCTTTTAAGACTCCTTATGATATGGCATCAAACTACCTTTTTAGTCGTTTCATTATTATACCCTTTCCCAAACTATCCATTCCAGTCAAACTGGCTTACTTACTGAACATAATATTTAACATCGCATTCCTCTTTTTTTTGTTAAGTGGTCCATCTTCCACCCCCTCCCCTGAAGTCTGGGATATATTCCCTCCTCAATTACATCTTTTAGAATTCTTAGGTTTCCTGAAGACCAAGGACTGTCTCTGTTATCAGACCTTTCTAGCCCTTCCTTTCTTCTCCCCTGCTCACCCTAATGTGAATGCCTTCTCCCTTTTGAAATCATTTTTGTTACTTTTGTGTGTATTGCATTTTCTTATTTGTGTATACGTTGTAGTGCCCCCCCCCTTCCACCTAGTAGAATGGAAGGAAAGAAGGAAAGAAGCATTTACTAAACACCTCTTACATGCTTGAAACACTTTACAAATCTCATTTGATCCAACAACAACCCTTAAGAAAATTGAAGTACACAGGTTGAGTGACTTGCCCAGGGTCATGCAGCTAGTATCTGAGGCTGGATTTGAAGTCAGGTCTTCTTGATTCCAGGTCCAACACTGTGTCATCTTGCTTCCTCTTTATGATGTTATTTAAAGGCAAAAACTATTTCATTTTTGCCTTTGTAGCCTCCACCCTGAGCATATTGACTTACACATAGTAGAAGATTATAAATGCTTGTTGAATTGAACTTGGTTACTCTCAGTGAGGCCTAGTTGCTTCACCATGGGCAGTGGCAACTCATTTGATACAGGAAAACAAAACTCTCATGAATATTCATGTTTAAACAAATAGTTCAAGTAGTTGTTCTCATGTTGACCCAATCTTAGGAAAAATGACATTGCCTTTCTGTATTGAGTCAGACTTTTCAAATTAAGAGATTTATGAATATCCCTGCACACTATATCATGCTGGTTGCAATTCTCTTCACTATTATGATCTGTGTGATCAGGAAGCTAAGTAGAAAATTTTGAGAGAGGAGGCCTGCATCTCTTTAAAAGCAGTAATGGTTATTTAGGACTATCATCTCATAATGTGACATTTCATTCAACCATAGAATCAACTCTTTTATTAGCTGCAAAGAATTCCAGGTATTCACTATTACAGATGTTCTCTCACTTTACCATGTAAAGGTTGTCTCATGGCCTTTGAAAGAGACGTATGTGGTATAGTATGGCACTTGTCTTGTTTAAATAGCAAAATGCCAACATCCTGAAAAACAGTGAATTTTGTCTTAATATAATTTTTATTACATTTTGCAATGCACCACCTCTTTCTAAGCCTATAGCATTTAGTTCCAGCATAATTAATCACTCTTATCTGACTTTTCAACCTTCCTCACTAAAATGTGAGTGCATAAACATTTATAGCCCAGTTCTGCTCCTTGGGGCTGCTTGCCCACTTCCCACTGCTTTGACAGGTTAGGTTCTGCCTGCTACTGTTTTCTTCAGAGTTCCAGGGAATCACCTTGAAGGATTGTGGCTTTGAATATTATGGTTTGTGCAGTACTCCACCCTCTGATGTGTCCTACTTCCCCAAATCAATCAATCATCAATTACCTTTTATAAAAAGGCTTTTACTAATAGGGAACAGCACGGAGAGAATTTGCACAAAAAGAAAAAACAAAAACAAAAACAAAAAAAACAAACCCAAAACTCAAACCAGGGAGTTTGCATTCTTTTTTATACACACATAATATCCCTGGGGAATATGGTTTCAAACAAAGTACAAAGGCAGGGAAGTACAAAGGCAGGGATCAGCTGGTTTCTCAAGACTCCTAGATCTGGAGGGTCCTTTTCTCCCTTTGTGGAGTCCTCATGTAGTACCCCTTGACCCTCTGAAGGGCTCCATGGTCCAGTGCCTTTCTAGAGTTGATAGGTGTCACTTTTCTCTGTTAGAGTGCCCCAAACTGACCCCATTCTTAGGTTCTTGGATTTCTATCTCCATCTGCAGGTGCTTCTTCTGTTATCTGCCACTTTATCTGCCTCTGGTAGAATAAGCTACCACATATGATGCCCATGGGAGATCTCTTATGAACTAATTAATTTCATCACTGAATAATTGCACATCTAAGATCAGGAAAGAATGAACATAAAAGAAACAGATGCATCATGTGTTCCTGGGAACATGGTGGTCAGGTGGGAGACAGGGAAGTTATTGCCTTATTCAATGCAAAAGAGGAAAAGGGCAAAAGGGTAGACAGATTATATTTATCGTAATGGTTCAGCACCTCCTGAATCATTGGCTCTTCTGGATCTGTAAGGGCTATCTTTCTTTTAATTTTATCTCCATTGTTTAGTACAGTGCCTGGTGCATAGCAAGTGACTAAAAATGTTTGTGTTTCTCTCTCTCTTTCTATCTATCTCTATTATCTGTCTGCCTATCTATCTATCATCTATCTATTGCTTGTCTTTCTCTATCATCTCTATCTCTCATCTGTCTATCTACCTATCTGTATGTTTGTTTATATCTACCTCTATAGATATGTGGAACATCTAATACTCATGCCCTTGCTATCATAAAACTTTTGCTTGTCAGGGAGTGTAGAGAAAATATTGATATCCGACTTTTCAACGATTAACTGTAATTGTCAATGTTACATTTGCAAAAAAGTAGAGGGGGCAGGTACAGTGTTACTCTATGATATATGTGTGAGACCATATTATATTACCTGCTCCTGTTGGCATGAAATCTACTCTAATTAAGTGTTCCAGGAAATTTACCAGAATGTCCAATATGGCAAAAATATTATCACTACTGCTAGTAGCTAGCTGGCCAGGTTTGGCTGGGGACAAGTAATACAAACTTCTAAAAGACCCAATACAGGAAATATTCTGGGATAGCTTCCCAGACTTGATGAGGCCTCACCTTGTGCAAGCCACTCCATTAGAATTCCAGTTGCCTGTGTGTGTGGAACTGAGAGAGACCTGGGAAGATGCATATCAGCCAATTACTCAGAAACCACCTTGAAGTCTTCCCTGCCACCACTTTGCTTTAATTATATATTCTTGCCTGAACAAACCTCACCTTTAGAAAACAAGAGTGCTGCATGATTATTTAAAAAAATTTTAAAAAAGAGAATAGCACACAAAATAAGCCTTAGGCATAGAGGGTTGGGCTGCAAAACTCACCCCTCTCCAACCTCAGGACCTCTTTAGAAATGTTCTTAAGGATAACTCCAAGTTCTTAACTCACCTGGTACATGTGCTTCTTTCCTATCACAAGAGGTCCCTTGGACAGAGCTTAATGTTGGGAAGCCAGAAAATTGAACATGCTCTAGGTACATGTTTAGGTGTAGACTTGTGCAAGGTTGGCACCATAGAAGTATTTCCTTGAATGTTATATCATCTTTCACTAGCCTGTAAAACAGGAATTTTAAACCTTTCTTTGTGCCCGATGACTCCTATGGATGCCTTCTTAGAATAATGACTTAAGATCATAATTAAATGAAATTTGAGCCACAGGTTAGTGAAAATAAAGATGCTATATTTTTTCTCATCCAAGTTTACAGACCTTTTGAAAATTTATCCACAGACCTTTTGGGAGGAGAAGAGTCTTTGGACCCCAGGTTAAAAATCCTTGTTCTAAAATGATACTGAATATGTGTGGCAGACATTAAGTGGGCATTGTAAGGACTTTCTGATCCTGAGTCAGATAATGGCTAGAAATACCGACCTAGTGCTTATTGAGCAGTATGTAAAGGTTAAAAGCAAACAAACAAATAAAAAAACTAAGCTCAAAGCCTAGGGGCACTATTTACCTGATATTAACCTGATTTACTATTTACCTGATAGACTTTTTTTTGTATCCCATGGAAGCAATATGATAATATTACCAGATAATCTTTTTGACCTATTACATCAGAGAACCAGGTTGTTCATCCCCATATGTGCACTGCCCAGTGGAATCTCATGGATGGTTTTTGAGCAGATATGTATCCACAGAGTACTGTGGACCTTGCTTGGTCATTCATATCCAGGTGTAATTTAATGGATGCTCACTGATGGTACATACACACATGTGTACAAACACATGCAATTATACATACATATGTTATGTGTGTATACACACACAAATACATAAGTATGTATATATGGGTGTTTATACAATATATAAATAAATATGTATATATATGCATGTATACATATGCATGTATATATATGTATATATACCTGTAGGATCTCCAGCTCTGCAGGGCACTGGAAGAAGAAAAGCATGCAAGGGGATAAAATCTCTAAAAGGGAAAAGATAGGAGAAGAATTTAATTTGTTGGCAAACTTATGTTTCTGCTTCTATCCTTAGTTAATAACTTACACACATTTTTACTTGGCAGCTTGATCAACAAGCATTGGATGGTGAACATTTTTGTACTTTGCACCTGCTGGCAATGTTTGTTTTGAGAAATGAAGGCTTTTTGCTTGAAAACATCAAGTGTGTTTTTCTTTTCCTTCTTTTGCATTCAGGGCACTATTCACCATATTGGTAAGTCTGCATTTTTTCATAAAAATGATGCTTTATTGTTCCTTTTAAGCTATTGATCTACATAAGTATTTATGTACATGTGTATATGCACACATATACATGTTGTATGCATATGTATATATACCTATGTGTGTATACACACATACCTATTGGTACACACACATCTCTTGGATGAATGTTACAATGAACTGGGATGAGAATTGAGTAGGAGGAAGAAATCAGGCTGAATCGCATTTGAGAAATTGTCTACGGCTTTCAGTGATCGTGAATGATTTCTTGATTCAGAACTCATTTTTCTTTTTTAAACTTAATTATTCCCTTAGTGAAACCATGTAGTTGTGAGCTAGAGGGGTTACCCAAGCCACTGATAAAATAGATTCATCAGAGTACTGAAGTGAATAGTTTGCTGTTATTCAGTTATTTTTCAGCTATGTCTAATTCTATTTTTCAATTCTAATTTTTTTATTTTTAGTTTTCAACATTCATTTCCACAAGATTTTGAGTTCCAAATTTTCTCCCCATTTCTCTCCTCCACCCAACCTAAGACAGTGTGCATTCTGATTACCCCTTTCCCCAATCTACCCTCCATTCTATCACACCTCTCCCTTCCCTTATCCCCATCCTCTCTATTTTCTTGAAGGACAAGATAGATTTCTATACCCCATTGCCTGTATATCTTATTTCACAGTTGTATGTAAAAACAATTTTTAAAATTTGTTTTTAAAACTTTGAGTTCCAGCTTCTCTCCCTTCCTCCCTCCCCACTCATCCCCACTGAGAAAGCAAGCAATTTGATATATGTTTATATGTGTAGTTATGCAAAAGACTTACATAAAAGTCTTGTGGAAGACTAACTATATTTTCCTCCATTCTATCCTGCCCCCTATTTATTCTATTCTCTCTTTTGACCCTATCCCTCCTTAAAAGTATTTACTTCTAATTATGTCCTACTCCCATTTGTCCTCCCTTCTATCATCCCCTCCCCTGCTTTCCTGTAGTGTAAGATAGAGTTTCATAGCAAATTGAGTATGCATGTTTTTCCCTCCATAAGCCAAATGTGATGGGAGTAAGGTTCTCTTTTCCCCTCTCACCTCCTTCCTCTTCCCTTCCATTGAAAAAGCTTTTTCTTGTCTCTTTTATGTGAGAGATTATTTGCCCCATGTATTTTTCCCTTTCTCCTCCCAATGTGTTCCTCTCACCCCTTTAATTTTATTTTTAGATATCATCCCTTCCTATTCAGCTCACCCTGTGCCCTCTATCTATATGTTTATAATCCCTTCAACTATCCTAGTACTGAGAAAAGTCTCAAGAGTTATAAATATTATCTTTCCATGTAGGAATGTAAACATTCAACTTTAGTAAGTCCCTTGTGATTTTTCTTTCCTGTTTACCTTTTCATGCTTCTCTTGATTCTTGTGTTTGAAAATCAAATTTTCTACTCAGTTCTGGTCTTTTTATCAAGAATGTTTGAAAGTCCTCTATTTAATTGAATGATCATTTTTTCCCCTGAAGTACTATACTCAGTTTTTTTTTGGTAGATGATTTGGTTTTAATCCTAGTTCCTTTGACTTCTGGAATATCATATTCCAAGTCCTGGAATCCCTTAATGTAGAAGCTACTAGATCTTGTGTTATCCTGATTGTATTTCCACAATACCCAAATTGTTTCTTTCTGGCTGCTTGCAATATTTTCTCCTTCACCTGGGAGCTTTGAAATTTGACTACAATGTTCTTAGTAGTTTTCCTTTTGGGATCTCTTTCAAGAGTGTATCGTGAGTTCTTTCAATATTTATTTTTCCTTCTGGATCTAGAATATCAGGGCAGCTTTCTTTGATAATTTCATGAAAGATGATGTCTAGCCTCATTTTTTGATCCTGGCTTTCAAGTAGCCCCATAATTTTAAGATTATCTCTCCTAGATCTATTTTTCTGATCAGTTGTTTTTCCAAAGAGATATTTCACATAGTCTGTAATTTTTTCATTCCTTTGGTTTTATTTTATAATTTCTTGATTTTTCATAAAGTCATTAACTTCCATCTGCTCCATTCTAATCTTTAAGAAGTTGTTTTCTTCAGTGAGCTTTTGGACCTCCTTTTCTACCTGGCCAATTCTGCCTTTTAGGGCATTCTTCTTTTCATTGGCTTTTTGGATCTCTTTTGTCATTTGGGTTAGTCTATTTTTTATAGTGTTATTTTCTTCAGCATTTTTTGGGGTCTCTTTTAGTAAGCAGTTGACTCGTTTTTCATGATTTTTTTGCATTACTCTCATTTCTCTTCCCAAGTTTTGTTCTATTTCTCTTACTTAATTTTTAAAATCCTTTTTGAGCTCTTCCATGTCCTGAGACCAATTTGGAGCTTTGACTTTGTTGTCTTCTGTTTGCATGTTTTGGTCTTCCTTGTAACCAAAGTAAGATTCTATAGTCTGATTCTTTTTTTGGTTTTTGCTCATTTATTCAGTCACATCCTTGACTTTTGAGCTCTTTGTCAAGGTAGATCTCTGCTTCCAGTAGGGGTGTGTGTGTGTGGAGGTGTACTGTCAGTGGCTTGATTCCCCTACAATCTGTGGGCCTAGAGCTCCAGAAACTGTCACTGTCTCTGCCCCTGCTGCTACTGTGACTGCTGGTGGTTCCTCTGACGCTCTTCACCCTCTGCCATCCTGGGGTTGGGACCAGACCACTCCACTCTCCCACACTGGTCCCACAGGCTTTTTCCACTGACCTTTCAATTTCTCCCCAGTGTGTTGGGGTCCTGAAGCTGGGAAACTGCCACAGGTGGTAGAAATTCAGTGTCCCTAAGATTATCCTGCAGTATCCTGTTCAGATCCTCTCTGTGCCAGTATGGTCCACACTGGACTGTGCCCTGGCCCTGCATAGACTCTTCCTGGAGACCTTCCAGGCTGTCTTGGACTGGAACTTTGCTTCACTCCATCATTCTGTGGGTTCTGCAGCTCCAGAATTTGTTTAGAGCCATTTTTTGCAGGTGTTTGGCTGGGCCTAGGGGCAGCTAGAAAGTACATTTAATTTTTCCTGACCCCATTTGAGGTTTTCTTGGCAAAGATACTGAAGTGGTTTGCCATTTCCTTCTCCAGCTTATTTTGTAGGTAAGAAAACTGAGGCAAACAAAGTTCAGTGACTCACCCAGGATCATAGAGCTGGGCCATGACTGAGGCCAAGTTTGACCTCAGGAAGATGAGTCTTCCAGACTCTGGATCCAGCACTCTGTGCCACTTAGCTACTCCATATGTAAGTACAGGTTATTCCAGATCTCTTGGTGCAACTCATAATAATTATAGCTTAAAAACTCACTAAGACTTTAGGAACACTTTTTATAGTGTGAAAAGTTTATGCTCAGAAAAATGGGTAGAATCCAACCATCTCAAAAGATGAAAATGTATTTTAGTGACAAAGTAGGTCCATTGTTATTCATCCTTTGTTTCCAAAGAGGACCAATCGCATCACCAATTGACTTGCTTGTGAATTGGATATAAATTAGGCAGAGCTGCACGAACTCATCAACGTCAATGTTTCCTCCACTCATTTAAATCCTATATTTAAAAAAACTGACTTCTAGTGATCTCATTAACTATTCAAATTAGATACTTGGAGTATATACTTTCAGGGTTCCAATTTATCTAGTTTTTCCCCCTCCTTTCCAAAGCTAGTTTTTTTTTGAAACAAGACTTATTTTTCTTTAAATTAGGCTGTGACTTCTTTCCTGTGAAAGCAAGAGATCTAGCACTAGAAATAGGAGTAGTGCTGTTTAGAAATTCAAGTCAAGTCCACAATGCATTTATTAAACACCATGTGCTGGTTGGCACAGTGGATGGACCAGTGATCTTGGAATCAGGAAGACTCATCTTCCTGAATTCAAATTTGACCTCAGATACTTACTAGCTATGTGACCTTGGGCAAGTCACTTAATCCTGTTTGGCTCAGTTTCCTCATCTGCAAAATGAGCTAGAAGGAAATGACAAGCCGCTCCCATATCTTAGCCAAGAAAACCCAAATGAGGTCCTGAAGAGGTAGACATGACTGAAATGACTCAACAACAGCAGCAACAATTTTCTATACTGTGACAAGCACTAAGGACACAACCAGAAGAAAAAGATAGTTCCTGCCCTTCAGGGGCTTGTATTGTAATGGGGGAAAAGAACATAAAAGGAATCTAAAAAGTTGGTGTTGGGAGTGAGAGAACATATCTGCCTGGGCACAGTGGAGGAAGAAGTCCTGGAAGTCAGGATCAAGGTTAGAAGGCATGAAGGAGTGAACATGGCTGGTCTGGAAGCCCCTCCTTAAAATAGAGCTTTCTGGAGAAATGGGCATTGGTCCAATCAAAGGAAAGGACTACGGTGTCCTTGTTGTTTTGCACATTTTCAGGTTAGGCTGGATGGTTAATGAGATTGATATGCCTTAGATGCTTGCTGTCATTCTTTGCTCACAAAATATAATGAGGAAGGACTTTATTTACCTAGGAAGGCTCACAAAGCTGAATTTATAAATCTAAATTTCTGGTTATAAAATGAATGGGATGGTGGCATTCTAAGGATCAGAGTCATTTGACACAAAATTGGTGAGATGAATTTAGAATTACCTGTTTAAAGAACTATTGATTTTAAAATTACTTTTTAAATGTATTTGTGAAAATAGAGCATTTTTATGAACAAAGCAACTATCTTAAAACTACTTTCCTCTGGGACCTAGTTTGTCATATTGGCTTGGAGTCGGGTGTATGATTTCTACTGGAGGTGTTATATTATATTGCATTGAGCTAAACATGAAAACCAGCTGGCTGATGTCTTTGCCTAATTTCAAAGCTGAATTTTTCATAAAGATTTCTAAATTTGTGAATATAGCTGCTATTTGTACATCTTAGCACATAACTGTTTTACAACCAAGGCTTAGCTTGGCATGGATAAACTGTATCTGCATATATAACCCAAGGGCAACCTGGCATATTGGATAGAGCTAGTCCAGAGTCAAGAAGGCTTGGGTTCAAGTGACTTCTGATGCAAAGTGGGTATATGGCCCTGCACGTATCACTTCCCCTCTCTCAGTGTCCCCAGACAACTTTCTAATACTGTAAGCTTCAGAGAAGTTGCATTGGTAAAGAAGGTTTCCTTCACAGACAACTTCCCACACCAATGAAATCACAGTTCTAGTGGGGAAAAGTATATTTGCATAAGCAAATTCTGGTTCAAATATGCAAAATTTAATTACCAAAATCTCTGGTGAGAGAAGAGACTTGAAGTTTTCAAGTGGTTTTACTTAATTTTCAACTGTGTCAGACATATTTCAAAATAGTTCTGTGAAAGACTGAACTGACAATGAAAAGAGGATTGGCCTGGAAGTCAGAAGAGTTGGTTGCGTTTTGATCTATTTAACAAATATTTATAAGTACTGTAAGGCTCTATAAAGACAAAAATTAAATAGCTATTGCTCTTATCTTCAGGCTGAGTTCCAATTTTACTGTCACCACTTACTGACTATGTGTGTATGATATCAGATAACCTCTCTGAACTTACTGTCTTATCTAACAAATAAATGGAAATAACAGGTGTAGCTTGTTATTCCTATCTCATTGAATTGTTCTGAGGATCAAGGACTTTATGGATACGCTTTGTAAAATGTAAAATACACATAAGTATCTTCACCACTGTCAACAGAATAGCAACACAGAAATTTAAAAAATATTTCTTATTCAATACATAAATATGAAGATAATTCATTTCATGAAAAGAGTTCTGTCATATCGACACTGAAGTGACAAATCTCAGGAGTTAAAACTATTTTGACCTAATAAACTCTGACATGAATATCATTAATGTCATATAATGCTGCAAATTTGGTCATCACAAATATTTTATTAAGAGGTTCTGGGTTACATGAACAAAAAGATGGCAGACTAGACATTTTCTCCAATTCCCATGACCTCTCAGACTTTCCCAAAACAGAAATTACACACCAAAGATAAAGCAACTTTAGCTGTTTCCATAGTTTAGGACACAAAGAATCCAAAAGAAGGTAAAAAAAAATCTATTAAGAATAAAGACAATTCCACAATGTGACCGAATCCATTACCTTCTCATATATTAGCTACCAGTTGTAGAAAGCAAGTTAGCTTACCAAATTTGATAGGTTCTTTAAATGTATTAAAATAAGAGAAAGAACTAAGGAAAAAAGATCAACTCACCCCAGGGTTTTCTGGCACACCCAAATCACATTCAATTCATGACTATTGGTGCATAGATAGATAGCAAGGCTAAAATTCATGACTAACAGACATAGGAACTGGAACTTTGATTTCATCGTGGGGAACTCCTAGTAAGGAACTTCCTCTAGAGGTTCAGGTACACCTTCCTTGCAATTTATAATCTTATAGATTGCCAAGACAGATGAAGTGACTTGCCCAGAGTCACACAGCCAGCATGCATCAGTCAGAGTTTGAAGTCAGAGCTTCCTAGCTCCAACATCAACTCTATCTGCTATTTTTGCATTACATCACACCTCAGTGTCTAAATAAGTCTGGTGGGGCTTCTGGCATTAGGATTCACTCACAGGAAGATTAGAATTAAAAAAAAATGGAGGCTACTGCCATGCAAAAATTGGCTCCTGGCGAGCTCTAAGGTCAACATCAACAAATACCTATTTTTTCAAAATTTGCTATTTAGACAAACAATGAGACTGTTACTAGCAGAATCTTCTAAAAAGAGAATAATACGAATACCTTAAGAGCTGATGCAGAGATAATCACAGCTTACTTTTATGTGTGGCACTTCCTAGTTTACAAAGATTATTCTGATGAGGTGACCACATCCATCTCTACCATCTTAGAATCATTTGGCAGGAAAGCTGAAGCTCATCTGTTTTCTTTTAAAACTTGGGAAACTCAAATGCAACCACATTATTTGGGAAGTTAATTGGTGACTTTACTAGAGCTGGCTCACACAAAGAGCCCACACAAGAGTCAATGAGCTAGACTTCGTTAGAAGCCTCAGGCTAATTTGCCTCAGGGTTGCTTAGGGTTTCCAGGATATATTCATGAACCACAGTAGATTATTCTCAACCAATAAATGAGTCACAACTAATTCTGGGGAACTTCTCAAGCACCGGTCCAAATTTGCTCTGATGACACGGTTAGCCTCTGACTCCAATGATACATCCCTTTAAATTTATGATCAATGGTGTCCATTTTTTCCCCATTCATCCAAAAGTTGTACACAGGCAATAGGAAAGGCCAAGTTCACCCACTGAATTCTGGACCATCACCAGTTGTCTTGACCTTTGTCTTGCTATTGGACTTTTGTGACTTTGAAGGAGAATGAGGCTGGTGACTTTGCACAGCTCTGCCCCACTCATATCCAATTCACATGTGAGTTAAGATATCACCCCCATCATGCCACTGTTCCTCTTTGAGAAGGAAGGATGAACAACAGTCTAGTCAATAAATGAGTCAATTGACAGGATAATTCTGATCACGTAAACACTATTTCCTGAGAGGTCTAATTAAAATAAAGATAAAATATCTGGATAATTTTCTTTTTTCCACTTTACTTTGCAAATGCAGATATGACATACATATACAACACAATTTCAATTACCTAATTATTATTAATATTACTGTGAAGTATTATTAATATGTTATTATATAATATTTATTACTATATATAATATACAATGTGCAATATACAATATGTTATTATCTAATATAATATATTAATAAACTGTATTATTATTTTTACTGTGGAGTCATCTGTGTAAAAGTATAAATTCATGATGTCATAGAAACTACACCGGGTTTCAAGGTTCCCCCCTTCATTGTCACAGGAGCAAAGGCTTGGCAGAGACACAGTCTGGTAAGGCTTATGCTAATCAACAGGTGGCAATAGAACTCTGCTGATTCAGACTCCTGCATTCAGCAACAATGGCTTAAATTTACACTAATGCTTCAAGTTTTATGAAATGCTTTTCTCCCAACAAGCCTCTGAGATAATCAACATAAGTGTTATTCTCCACATTTATTTCTACCCATGATGTCTGCTTTGCTGCCCTCATTTTATACAGTTGTAGTTCAATGCCAATGGCTGGATCCTTTCCAGTCTTATCTAATCTCTGGTCTCCTCTCTGCCATTCTGCAACATTAGTACATTGAAAATATTAAGTATATTAATTTGGTAGATTCCTTTAGATTGAAAAATAACAGAAATGTACCTCTATTCTACATAAATACATAGAATTAAGCCATTGTTTTTTTTTCCCCAGACCTGTGATTTCAGTGGTGTAAGGGGTTACCAGGTAATGAAACTTCTTATACCACAGCAAACTGACAAATATTCTACTTGTTATAGTCTTAGGAAGTTGCTAAGTTGTACTGAGAAGTTAATTTATCCATAGACACAGTCACTAATATCAGAGGCAGAATTTGAACCCATGGCTCTCTACACATTCTATGCCACACTACTGAGTCACTTTTTGGGAAGATAAAATACAAGAGCAAAGTTCCTAACTATAGAGAGTTATTTAGATGCCACTCATGTTTTAAAATTTTTTTTTTTTTTGCTAGGGTAAGACCATGGGTCCCCATAGTCTTTAGCTAGCTAAGTTTTCAAGATTTCTGAGGGTATATATCCTCTTTATGTGATGAAATTTTAAAAAATTGAATTATTTTGGATAAAAATCTTTCTAAAATATATTGCTTGCTTCTATGCCTTCTAAGCAGTAGAATATTGAACTAATTCACCCTCTTCTTTCTGACTTAGAGTCATTATTATATACATCATTTAGTGTCTTGTTTTAGTGACATCTCCAAGTCCTCATCAGGTGTAAAAAGTCATTTGTCCTTAAACTAAATGGTTTGGGTTTCTTTGCTAAACAAAAAAATTCTTTGTTTATTTGCCTTTTATAGTTTTTCTGCCCTTTTCCCTTACTGCCATGATGGCAGGTTTCCCTGTCATCAATGTATCTGCCCAGAGCAGCTGCTCTAGCCCTTTCTGTTCTGCTGTGGAAATTAGATAACTATGGCCTCTTGACAGGGAATACCAACTCTGTCATAACCACTCCATCAAAGTTCTAAAAATGTATAAGAAAGATGATGATAAAGAAAACCCAAGCAAAATGCCAATAAGCTCCTCCATTCACTCCAGGACTAAAACAGAAGACAGTCAGAAGTCTGTGGAAGTTCTGGTCAGAGACAAGGCAGGGGAAGAGGAAATCAGCCCCTTGAGCCTGAATCTAAAGCCAGCAGGCTCTTGGCTCTGGACTATGAGAGCATCAGCAGACCAAGCCAGCCTCTATAGCTCACTGCACAGAGATACAGATCCAACAGTATAAACTCCTTTGGGGCCTTCAAGAGCCCAGAAGACAACCCCCAGACAACCCCCACTGCAACCACAGCAGGAGACACGGTAACTAGAGCTCCCAGACAGTCCACTGTGCAGCCACAATAGGAAACAAAGAGACAGGGCCTGCCCAATGTCCAGGTAGCCTATGTAAATCACCTAGAGTCCTGAAGCCAAGCTCTGCAAACATTGGCACTGACATTACCCAAATGAGGGCCATAATAGGAGATAGGATTACCGTAAGACCCAGACAATCCCTGAAGAAATCACAAACGATTTGGATACTTAGGCAGCCCCAACATTAGGGAACCTTATAGGAAAAACCAATGATGCTATAAAAACCACCATAACAACGAGGTAGCCCAAGCACTCAAAGGCCTTTGAGGGGACCTGTGCCCAGAGAGTGCTACACCTCAATTGGATGTGTTAGGTCTGTAGTAGTAGAGGAACACAATTCTTGTTTAAGGAGAAGAATACAGAGAAGGCTGAGGCCAAAACTCATGTTTAATAGCCAGGAGATAGACTCAGAAGTGGAGCCCAGGGCCTAGTGCTAGTCACTTAATTTAGAACTACGATGGCAGCAGCATCAATTTTATAGAGGGAACAAGACAAAATAAGGCCTGCGCACACACCCATGAATGCAGAAGGGAGAAGAATCAGGCCCTACCTCAAAATACCAGCTCAGAAACAGGTTGGAAGTATAAGTAAACAGAAGAAAGTACTTCTGAAGGAGGATAGAGAAATTTGTTGATCGTCTATGTAGTTACAATAAGTCCTATAAAACAAAATGCAAGTTAGATCAAAGGTAAACAGAAAGCTTATCTACATCTGATATAATGAACAGCATAGTCATTATGTACGGCTAGTGACCGAAATTCTAGTTTCTCTGCAAAATTGGAAAACAGCAGGGCCAAATAAGAACCCTACATTTTTGACTCAAATGTTTTATGATTGGTTATTTTCATATCAATTTCCTTTAAAACACAAGCACTTTTTTTTTTTTTTACAGAAGATCACATGTCTGCTGGAATTGATTCTTCCATGTGCCAATTATGTATTTATGTAATTTGTGCAAAATATTCATAGCTTGGATCACTAAAACAATATATAAACACTCAGAAGAAAATGATTCATTGGTTAAAGAGAAAGAAAAGTATATCTAATATACCCAAGGAAGTATAAAGCAATATTAGTGATTCATTGATTTCCCCCAAAATGTCATGACATGTATAATTCCCTCTTTTTATTTACACAAAGTCTTTGGTTCAGTTCTACATTCAGGGATTATTTATATACTGCAAACATATAAAAGTTGATGTCCTGTGCTGTGAATGAGAGCACTAGAGTACTTGATATCCACATGGAAAACTATTCTCTATTTAGAACATGCAACCAACAGAATGATGTCAAAATGATTCATATAAAATGTAGACTCTTTCAAGAAGATAGCCTAAGTCTTTTATGGTTCTATTATAGCCTCAAAGCCATGATCATCTCTTCTAAATAAATAAATACACTATAGTGTAGTTAAATGTACCTAAAAATTGTATTCCTCTGGATGGAGTCTATGAAATGTCTAAGATCTAAGAGTGGAATCAAAAGGGCCTCACTGGGTGATAGCCACATAAACCCGTCCACCAATATGACTAACAAGAAATGCTGAATGGTTGAGTCATGTGGATTTGTTTATAGACATGAAGACAATTCAGGACCAGGATATTGCCATCAGAAACTATAGATGAGTTATTCATGAGTTCAGACTTTTTATTTTTGTGAGGAACTTTATTTTTAAAAATTTGATTATATTTTATTTTTTCCAATGGCATGTAAAGATAATTTTCAACATTCATTTTTTGGAAAATTTTGAGTTCCAATTTTTTTCTCTCTCCTTTCCCAAGACAGTAAACAATCTGATAAAGGTTATACAGTGCAATCATGTAAACACATATTTTCATGTAAAAAATAACATATTTTCACATTAGGCATGTTGTGAAAGAAGAAACAGAAGAAAAAGAAAGAAGCACAATGCCTTCCCCCACTCCAAAATAAAGTGAAAATAGTATTTTTTGATCTGCATTTAGTCTCCATTAATTTTTTCTCTAAATGTGGGTAGCATTTTCCATTATGAGTCTTTTGGAATTGTCTTGTACGATTGTATTGCTGAGAAGAGCTAAGTTAATCATAGGCAATCTTCTTAGTGTTACTGTTACTGTGTACAGTGTTCTTCTGGTTCTGTTCACTTCACTCAGTATCAGTTCATGTCAGTCTTTTTCAGGTTTTTCTGAAATTCATCTGCTCATCATTTCTTATAGCACAATAGTATTCCATTATATCCATATACCACAACTTGTCCTCAATTGATGGGAATTCCTTCAATTTCAAATTTTTTGCCACCACAAAAACAACTGCTATAAATATTTTTGTAAAAACAGGCCCTTTCCCCTTTTTTGGATGTCTTTGGGATATGAACCTAGCAGTGGTACTGCTTGGTCAAAGAGTATGCATAATAACCCTTTGGGCATAGTTCAAAATTGTTTTCCAGAATGTTGGATCAGTTTACAACTCCACCAACAATGCTTTAGTGTCTCAATTTCCCTTCATCTTCTCCAATATGTCATATTTGTCAACTGAGAGGTTTAAGATAGCACCTCAAAGTTGTTTTAATTTGCATTTCTCTAATCAATAGTGACTTGGAGCACTATTTTTTATATGACTATAGAAAGATTTGATTTCTTCATCTGAAAACTACCTGTTCATGTCCTTTTACCATTTGTGAAATGGGAATCCATACTTTTTAATCAATGCACATTATGCAAGGAAATGATAGAGGATCTGCAACCTATTACTTCAGAATGATACAGTTTAGCACCTACCATATACCTAACAAGATATGACCTGGTAACTCAGAAGCTTGCTAACTTTCATTAAGTAACAGATTAGTCATCACTGTATGGTAAATATAGACCTCAAAATATGCAGGAAAATTAAGCTAAGAAATTGTCCTGGAACTGGACCATTATCACAGATTTAACTATTACAAACAATCACCTAAATATCACATTAATGCATACAAATTAAAAAAAATATTTAACTGATGTTGCCATACCAAATAGTCATACTCTCCAAGCTATGAAATGAAAAGTTTCAATGTACCTAGCAGAAGAAACCAAAATTATGTGGGAAAAAGATGAAGAATTGCCAAAATATGTCAAACCAATAGCTGAGTCATGCGGATTTGTTTAAGGGAACAAAGGGGTTTATGGTAGCAATAGAAACCAGACCACTGCAACCAGAAATTATAGATAGGTCATCCTTAAAATGCCCAGACTTATTGATAAATTCAGACAGATAAATTCAGTGTATATACTGAATTTACATATACACTCCAAATTGGAAAAAAAATTAGCACCTGCTGGATGGCTTAAAAGATAAAAATCAACTGGCAAGAATTCTACACTGGACATTTGCTATCTACAAACTACAGATGGCAAATTTCTGTGTTACAAATTAAAAACAAAAACAAAAACCCTAAATATCCCTGAGAAGTCAATAAATAGTCTCTATTGAAACCAGAGCATCATTGCAGATGAAAATGTTGTCTACAACTTTCTCAGCACAATATTGACCAAAAAAATATTCAGGAACAAACTTCTTAACAAATGTTGCTCTACTGAATATTTATAACCTCCAAACTACATCAAAGGAAAGACTTTCAAAAATAGAGACCTAATAAAAAAAAATCAAAATCAGGTGGAAACAGAAGACTCTAAATGTTATCCCTGTCCTGTCTGGCAATGTAGTTGTTCTGAGAATGTTTTTAGTAAGCCTACAGAAGATGATTTTATATATTCTATGTTATAATGTAATGTAGATGTAAAAATATAAATGTCTGAATATGAAAATATTTATTTTTCTTCAAGTATAAAGAACAATTTTTTTCTTCACCCAGGCAGCAATTAATCCAGTGTTAAACACATTAGATACATGTTAAACACTTGTCCTCAAATTACTTCTTTCTAAACTTTATCAAATATAAAGAATGAAAATAATAATAGCTAGAAGAAACCTGAAAATAAAACAAAGGACCCCCCCAATTAATATAGATGTGCTTTAAATTTAATACCTTGCCTTTTAGCTTTTTGACTTACAAAAGTATTAATAATTGATAGCAAATATATCTTTTATGTCATGAGGTAAAATAGGTTTTGAGGGTTCTCAGGTTTGCAGATATGGGTTGTTACCTGCATCTACTTGGCATTAAACTTGTTTCCCATTATTCAATCAGTTGAATTGGGATTGGTCAGACAAAATGCATGTTGTCATGCGAACAAAAGAGCTAGGTGATTCAACTTTTAACTTTTTAGCTATTTATTGTGTTTTGTGACAGAACTAATGATCTAATGATGATTTAATTTATTTTGTGACATTCAACTATTCACTCTGTTTTACCTTTATAAACAAAAGCTACTATCTTAATACATATAATTTAAGGCCTTAAGAAAAATTCTATAAATGCTTTTTTTTAGTCAAATAGCCTGAATCTAAATTAGAAGAGAATTTTTCACTCTAATTGCAACTTTAATATAAAGTCTTTGCAAGACTTTGGTATAACTCTTTGGTAAACAAACACTGACTATAACTTTTATAAAGGTCAGCTTATTAAAATGACAAGTTCTTTAGTTGACAACAGTAAGGCTATAACTTTTTGGCAGATAGGAACTAGAAGATTGTATGGAAATATACTTCCATGACCCTTACAATATAGATTAGTGTTTACAAATGGTTGCCACCTCTCTACAATGCTTGAAACTGAGATAGAACATTTTTAATGGGAGAAATTCACTGAACTATATTTCCAAAAAATTAAGTGACAAAAACAAGATGGCAGAGTGAGGAGTCACAATTTTGGCTTAGCTCCCCACAACCTACTTCAATGACCTAGAAAGTGTATCAAGTCTACCTATGACCAGGAAATTCAGGAAAAAATCACAGTGAGTCATTTTTCCCAGACCAATGTAGCTTAGGAAGATAAAGAGATCTGTTAATACTGGAGTGGGGATGACCAGGGGCACAGCAACAACAGCAGCAACATGGCAGCAGGCAGAACTGGCAGCAGGCAGAACTGGCAGCAGGCAGTAGCAGTGGCATCAGCAGCAGTAGTAGCAAGAAACAGCCCAGTGCACAGGAACAGTGAAAGGGGGGCTAAATACCTGGAAGAGATCCCAGGGGACCCCTCTACTTGCATGAAGAGCAGGAACAGGTGCCAACTGATGGCTTTGACACCAGTTTCTGATCCCAGTCCCTGGGTGGAGCAGAATGTTTATGATCATGTTCTTGGTCATGATATGTCAAGAGCATTGCCTGTGTAAAAAGTAAGGAGCACATTTCTGAGACAAAACTATGTGGCTCTGTGCCAAAGAGCAGAGAGGGGACTCAGTCAGTTCTAACTTTCTGCTATGCACAGAAACTTGCAGCAGAATAAACCAGGTCAGAAAACCAAAACCAAGGTGGCATCACTAGTTCAGTCACCTTTAACATGTAGAACTTCCCGTTGTGACTGAGTCCAGCAGCAGTTTATGGAAACTTAGCTACACATAAACGTGCAGACCCAAACTAGGTCAGGAATTTGCAGAGCAAAGACCAGGAGGACAGTGAACAGATCTCTTCCTGGATCATACTTTGGAAGCATCAAAAACATATAGGCCCCCAAACTGAGCTATGAAGGACATAAAAGACAGAAGTTCAGTCAACTTGTCCCCACCCCTTCCCAGGGGCTACCAGAGTCCAACACTAACATAAAATTTAAAGTTGAGAAATAAAATGGAAAAATGAGAAGAAAAAAAGAACCTGTGCTAAAAGAACTACTGTGCTAACAAGGAAGCTCAAGACAAAACATAGAAGGAAACAATAACTTGAAAATATCTGCAAACAAACCCTCAAAGAAAAATACAGATTATATAAAACCCAACAAGAATTCCAAGAAGAGTTAGAAGAAGAGATAGAGAAGATATTAAAAAATCAAACAGGAGCATTAGAGGAAGAACTGGGAAAAGAAATGGAAGCTTTGTAAAAAAAATGAAAAGAGAATGAACAACTTGTTGTAAGAGGTACAAAAATACTGAAGAATAAAACTCCTGAAAAATCAGTCAGACAAAGTAAAAGAGGTGTACAACTTCACTTAAGAAAATAACTCCTTAAAAATTTAGAATAGTCCAAATGGAAGCTAGTGACTTTTCATAATCTCATAATGAAACATCAAGAAACAATAAAATAAAGTTAAAAGAATGGAAAAAAGAAGAAAATGTTAAGTATCTCATAGGCAAAACAACTGACCTGGGAAACAGATCAAAGACAGATAATTTAAGTATCACTGGAATATTTAAAATCCATGATAAAAAAATCCCTAGACATCGTATTTTGAGAAATTAAAAATGAAAACCACTTAGATATCTTAAAACCAGAGGGAAAAGTAGAAATTGAAAATCTACCAGTCACACCTTAAAATAAAAACTTCAAGGAATACTGTGGCTCAGATTGAGAATTCCCAAGTCAAGGAGAAAATATTGAAATCAATCAGAAAGAAATAATTCAAATACCTGGAGCTATAGTCAGAATCATATAAGATTTAGCAGAAACAGAAGGCTTGAAACATGATATTCTGGAAGGCAAATGAGCTAGGATTACAACCAAGGATAATCCACCCAGCAAAACTGAGTATAATCCTTAGGGGACAAAATGGATATTATATGAAATAAAAGATTTTGCAGCATTCCTGGTGAAAAGACCAAAGCTAAATAGAAAACTTGATATCCTAATATAAGACCCAAGAAAAACATAGAAAGGTAAATATGAGTCAGTGATAATAAGAGCATAAGGAACTATTGAAGTCAAACTCTTTACGTTTTTATATGGGAAGATGATACCTGTAACCCCTTGGAACTTCATCATCATTAGAGCTGTTAGAGTTTACTTAGAGGGTACTGATGATATTCTATCTATTATGTTGAGATAATCTCAAAAGAACATAAGGATGAGAAAGAGGGACATGGTGAGGGGGAGGAAGTGATGGGAAGAATAGGGGAAATTATCTCACCTAAATGTGATATACAAGGAAGAGTGTATATAATGAAGGGGAAAATGGGCAGGTGGGAAACACTTGAATTTTATTCTTATCTACCTAGTTCAGGTACATACACATTCAACTGGGGACAGAAATCCATCTTCCCCAATAGGGAAGTAGGAAAGAAAAGAGTTAAGAAAAAGGGAATGGGCAACATGAAGGAGAATATATTAAGGGAGGCAGTTGTCAGAAACAGGAAACTCTATGGTATGGTAGTAGTGACAGCAAACATTAGCTCTTGACCGATGGCATGCTTTTAGTACATAAAAGGTTGGGGAATTTGTAAGAGAGGCTGCCACAGGGTTGAAGTAACAGGAAATATGGCAGCCACATTTAGGCTATAGAGGCATCTCCATTGCCAAAGCTTATCAGTGCATAGTAGACTGCAATTGCTACACCAAAGGAAATGAACAATGTTCTTTAATTGCTGTGCCAAAAATGTCACAGCTTTTAAGTCTGCTTTTGGAATGAGTTTTCTTAACACTTTCTGTAAGTGGGTTGATTTCTTTATCTTTCTCTCTAGGTTAAAGAGACCAAAGTGTTACTTGGGAGCTGAAGCTAGTACTCTCGGAGACCTGTGGATTTTGGTGGATCTCCAATCATCCATTTGGAGATGGGTACCATGAACAGATATAACTGATTCAATTCATTGTTAATATCTTGCTACTCTAAGTCAATAAGTACTTGATTTGAATCTGTATCATCAGGCTTAATCTTGTAAAGGAACATACCTTAGTAGGGGACTGGAATTGTGAATGTGAATTTGTTATGACCCTAACAGTATTCTGAAACTGAGTGTAGTTGAGCAACGTCAAGAGGACCATGGACCATGTTACTTTTAATGGGAGAACAGAAAGGAACTTGAGGGCAGAATCAATTCCTGGTAAACTTCCAGGTTCAAATGGAAAATCTAGGAGAAAATCTGAAAGTGAAGATATG
Source organism: Bettongia penicillata ogilbyi (assembly GCA_023548195.1). Lineage (NCBI taxonomy): Eukaryota > Metazoa > Chordata > Mammalia > Diprotodontia > Potoroidae > Bettongia > Bettongia penicillata. Next base: position 3,531,822 of record JAJHZJ010000737.1, read on the forward strand.
GGGAGTGGGAAGAAAGAAATATATTTTTGCTTAGCTGGATTTTTTCCCCATTTTTAAATAATGAAACACTCAAATTGGTTGACTTTTATTTGCAGTAACTTCCATTTGCAACGCACAATTACAGTAGTAATTAAATTCGCCTTTGTGAGTTTCATTCAGATTGGGTCTAAGATGCATGTTTGGGTCGATCCTAATTTTATCCCAACCAATTCATGTGCCCCTAACACTGGATTGTTTATATTTTGTTTTCTCCTATGTCCTGGTAAAAGCTGTTGCTTTCATTAGATTTGGGCACTTTCTGAGCTTACTTTAAATTCTGGATTTTATGCCATGCTGTCAAAAATAATCTTATTTGCTCCTATTTATCTATGTAAGAACTGTATCATTTTTCCCTCTGATCTGAAATATCGAATCTAACAAGACTCACTAGGATTTGGTGGCAGAATAAAACATGATACAAACTATACCAAACTGCCCCCAGTGAAGACTCTGCCCTTCTGAAATGATCTTATTTCCTGACAGTCATGAGGCCATGTTTTCTTTCCCTGCAGCGATATACAACAGCATCATGAATGTGTGTGCCAACAGTTCTGGGTGACCCACCCACCAGCTCTTTTGACCCACACGTATTGCACACATACATATGTATATGTGCATGCACATGTATGTGCACATATGTGTGTATATCACACACAGCCCACATGTGTATGTATAGGTATATATATTATATATATACATATATATGTACATATAAATAAATATATATACACGCACTCACACATACGCGTGTGTACACTTAGTTATTTTAACCAGGCTATCTGCCATGTTTCACAAACTGCCATGAAATTACCATTTCAATGACGGTTTCCGTATTTATATTGGGAGTCTTTCATTTGCAGTATTAATGGGAATCTTTCTCACCAAAAGGGAAGAATTTGAACAGAAGAGGGAGCCCTCGGCTCTAGTGAGCAGCATATATATTTTTTCATGCAGAAGGAAGCTTGCCGTCCTCCCTATTTTGCTTGTGTTTCTGTTTCTTTGGTTACTGGGGGATAACGAGGGACCAGGCATTCCAGCATCACTACTTAACGCCCTCGCCCCGTCCCGGGCTGCCTCTCGGAGCTGGGTGACCTCATGATAGAAGGGATGCAGATGAAACTCGAAGCAGTCACACCCGAGCAGTCTGAGTGGTGGGGAGTGCGGAGAATGGATACCTGAGCAGCCGGCCCCGCCCTTGGCCTGCCGACAATGTCTGCCTTCTCCGGGCGAGCTTTGGAGCGCATCGGGAAGGATGCAAAGCCTGCTTCAGCTAGCGGGGCGCTCCCTGTGGCTGTGGTCCCCTGCAGCATGGGCAAACATACAGGGAGATATGATCAAGGTGTGGGTGGCTGGGGAGGGGGCGGAAGCCATTCTTTCAGGCTCCCAGGTGTTTTGTGCAACTTCTTTGTCGCAGTGTGACACTGTCTTTGCTGCTCGTGCGCAGTTGTGAAGGTGGTGCTTTGTACACGGGGGGTCATAAGGAAGATGGGTGGAGAAGCATCTGCGGGGAGAGCCGCGGCTGAACACAGCCCGCATAACCTCCTGAAGAGTGTTCCTGTAGCTGAGAAATACAGACAGTGAGCCCTTCACCCAAGCAAAGGGCAAAGAGAGGGAGAGACAGAGACAGAGATCAGACAAACGTCGGAGACAGAAATGAGACGGAGGGAGAGTCAGATGGAGAGGGGAGACAGAAACGGGAGAAGAGGGAGAGAGTCAGGAGGACAGATGCGGATGAAGGGACAGGAGACAAAGACAGGGAGGAAAGAGGCAGACAGAGGATGAAGACAAATAGCGAGAGACAGAGGAGAGAGAAACAGATAACAGGGAGACAGACATGGAGATGGAGGAGAGACAGAGACAGACACAAAACAGAAATGAAGACAGATGGAGAAAGGAGAGATGAAGAGACAAGGCAAACACGCAGAGGAAAGACAGATACAAGGCAGAAAGAGGTGAGAGACGGAGATTAATGGAGAGAGGGGGAAGAAAAAAGAAACAATCAGAGAGAGAGACAGAGATTAATGGAACGAGGAGGAAGAAAAAACAGAGACAGACAGAATCAGAGAGACAGAGAAAGAGAAAGAGACAAAGAGAGACAAAAATTTTTACATCAAAATCAAGTGATTCTAAACACGTTCCTGGGAATGTTCTTTTATGGAGATATTTTTCCTTAGAAATAGACCAGTTTTCTCCAAAGTACCTACTCATTTTCTCTAATCCTGCTCACTTTTTAAAGTTATTTTCATTTTGCCCAATTTGCTCTGTTTAGCAGTATGCCTGCACCACCCTCCCTCCCCCTTACCCCTCCCCTCTTTTATCCCCAGGAAGACTAAATAACATCGGTATAAGGCAGCAGGTTCCTGCTCGTCGTCATGTGTGGTCATGGCTGGATTGTATACCAGCAAACTAAACAAGCAAAAATCCCCACAACCCTGTTAGCAAAGATTTTGCTATTCTGCATAGAGAAAGGTGAGGATTATTTTGGTAACTGAGTACCAACAGGTTGAAGAGGGAAGAATTTTTGGCTTTAATTCTTTTTAACTTTTAGGTTCAGTGACTATATCTGTAAATCAAAGCTGTCTGTTTGCTCACTATAGTTCATTAGGATTTCTTCTGGAGAAAAAATGTAAGAAATGCCTTCCCTCCTCCATTCCTACCCTCAGAATTCTTCATGATCCCATTCTTAAAGTGACATCACCCTTTCCCTCAGGATAGTAGCCTAGCTATTTTCTCACCTAGTACAATTTATGCTTCCAAAGTCCTTAACCCTATTAAGAGATTGCAATGGGGGTTGACATCTAGAGATGTAAAAGACATTTTTAGAAGACTACTAGAATATTGCCTTTAAATAATTCAGGGGGTCTGAGGAGTGGGGAGGTAAGGTAAAGAGAAAAAGAAGGGGTGTATCTGTTATTCAGGCTAGTGAGAGGACTGAATAGCACAAGGTTGTGGGCCATCAATAAATACTTGTTGACGAATCTGAGGTATGTAGGGTGAAATTTGATAATATATTGGGTGGTTTTCAAAGCCACAACTCAGGAGAATCAGGGGCTTTAATGGTATTATTAGAGCTCTCTCTCTCTCTCTCTCTCTCTCTCTCTCTCTCTCTCTCTCTCTCTCTCTCTCTTTCTCTCTCTCTCTCTCCCCCTCCCTCCTCCCTTGGCTTTTACCTTTAATTGTGTTTCTTTTTTGCCCTTGCTATAATGAAAAGAATTCTTGTGGATAAGAAGGCAATGTTGTAGCAGGAACAAAATTTTTAAACATAAACAGTTCTATTCTCATTTCTGTGCCTCGCTTATACTTAATTTACCCCAAATGTTTGTACCACCATTCCCTTATACTTTTTTTTCTGGAATCTCTGTTATCCCCAGTCATTCTTTGGATATAACATCTGGTACTCAACATATAGAACAGTGGTATCAAACTCAAATAGAAAGGGACCCTGTGAGTCCGCATATTGACTTAGAAACCCACAAATTAATGTTATCTATGTTGCAATGTATTTCTATTTATTTGTTCAAATTTTCCAATTGCATTTAATATGGTTTGGGCTGTACCGTAGGGTAGCTTGACATCTCTGATGTGTAGGATACAAGAAGTAGCTCTGAGCCTCAGATCCCATTGACCTTTGGTCAGCTTACTGTAGTGCCATCTTTTCTCCGAACTGGTCCATTGCATGTTATGTTTAGTTCCCCTGTGCTTTTACATCATACTCCTCATGATTTCACAACCCCAGCTTGAGGTAGTGTGCTTTTGTGTTAACCTGGCTTTAGGTCCAGAGATCTGTCATGTCTGAACCCAAATCGCTAGTCTCTTCCTCATTTGCTGCTGCCACTTCTCCCAGATCTCATTTTCTAGTACTTACTTCTCTCTTTTTTTCCCCTTATATCCTATCTGCATACAGTCTAGACCACAAAAGTATGTTTTATATGGATCATTCACAGGGAGAAAGAGGACCTACAAATTTAGAAGCAAAGTAAGAAGTGTATATAAAAGCAGTCTGTCCGGTCTTGGACAGAGGGGCCCCCTAAGCCTGCTGATCCAAGCCCTAACCAAAGTTCCCTAGGCCTAGTTTGGACCATGATACTCTTCACAATAAGAGCTCATGATCCCTATTTTCATTCTTCTCTTGGTCTCAAAGGAGAATGGAGCTTTCATTTCAGAACACACCCAAGCTGATTCAAGGATTTTTCCACCTACGTCCTCTGGACTGAGATCAGTCAGTTTATTATTCCAATCACGAACTCTCTTCCAAATGATCCTTATGTTTCTCCACCCATATTACTACTACATAATTGATTCTCTTACTAGGACCATCTTTCCTTGAAGGGAAAAACAAGGAAACATACAACAGGCAGTATCCCTATCTCCTCAAAAAGATCAACTTTCAACTTGATGCCATGAAGATTGATCCCAGTTTTCACAAATGGCATTCCTTTCTTTACAAGGTCCTCTTTCCATACTACTAAAACACAAACTCCTTGAGGGAAGGGAATGGTGTGTTATTTTTATGTTTTAAAGATTTTGTATTATATTTTTATTTTATATTTTTTATAGTGGCTAGCACTGTATCTCATACATCAGTAGCATCAAACTCAAATAGAATTGGGACCACTAATCTGTACATAAAGATCATTGTGGTCTGTATATTGACTTAGAAAACTACATGTTAACATTATCTATGTTCTATGTATTTTTATTTATTTTGCTAAATATTTCCCAATTATATTTTAATCTAGTTGGGAGTGTTATGGTCAATACAGCCCTCAGGTTGTATATTTTATATCTCTGTTGTACATAATAGGCACTCAATAAATACTTGTGGAATGTCAGAAGGCAGCCAGAAAGGAAGGAAGGAAAGAAAGAAAGGCTACAGAGAAAGTAGATCATCTAATAAAGAAGATATATCTTACTTAGATTATTCACACACGTGTGCATACACATGCCCATGAATATGCTTATGCACACAAACACACACAAGAAGAGGGGGAAGAAAACTACCCACCTGATCAAAATGGCGTGACAGGTACAATAACGGATTGTGATAGGCCTACAGCCAGAAAGCCTGTGAATGCTAGAAAGTTATAGTCATGTGTGAACCTGACCCTGAACATTCCTTTTGCCCATTTTGCCCAAATGGATCCCTATCAGCATTTCTCAAATGCTTTCTTCTCTTAGTTCAACTTAACTCCCTGTAAAGTTTGGGGAGATATCATATGGGATAGGTTGTTTAGAAAATTGGTATTTTGTTCTAAATTGCCTCTTCCTTTAAAATATGAAAAAATTATATATCCCAGGTCAAGGATCCTTGTAAACCTGGTAGGAGAGGGAGCATTTTTAAAGGACAGTAATGGGCAATTAGGTGGCACAGTGGATAGAGCACTGGGCCTGGAGTCAGGAAGACCTGAGTTCAATCTGGCCTCAGACACTTATTAACTGTGTGACCCTGGGCAAGTCACTTATTCCCATTTGCCTCAGTTTCCCCATTTGTAAAATAAGTTGGAGAAGGAAATGACAAATTACTCCAGTGTCTTTGCCAAGAAAACCTCCAACAGGGTCATGAAGAGTTGGATGCAACTGAAACTTGGGATGACAGTGGTTGAGACAGAAGAAAAAAAATTATTTCAAACCAATGTATCATGGAAGAAATCACAAGGGTTCTAGGTTATGACTGAGAGTCTTGGGGCTTAGTCTCCACAAAAGTCTTTGCTGTAAGACTTTGGATAAGTTATTTAAACTCTTTGGGGTCCCAGCCTCTTCCTTTGTAAAAAGAAGTGTTTAGACTACATTATGAATCTTTATGAATCTTTAAATGGCTGCTAGCTAATGGAGGTTTACTTTCCAAGAAGGCTCCTCTCCATACCTCTCCCTCCCCTCAGCTCTTCACCACTGGTAACTTTTTGCTGATTTCTCAGCCAGAGTCATCAATACTTACATTGACTTTTCCACCAAACAGGACTTAGGGATGATAGATAAGAATGAAGGTAGATATTTATTGTCAAAAGGGAAAGAAATAAACATTTTATAGGTACTTACTATGTGCCAGGCACTGTGCTAAATCCTTTACAAATGGTATTTCACTTTATCCTCATAACCTGAAAGGCAGGTTAAAAATATTCCTATTTACAGTTGAGGAATCAGAGGCAGTCAGAGGTTGTGACTTATCCAGGGATCCACAGATGGTAATTGTCTGAGACTGAAAATGAAGTGAGATCTTCCTGACTCCAAGAACAGTGCTCTATACACCCAGCTGCCTCAAAGTCTTCAAAGATCCATGAGATCTTTGTGGGAAAGGGGGCTTTACTCAGAATATTTTGCTTAATTTACACAGTAAGCAACAGGGAGTAGCTTTTGGAGTAGTTTTATTTTTTCCTCCTTCCAAAACAAGTACACTGTAACCCTTTAATGAATGCTAAATAATGACAATAAGATCTCTGTGTTTCATCTTGGGGCCATCAGAAACCTAACAGGACATTGAGAGCTGGCCTCAGAGTCAAGAGGACCTGAGTTTAAGTCCTATTTTTGACACATACTGGCTGTGTGAACCTGGGCAAGGCACTCACCTTCCCAAGAACCTAGGAAATTCCTGAAAACTGAGTGGCAGAACAGCTGCTGATCTACACTGTCAGAGGGAATCACTTCTCTAAGAGTTCCCTTAAACCAATGAAATCATACTTCTAGATCCCCTCAGATTTCTGTAGATTTGCTAGAAATGAATGAAGATGATTGCAGAAGTAGGAATGCTGAATTGAAATAAGCACTGGACTTGTGCTCAGAAGGCTTGAGTTCAAATCCTAGTCAGAAGCTCGAGTCAAAGACCTGAGTTCAAATCTTGTCTCTGAACCTTATTCCCTTGAGTTTCCTAGGTCTCAGTTTCCTCAGCTATAAAATGAGAGATATCCCCTGAGAGCCTTCTCTAGATCTGTGATCCCTTCCAATTGTGTGACCGTGGGCACACTGTTCTTCCTCAAAGCCTTGGCTTTGTCTTCTGTAAAAAGAGGTAGAAATACTTTGTTGGTATTGTTTAGTCATTTTCAGTCATGCCTGACTCTTCTTGACAAAGATATTGAAGTGACTTGCCATTTTCTTTTCCAGCTCATTTTACAGGCAAGGAAACTAAAGCAAACAGGATTAAATGGCTTGCCCAGGGTCACACAACTAATAAGTACCAGAGACCAGGTCTTCCTGACTCCAGGCCTGGTGCTGTATCCACGGTACCACCTAGCTGCTCCAGAAATACTTACATTCCCTACTGAAAATCTTACGCTGATGCCTCACTGTGAACCTCTCTTAGGGTTCTTGAAGGTTACATCAACAGACTACAAATTCTGATAGGTCCTGCTGAACTGAAAACACTTGTGATGACCAAGTATGGTTAGTTACAGGAATGTTAGTCACAGGATTATGAACCCTTTTATGGTTCCTGCAATGGACGCACTCCTGAGGTGTGCATTTTATATTGGTTAGTGGAAGTTACACTCAAACAGATGAAATCATTGGTCTTTGAAGCACCAGAGGAAGTATAATTATTAAAACCTCTGTATCACAGAGAGTGCAGACAAGAAAGGAGAAGAGGCATAAATAGGCCATCCTATAAAAAAGGAGAGCTGATACAGAGAGATGGGGGTGGGGTGGAGGTGGGTGCAGGCAAGAAGTAATGTGGTATAATAGGTGAGGAGGAAAATAATTGTAAATAGATCAATAGGTTGAGAAGTCACTGTATAATCACAGAGGTCAGGCAGTACAATGGGACAGAAATTGTTTCAAGAGCTGTCCCAGTAGGAACACTGGCTAGTCATTGCAGAGATTGACAGACCTTCCTGTTGACATGCTACGGGAAATTATTTTACAGTATGACAGCTGTTGTACTCAGTAGACTCTAGAGTACCTTAGCATTTTGGGGTAGGAGAATTCCTTTGGCTCCAAGCAATCTCTGTGGGTGTTTCTTTGCTGGTCCTTCTGGGTGAGTTTGTTCTATCACTCTGAGGTCTTGGAGTATATTGCCCACTGTTTTTCATTGGTTTTGGCATATGCTTTATCTTTCCTTCTCTACAAACTGACTGAATAAAACTTGAGAATGGTCTATAATTGGTGTTGTTTTAAATTTTCCATTTCAAAGAAGAGATCTCATTTTATAGCCTATGTTTTAGGAGAGGCAGCCTGTCATAGTGTCATAGAGGGCTGGCTGCAGTCAGGAAAGCTTGGGTCTTTTTGAGTCTGACACATATTGACTGTCCAATCCTGACAAGTCATTTAAGCTCTCAGTGCCCTAGGCAACCCACTAAAATTATAAATTGAAAGGCAGGTGCTGATTTGCATTGGAAGAAAGACTTTCTTCACAGGGAGTTCTCTTTATGGGAGCAAGGTACACTTAATTTTGGACCATTTTGTGTTTCTGCAAAGGGCAGATGCTAACTGAGAATCAGTCAAGGGTTGTAGGCAAAAGGATCACCATGAACTGACCATGATGAAATCAGTGACACTACTTACAGGCTGTACTAGTGAACATGTCACTGCTAACACATCTCCTGTGGCCCCCTTTAATCCCATGTTAGACATTCATACTTACAGGAGAACGTACCCTTACTTCACAATACATTTCTTCAGATTGACCTGGAACATCATGGAGACTATTTTCTTTCCACATGTGATTTGAACCAAAAAGTTCAAGTCTGAGAAAATTTTCATTACTTCAGAAGGGACTTTTTTTCCTGGCTCTTTGATTAAAAAAAAGTGGGCTAATATATAGGAAGAAATTTTACAGAAAGTTGAAAAAAAGTTGGAAGAAATATTTGGCTTTTCACTTTTTGAAAGCTGGCCAGTTGGTACAGGTAAAGGGCTTTTGACCTGAGTTCAAATCTTATCTCTAATACTTGTAGGTCTTTGTACTGAACTTTCTTGGGCCTCAGTTTCCTTCCTCCTTTCCTTCCTCCCTCCCTTCCTTCCTTCCTTCCTTCCTTCCTTCCTTCCTTCCGATATGACTAATAATTTGGGATAAAAGAGGAAAGAGTCCATGACAGTTTTCTTTGGGCCCAGCTGGGGATTTGTGTGTTCATATGCTTCTTTTTAAATAAAAAAATTTTTTATACGCACCAACTATAGACTTTTAGCTGTGGTTTCTACTCAAATAAGGCCATGTTCCCGAACAACACAGGGAATTTTTTGTCATTTCACAGCGTACTGTTGTGGGGTCAGGATAAAGGAAATTAAAATCTCATCCTTTATTTCAGAGGTTTAACCATTTTTCTTGAACACCTAAGCACATTGGTAGAGGGTCTTAGGCTTGCATTCAGGAGCTCTGGGTTCAAATCCCCCATCAGGAATTTATGGCGAGATGAAGAGCAAATCACTTTAACCTCTCAGGGCCCCATATTTCTTATCAATAATGTGGAAATTATAATTACAGTTCCTCACATTATGAGGGAAATGCCATATGAATGACAATTATTTGATATTACTTAAGTTTTGAGTCAAGGTATATCATATTGACCTGAATATAGGCCACCCTCAAACCTATCCCACTCTATAAAATGAGATCTTTTTGGAAAGGAAATTATAACAATAACTCACATTTATATACTATTTAAAAGTTCTAAGTACTTTCCTCACAACAATGACGCAAACGGGAAGGGAGCGGCCACAATGCCACATGAGGATGATAATGGTTAACGACGTGGTTAACAATACCTTCATACCACTCAGAGAGATGAGGAAAAAAGATGTCAATGGAGGAGTAGATTAGTTGTGGGGCCCCTAGTGTTCCCCAGTCCCATAACATAATATGGTGGCTCAGACATGCAGTACAGTGTACATTCTGATCAACGGCCCAGAGTTACTCAGGGTTTGATGTTATATAGGGTTTGTAGAGAAAGATCTGATGTGCCACTAGTAGAAGAATGTCTTAGTGGGAGGCTGTGGTGGGCTGGGCCATTTAGATAAAGATATTCTCTAAACTGCCTAAGAAGAAAGGGTGGAGGGAACCATGAAGCTTAACTCTGTGCCACAAAAGGTGAATATATTGGTGATGGTGGTGGTGGGGTAATACCTAGTCTTTAGGTCATTAATCCTTAGCATACATGTATCATGAGCTATCCTGGGGCTTGGGAATGAACCAACGAAACTATATTTCATCAAGTTCACAAGAGGATAAATATTATCACCCCTATAAATATTATTACCTCATCCTTACAGATGAAGAAGACAAGACTCAGAGAAGAAGCAAGTGATACCTATTCCAGGTAATAAATATATTTTAGGCATATACTCAAAAAATCATAGTATGAGCTGATCTCAGGTTTTGTACCCATGTTCCAAATCTATTTCTAAAAGTATGTCTTCTATATAGACTAGTAGAATATGTTAACTTTCATTTTGTCTATATTAGTCTATCCATCACAAACTATACGACATCTGCTGAAATAATTTTTTGAACATCTCTCTACAACCCACTAAATATTATAATCAGATTTTACGTGAATATTATGAAAAACTTTTCAGCCTTAGAAATTCCCATTGGTAAGACTGTGTATGTTTTGCAAGAAAGAAAGCAGGTTCGGTCAATCAATAAGCGTTTCTTAATACCCAGACACTTATGAAGTGTCATAAAGCTCTGGAGAGACAAAGGGACAACCCTTGCCCTTGATGATCTTATAGGTTAGCTCAGGGAGACAACTATACATATATAGGTATGTGTTTGTGTGTGTGTGTGCACATACACACAAACCTATATATGTAAATCCTATCAAGAGTAATGTTCAACTTTTGTTGGGATTAAATAACATTATATTTCTTTTTGTTTATATAAATATAAAATAAATCTTATATGAGAAGATACATATATAGGTGTGTGTTTGTGTGTGTGTGTGCACATACACACAAACCTATATATGTAAATCCTATCAAGAGTAATGTTCAACTTTTGTTGGGATTAAATAACATTATATTTCTTTTTGTTTATATAAATATAAAATAAATCTTATATGAGAAGATGAAATATTCCCAAACTTTATTCTTTTCTGCCACATATTTCCATCAAAGGTGGGCAATATAAGCACTTTCACCTTTTTTGGGGAAGTGGAGTAGGCAGAGAAGAACAGTATTTGGGAATGTGTTGGCATCTTTAAAGTTTATTTCATTTATAGCAAAGGTTGGAATCCATTCTCTGGAAACTTTTTTGAGTGTGAGCTCTTCTGATTCTTTGTTAAAGCTCTTTTAGCATCTAGGTTGGTGAACCAAAGTTTTATCATTTCTAGATCATGATGTGTGGCCATTTGTGTATTTGTGAGCTGTGAAGATGGTGAATTTTGTCCTCAGCAAGGGAAAGGGTATAATTGAGCTGTTGGAATGATTTATGCAGTTCTTTCATGGTGCATGCTGGCAACAGGTCAGAAATACTGACGGACTTAAGTGTATCCTTAGGTAGTAGATTGAAAGTGTAGAAAATGGGACAGTCAGACAGCTGGGGCAAATCATGTGTTGGGCTGTGAAGAGGTAAATTAGTCAGAGAACAATAAGATATATGATATACTCTAGCCATAATCTGTATCTGAGAACTGTCATCCTCTCCCTTTGTTTTCCTGTGTTAGGAGGCATGATAGAACATTTAAACAAAAGAAAGTGTGGGAAGAGTGGATTCTGACTGTGACAATTACAGGCTAAGCAAAATATTGCTTGGGACAGCTATTGCCTTACTCGCCTTTGTCCATTTAACTGCATTTCTGATTCACTGCTGGGAGATGTTTTTTGAAAATAATAATATGCAATAAATTATCTGACTGCGAGTTGACATGTTCCTCTATTGGTGTGTTATATTTAAAGAAAGTTTATTCAGCAAAAAATGAAGAATTTTAGTTTCAGTGGCAGTCTTTCAGACTCTCCTTTCCCCATTGTGCACACCCCTGTTCCCCAACTCCAGTTTATATATATATATATATATATATATATATATATATATATATATATATATATATATATATATATATATAAAAGTTCACTTCAATGGAGTCTGTCAGAATTTTTATATTGTTTTTAAGTTATGCAAAATGATATTCCATCTCTCCAAAGTATGAAAGAACATGCCAAAATGTTTATGTTTAGATTTTAAAAAGACTACTATTTGTACTTTCAAATAGTAATCAACTGGGTGCTGACTATACCAACTGAGTTTTTTATAGCTCATAGGTTCATAGATTCAAAGCTAGAAAAAGGCTGTGAAATCCAGTCCCTCATTTTACAGATGATGAAACTGAGGCTGAGAGGTTATATATAACCTGTTCTGGGTCACATAGCTAGAAAGAGTCTGAGACAAGATTTGAACTTAGGTCTTTCTTGATCCAAGCCTAGAGACCTAGTCAATGCACCAGCTAGGTGAAAGAAAAAATGAAAACTGCTATTCATTTAATTATTTTGAATCTCAGAATCTCAGCTCTCATAAAATTGCTTGGTTGGCTCATCCAAGATGTAGTATAAAGTATCTGCCTTCTAATTTGGAGTTCGTCTTATCAGGGGCCAAGAAAGTCATGTCCATCAGTTATGTCTCTGCCTTGGACGTTTATAGATAGACAATGGCAGATTCTTATTCTTTATCTCTCCTTTCCGTAGACCACTTGCTGACTATTCCTTTTCCTTTGGTTTTTACTGTGTCACATTCTTCCCTCTCCTTTTTGCCATCCTCTTTCCTTCATGACATACATCAAAGACACCAGGGTCATCCACTGGATCCCAGGCCATCCCCGGCCGTTCTGACATTTTTCTTGCCACTAGACTTTGATGACTCTGAAAGGGAGAGTTAGGCTGATGACTTTGTGCAGTTTCAAAAATGGAGGGCAAACAACAGCATAACATGATATTAATAACCTTGCTATAACAATATATTAAATAATTTTATTTCCAATTTAAGGTAAAATTGACATTTGAAAAGTCATCTGTACGTATTTGGGCTTATCCTCACATCATTCTTAGAATCCTGGAAAGTAGGTCTATGGCATCCTGTAATGCCCTGAGGTTTTAGGTGTTTTGTGTAAAAGAAGAGTATTATCCAGTAGTGGATATGGAGACAGTGTTGTAGCAGTGCTCTGTGGTGTATATTTTTGTGTAATTTGTATCTTATTTCAAATTCTATTTTTTTTCAAAACTCTTCCATCAACAACAAAAAATCTTGAGTGAATATGAGACAGAAATCAATTCCTACTTGAGGCAGGAGTCTAAGGCTATTGGGTATATAACATCATTCCTCTGTGAACTTAGGTAGTGGGCTGTGCTTGGGTAGTAGGGGAAAATAATTTTTCTTTACATACACATTCAGTCTTTTGTCTTTCCAGTTCCTCTAGTCAAGAAGAAAACTGAAAAGCCTGCTTGGGTGATCTAACTAGCTGTTCATTACAAATTGGACTTAGACTACCACCTTTGAGGTTCTTGCCAACTGGAACCAAGTTTAAACTGCTGATCTAGGAGTAGAAGTTGCCTTATTCCTCTTGCCAAGTACTTCAACTGAACACCAGCTCATGTTTCATTGGTACTGTATTTCTATACTATACTGAAAAACTCCTCCTTCCAAAGTCTAACTCAATAAATAGGCATAGTCTCATGTAAGGGAAGGGCAATGGAGGGGAGGTGTTGAGACATTAATAATCACTTTGTCCTTCCACAAATTTTTATCTCCTAAGTCTTCCTGCCTCCTTCAACTTCTTTCATTATAACTCTGAAAACAGAATTTATAAAGACCAGTTGTTTACTGAGATCAACTATTAAGTTACAGGTCATTTTTTTCTTTGTCCAACATAACCTCTCTCCCTATTTTTGAGACCTTAACCGTATGCTGCAGCAAAGCAACTTCTGGCTAGAATACATTTCTTTCCAGTTTATATTATTCCACTAACCATGATGGCCTTAATGGAAGTGTTTATTATTATTTTACTTCTTTAAGCCATGACTTTGAATATCCCACAAGGAAATAACATTATTCACACTTCTAAATTTCATGTCCATGGTCATGTGGTTATCTTACTATTCCTAATGCATATTTTGTAAAAGACATTTTTTTATTTTGGCCCATTTTTTTAAGTTAATATTTTTATTTATTGTGAAATCACACTAACGTTAAAAAAATTATTTTGCTAAGTGACACAAGTTGGCCCATTTTTTTGAAGGAAGAATGGAAAACTATGAATCAAATTGTCAAATAATTCCAAATAAGAGGAAGAGTGTCTAGGCTCTCTGCCAATGACTCCAAGCCCCCACTGATGGTGTTTACTTAATCACCTTCCACCTCAGTTTCCTCATCATAAAGGTGGGACACTGGATACAGCTCTAGGCATTTGGCTTCAGATACTTTATTAACTTTGTGACCCTGGGCAAGTCACTTAACCTCTATTTCCCTCACTTTCCTCAACTGTAAAATGAGGACCAAATATGATAATGTTAAAAACAAAAAAGCATTTAGCACAATGCCTGTTACATGATAGGTGCTATAAAAATACTTATTTCCTTCCCTCATCTGTAAAGTGCTGTTTTAGATGGCCCTCAAGGTCCTGCCCATTTACAGATCAATGAACTGTAAGTCACTCCCTCACCCCAAGCCCTCTGCTTTCTAGGCTTGCCTTATGTCAATGTCCCATCCACTTTCTTTTTTGGAAAGCAAATCAGAGACTGTGGCAATTGTTGGATTTCCTTATTTCCCATATTTCTGAGTTGGCTGTGTTGAAAGAATGAAGTCTTAATAAAATGCTGCCATTTAATTCAAAACTGTATCTTGAACTCCTGTTTTAGATTTTTATTTTTTTTTTGGTATCAGAATGCTCACAGATTCTCATGAACTTTCTCCTTCTTCATTCCCAGTAGAGAGGGTGGGACTTGGAGTCTTTTGAGATTTCTGACATGCTGTTGTTTAACAGCTGTTTACAGAGGCACTGTTATTCACACACCCACACAGGCCCCAAAATAGAGGCAATGTACAGTCTGTGCTGGATTTCAAATGCACAGTGTGCATTCTCCCTTTTGGTCGCCATCATCTTTCTTCCCTGAAAACAAGGAGTCGGCCTACTCCATTTAGCTGGGAAGAGGCCAAATCTATTTAAAAACACAAACTATGGTTACTATAGAAATGCAGGTGATTGAAAAAATGATTTGAACTTTGGAAAACCATCATATCTCAGGAAATTTGCATTTTGGGAAAGAGCATTGGTTTGTTGACTCAAAAGAGTATGATTTATAGCTCCACAGTCCAGATATTTTACTAACCACCCTGTTTATGAGGGCTTAAAGAACTATCAACTTTTTTTAGCCACTAAGATAAAGTGTGTCTCTGGCATTTATATTTTGGCAGTTTCCTCTTACTCAGAATCACAAATGTGTGCTGGTCACAAAATAACCCCCAGGAGATTTTGCTTTAGGGCTGATTTTTATTAAAACCCAAGACAATTTTAAATTTTAAGTTGGGTTGTTTCTAGGCTTTCCCTACAGAAAAATAAAAGACACATGTGGCTGCTGAGGTCTTCCTTCTTCTGTACCTTAACCTTGACCAGAATGTTTGATTAATGTAATGTATATTAAAGGACTTGGCTAGTAAGAAAGAAGTCTATATAAAGAAACACCCTGCTGTTTTCATCCCTCATTAACATATACTTTTTCATCATTCTGTTCATTGTCAGTGATTTTTTTGGGGGAAAAATATTTGCCGCCTTTAGAGGTCCAGAGTGCCTTGTGCTTCAGAAGTATTTTTGATATTGCTGAAACAGGGATCTTTTTGAATGAACCAGCTCATTAATATTTTGAATATCAGCCCTTCCATTCATATGTTATTGCTTGTTATGTTCCTAAGCCTTCAGTTTGTCATGATCCCTCATTATGCAGTCATACAATGAGCTGTAACCACTTTGAAGAAACCTTTGTGGCCTATTGTGTCAGTCACATTAAGATTAAGAGTCCAGGAGAACTCATGGAGGTGGTCTGGTCTTTATGCTCTGTCATGCTCTGGGTTGCTCCCTGATTAATGACCACAGATTTCATCACCATGCTCAAGACCTTTGAAAAGGCAATGGTATTGAATGACAAAGTATGCGTGGAAAACGAGATTCTGATGTCTTTTATTTCTTTTAGTTTTCCTTTTTGTTAAACAAAGGGAATTGAACTTAGTACTTTTTTAGCAAAAGAAAAATATTCTTACCTAAAGCTCCTTGATCCTGATGTTTCTCATGATGTCTGTCCTTGAGGAGGGGAGACTTAGAATCTTGAATCGGAACAGAAATTATCCTAAATAAGAGAATTAAAAAAATCTTTGAGCATGGAAATTTTAGAACTAGAAGGAACCTAAGACATTATTTTGTAGTTCAGCAGAAACTTGTGCCCCTGCCCCTATGGTTCCCCTTTTCTCTGTAGTAATTTCTTTCTGGAACCTCCATTGTGAGGAAAGGACCAGACTGGCCACCCTTCATTTTTCAGATTTTGTTAACTTGCTTTCCTGTAAGTACCCCCTGACCTCTGCTTTTAGCTCCCTTTAATGTGTTCTTTCCCCATTTACCTCTGGGAAGGTAAAGACTGTCTTTTTTGCTTGTATTTGTATATAGTATGCTTAGCACAGTACTTGACACCTAGTAAGGGATTAGGGAATACTTGTGAAATTTTGACTTAAACCAAGTCTCTCCACTTCACTGAAACTCATCCCTGAAATCCAGGGTAGCTAGGTGGCACAGTGGATAGAGTGCCTGCCTGGGAGTCAGGAAGACCTGAGTTCAAACTCAGCCTAAGATGCTTCCCGACCCTGGGTGAGTTACTTTGTCATGTTTGCCTTACTTTCCTCATCTGTAAAATAAGATGGAGAAGGAAATGGCAAAGCACTCCAGTATCTCTACCAAGAAATCCTCAACTGGGGTTAAGAACGGTCAGACACCACTGAAAGATGATTAAACAAAATCTATAAGTGAAGTAGTTGGTTTGGATGAGTTTTCAATTCTAAATGTTGGATCTATCATTTTATATGATGAAGAAAATGCGGTTGATAGGTGGATTAGCCAGAGGTCGCACAGTTAGCTTTTGGTAAAGCTAGGACTACTCTTCAGGTCTTCACATCCCATTCCAAGGAGCCATTCTCAAATAAACACAAACAAACAAGAAAAATAATTTCCATAGTAGTTGCTTTGTTCAGATCCGGCTGTTGTATATGAACTCCTGTACTGAAGAATTAGACTTGCTATCAACAATGACATGATATTTGAACTAACTCATAATGTTATGTTTTTAAGCATATATCATAAGCTAGGTATACTGGGCCACATCAAACAAACAAAAATAATAATAGCTGATACCAGGGGACTATGCTAAATGCTTTATAAATTCGATCCTCATGACAACCTTGAGAGGTAGGTAATATTATTGTCCCCATTTTTAAAAGGGCAAGGACCTTTTTGTATAGCATATTTATAGTGGCTCTTTTTGTGGTGGCTAAGAACTGGAAATCAAAGGAATGTCCATGAATTGAGGAATGTCTAAACAAGCTGGGTGTAGGATTGTGATGGAATATTATTGTGCTACAAGAAATGACAAGCAGGATGATCTCAAAAAACTGGAAAGACTTACATGAACTGATGCAAACTGAAGTGAGCAGAACCAGGAGAATATTGTACACAGTAACAGCAATATTGTACAGTGAAGAACTGTGAATGGTTTAGCTATTCTCAGCAATATAATGATCCAAGACAATTCCAAAGGATTCATGATGAAGCATGCTATCTGCCTACAGAGAAAGAACTAATATTGTCTGAATATATATAGAGAGGGGGGCATGTTATTCTGCCCTCCTTGAGTTTTCTTGTGCAGATTGATTAATGTGGACATGCTTTATGTGATGGTGCATGTATAACTGATATTGGATTGCTTGCCATCTCAGGGAAGGGTAAGGTCAGGGAGGAATTGAATTTGGACCTCAAGGCTAAAAAAAAACCCACATATTAAAAATTGCTTTAATATGTAATTGGGGAAAAGATAAAAATATATAAAAATTTCCCCATTTTCAGATGGGGAAATAGAGGCAGACAGAGATTAAGTGACTTACCTAAGGTCACATAGCTAGTAATTATCTGAAGCTGGATTTGGAATCAGGTCTTGCTGACTCCAGGTCCACATCTCTGTCCTCTGTGACATGTAGCTACCTGGGCCAGGTAGTTGTCATTCTGGAACTAACAAGAAATTTTTGCACAAATCCCATCAAGTACAAAGACCACTGGACTTGGAGTAAAGGGTCCTGTGTTTGATTCCCAGCTCTGACATTTGC
Organism: Bettongia penicillata ogilbyi; assembly: GCA_023548195.1. NCBI lineage: Eukaryota > Metazoa > Chordata > Mammalia > Diprotodontia > Potoroidae > Bettongia > Bettongia penicillata. The sequence continues at coordinate 3,550,126 of JAJHZJ010000737.1, forward strand.
AGCATCTTGTTTGTCAATATTCTTCTCTTAACATTAACCTGTCTCTCTCTCTCTCTCTCTCTCTCTCTCTCTCTCTCTCTCTCTCTCTCTCTCTCTCTCTCTCTCTCTCTCTCTCTCTCTCGGTAATGTCTCCCATTACACTGGGTTCTTCTTGAGAGCAGAGACTGCTTTTCTTTGTTTCCCTTATGGGACTCTGGTTAGAGAAAACCATCTTACTCACCAGAAACCATCAGGATGAATAAATTATTTTAATTTAAGGACTTGTTAAGTTAATGTGGTTTTTAGGGTGACAGTTGTTCATATTCACTTTGTTTGTAAACATTATTTTTTTAATATCATATCTCTCTATTCATGGGTACAAATAAAAAAGAACAAGGTCCCATTGCTGGAGGGAAAGTTTCTCAGAGCCAAAGATCATGGTATTTCAAAGTTTTGGATCTGAGCTAGATGACTGTAGTGACTAGATTTTCCCTTGTTTATTTCCTTTCCTAGGTCCTTAAACCTTGGGAAAAAGGGGACTTTGGGGATCTGGGACTGTTTAGTGAAAAACCATAGAATAAATACATGGTTCATTATATTTTACACAATATGTCCATGCTCCTGGCAACCACAGCATTCTGGATTTCCAGTAGAGAGCTGGCTGGCAGAAACTGGTAGCAGTAGGAGATGTAGCTGTTTATCTTTTGTTTACAGAGGACCAATGATTTCACAGACTTACATGTGAACGGGATTTAAGTGAGTCAGAGCAGAGCAAAGTCATAAGTCTCACCTTCTCTTCCAAAGTCCAGTGGCAAGACAAAAGTCAAGGTGACTGGTAACAGCCTTGTGGTTGAAGTAGGACACAGGCAGATGAGAATGTTTACATGTGGGTTATCCACAGTCAGGGTTGTGCTAGAGCCAGTTCTTACTAGCTTGTGAGAACTGATAGTTAAAATTTCTGTGTGGACATTTATACTTTGGGAATTGGCAAATGCTATTGTTTTGTTGACTGTCTAGACTTAAAAAGTAATGGAAAAAACATAAATAATGCAAAGTAGACTTAAACATGTATCATGCATACCTCCCCCTCCCCCAAGAGCTGGTTGTTAAATGTTTCCCAGCAAACCCATGTCAGGCTACTGTTTCTAATGCATTCATTACTCGTCTTGGTGTTTGTTTTCCTATGGATGCGGTCAAAGAGAAAATGAGTCTACAAGACAGGTAGGAACATGTACCATGCTCAGTTCATTGGAGAAGTAGAGATGAGTTGCGCAAATCAGCTAATTATGGGGTTGAAAAAGACCATAAACAATTCTCTCTCCATTGACTTTCATCAAGGGGAAGTCTAATTCATTTTGATTTTTGCAGAATCTATGTATTTCATGAATGTTAAATATGGTTGTTGTTTAATCTTTTCAGTCATGTCCAACTCTTCACCCTTTTGATGTTTTCTTGGCAAAGATACTAAAGTGGTTTGCCATTTCTTTCTCCAATTCATTTTACAGAAAAGGAAACCAAGACAAACAAGGTTAAGCAACTTTGTCCAGGGTCACATAAGTATTCAAGGTTGGATCTGAACTCAGGAAGGAGAATCCTCCTGACTCCAGGCCCAGCACTCTATTCACTTAGCTGCCCTACAGTTAGCTACTAAATGTGGAAGGAACTATAAAGGTCATTTAATTTAATTTAATTTAATTTAAGGCAAATCCATAGGACCATGGTACTAATCGGCAGAAACCGAGATTTGAACAAAGGTTATTGATCTTGGTGGATCTTAGAGGCCATCTAATCTGTTCTCTCCCACTTGGCCATGGTCAAAAGTGTCAGAAGTGGGATTTGACCCAGGTCCTCTGACTTCACAGAGAGTGCTCTTTTCACCGACTGCATTTCACTACAGGATGCACTAAATCCTATTTCCTTTTACTCACAAAAATCTCTTCCTTTAGTCTTGTTAAATCAAAAGTTACCCCAGCTTCTTACATTAATTTGTTAAAAAAAAATCTAACAGCTTTCACTGTCAGGAAGTTCTTCATTCCATCTCACCTAAGCCTCTCATGTTGCACATAGAGTAATTTCCTCTTGTGGATGGAGAACAGCTGGCCACTGTTCTTGGCAAAATAATCATTCTGAATCTGGAAGACAGTTATTAAGTCGTTCCTCACCCTTCTTTAACGAAAGAACAAGTGCTAAATAAATCATCTAAGAGCCTATTTTATGAGGCAGAATTGGGGTGTTTTAGAACAACCATGGTTGCACTGCTTTGCCAGAAGGAGCTCCGAACAGAATCATGCTTGCCAGAGGGAGGAAAATATTTCTGAGTGTTTAAGTTAGTCACAAACAAACATTAATGGTGAAAGTATGATGAGAGGTGAAGGAGAAAGGGGAGGTAAGAAGAGAGAGAGAGACAGACAGACAGAGAGACAAAGACAAAGAGACAGAGGGACAGAGAAAGAAGTAGAGAGAGGCACAGAGACAGAGAGACAGAGAGAGACAAACAGGCAGAGAGATAGAGGACAGAGAAACACAGAGAAAAAGAGACACAGAGAGAAAGAAACAGAAAGCCATACATAGAGAGACTGACAAAGCAAAGGTATTGAGAGAGAAACAGAGAGACAAATGGAGGAAGATAGAGACAGAGAAAAAGAGAAAGAAAGAGAGAGACAGAGAAAGAGGAGATAGGAAAAGAAAGAACAGAGAGAAAAAGAGACAAACAGAGCAAAGGGATTGAGAGAGAAAGAAAGAGAGACAAATGGAGACAGGTAGAAAGAGGCAGAGGGAGACAGAGAAACAAAGAGCAGAGAGGAAGAAGAGAGACAAAAACACAGATAATGAGATAAATAGAGACAGAGACACAGAGAGAAAGAGACAGACAGAGAAAGGTTAAGGACAAAAATTTGAAGAAATCCGACTCTTCACAGAAAAGATCCTCCGGCCTAGATGAATAAAGAATAAACATTTGCTTCCATCCAAATGCTAAGCAAAAACATGTACGGTATTAAGAATGTGTCTATGAGAACCTGGCCATGCGATGAACCGTTTTCATCTAATCTTTCTGTAAATCTTTGAGGAGGGATACCAGATCATCTTTAAATGTTTCTGGCCCACGTAACATGTGACTTGAATTAATTATTGAACACCAAATTGGGGAGCAGAGATCCTGGGCATGTAATACAAAGTCACTGGTTGCTTTGTGATTTAGCCTTCCATCACCATCCTTGTAATAGATGAATTAGCCATGGCTAAATAATCTACCAGATGCAGCAAATGAAATGGAGAACTGAAAGCAATTAATGTGATAATTCAGACCAAAGAACTATTTTTGCTTGAAATATCCATCTAAGTGAGGTCAGAAGTACTTTATCGTTTCATCCTGAAAACTAGGTTCTGTTACCAGTTTCGTCCTGGAGCCAGTGAGCCTTTATACCTTTGAAATCTCAAAGCTACAAATTAGGGTATGATTTATTATTTTGTTGAATGTCTAGACTTAAGAAACTGACAGAGCAAATGTTAACAATGCAGATTAAACTTAAAAGTGTGTGAATACATGTTTATTTTTGGAGGGCTGGTTATTAAACATTTAGCAACATACTCCTCCATTTGCCCTATGTTTGTCCGACCACAGCAGGATAAATGGTTATTTCCCTCAGTGTCTTACACATTGGTCCTGCCTCAAGTTACTCCCTTTCTAATCTCTCCTCTGCACACCTGCCAAAGTGATATTCCTAAATCAATAGTCTTACCGTATCATTCTCCTGCTCAACAAACTTCAATGACTCCCCATTACCTCTAGAATTTTGATTCTACAAGGAACTCTGCTCTGTAACATGTGAAGACCTTCATAACCTGCTTCTTATCTATACCTTTCTTTTTTTAATCTACCTTTCAAGGCTTATTAGACATTATTCCTCTTCACATACTACATTCTATCCAGACCCCCTGAGCTCAAAAAGGCCAAGTTTTCCTGCTGCATCCTGGGCCCATTGCCTGTCGTTCTGACTTACGTCTTACCGCTGTACTCCAACGACTCTGGAGGAGAGAGTGAGGCTGATGGGTGCGCACAGCTCTGCCACGCAGAAATCTCATTCACCTGCCAAGTCAAGACATCACCTCCTGGTGTTTTCAAGAAGAAAGGATGAAAAAACAATTCCATCCAAAACTGATCTTGATCTCTCTCCAACATGACGTTCTGTCTCCACACCTTTACACAAGCTGTTTTTCATAGGCAGCTAGGTGAAATTTGGAAGACCTGAACTGAACCTGGCCTCAGACATCTGCTTACCTGGGCAAGTCACTTATCTCTGTTTGCCTCAGTCTTCTCATCTGTGAAATGAGCGGAGAAGGAAATGAAAAACCACTAGTATCTCTGCCAAGAAAGCCCCAAATGGGGTCACAGAGCCAAGGATGACTGAAATGACTGAACAATACCTGCAACAAAAATCCTTCATATCTGAGATTTTTTTTCCCTTGCTGTCCCTTCTGAAAATCACTAGCTCTCTTTGAAGTTCCAATTAAATGCCTTCTTCTACATAAAGCCAGATCCCCCTAGCTACTAAGTCTTATTCCCTTTCCTCCCACTTCCCACCAATACCTCAGAATTTATTTTTCTTGTATTTAGGGTCTAGGACTGGAAGGAACCTCAGAGCTCATCTAGTCTGTTTTATCAGTGAGAAAACTGAGACCTAGGGAGTCAAAGTGATTTTCCCACGGAAGCCCAGGTTACGAACAGTATCAGAAATATTTGCATTCAGGACCTCTGAGTCCAGCACCATGCCTCATTCCGCTATATCATATACCTTTCCCCCCACAGATTGCAGGTTCTTTGAGGACAAGGTCTTTCACTACTGAATTTGTAGTCTTTGTACCAAGCATCTAGTAGGCACTTGATTGCTTAGTTTATTTTTTAAATTGAATTGAATGAATGTATGGAACTAATGAGGTTCCTCCACCAGAATCCTACCTTAGGTCTCTTCATGTTTTGGGTGACTTTATTTTCTTCAAGGTTAAAGGAACAGAAAGTTTAGTTTGTCCTCCAAAGCTGGATAGGCTTTAAGTACTGATACAGCAAAGGTCTGTTAGGCACTGGCCTAACTGTTAAAAAGCTCATTGCTAGCATATTGACAATCAAACAGCCATCAAGTAGTGCTTACTGTGTGCCAGGAACTGTGCTAGATAGTAGGGATAGAAAGAAAGGAAGAAAGGAAGGAAGGAACGAAGGAACGAAGGAAGGAAGGAAGGAAGGAAGGAAGGAACGAAGGAACGAAGGAAGGGAGAAAGAAAAAAATCTGTACTCCCAGGTAGCTTATTATATTCTATCACTCGGGTTGACAAGCTATGACTCTTGGGCCAAATGCAGCCTTCTCCAGTGAGGAGAGATTTAAGACAGAGAGACTGCTTAGGAGGCCATTGCAATAGATGAGAGTCTGCACTAAGGTGTGTGAATAGAGAGGAGGATGGATGGGGACAGATGTGGACATAGAAACAATATTTGGCAGCTGATTGAACATGTGGGCTAAGGAGTTAAGTCAACACTGCAACTGAAGTTAACTTGTGGACCTAGAAGACAAGTATGGTGTTGCTTTTCGCCTGAACAGAGAAATGAGGTAAAGAGGATTTGGAAGGGGAAGATAATAAGTTCTGCTTTGTACATATTGAGTTTGATATGTCTCTGGAATATCCAGTTTTGAATATCTAAGAGGCAGTTAGTGATTTAGGATTGGAACTGAGTACAGAGATGAGAGCTGGATATTTAAATCTGTTAGTCATCTGTGCAGAGATGATAGTTAAACTCCTGAGCATTGGTGGGGTCACCAAGAAAGAATTTAGAGACAGAATAGAACCCAGGACAGAGCCTTCAGATATACCCACAGTTAAGAGGTATGAGATACACAATTAGCCAACAAAGGAGACAAGAGAAATCAGACAGATGGGAGAAGAATTAGGCAGGATAGAAGAGTGCTGCAAAAATCCAGAGAGAAGAGAGGATCCAGGAAAAACATTTTGTCCATGGTGTCAGATAGAGCAGACAAATCAAGTAGGGTGAGGTCTAAGCAAAGACTTTCAGATTTGGGGAGCTAGGTGGTGCAATGGGTAAAATGGTGGGCCTGGAGTCAAGAAGACCTCAGTTCAAATCTGGCCTCAGATATCTCTTAGCTATGTGACTCTGGGCAAGTCACTTAACCTTGTTTACCTCATCTATAAAATGAATTGGAGCAGAAGATGGCAAACCATTCCAGTATCTTGGCCAAGCAAACCCCAAATGAACAGTTGGAACCAACTGAAGTGACTGAACAACAAGGAGAGGTCAGTGACAAAAAAAAGAAAGCCTCAAAAACGTTCTTTATTTAGTGAAAAAATTCCTTAATTAAACTATGTGCTTTTTGACATCAGAGACTGTTCTTTTTTTGTTTTGTTTTGTTTTGTTTTTTGCTTTTATTTGTGTCCCCAGCGTTTAGCACAATGCCAGGGAACATAATAAGCACTTAAAAAATAATTATTGACTCCACGAGCAAGGAATTGGAAACAAAGTAGATGCCCATTGACTGGGGAATACTTATATAAACTTTGATACATAAATGAATGGAATGGATTGTTGTACTCTCAGAAATGGTGACTATGAGAAACATGGAGAAGCATGGGAAGACTTATATGATCTGCTGCAAAAGGAAGTCAGCTGAGCCAAGAAAATAGTATACACAATGACTACAACTATGCAAATGGAAAAGACAACAAGATAATTGAAATCAGATATTGTTATGACTATTACGACTAAGTGTAGATGCCAAGCAAAGCTATGTCATAACAGCATTCAATTTCAGTTATTTTGTTGTTATGGGGAGGGGAATTACTATGAGTGTGTAACTGCATATAATGTCAGATTTTTTCAGTGTGCTTTAGCTTTGTTTTACTAATCTTTTTTGTTTAATTCTTTGTTATAAAGAATTCTAGAGCCTGGGAATACAAAGAATCAGGTATACTGGAGATATAAAGAATTGCTTTCTGGGAGGAGAGGTAGAAAGATACAATGGGAAATGTAGGAGATATCAAAAGACAAAAAGATCAATCAAAGTGTACTTAAATAGGTCATTGGTAACTTGAAGATTGCAGTTTCATATGAGTAATGAGGTTCAAAGTCATGGACAAAGGGTCATCGAGTGAGAAAGAGGTCTGTACATAAAGACATGAGCAGGGACAGCATTTCCTTGGAGTTGGCTTAGAAAGGAGATACAGGATAATTGGTTTGAGAGGATAGCAGGGTCGAGTAAAGAATTTTTTTTCAGGACAGACAGAGGAGACTCAGGTATGTTTGAAAGTACTAGGGAAGAAACCAATAGATTCCCAATGAAGATTGTTTTAGGCACAACAAATCATGGAAACTAAAGGTATAAAGAAATTGTTATTTTTCCTGTTGGGAAAAATTTATTTATATGACATATAAATAAATAAATAAATAAATAAATGATGTTTTCTTGAAGAATGTATATGATATTCATCAGGCCAGATTAATGGATTTAAATCTCATAAATGCTAATTAACTTTTACACAGAGAAAAATTAGTGGGAACTGCAGCATACACCAACTAGGTGGCTTTCCATTTTATAGATTTTATAGAACATGTACGTTTTTGTACAGTACCTCCATCAGAAAGCTAAGAAATAGGAAAATAGAGTTCTCATAAAAATCTGTAATCTTCATGCCAACCCTCCTCTACTTTCGCTCTCTCTTAACTTTTCTAGGAGTACTTCTGTATCTCTTTGCTCACTGTAGACCAGGACATATAGAGGGTCCGAGGCACAACCTTATTTATCTGTAGTTTGAATTTAGGGTGTCATCTATATACATTTTCCAATGATTTAAGCAAGAATTAATTTTTTTCTTCTTTCCTTGCCCTTCATGGAGAACCATAGTATCTTAGAAAAGTGGAAAAGAAAATTCCAGGGTGCTACAAAACCACGTAACCCTGTGGGGGTTCTTTTATAGAGCTCTGAGAAGTGAATTTGATGGCATAGGATCCCTATTTAAAAGTCAGATAGAAATTACAAGAACTTTCTAATGTCAAGTTAGATTTGGACAAGAACATGAATCCTCCTAGTAGGAAGAAGTAAATTCAAAGACATATTATGGGAATCATATATGCATGTGTATATGGAAACCACTTGGTCAGCCAGCCAGTTGTCTGGGTAATCTATCTTCTAAACAAACTTTGTCTCTAGGAATGAAAACTGTTCTTTTGGAGAGAAAAATCACTAACAACTAAGACTTAAGGAACTGACAAATCTTTCTCTTTCCTTCTTGGGAGATAGTAGTTGCCTAGATTTTCTCTCGTCTGATATTGGATATGTGAAGGGCTTGCCTTCCATTTAAGCAAATCTCTTAGGTCCAAGATAGAATCCATTCTTCCTCTTATGGGGATTCAATCAATCATATATTGTCCCTAATCATTGGTTATCCCCAAAATTGATATCCAGTTTTTCTCTTACTTGAGTTGATTCTCAGACAACAGGCAAGCTTGTACTCAAAGTCTTTCTAACTTGGTAAGATCTTGTTAGAACTTAGGCATGCTGGAATAATCTTTGATAACCCCATAGGCTCTTAATAATGTTCTTCTATACAAAGTTAATTGTAAGCCTTAAATCTATTACCCGGGCCTGACTAATAAAATATACTTTATAGTATCATACAACTTAGTTCCTTAAGAATTTGTGAGTATTTATTTCACCAGAACAAATAACAGTTCCTTTGGCAGATAGGCTTTCAGTCTGGGATCTAGAGACCCTGAAAGCATCTGTGGATAGACTTCTAAGGGGTCTGTGAAGTAGATGGAGGACAAATTACAATATTATCTTAACTAACCTTTAACTGAAATGTCTTTCCTCCAGTCATGAATGTAGGCAGCAAGCATTCTGAGGAGTTCATAGCTTTATCAGACTCCCAAAGGGGTCCACAAAACAAAAACAGGTTAAGAACCTCTGTTTTAGTGGATGGTTTTCACAAATTGCTATGGAACAAAAAAATTCTTTTCTTGGCATTTACTGACTGCTTTACTACCTCCCATCCTTAAAAATACCTTTACAAGTCCCTATTACGCCTTGACAAGCCATCAGAGTAGGATGTAGTAGCGTCAATAGGATCCAGGTTTTGTAGGGGGAATGCTTTGTAACTAAAATACTCTGCCATTTTGTTTTACCAACTTAGAAAAGGCCTTTACTTTGAGCTAGCTTTATGTACAAGCTGATTAGAGTGAATGTCAATAGCAACCCTGAGGCTCCTGCTCCTCCCAGCTTTATTTATTTATTTAATTTTTCTTTTCCTTTTCTATTTAAAGGGGCCATGCCCAGACTACTTTTTAAAGAGGCCGATTCACTGAATGGGCATTGCCTCACTTTAAGTGAGTACCTGAAAAGGCCTTAGCCTAAAAGTGCTAGGATCTCCCATTGCATCCTGGACTGTCTCCAGTCATTCTGATGAATCTGGTCCCTGAATCCGGATAGCTCAGGAGGAGAAAATGAGGCTGGTGACCTGCACAGCCCTCTCTCACTCAAGTCAAAGTCAACTGCAAGTCATGTCATCATTTCTCAGATTTCATGGTGCTCTTCAAAAACGAAAGATGAACACAACAAGTAGAGGCATCTCTAAATTGCTTGAAACTATACCTTTCAGATTCATAAAATTTTAAAACTGGAATGCATCTGAGCAATCACATTGTCTAGCTTCCTCATTTTATAGAAAAGGAAACTGAGGCCCAGAAATATTATACATATTGCCCAAGATGACAAAGATAATAAATAGAAGTAAATGGATGAAAACACTTGTCTATTGACTTCCAATAGTGTGATTTTTTTTTTTTTTAGTATAGCATATAGATCCCTAGTGCAGTTTGGTGGTCCAGGGGTAGAGCATTGGAGTCAGGAAGATTTGAGTTTAAATCTAGCCACAGATGCTTACCCGTTATGTGACTTTGGACAAGTTACTTAGCTTTTGTCTGCCTCAGTTTCCATATCTGTCCAAATAGGAAGGATAATGGCACCTATTTCTCAAGGTTGCTGTAAGGATAAAATGAGACAATATTTATAAAGAATCTTGCAAACTTAGTGTTATATAATTGCTAAACTAGCATTATGTTATTTAATAATTATATATATATAAAATATTTTATAATGAAAATATTATTGATATTTTTCTTTGGCTCTTGGGGTCTAATAGATTATGCTGTTATATATGCTCCTGTGAGTCAAATTTCTCTCCTAAAAATGGGATTTTATGAGTATGCCATGAAATAAAGTAATTTCTTGGATGTCATATAATTTTTCTATAAATTTCTTTTATGGCTATGATGTGCTCTACTTTAAAAGTATCCAAAAAAAGACACCATTAAAAATCACTTTGGCTCATGTAGTCACCCGAAATTCTCATTGACTTGAAGGAATTTTCCACCAGGATCGAGAATAGAAATGGATACTATGTTTGAAATGACATAAGTAAACTGTACATCTTTGTCGTGCCATGAAGAGCCTGAATAATACCCACTGTCTGTTCTTAAAACACATAAACATATGGCAAGTATGGAAGACAGACTGGGGCTTCAGACAGGAAATGCATCCTGTATGTAAACTGCATCTGGTGATAGTGGAGATGAGGTGCTAGAGAAGGGGGAGGAGCCGATTAACAGCATAAGCAGAACAGATGTGGCAAATGTAGCTGATGCAATATTATATCAGAGGATAAAGTAAACATCCTTGACAAATGGACAATTATGAAATACACACATTCCAAAGGCCAGAGGGAAGAAAGTGAACAAACTAGCCCAATGCTGAAGATGTTTCTCCTTACTAATAGAACAGCTGTCACCTAGACAGTTTTCTCTTTACTGGAAATAACAACAGCAACAAAAATTCATTCCTTCTATCCTCCACAAATACAACCTGTAAGAGGATTATTGTGAAAAATTTGACATATGTAAAAACATGTTCTGGGATAAGGATTTCCATGCCAAAAGTCATTTTCAAAACTGAGTTACAGGCGAGATTTATCCAGGATTTACAGTTTCTATGAGGAAAAGAAGTTTGTGTGTGTGTGTGTGTGTGTGTGTGTGTGTGAGAGAGAGACTGTACTTAACAATGATGAGTGTATTGCAATGTGGTGTAGTAGATGTCCCAGTTCCATGACTTATGATTTGCCTTTAGGCAAAAAGTCTTTCCGAATTCTCTTCTTTGTTCTTCCATTTTCTTATTTATGAAATGAAAAGGTTGACCTAGACATCCTCCAAGGTCCCTGGCAGCTCTGAATTCTATGGTACAGTACAAAGAGCCCTAGCTCTGGTGGGAATGTCCCTGTATATGCCAGTCACTCACCACTTAAATTACAGCTTGAATTTCTATCACGTATTTCCTCAAGACAGCCATGGCTATCTAAATAGGTTGTGTAAGTGGTTTTATTCCCATTTTATAAGTTAGAAAACTGAGGTTGACAGAGCTTAAGTCATTTGCTCATAGTCATACCAATAAGTGGTCAAGTTGAGAATGGAACCTGGGACCTCCAATTCCAAATCCAATTCTTTTTCTAATATACTGCCATGCTAGCTGCCTACTAGAGATAAAATAAAAGAGGTTAATTTGAAAAAACAAAAACTGACTTTTCAAGCACTTCAGATCTGAAGCAAAGCTCTCAAGTGTGTATTGCAGCTTAGGGTAGTGGAAGGACTAGACACATAGAGAGAACAGAGCACTTCTTGAAGTGATGCGTTTCCCCCTCACTGGGGAAGTTTACTCCTCAAGCAGAGAGGCTGGATGTCCCTTCTTCAGATGCTGTAGTGTCAATTCCTTTTCAGGTAAGGATAGATTGGACAAGATGGACAATGTGATCTGTTTGTTTTTGGCTACTGAAGGGCAAGTTTTAAAATTATTCATCTCTTGGTCTTATTAATGAACCTGATCCCTGCAGGTAAGGCTCAGAAGCTAATAATAGTGGTTGCTGCACTTTACATTTCCAAATTGCTTTATTTCAAGATCCATTACATGTGTTGGTCCTCATGGCAACTTGATGAGCAGATAATCCAACTCTCTCTCTCTCTCTCTCTCTCTCTCTCTCTCTCTCTCTCTTCCTCTCTTTCTCTCTCTCCCTATTTTGCTTTTACTGAAGACAAATCTGTGGCTGAGATATACTCAGCATGCAATTAGTACAGTACGTGGCACACAGTAAGCATTCTATAAATATTAGTGATTATTTGTTGTTACTATTTTTCTGATTCAACTGTACATAGTTTGTTTATACATAATTACTTGTTGTCTCTCCCATCCAACTGTGAGCTCCTTGAGGCCAAGAATTGTCTTTTGCTTTTCTTTGTATCCCAGTGCTTAGTATAGGACTTGGCACATGATAGGTGCTTCATAAAATTTTGACAGACTAGTTGACAGATCAACAGAAAGATATTCAAGAGGGAAGCTCTAAAGGTTATTTCCCACCTCTTTGCTTTTATATCCCTGAAAAATTCAGAATATTAAAGTCCCCACCCTCAAGGAAATTCCTGAATGTCTTTTGATATCATCATTCTGATAATGATAATAGTGAACATAAGAACCTAACAAATTTAGTGCTTTTGTGTTTTCTATGTCTATTTAAATTCTTATTAGTTATGGCTTAATACTCTTCCCATTTTTTAAAAGAGATGATTGGGCGTTGCTCATTTGTATAATAAAAGCCACTTCCTTTTAGGTTTCTGGTTTGAGGCATTCTGGGCTCTTAGCACTTAGCACTGAAAACCATAATGCATGAGCCCTCAGTGGTGTACTTATTTTTACCAGTCAATCAGAGGACATATTAGTTCAAAAGAAAAGATGTTTTCTAAATAGGTTAGCAAAGGAAATTATAATAAAGCCTTTGTATCCACATAGGGTACATCCTCACAGGTTACCAAACCAATGAGCAAATTAATCTACACAGAGGATATGTGTCATCCAGAAAAGAAAACAGTACATAGAGACAGAGGTAGCCAGCATGCATTTGTGGCTGGGGCAACACAGGCTTTCAATGTTTTATAACCAGAATCTCTGACATTTATTGCTGGATATTGGTCAGGCATGATGCCTTCATTATATAGTGAATGTTACATTGTTTCTATTTGGCACCATGTCCAAATAGACTTGATAGTCTAGATAGTCATAGAAATGACTTGATGGTCATTTCTGTTGGTCATCTTTGCTGGTCACTGACCTGTTCTCTGCTACCATCTGTTACATTTTGGTTTTTAGTGTCATCTGTGTATTTGTTATCACCTTCCGGGATGTAGTATCTAGTAAGCCCTTTCCTGACAAGGGTGAAATGATGCATCTTAGTGTATAGACTATGGCTGAAATCCACTACACTTAAGAAGACAATCTGGAAAAGCTAACAGAATTCCCTAGGCTGAGATTAAATGTTTTATTTTCATTATCTTCCCCCTGGTGATACATCCTTGTTCCTGGGTAGACCATCCACCTGAGTTGGAGTTGTGATATTCCTTCTAATTTCTGTTAAATCCCTGGTTGTTAATCACATCATTAAACCCTATTTTATAAACTGGGCTTCTCACTCCACACATCCACAGGGATTGTGGAGGGACCAGGGTAATGAAGGTTGCCTACATCTTCTGATGTTCCATAATTGCCATGCTAATGAATCCAGGACAAGAAAAGATTAAGTGAAATAGGCAGTAACATTTGCATCTGTTCCATATTGATGTTTTTATTAAGCAAAAAAGAAAGAAAGAAAAAAGAAACAAAGGAAGGGAAGGAAAGAAGAAATAGTAACTTCTGCTTCATTTTGGTCAACTCCAATACTTTGGAATCATATTCTTTCCTATTCTGTTCTCTAAGTAAAGTAAGCTTTGCCTCTATGCTTAGATTAGAAGCTTATTGAGGGCATGGACTATATCTTATTTCTTAAATCTCTCATTGTGCCTTTCATAAGTTGGGTGGTAGGTATTCAACAAATATAATAATACTTCAGGCAGTCATAAGTCAGCCTTCCAGGAACCTTAAGCAGAAAGTTAGGTTAGATAAACCCGAAAATTCCTCCCAGCTCTTTGAAGGGCAATTTTGAAATAAACAAACAGAAACATGCCGCAATAATATTTCTTCTAGTGAAGAAGGAACCTTGAACAGTAAATGGCAATGAAATAACCAAGAAGAGAAAAAGATGACACCCAAAGTAATGTCATTGATTAGTTCATGAATCAGAAGGAAAGGAACATTCTCAGTGACTGACAATGGCTATATAAGTCAGACTACTTTGTGAGAAAGTTTACAAGTATAGAGACAGAAAAGGAGACACATTGTCTGTATCAGCAAGAACTCCAGCATATACAGAAAGTCCTTCTGTACAGGTTCTTTGATCTACTTTTCTAAAAGAAAAGTTACTTTTGAGGGGTCAACAATCTACTTTAATCAGGCACATATATAGTTCACTTAGTTTAGGGGAAAAAGTTAGTACTCTGAACTTCAGAGAAAATATAAACAGAAAAATAAAGACCAACAGACAGGGTTTCTAACTGTCTCACTATAAGAAATACATACATCACAGATCAACAGACAGATCCAACTGTCTGATCATTACATGCATACATACTTACCAGGGAGAGAAGCACCAACGTCTGGGTTTTCAAAGCCAAGTGGAGGCTTCTTAGCAGCTACCCAGAGTCTCGTCTGACCAAATAAACATTTCCAATGAGTAAGCCCCGAAGTAAAACTTCACTTCAGAGTATTTACACACTTTTCAGAGCTTGGAGGGCATGACCCTCTGACACAGTGTCTCAATAGAAATTAACAAAAGATATTGAGGTCTGTTAATCAGTGGGGAAGATCTCTAACTCTCCCCTCCCCACAATTAACCTTACATTAATATTATACCATCTTAATGAATGATGGAAGGAAAGAGCAAGGACCCTAGAATCTGGAGGCTTGGGCTTGTATAGACATTCTGTCATTTATTCCCTGTATAACCTTGAACAAAGTATTTCCATTTTCCGACTCTTAGTTTCTTTATCTGTGAAATGAAGGTGTTGGATGAAGTGAATTTTGAGATCCTTAACATTTTATCACTTAAAGAAGAAATGGAATGTGGAATCAAAGAACTAATTTCCTGAGTTGGAAGACCTGGTTCAAGTGCTACCTTTGAGATCTACTGACTGAACAGTCCTGTTTAAGTTGCCTAACCTCTCAGGACTTATTGACAAAAGTAACTCAAACCTGACTGGATCTCAAAGTGGCTACTCATAAAATCCTCTCACTAGCTTTAATTTCTGGGAAAAAATAAATCATGTAATCCAGTGCCCTGAACAACTTTCTAGGCTTTAACTGTAAAAGAGTTGCAAATATATAGAGGGAATTTGTTTTCTGACCAATAAAATCACAGGGCTCAATAAAATAAAAGATAATTGATGTTTTCTCTCTTTTCCATGATCATGGTGATAACCCTGAGCCAGCAAAAGGAGATCATATTGTCTTGTTTAAGAAAGGAAAGATTTTGTGCAATACATTTTAGAAAGATTTCCACTGACAAAGGGTTAACATTTAAAAATTTTTAGTGCTTCAAGAGTTTTACTTCAATTGTCTGGAAAATTCAGTTGAGTGGAAAAGCTCATTTCCCATGATGATATAAGAAGTCTGAGTTGCTACTGTACGTGTTGATTAATCAGTTTATTAGTTGGGATTCACTGCATAATGGAAATATCCACTCACCTCTGTTTGAATTATGTAGCAAATCAGATTAATGGCCAGAGGTTCTTTCTTCCTTCCTTTCTTCCTTCCTTCCTTCCTTCCTTCCTTCCTTCCTTCCTTCCTTCCTTCCTTCCTTCCTTCCTTCCTTCCTTCCTTCCTTCCTTCCTTTTTTTCCTTCCTTCCTACCTTTCTTTTTGTATTTGTATTCCTGTGGCCTAGCTCAGTACCTGGCAAACAGTAGTTACTTCATAAATTTTCATTGATTGATGAGTTAATTGAAAATGCCTTAGAAGGCAACATTCTGGCTGAAATTTCTTCTCCCCATAATTGAAACCCCTCCCCTACCTAGTCTATTTACGCTCATTTTGTCAGTGACATTCAGGCAAAGTGGCAGCCATCATGCATTTGAGAAATGGATTGAACACTTCTGTTCACTTGCTATTAGATTTAAATCAGACCAACAGTGTAGTTTGAGCTGCAGTAACACATGTTGGGTTTGAGCAGCTGGCAAGAGAAGAACTGTGCTGAGAGTGGGAGAAAGTCTTGGTCCAACTTGTCTTGCTGGCTCATTGAGCATGTAAACCGCTCCTCTTTCCCCCAGGAGGCCAAATTACCTTACTTAAGGTTACATCATGTGTTGGGGTGGTAATGCCAAAGAGAAGCCTAGAGTAAAGAACTTTGAAAGGAGCCTTTGTGTCTGTATTATCAGTCTGACATCAGCATTTTGGAGGTTTACTGAGAAAAGTAACTCAAACCTCATTGGATCTTAAGGTCACTACACATAAAATCCACGCACCAGCTTTTATTTCAGAGAAAAATAAATCATGTAATCCAGAGCTTTGGCAGACTTGGGATCAGAATCTCTCCATTTGAGAAGCAAATGTCTCGTAACCTAGAGAAAGGTAGACCTAGTATGTAGACAGAGTCATCACTTACATGCTGTGATTTTAGGGACTCTGCCAATACCTCTAGTACTTTCATGTCTCCTTCACTTGTCAAAGCAGCTAAACTTCCACCACTCAGTGTTCATTCCTTTGGCTTAAGTATTGTAACTCTAGGACTCTCTTTTGAAAAGTAAAATCTGTTGAAAGGAAGGAGACTTTGAACCATTCCCTCATTCATCCTTGGGACAGTAAACACACTGGGGTCTTCCTTCCCCTTTTACCAGAATCATAGAATCTCAGAGTTAGAAGGGACCTCAGAAGCTAATTTGATTCATACTTGGATAATAATTTTTCAATAATGAGGGACTATGCAATTGTTTTTTAAAAGTATATATTTTGATAATTATTTTCAGTATAACTTATTTGTTTTGTAATCCTATGTATTTTATCAAATGTGCATAAAATATTCTGAAAAGGCTTCTGTAGGCTTCACCAGCCTGTGAAAGGGATCCATGACACAAATTAAAAAAAAACCTGCTCTATAATATACCTGAAAAATAGTCACTTAGTCTTTTCCTGAAGAGTTCTAGTAAAGGAAGGATGCTATAGCAGATAGAGTCAGGAAATACAAATACTGATTATGCAACCAGTGCAATTTACTTAACTTCTCAATACTGCAAACAACTCTTCAAGTCCCCTTTCCCTGAATAGTTGCTAATCTGTTTTAGTAGAGGGGAGTTCTTTACTTGGAGCTTTCTATATCAATGAAATGATATGGTTCTGGCACAGTAACATTCTCCAACCTCAGTCAATGCAGAGACTAACTGTAAATTTAGAGGATTGATAGGAAAGCATGCTTCATCCCTTCCAGCAGAGTGGTTATGGACCTTAGCAGTGGGATGAAGCCTACAGTTTCAGACATGACCAATGCTTTAAGATGCTTTGCTTCACTGTCATTTATTACAAGAGTTTTTTTAAGGTTAGAGAAAGTCATAAGGAAGTGACAAAACCAGGACAAAAACAGAACATCAGTAAATATATTTTAGGATGTCTATTAGGCAGTTTCAAAAGAACCCTGGAAGATTTGTATGAACTGATGCAGAGCACAATGAGAAAAAAATATACAAAAATATATTTTTTGTATATATTTTGTATAAAATTTGTATATTGTATAAAAAATATACAAAAAATATTTTTTCAGGAGAAAAAATATACAAAAAACAACCTCATAAAGACAAACACCTTTGAAAAACTTAAGAACTCTCTTCAATGCAATAATCGACCCTAACTACATAGGACTTTAGGGAGTGAGGTAGGTACTCAGGATGTAGATTTGACATACATTTTTGGATATGTTCAATGAGGGAATTAGTGTTGCCAGACTGTGTATATTTACTACAAAGTTTTTGTCTCGTATTTTTCTTTATTTCAACAGGGAAAAGAGAGGTGGGAGAGAGAGAAAAAATAGATTTTTGCTAAGTGAAAAATTTTTTAAAAAAAGACTACTCTTCTCCCAATGAAGGAATGTCTCACACCTTCTATGGCAACTCATTCCACTTGGGGCGGTTTTAATTGACAGCAAGCTTTTCCTTACATCCAAGATAAAATTTGTTTTTTGTAGCTTCTATTTCATTACTCCTTCTGTTCTCTGCCATCAAGTGGAGCTAGAAAGTCAAAAATCTCTTCATATGGAGAACACTTTGAATACTTGAAAATAAGTATTGTGTCCTCCCCAAGTCTTCTGCAAAATAACATTTAAGTTCTTCCAATTGCTCTAATTGAAGCATGAACTTAAGACCCTTTACCACATAGACTGTCCTGCTCAGATGTCCTTCCTAAAATGTGATCAGAAAGAAACATAACCAGATGTGGTCTGACCAAGTCATTGTATAGTGTATACCATCATCTTTCTAGTCCTAGACACTATACATCTCAATGAAACCCCAAATTAAATTAGCTTCCTTGCCTCCTGGACCATACTATTGATTCTCACTGAGGTCACCAGAAACTCTGATGTCTTTTACCAGATGAATTGCTACCTTATCACCTCTCCCTTATCCTATAGTTATGAAGTTGAATTTTTGAACTCAAATGCAAGACTTGATGTTCAGTCCTATTAAATTTCATCTTACTAAGTTCAGTATAACCATAATGCCTATCAAAAATGTTTTCAATTTTGATTTTGTCATCCATTGTGTTATCTGTGCTGTCTAGCTTTATGTTATCTACATATTCGATAAAAATACCATCTTTGTTTCATCTGAGTCTTTGATAAAAATGTTAAACAGTAGAGAGCCAAAGAGAATCCTTAGCGTGATTCAGTAGAGATCTCCTTCCATGAAGATGTTAAAACATTAATGACTACTCTGGGGGGTGGGGGCAGCAACCAATCAAACAGGTATGAATTCAACTGCATTAACTCATATATCTTCATCTTGTCCACAAGAGTAGCATGACTTTTAAAAACACTTCACTATAATCACAATATCTATAGCATTCTCTTAATTTAGTCTAATATCCCTGACAAAAGAGGAAATAAGATTAGTCTGGTATGATCCATTATTGATAAAGCTTTATTGGTTCTTTGTGATCACCAATTATTTTTCTGTATATTCACCCACCATGCCTTTAATAATACATTTAAAAATTTTACCTGACAATCTTATTGGTCTGTATTTCTTTTCTTCCTTTTTTTGAAAACTGGACCCTTGCCCTCAAGTCTTTCATCATCTCTTCTGTTTTCAACAGTTTTCTATACTTCTTCCCTCCCTTTCTTCCTCTCTTCCTTCCTTCTTTTCTTGCGACTCAATATTTCCTCAAAAAAAATTTTTTTTTACGATTTTCTTTTACAAAATAATGAAGGTTGATGGAACAGCTATGAAAAACTATGTTTAGAGTTTGCGTTTTCCTCTTGTCCTAAAGCATGTATTCTATGCACATGGAACGTTAGCTTTGACCCAGGAAGCCTTAGTAGTACCTACTTTGGGTTTAATCACCTTGGAGTCAATGATTCTGGTAGCCTTCTGATGAGCTTGGGAGCCTTGGTGTCAGTGGGTTTGAGGGACTTGGTAACCTTTCCGGAAGTGTTCTGGAAACCTTGATACTGGTGGGGTTGGTGGTCATGAGAGTGCTATGGCAGCCTTTGGGACCTTGAATTTTATGAGGTGGGGCCCATTAGCTTTGGGGATCATGGTGCTAAGTTTCTTGATGGCCTCACCTGGAGGCAGCTAGGTAGTACAGCAACTAGAACCCTGGGGCTGGAATCAAGACAACCTGAGTTCAAATCCAACCTCAGACACTAGTTATGTGACTCTAGGCAAGTTACTTAACCTCTGTTTGCCTCATTTGTAAAATGAGGATAGCACCTTCTGTAATCCTATGTTTTTTTCTCAATATAATTTTTAAAGCTATTTTTTTGGTGGTCTTTAGTGTTTCCTGGCAGTCTCAAACTCATTCAGACTTTTAACACATTTCTTGGTAACATCATTGCTCTCCTCCAAAAAAAGGTACCTAAATATTTCTTTAGACTGTAACTATTGCTAGGATGATATAAGTAAGAGATTCCTATAGGTGACCTCACCAGCTTCTTGTACAGTGCCTTGGACATATTAGGATTTAATAAACATTTGTTGAATTGAATTAAACAGCAGATGACTAGGTACCTACAGAAAGGGGGAAACCAACAGGGAAAAAAATTCATAAAAGGACAGATAAAAAGTATCATAGAAATAACTATTTCACTTTGACCTTTCCCCATTATTATCATTATTATTTTTTGGTCCAGGCCTATGATTTACTTGGTTTAGAGAATTCTCAAGAGGAAAATCCTTCTACCAATATAGGTGCTCAACTGTCTTGCAATTTAAAGTCTTAAAAAGTGCCTAGGATACTGAAAGTTTGAGTTTTAAGCCTGTGTGCATCATGAATGGACATGAACCCATCTTTTCATGACTGAGGACAGTCCTCTTATGTCCCTATTACCATTGCCTATTAGTCTTGCCAGTCCTCCCTTACATAAACCTTGCATACTTCTAGACTCTAAGCAGATTCCTGCTCATTGGACCTCTATTTATTTTACTCCTTGATCCAAATCCTCCTCTTCAGTCTCAAAATTCCAGTTTGACCACACAGATCCTGACAATGTGTAATTGATTACTGAGCACCAGTGATGGGTCAAATCACTGAATTCCCAAGTGGTTCAGATAATTGCCATTCTACTGTAAGCAGAACGGACATTTTCGGTATTTTACCCTATTCCTTAACCCACAAAATCTCTCATGTCATGGAAAGGAAATCAAAGAAAGTGCAAGTATATTTGGAGCCATGTGAATCTGTCCTTCTGTATTGTTTTTGGAGTAGAAGGCAACTGCTTCCCTAAATCCAGCTTTCTTCAATAAGGCCGAGAAGTAGGCTTCTTAGCTGTTACTTGTAAGTTTAAGAAAAAGTATTTCAAAGTCCTCCTAGAGAGTAAAGTTTAGCCCAGACGGTTACAATTATATTTGTATGTAACCCATCTGGCTAAACTAATTTCCCATTTCCCTGCTGGTGGTCTTTTTATTGAGTTATATAATCCCAAGTCTGAGGGTTTTCTGAGGAACAGCCTTGCGGCTCTGAGGGCTGCCAGGTCGGGGAGAGAGGGAGACAGGACTCATGATCTGCAAATGCAGGCGCATAAAGGTACTCATTTGGATTAGAGAGGCAGTAGTGAGAGAGAGAGAGAGAGAGAGAGAGAGAGAGAGAGAGAGAGAGAGAGAGAGAGAGAGAGAGAGAGAGAGAGAGAGGCAAGAGGCAAGTGTGAACTTTTGAATGGCAGAAGGGGGAATCTCTTTGCGGGTCTTTCTAGACATATGGAAAGGCTAACCCTGAACACGTCCCTTAACTTCCACCCAAGAGACTACTAAAAACCAAACCCCCTACTGGAGATCTTTCTTTCTTTTTAGGAGATGAGATCTTCTCTAACTTTTTTTTTAAATATAAATTTATTTATTTAACTTTTTACATTCATTTTCACAAAATTTTGGGTTCCAAATTTTCTCCCCATTTGTCCCCTCCTCCCACCCCAATACACCAAGCATTCTAATTTCCCCTATCACCAATCTGCCCTCTCTTCTATCATCCCTCCCTTGTCTTGTCCCCATCTTCTCTTTTGTCCTATAGGGCCAGATGACTTTCTATTCCCCATTAACTGTATTTCTTATTTCCTAGTAGCAAGAACAATACTCAACAGTTGTTCCTAAAACTTTGAGTTCCAAATTCTCCCCATCCCTCCCTCCCCACTCATTCCCTTTGGGAAGGCAGGCAATTCAATATAGGCCATATCTGTGTAGTTTTGCAAATGACTTCCATAACAGTCGTGTTGTGTAAGACTAACTGTATTTCCCTCCATCCTATCCTGCCCCTTATTGTTTCTATTGTCTTTTGATCCTGTCCCTCCCCAAGTGTTGACTTCAAATTGCTCCCTCCTCCCATTGCCCTCCCTTCCATCATCTCCCCCACCCTGCTTATCTCCTTCTCTCCCACTTTCCTGTATTGTAAGATAATTTTTTCATACCAAAATGAGTGTGCATTTTATTCCTTCCTTTAGTCAAATGTGATGAGAGTAAACTTCATGTTTTTTTCTCAGCTCTCCTCTTTTTCCCTCAATTAAAAAGTCTCCTGCTTGCCTCTTGAATGAGATATAATTTACCCCATTCCATTTCACCCTCTTTCCTCCCACTGCATTTCTCTCTCACCATTTACCTTAATTTCTTTTAAGATATGGTCCCATCCTATTCAATTCACTCTGTGCTCTCTGTCTCTGTATGTGCATGCATGTGTGTATGTGTGTGTGCATACACACATGTACATGTGTGTGCATGTGCATATGTGTGTATGTGTGTGTGTAGTCCCACCAACTACCCAGATATTGAAAAGTTTTAAGAGTTACAAATATTGTCTTTCCATGTAGGAATGTAAACAGTTCACCTTTGGTAAGTCCCTTATGACTTCTCTTTGCTGTTTGCTTTTTCATGCTTCTTCTCATTCTTGTGTTTGAAAGTCAAATTTTCTTTTAAGCTCTGGTCTTTTTATCAAGAATGCTTGAAAGTCCTCTATTTCATTGAAAGACCATATTTTCCCCTGAAGTATTATACTCAATTTTGCTGGTTAGGTGATTCTTGGTTTGAGTCCTAGTTCCTTTGACTTCTGGAATATCCTATGCCACGCCCTTCGATCCCTGAATGTAGAAGCTGCTAGATCTTGTGTTATCCTGATTGTATTTCCACAATACTGGAATTGTTTCTTTCTAGCTGCTTGCAATATTTTCTCCTTGACCTGGGAATTCTGGAATTTGGCCACAACGTTCCTAGGAGTTTCTCTTTTTGGATCTCTTTCAGGTGGTGATTGATGGATTCCTTCAATCCTTATTTTTCCCTCTGGTTCTAGAATATCAGGGCACTTTTCCGTGATAATTTCATGAAAAATGATGTCTAGGCTCTGTTTTTGATCATGGCTTTCAGGTAGTCCCATAATTTTTAAATTGTCTCTCCTGGATCTATTTTCCAGGTCAGTTGTTGTTCCAATGAGATATTTCACATTCTCTTCCATTTTTTCATTCTTTTGGTTTTGTTTTGTGATTTCTTGGTTTCTCAGAAAGTCATTAGCCTCCATCTGTTCCATTCTAATTTTGAGAGAACTATTTTCTTCAGTGAGCTTTTGAACCTCTTTTTCCATTTGGCTAATTCTGCTTTTGAAAGCATTTTTCTCCTCATTGGCTTTTCGAACCTCTTTTGCCAATTGAGTTAGCCTATTTTTCAAGGTATTATTTTCTTCAGCATTTTTTTGGGTCTCCTTTAGCAAGGTATTGACCTGTTTTTCATGCTTTTCTTGCATCTCTCTCATTTCTCTTCCCAGTCTTTCCTCCACCTGTCTAACTTGATTTTCAAGATCCTTTTTGAGCTCTTCCATGGCCTGAGCCCATTGGATATCTATTTTGGATGTTCGGGATACAGAGACCTTGACTTCTATGTCTTTCCCTGATGGTAAACATTGTTCTTCCTCATCAGAAAGGAAAGGAGGAAATATCTGTTCACCAAGAAAGTAATCTTCTATGGTCTTATTTTTTTTTTTCCCTTTTCTGGGCATTTTCCCAGACAGTTGCTTGACTTCTGAGATTCCTCTCCACCTCCACCTCACTAGTGCCTGGGGTCTGAGATTCAAATGCTGCTCCCCAGCCTCAGGGCTTTCAGCGGTGGGCAGGGCTGCTGTTCAGGGTAAGATTTAATTCAGGTTCTCAGGTGGGGGCAGGGCCACCTCACAGGCTCAGTTCCCTCAGGGGGTTTATGCGGAGACCTTCAATAATGGATCTGAGGTCCTGCTCTGGGAGCTCCTGGCCACCGCTGCCTCTGTCGCTGCCTCTGCTGCTGCCTCCTGAGGGGGCCTGAGTTCTGGAGACACCCCGGTCCCCTCTCGGCCAGCCCAGAAGTCTCTCTCACTGACCTGTAGCGCCTGTGGGTGGAGGGACCTTTGGGGCCACTGGAGGTTCTGTCCCTGAAGCCTGCTTGGATCTACTCCTCTTTGGGCCACACAGACAAGGCAGGGCTGAGCTCTGCTGTCCGGTGTATGACGGACCTTTGGTGTTGGTTTTTCAGGGCTCTCTGGAGTGGAAATCTCCTGCACTGGGTTGCTGAGCGGCTTCCACTGCTCCAGAATTTGTGGGGAGTTCTTTTTACAGTAAATTTATGGGTTGTGGGTTTGGAGCTAGCATATGTGAATCTTTCTACTCTGCCATCTTGGCTCCTCACCACTTCTCTCACTCTTGAAGAGCACATTTACTCTTATGCATATACTCACCTACCCTAATCTGTACAACTTTTCATATTTCTGTTTACTGCTTTCTTTGATAAAAAAAGGTATTCTCACTATTGGTGATTTTTTTTGTAAATAATGTTTAGTAGAAGAGAGCTAATTTGCTAAAAGTAAGCTAAGCATTTCCCTCACCCTAACAGCAGCTAGGAAATGTGATGTATCCTAATCTTCTAAAACAGCATCATGTCCTTTGACTACCAGTATATAGATGTAATTCTAGTCCAATATTAGTCTTGGAGATAGGAGAGGAAAAGATTGCACTCCCAACCTCAACTGGGCTACATCCTGACTATTACTCTTCTAATAGGAGTGTATGTACAGGCCTTTTCGTATTCTTCACAAAGGTAAAAATTTTAGTCTCCATATCCCAGATGAGATCTCTCTCTCTGTCTCTCTGTCTCTCTGTCTCTGTCTCTCTGTCTTTCTCATGTGAGGCAACCATTATATGATAGATATGCCCATATTTCTATTATGTATAGGTTGGGAGAATAAGTCCAATGCACTGACTAGAGGGGATAAAGTTTAACCTAAAGAAAACCAATTTTCTCTTTCATTAGTGATAGAAAATGGCAGCTAGGCGGTGCAGTGTATAAAGTCCTGGGCCTGGAGTTAAGAAGACTTATTTTCCTGAGTCTAAATCTGGCCTCAGACACTTATAGGCTGTGTGATCCTGAGCAAGTCACTGAACCCTGTTTGCCTCAGTTTCCTCATGTGTAAAATGAGAAGGGAAGGAAATGACAAACCATTCCAGTATTTTTGCCAAGGATACCCCAAATGGAGTCAGGAAGAGTTGCATACTACTGAAATAACTGAAAAACAGCAAAATTCATAGGAAAAAAATGTTGAGGCTTCTTACGGAAAGCCTAGCAATGCCTTCCTTGTTAATTTTACTTGGTACTAAGTGAGGTAGGGTCGTAGGTGATCTTTACATCACACACAGTCCATGAAACAAGCTTCATCCCTGATAATTACCCAGTGCAGGTTTATGTCTGCCAATGAAAATATTCTCCATCTTGCCACAACCTAACTTTCCTCTTTTAGCAGCTAACAAGCAGGGCTCCCTAGTGGCAACCTTCTTTCTCCCTGTAACAGCTGGACAACTCTCTCCTGGATATTGATTGGCCTTTGACCCAAGACAAACCACAGAAACTCAAAAGAGGGTTAAATTGAAAGTAAAACATCAAGCCACTGCAAAGATGGGGGTCAGCTTAAAACAGATGTTCTCTAAGAAAGTCACTCTGCTCCAATTAGTCTGAGAATCACTGAACCCACATAGGAAATAGTATGATGTATTGGAGAGTTAGAATGTGATGTGTAAGAACCACTGGTATTTATAGTGATGACTTCCTCATAGATGCCTAGCGTCCGTGCTGAACACAACAGCTGAGTTATGTATGCTAGGGCAGTCGAACACATAGCATTGATGCATCTGTAGTTAGAACCATAACCAGAACAGGGTGACAAAGTTTTGTTCATGGATGCTGGTATCCCGGAGGGTATTTCTTTTCCTTTCTTTTTTAAGTAATAATTTTTAACATTTTAAGCTTTGAGTTCTAAATTCTATCCCTCCCTCTCCCCTCTCTGAGACTGTGAACAATAGGATATACATGTATAAACATGTAAAACATTTTCATATTAATTATTTTGTGGAAGGAAATTTGAACCAAAATAAAAAAGAAAGAAAATGAAAAATACTGTGTTTCCCTCTGTATTCAGATAACAGCAGCTCTTTCTCTGGAGGCAGATAGCATTTTTCATCATGAGTCCTTTGGGATTGTCTTTTTTCACCTCCATTTTCAACCTATCTCCCAGGGTTGTTGTAAGGATCAAATGAGGCAAATAAAAATGAGGTAAAGTGCCCGGCACATAGCAAGCTAACATGTTGCTGTTCAGTTGTGTCTGACTCTTTGTGATCCTATGGAGCCTAGCATACCAATTCTATCCATGGGATTTTCTTGGCAAAGAATACTGGAGTGGTTTGCCATTTACTTCTCCAATGGATTAAGGGTCACAGGTTAAATGAATTACCCAGAATCACACAGTACGTGTCTGAGGCTTTATTTGAACTCAGTTCTTCCTGACTCCAAGCCCAGCACTCTATCCATTTAGTTATCTACGAGCATCAATATTAGCTATCATTATTATTTTCCCACAAGCAAGGGTTGGACCATGACCTTTTCATGGTACATGTATACGCGGAATGAGACAGTATCAGTCATCCTTGTCTCCCATTTGTTTTCCCCTTAGGCAAAATAAATAAATGAATAAAAACAAACACACAAATAAATAAGTGCATAAATAGATAGATAAATGAATGAATGAATGAATGAATAAATAAATGATGGTTTTACTTGTAAGTAGGTACTAGAAGTACCAATAACTGTGGATAGAATATCATCTTCATCAACTTCTACTTTGACTTCTGCATACTCAGCCTACTTAAATTGTAGCAACACTGAGCCAGTCACATGAAAATAGTCTTTCAACTTATGTAAGTTGTGCTTCTTCATTCCAACTTGCAGTAGTCCTGACCACATTTGTGAATGGTCACTTACTCATCTTCTCCCTACCTTCTCCAGTGATTCCCTGCATCAATAGGGTAAGGAAGTCAAAACATCTGCTTGCAACAAATGCCTTCAGATTTCCATCACAGATCCAAATTCTCATGAAGGAAAAGAAAACAAAAAGAAAGGCAAGGCTCATTCAATTTCTTTTATGTTTAATTTTCATTAGGACACTGTCTGATTGTCATTAGAGCATTAGACCAAGGATTTCCTTTGAATCTTCTTTATTAAGACAAGAGGTTATTATTTTTTTGTGTGTGGTTGTTATTAGTCTTATATTGATGAGATATTTTACAGCTTTGGGAATGAGTCAAATTCACCAGCTTTGATTATAAATAACTCATGTCAACAGTTTTCATTCTCATCATCAAAGCATGTATCAAAGACTGAATTGTTAGCGACATCATGACAGGCATTGTGCAAAGAAGATTAATCAGGTGTGTTTCTTACTTTCTTGAGACTTATGATCTAGAGCTAGAGACACATGGGAAAAAATAAGTAGCAAAATAAAAATGAAGAAATAGTCACAGTCATCAGATCACAGGATTTTTTATGAATTAAGAGTGAGAATTAGACTTCAGAGATCTTCACTTTACAGGGGAAAAAACTGAGTCTTAGAAAGTGACTTGCCTAAGATCATATAGATAATAAGAAACAGAGCATGTCAGGGCTAAGTGTTTTTTGGTATTAGGAAAAAAAATGAAAGCACAATTAGTGGGATGGGTTGGACCAGGGGTGGGGAACCTGCCTCCTTGAAGCCACATGTGGCCCTCTAGGTCCTCAAGTGTGGTCCTTTAACTGAATCCAAACCTCACAGAACGAATTTGTGAAGTTTGGAGAAATTATTTTCTTTCTTTTTTTTTTTTTTGCAATGATAAATTTTTATTTTTCAGTCTTTAAAAGTTCTTATTTTAGACAGACTTGAACTGGTGGTTCATAGCCATCAGCCCTTTCTACTTTTGTGCCAGTTTCATCTCCTGAAGGTTTTCCAGAGCCACCACCTTCACCATCGGTTCCATTAGCTTTCTCAGTTCAAATCTGGACTTCCTGAGCATCTTGACTTTACGGACAAATACATCATGGAGAGGATAAATGGACTGGCAAGATTTTTCTGTGTCTTTTCCAATGCTGTCTGGAATTAGTTTATTGACAACCTCTTTAAGTCATTTGCCTGCACCTCTTGGGTCATGATTTCGATCATTTTTTTTACAAATTTGACAGACCTGTTGGTGCTGGGCATAGGAGGTCTTATGGATCTAGTTGTTGTGCTTTTTGGTAAAAACAACACAAAAGAGGCGGAGCAAGTACCCGTCAGTAGTTTTGACATCTACATGGGCTTCTGCCGCTTTCTGACCATGAATCACATCTTGTCCTGCGTAAGATCCATTCCATGGAAATTTGTCGAACAATTTTTACCCTGAACATCTTCAGTAATCAACCTGAACTTACGAAAAGCAACCTCATCATTCTGTAGATCAGCAAGGCTCACTTCAAAAATTTGACCCTTGAGACCATCAGAGGCAATTTTTGTTCCTTGCTTCCTTGTAACCAGCGTCTTGCCAATATTGTGAATGTTGAACATAGCTGGTGCTTTTACATCCTACCAATCGAAAATGGATCAATCACTTTCTTCTTGGTTCCTTTTTTGCCGCCTTTGGTAAGGCGCTTATTCTTGCCCACTACCATGATCCCACTCTGAAAGCCAAAAGCAAATCATTTTCTCTGGCTCAAGATGGGATCAAGTGAGTCGTTCTCTGCTCAGTTTGAGAAGACTTTACACAGGAGGTGGGATTTCAGGAATGTTTGAATAAAGGAGAAAAGCAGCAGATAAGAGGGAAGCCAGTTATTTCAGACACATCTGCTATAGTTTGGAAGAAGGCTCAGAGCAGACAGGAAGATAACCAGATTTGGGAATTTTAGCTAAAATTTTTAGCTAAAATAAGAAGTCGGCCAGAGCTGGTGAAGTATGTGACTGTTTTATGAATTAAAGTTTATAAAAGAAGTAGTATATAAATCCTGGCTTGGTCACTTATTCCCTGTGTGATCTTGGGCAAATACTTTGTGACACAGTTTCCTCACATGTTAAGGAGGAAGAGATTGGATTAGATTGCTTCTAAAGTTGCTTCAGGTTCAACATTTATGCACCTGGGACCCAATGACTTATAGAGAAGGACCCTACCATTGTATGCTATGCATTGTAAATGTATTACAAAGTACTTGGTAGACATGACCTTCTCATGCTCCTAAAATAAGATTCCTCATGGGGCTCATAGGTTCAGAGCTGGAAGAAAGAAGCCTTAGAAGATGTAGAAGGATCTGAGCCTGATGATTTTGTATATATTCTCACTGTACCTGAGCTACTCCTCAGATAGGAGTTAAACACTTTTGGAAACTGAACTAACTCTTTAGGGCCATGCAGACTACATGTGTCTTTGATTTCATAGGGTAATGTGGGAGATATGGAGGCCTTTGGAGATTCCATTGAATTCAAGGCTATTTTCTTCACAGAGGTTGAAAGTGTTGAATAGAAGTGGTAAACTACCAATTAAAGAGACTCTACCTCTGTCTTTACCAAATAGCTCCTTGTACAAGAAACAATTTGTGGCAATTTTTTAAATTGGGTGTGTAACTTCTATTAATAAAATGGCATTGTGGGCCAGTGGGAAAGGGTGTGTGATCTAAAAGTAGAAAATCTGAGTTTGAATCGCCACTCTGTAATTTACTATCAGCTTGAGACCTTGAACAAGCAATTTACTCTCCCTGGGCTTTGATCTCATCAGCTATACAACAGAGGAGTGATCTAGACAGCATTTGAGGTTTCCTCTAGCTTTAAATTTGTGTTTCAGTGAAAAGTCCTTGCAGATTACTGATCTTTGGTCAGCATATTGTTTCTTCCATCCCACTGGTTCTTGATTCACAGGGCTCTAGATTTCCTCAGTGCATGGAGGCCATAAAAAAACAGAATTCTGAATAATGGACCTTAGTTATTTTACTAGGTTTGGCGTGGATTTGGAATCTATTTAGTTCATCTCTTTTACCAGGTTTGGTATGGATTTGGAATATATTTAGTTTAGTTATTTTACTAGATTTGGAATTGGAATATGGTTTGCATTGAAAAACATCTTATGCCAAATACATTACTCTTTGGGCAATTTTCCCATAAGTGTTTTTGCCAGTGATTTTTCTACTCTCCCTGAAAATTCATTAGTGTGGTGTTAAGCCTACCTCAAATGATTACACAATAAACACATACGTAATTGGAGAATGGCTGAACAAGTGTTGGATATGAATGTATTGGAATACTACTGTGCTATAAGAAATGATGAACAGGTGGGCTTCAGAAAAACCCAGAAAGAGTTACATGAACTGATGCTGAGTAAAGTGAGCAGAACCAGGAGAATATTGTACATAGTAACAGTCATTGTGCAATGACTGACTTTGATAGACTTAGCTCTTCTCAACAATGCAGGGACTTCTACCAACTCTAAAAGACTCATGGTGCCATCCACATCCAAAGAAAGAAATATGGAGTCTGAGTGCAGATCAAAGCATACTATTTGCTCTCTTTTTTGTTTTCTTTTTTCTTTCTTGTGATTCCTCCTATTAATTCTAATTCTTCTATACAACACGACTAAGGTGAAAATATATCTAATAAGAAAATATATGTATATATATATATATATATATATATATGACCTATATCAGATTACACTCTGTGTTGGGGAGGGGGAAGAGGAGAGACCTGGAAAAAAATTTAAAACTTATGGAAATGAATGTTGAAAACTAAAAAAAAATTAATTAATTTATGATAAACACATATGTATCAAGTGTAGCTAATGATCACCAGGAACTCATTGTCTGACATTAACTTCTATCTGGCCTAGGTGAGAACCATTGAACCAGGCTGCTACAAAATATGCAGTACATCCATACCTTAATAATAATAAAAAGGAACATTAAAGTTATTACTAGAAGACTTGAACTCAAGTCCTGATTGTGTCAGTTAATACATGTTTGACTCTAGACAAGTCACTTACCCACTCTGGGCCTCAGTTTTCTAATTTTAAAAAATGAGGGAACTGTAGGTGATGATCTGTAAGGTTCCTTCTAAATTCTATGATAACTATGATAAGAAATTTTAATTTATGTTGGACAGTTGCTCTGGTGAATGCTGAATTTTTGCTCTTTATAGATGTAATGTACATAGCATGTAGAGGAGCTGACATCTTGCCCCTTCTTAGAGTCTTTTATCCTCCTGTAGGTACCTGAAGAGAATCTGGAAGGTGTCTCTTCTCCCTCAGAGTTAAAAGAAGAAAAATATTTTTCTTTTCTGAAGCACTAACCAATCCAGCCCTCATGTAGGTATGGAGGATTGAATTATCAATCTCCATCAATGAGGAGAATTCCATATGAATGGGAGTTAAGGTAAATAGGGGTTCTCAAGCTTTTATGTGTACCATCCCAGTTGGTATAATAAACTTGTCAAAGGGAAAAATTGTTAAATAACTGTATTAACCTATCAAAATGTTCCAAATATAGTAGTGATAATTAAAAACTCATAAATAGAAGTCTTTATAATACTAAAATGTTAGTTTTTCTTTATGAAAAATTAATTGATTTCATTTTATTTATTTTAAGTGTTCATAAGCTATAAAATTTATTTCCTTTTCTATTGAATAAAGAGTATAGGAAGAGCTTGAAAAGTGAGTCAACAACTTGCTAAAGGAGACCCCAAAAATGCTGAAGAAAATAACACCTTTAAAAATAGGCTAACTTAATTGGAAAAAGAGGTCCAAAAAGTCAATGAGGAGAAGAAGGCTAAAAATCAGAATTAGCCAAATGGAAAAGGAGGTTCAAAAGCTCAGTGAAGGAAATAGTTCTTTAAAAATGAGAGTGGAGCTGAGGGAAAGTAATGACTTTATGATAAACCAAGAAATTACAAAACAAAACCAAAAGAATGAAAAAAAAATAGAAGATAATGTGAAATAACTCATTGGAGAACTTAGTCGCTCAGTAACTTATACATTACTTTAGCTAAGTGGATAGAGAGCCAGAGACAACACTCTGAGTTCAAATCCTGCCTTAGGCACTTACTAGCTGTGTGAATCTGGATAGTTGCCCAAACCTTCCAGCTTTAGTTTCAACATCTGTGAGTTGGAGTTAATAATAATTCCTATTTCCCGCAGGACTTTTGCAAATCTTAAAAGTACCATATATGCTAGCTATTATTGTTGTTTGCTATTAAACAAGTACAGTGATGTCTCTGCATGAGGCAGGGAGGGGTGATGATATTATGTCCATTTTATAGATGAGATAACTGAGATTCAGTAAAATAATTTGCTTAGACCACACAATTAATGATAGAACTGGGACTCCAACTCCTGCCTTCTGGTTCCAAATCTAGTGTTCTTTCCACTTAGATACCTTTGACTTGTGCTTATTCCATATCAACCACCCACCCCAGGATATGTTATTATTATTGGGTTATAGAAGTAGTTATTTAGCTTTAGGTAACCTCTGTGGAAGGTCTGCTTCAATATGTTTTTGCCGTGCACAACTCCACAAACTATACATCCATTCAGTCACTAGGTTTTACTATAGAACATCTAAATAATAATAATAATGTCAATATGTATATTGTGCTTTAAAGTTTATAATAGATTTCCCATATCTCACCTTATTTGATCCTTAGTACAATCCTTTGTGAAGGGCAGTGGAGAGTACAGTGGATAGAGCACTGGGCTTGGAATCAGGAAAAGTCATCTTCCTGAGTTCAAATGCTACCTTAGACATTTACTAGCCATGTGACCCTGGGCAAGTCATTTAACCTTGTTTGCCTCAGTTCCTCATCTGTAAAAATGATCTGAAGGAAGAAATATATCTTTGTCAAGAAAGCCATAGAATGGGGCCACAAAGAGTGGGACATGACTGAAAAGATATTTTCCTCATGGATGAGCAGACTGACACTCACAGAGGGTTGGTGACTTACTGAGCCTCATACAGCTATTAAGTTGTGATTTGAACCCAGGTCTTCCTGACTCTGTGTAATTATTACTATGTAATGCTGCTTTTTAAAGATGAAACAGAGAGATGGGAAAAGCGTGTCTCAGGGTAATTGCCAGAAAATATCTAAATGCCTTGGATATAACCAATATCACAATTCAGGCCAAGGAACAATCTATAAGACTAAGAACTGAAGCCAAGTCCTGACTTATATTACCTATTTTTATTGAGAGATGCAAATTAAATGGAGGCTGGAGTATATCAGATTATCTGTGGGGGGGACAAATCATGGCATTTCACAAAGGTCACAGGAATCATTTTCATGTTCACTTATCAGAAATAAATATCCGCCGTGCCTAGCACAGTGCTGTTCTGTGCCCCATTTAGGTTCTTAATAAATATCAACTCATGACAAAAGTTAGTTGATGATTTAACTATTTTGGCACAGAGAAAATTACTACTATTTATCTTATCCGATTTTTTCCTTGTGCCTACTTTCATTATCTAAAGGTATTGCCTGGGAGTTAGCTTGAACTGAATTCTTACATTCTGCCGCTCCCTCTCCCCTATGCTTTATTCTTTACATTTTTGTTTATACTTTTCCACTAGTACTTTCCTGAAATGGGCTGAATTTTTTAAAACCAATTTTTTTCCTGTGTTTAAAAAAAAATCAGCAAATCGTTGCCTACTTTGATTTCTCAGTTCTCTAGTTGGCACACTCTTTCAGAATAGCTGAGAGTATAGTTTGACTTTGGAAATGCTTGGCTCAGGGGCCAAGGATTCTAATACATTTTCTCCTATTAACGGACAAGATGAGAGAACTAGTCTGGGTTGAGAAGAAATCATCCAGCAAAGGTTGAGCTAATATCATATGTTCAAAGCACTGTAGTTCATTCAGCTAATACACTCTTTAGGAGACAAATCACCAATAGGACTTTGGTTAATTCCCAGTGTTTATGTGACACTAGGCTAGAGGAAAGCTTTCAAGAGATTTCTTCTCAAGGGATTGGAATCTTTCAGCCCACTTCAAATCCATTTCCCATTATGCTTTGATAGCCTTGTGGTGTCAGTGGCTACCCCAACCTACAAGGCTTTCTTTAGTTACCAGCAAAGGAGGAAATCATCTTGTTTGCTTTGTATTTGAAAGGCAATATTTTTTGCCACTGAAATATGACTCCTCTTCATTTCCATAAATGAGAGGCTGAGAGGAAGTATTTTCCTTTCCAAATTAACTAGCTGGCACAGTAGATAGATTGCCAGGCTTGGAGTCAGGAAGACTCCTCTTTCTGAGTTCAAATCTGGCTTCAGACACGGTGACCATGGACAAGTCACTTAACCCTGTTTGCCTCAGCTTCCCCATCTGTAAAATGAGTTGAAGGAAATGGTGAACCACTTATATCTTTGCCAAGAAGACCTCAAAATACATGAAGAGTCAGATACAACTGAAAATGACTTAGCAGTGCTAGTTTTTATATCTAATGGGAGAGAGAAACGGAAATAGAGCAAATCATTTAGATCAAATGAGGTTATACTAAACAGCAAGGGTAACTTCAGAGGAGGAAAGACTCACTAGCAGACAAGATGAAGCTGAATAGGGGTAAAAATGAATGAGAAATCCATTGGTTTTGCTTGGGCGAAAGCAATGGTGATGGTAGTGGTGGTAATGGTGGAGATTTAATAGTGGTGGTAGTGGTGATGAGAATGATGGTGATGATTGTTAGGGTTTCAGTTCTGGATAAGCATATGGTGGTCATGGTGATGATGAGGCTAATGACGGCAGGCTACTAATGAACCAGTTGCTTCTGTAGGGATCTCAAGTCTGTTTTATCTAGTGATCAGTGGTCAACTCTCCCACTGGCTTCTTCTGTATCTCTCTACTCAACTACATCCTGAGTTTCCTCCAAAGCATAGGATCCAGGGCAACTGCCTCAATTCACCACATCCTAGAAATGATTCTGGCCTCATGGACCATCTCTGAATTTTTTTGTCCCACAGACTACATCCTTGGAACTGAAAGCAAACCTTTCTGAATTTCAAGACTTGTAAAAATAAAGGAAAATTCAAAAGCCCTCCAGAATGTTAATGAGTGGGTTAATATGAATCTGTTTGCTTCCTCTTTCTTAATAGAAATATTAAATACAGTTTCCGTGCTAAGAATCTAGGTTTCTTTTTAAACACACACACACACACACACACACACACACACACACACACACACACAAAATCCCCTTTTAAAATCTAGCTGTAAGGTATCTGTAGAACCCTCCTCTAAGATTACATTTCCAAATGAATACAACCTGTTCAAAGACCTTGTGGTTGGCATCACTCATCCTTTAGTAATCATCAAATTTGCCTTCAGAAACAGCTCTTTTGCCTTGGTAATTCTCCAAGCTTTTAAAATACCATGTATTCAAAAGTACACCCACGACACAATCCATGTTACTTGCTTTTGACTTTATGATCTCTCTCACTGTTTCTCTGTCTGTCTGTCTCTCTCTGTCTCTGTTTCTCTCTCTCACTTTCTCACGTTCTTTCTCTCTCCTCTGTCTCCCTCCCATTTTGTCTCTGTCTCTGTGTTCCTCTATCCCTCTTCCCTCTCTCCTCTCCCCTTTCTCTCTCTCTCTCTCTCTCTCTCTCTCTCTCTCTCTCTCTCTCTCTCTCTCTCTCTCTCTCTCTCTCTCTCCTCTCCTCTTCTCTCTCTCTCTCTCTCTCTCTCTCTCTCTCTCTCTCTCTCTCTCTCTCTCTCCTCCCCCTCTCTCTCACACACATACACACACACACATTCAGGAACATAGAATTTACAAATGAAAAACACCTTAAAGGACATGATGCCTATCTTCCTCATTTTGCAGATTAAAAAAATGAGGCCCAAAGAGGCTCAGGGATTTGCTCCAGATGATGCAGCAAGTTTATTGCTAACCTCTTTGCCTCCTACTCCATTGAGGGCTCAGTCTACTCTAATTCCTGCTGAAGCTGTCAAACAGAAGAACCCTAATGTAGACATACAACATTATACCAAAGGACATCATCACTTGTATATGGGCCACCTACTACCACCACCATTTTGCATGAATTCAAATAGCTATAGTGTTTGGAATTCAAACTCATTGGGAATTACAATTCTCAGTTAGTCAGTCACTTAAAATAATTTAATTTTTAAATGTTTTATTTTATTATGAAGTTGATAAATATAAAAAAATGAGTATCTCTATATGCAAAGAGCATAAAAATCAGATTTTATATGATACCATGAATCTCTATTATGGAGAGTTTTTTTTTTTAAACATATATTAAATTTAATAGTATTATCAACACCACATTGCTTGTCTGTATCCTTTCTGAATTTTCTTTGGTTCACTTCTTTGCATTTTAAAAATGTCTCATTGGCTCTTTTTTCTGTTCTTTTTTGCATCTCTGTTACTACCTCTCAACTCACTTCTACAATTCACCCTCTCCTAAACAGAAGTCTTCCCTTGTAAGTAATAATGATGATGGCAAAAACAACTAGCATTCACATAGTGACTGCTATTATGTTCTGGGCACTGTGCTAAGCACTTAAAAAATATAACCTTATTTGATCATCACAACAATCCTGAGATGTAGGTGCTATTGTTATCACCATTTTACAGATGAGGAAAGTGAGACAGGTTAAGTGACTTGTCCAGGTTTCACATATAGTAAGTACCTGAAACTAGAATTGAATTCAGGTCTTGCTTACTTCAGGTCCAGCACTCTATCCATTGTGCCACCTATCTGCCTCTCCGAGTAAACATGGTCAAGTAAAATGAACACATACATTGGTTGTATCTGAAAATGTACATTTCATTCTATGCAACAGTCCATTGCCTGGTTTCTAAGAAGTAGGAAGTATTTTTCAACATTGGTCTTTGTAATCCTGAATGGTCATTGCATCAATGATGCTAAAATGAATCATTTCAGTGATAACCCAATGACTTGAGTTTTTCTTCTTCAAATAGTCATCTTCATAAGCACACACTAGTAATGAAAACTATAAACATTATATTGTTTTATTGAAATTCAACATGTCCCCCTTTTTCTAGTTCATTCAATCCAAGAAGGATTTAAATAGTGGATATAACAGTAAGTACCCCAACATACACAGGTGGAGACCTGTTACCACAGGTTCTTTGATCTGGTTTTCTAAAAAGAAAGCAATTTGAGGGGTCAACAGTCACTTTTGTCAAGCATATGTGTCATTCACTTAGTTTAGGGGAAAAAGTCAGCACCCTGAACTTCAGAGAAAATACAGAGGAAATATAAATCAACAGACAGTGCTTCCAAACTGTCTGACAATAAGCAACACATGCATCACAGATCAACAGACAGATGAAACTGCCTGACCATACACATACATAGTTACCAGAGAGGTAAGCACTAACATCTGGGTTTTTAAAGTCAGGGAGCTGCTTAGCGGCTTCCTAGAGTCTCTTTTGGCACACAAAGCTTCTTCCAAAAACTAAACCCCAAAGTAAAACTACACTTCAGAATCTTTATACACTTTTTAGAACCAGAGGGCATCACAACCTTTGAGGACCAGTAACTCATTAACAAAAGGTGTGGGCTTTCCTACAAATCTACCCAGGTTCATGAATGGGTGGGGAAGATCTTTTTTAATCACAGTATTCAAAACAGCAAAAGAAGCTACTTTGCTTGCCGCTACAGTAGGCACCACTGCTAATTTCTTGGGATACAAAGACTAATAGTAACAGTAATAGCACTCTTTACCCTTAAAGAGCTCACCTTTATTAAGAGAATACAACATATACACATAAATGTAAAAAGAAGGTAATTTGAGAGGGGAGAAAACATTAACAATTATGAAAGTCTCAAAAGATTTCATAAAGGAATTGGTACCTAATATGAGCTTTAAAAAAATCAAGGATCTAAGATGCCCATGGAAAAAGAGATACATGGGAGGCAGTCTGTTAAAAAGACGTAGAAATGAAAGATGGAATGCCAAGTTCAAGAAGTAGAAGATGGGACAGTTTGAAATACAAGTTGCATGAAAAAAATAAAGTGAAGTGAAATGAAAGTAAATTAGAACTAACTTGAGAAGGAGTTGAAATGTGAACCTGAGAAGCTTTGTTTTGTTCTAGAAGAAATAGGGAACAACTGATAGACTTTGAGTGAGGGAATAAGTGTGGTTAGTACTGCATTGTACAAAGGTTACTTTGGTAGCTGTATAGAGGATGGCTTAGTAAGTGTATCTCTGGGAAACAGGGAAACCAGATCAGAGGCTGTATATGATGATTTTTAGGCAAGAGGTGATAAGGACCTGAAGTAAGGAAGTCACTGTAAGTAAAAATAAGGGGCTATATGTAAGATGTCAGATGAATACGAGTGGTAGGGTGAATAAGTGTTAGCACATGATTCAGAATATGTATATATATATATATATATATATATATATATATATATATATATAACATTCTTTCATAACTATTTTAATGTCATCAGTAGTGTTTCTGTTATGTTGGTTTTTGTAGAGGTTATATTTGTAAACCAAGGTTTTACCTGGGTTAATAATATTAAACCAAGGTTAATATCTGGGTTGATATTTTTCTAGAAGAAAATAATCACATTTCTTAATGCTGACTGGAGGTCAGCAGAGGTTGGTAGATCTGAGAACCATCAGCATGATAATGAATTCTGTGGGAACTGATAAGATCACCAAATGGAGTAGTATAAAAGGAGAAAAGAAAGAGGACTCAACTCAGAAGAGAGCCCTGTGGGACACCCACAGTTAGGGATATGACTTGGATGAAGATTCAGCAAAGGAGAATGAGAAGGAGTGATGAGTTAGGTACCATGATAGAATGGAGTGAAAACCTAGAGAAGAGAGTGTCAAGGAAAAGAAGGTGAGTAACAGTGTCAAAGGCTGCAGAGAAGTCAAGAAGGATGGAGACTGAAGAAAAGCCTTTAGATCTGGCAACTTAGAGGTTGTTAATAACTTTAAAGAGAGACCTTTTGGTTGAATGATGAGGTTAGAGGCCAGACTGTAGAAAGTTAAGAGAATGAGAGGACAGGGAATGGAGGCACATATTGTAGGTAGCTTTCTAAAGGAGTTTAGCCACAGAACTGAAGAGAGATATGGGAAGATGTGTAGTGGTGATAGATGGACCGAATAAGAGTTTTTGAGGATGGAGTAGACACGAGCGTGTATGTAAATAGCAGGAAAAGCAGAACATGGGAGCCAGGAGACCAATTTGATAGAACAGAAAAACTAAAATTTTAAAAACTAAAATCCCATTTTACCACAAGGAGATCATTATGTAAATCCATTAAAATTAAAATTACTCTGTTTTAACTTATTTAATTTGATTCCATAGACATTTATTAATTACCTACTGTGTATGAAGTAGTAGGCAAGGTGCTAGGAATAAAAAGACAAAAAGGAAACACTTTTTGTCTTCAAGGAACTTACATTCTATAGGACGTATATAACATGGATTCAGATTAAGTAAGTAAAATTAATTTTACAAGGGAGAGAAGACTAACAATTATGAGGAGTAAGAAAAGCTCCCCAAAAGACGGGAGCATCTGAGATGATCCTAGAAAGTAGATACAGAGTCTGAGAGTCAGAGACAAGGAGGGAGTACATTCTAGGGTGGGGGACACAATGCCTGGTGGATAGACCAGTTTAACTGGATCATACATTATATATATATATATATATATATATATATATATATATATATATATATATATATATACACACACACATATATATATATATATATATATATATATATATATATATATATACCATGTATATATACATAGTATACATATGAAATCATGGCTCTATCAAAGTAGGAAAAGATTTTAGGAAGGAAAGATTTCTGGTAGTAAATGATGATTCATGAACTCCAAAGAAAAACCACCTAAACAAACGAACCAGAAAAACATACAAAACAAAACCCCAAACCAAATACTAGTCTGTAGCAAAGAAGACTTAGTTGGGGATATGATATCAGCCTTTAAGTA
Organism: Bettongia penicillata ogilbyi; assembly: GCA_023548195.1. Classification (NCBI taxonomy): domain Eukaryota; kingdom Metazoa; phylum Chordata; class Mammalia; order Diprotodontia; family Potoroidae; genus Bettongia; species Bettongia penicillata. Next base: position 3,590,098 of record JAJHZJ010000737.1, read on the forward strand.
TCTGAAAGGCAGTCATGCAGAAAAGAGCTTAGATGTGTTCTGCTTAGCCCCAGAGGGCAATGTTAAAAACAACTAGAAGTTTAGAAAAGCATATCTCATCTCAGTGTAGGAGAAAACCTCTTTAAAATGACATTTCCTCTGATTGCCTACAAAATAAAAAAAAAAAAAGAAAGGAAGGGAGAAAGAGAAAAAAAATTTAAATGACAAGGGCCTAAAAATAGAATGGGTTGTTTTGAGGAGTGGTGAGTATCCCATCCTAGGAGGTCTTTAAGTGGAGAATGGATAAACCTAGTTTTATTGGGGATGGTATAGATGAACTTCATGATCTGAATGTAGATTGAACTAGATGAATTCTGGGGTCCCTTTCAAATCAGAGATTCTATGACTGAAACCTTCCTACAAGTCTTTCATTGGGAATAAAAAGGAAGGGATGGGAGAAATTTCTAAAAATAAATTAATAGGCTTTGGCAACTGATTGAGTGTGCGTGGGGGTGGAGAAGCAAAGAGGAGAGGAAGGATTTAAGGATGACTGAAAACTCTAGCTTAGATGATTGGGGGAATGATGCTATATCATATTAGGAAGTCTGAAGAGGTCAAATGAAGGGTGCGGAATGATTCTAACTTAAGTTTAATGTGACAGCAAGTTATCCAACCAAAAGTATCAAGAAAAATAGTTGAATATCTTTTACTAAACCATGAATATAGATTTAGGATCCAGTTACTTCACCATTCTGTGCATACAACTATGGACAATCTCCATCTTGGAGGTTGTGGTGAGAATAGGTGAATTCTCAGAGGGAGAATGAGAAGAGAGATAAGCAGAAAACCAAGGGCTTAGCTTTGGAGGAATAGAGGCATAGCATGGGGATGGAAAGCCAATGAAAATGATGGCGGGATTGTTAGGGAGAAAGAAGATTAAAACAGTATGTTGTTAGGTCATGGGAATTAAGAGGTTCAAGAAAGAGAGGCTGGTCAATGGTGTCAATTACTGCAGAGAAATCCAGGATGACAACACTAAAAAGGCCATTGTATCTGTAGATTAAGAGATTTGTTGAGTAACTTTTGAGACTGTAGTTTCAGCTGAGCTGTACATATGGAAGACAGATTAATAGGGTTAAAAGTATGCATGAGTGCTAAGAAAATGAAGGCAGGAGATGAGAACCAGGAAGGAGCTGGTTGGTTATGATGCCAAATGCATCATCAGCTCATGAATTTTAAAATATATATATTATTAATTTCATTAACTATTTCCCAATTACATGTAAAAGAATTAATTCATTTTTTCTTTTAGATACAAACACCAGAACTCAATTACAGAATAGAGAAAAGAAAAAGAAACATATCATAAAGTTCAATACAAAGTAAGAAAAAAAAAAGCATGTCATGTGCCCAGAAGAACATGAGAGGATTCAAATACACAGAAGTAAATTTTCTATTTAAGAAAACCTGTATGCATTTTTAAAAATTTTGAGTTTCAAATTTTCTCCTTTTCTGCCTCTCCTGCACCCCCTGAGAAAGCAAACAATGCATCAACATGTGAAATCAAGCAAAATGTATTTCATTTTCATATTAGTCAGTGGCAAAAAAAAGGTTTGGAAGTTTTGACCAATGAAACCATTAAAATACAGAGAACTAAATCTCTAATGGAATAATTTCAAGCTCCATGATGGGCTGTAACTATTGAGTTGGAGGTGATGGGGGTAGTATTAGGTAGACAGACAGACAGATAGATAGATAGATAGATAGAGTATTTATTAAACATTTATGGGTTAGTTAGGAGATGGTGGAAAAGGAGGCAGATATTTCAGAGTAAATCAAACCGTGAAAGTGGCTGCTTTGTCTGCTTTCTCCTAAGGCTGACCCTGAAAGTGTTTATTTTGATAATGGTTACTTCACATTTACAAAGGCAGTCCACTTTCTCTCCTGAATTCTGGCTCTTTTCTCTGACTGTTCCTTATACATGGACTGCTCTCCCTTCTCATTTCTGCATCATGGCTTCCCTAACTGTCTTCAAGTCTCAGTTAAAAATCCCACCTTCTAAGAAAACCTTTTCCAATTCTTCTTAATTTTAATGCTTTCCTCTGTTGATGTCTTCTAACTGATCCTGCATATAGCACATAGTTGTTTGCATGTTGCCTCTTCCATTAAACTAAAGGCGCATCAAGCACAAGGACTGTCTTTTTACCTTTCTGTGTATCCCCATTTCTTTGAACAGTTCCTGGTGCTTATTAAATGTTTAATGACTTAGTGACTGACTGACAAAGGGCTGGGGGTAAAGAGAATAGAGGCGAGCAGAAGATCAGTACCACTACCAATGCAAACTGTGAATGGCCAAGATGTTTGTGTGAGACATCCCAAACATCCTATCAGTCCTAAATTGGAGCATGGCCCAGGATGGGAGAAGCACGTACAGTAAACCTCCCCAAGAAAGAGACTCTTTCTGATGACCTCTATTTGGTCAGGGACAATGTTATGAAAGACTACATAGAAATGGTTGTTTTTGGTCATAGAAAATTTCTTTGTCAACATAGAAATTGTTATATTTTGTCCTTCCTTTTTGAAGGGGACTATGATATCAGGAAAATGATGACATGACTTGCAGTTGACTTTGATTTGAGTGAGAGAGAGCTGAAACATTGCATATGATGTCAGACTTTTTTTTCACTGTATTGGTGGGTTTTCATGAATTTTTTTCTTTTAATATTTTTAAAAATTCTTTCTTATAAAGCATAACTTTCTGAGAGGGAGAAAGGGAGGATTATGGTAGGAAATGAAATGATATAAAAACAAAAGGTAACAATAAAGCCTTTTTATTAAAAAAAAAAGACTGAAGAATTTCCCTCTTCAATTTCGCAAGTAGGCTTAATGTAAACCTTTTTTATCCTAGTCCCAGAAAGTGGTGGGGCCCCTCTTAATGAATCTGGTCCCCAGACATGGAAGATCACTGTTATATCTTAGGAACCCACTTCAAAGCTAGGTAACCTGTTGATTCCATATGAGATTTATGAGAGCTTAATTTGAGGGCTAGAAGGTCAAAGTCTGTCACCATTCTGTGGCTCCATCTGTAGTCATTTGTCTTTTCTGACACATGCCCTCAGGCAAAAAGGACTTTAATGTGTGAGCATGTGTGTGTGTGTGTGTGTGTGTGTGTGTGTGTGTGTGTGTGTACGCTTACACATGCTCATTCTTAGGACAATGAAAGAAGCAAATGACTTGCTGAAGAGAAATCATTGCTTATATAACGTGGTAAAAAATAAAACCAAACACCCTCCCAACCCCCAAAGAAATCCAGTGCATTTGGTCATCAGTAAGGAGAAGAATCATGTTTGGTAAGTAAGATGGATTTTTGCCTTTTACACAGCCATCAGCAGGAGGCAATGCTGGCAGTCTCTCCTCCTGTGACACACCATGACAGCTGGTGCTCCCAAGAGAACGGAGGATTGAATGTCAGGGCCTAGAGCCGGGGTAGTGTGGCTTCACAGCTTTGGCTTTCACGTAGTCCAGATGGTCAATAGATTTCTGGTTTGTAGATGGTCTCAGGTTAGTGTCAGGATTGAGCTTTTAGATTAGGGGTCCCCAACTGCTGATCTATGGAAGGGTATCACTATGTGGCAAATTTTGATCAGTCTACAAAATATTTTGCCACCAAAGATTCTAGACATCTAGAAGTTTAAAAAAAGTCATAGCATCAGAGACCTAGATTTGGAAGAGTTCATCTGACGCCCTCCCCCCATTTTTCAGATGAGGAAACTAAGGTCCAGAGAGAATTCTTATCATTCTCCTCCTCTTTACCTCTAGGCCTTTCCATCTTCCAGGTCCCCATCAAGAGCCCTTGAACTAAGGATACTGAGGGTGGAGCAATTTGTCCCAGAAAATGTACATGTTGTTCCCGGCTGTAGTGTAGACAATACTACTTCTCACTCCTGGGCACAAAAGTGGTGGATATGGAGACATGGAATGATGGACACATCTTTCGACATGGTCAATGTGTGAATTTGTTTTGCCTCACTATGCTTATTCGCTACAAGAGAGAATTCTGTTTTGGGGAAAGTGAAGGGGAATTAGTTGAAAGGGATAGTGATATATCACTATCTGGTTGGTTGGTTGTTGTCCTGTGTCTTTGAAGAGGACCAAAATGACATCACCATTGTAAAGTGAAATTTCAGTGCCTCCAACTGTGGCTGATCAGACCAAATGAGCTTGGAATGCTCTACCACAGGTTGGGTACAGATAGTCCGTGTGAATATTTGGGGTGGTTATCCCATATCTGTGCATCCTGCATTTACTTTGTGCTGTCTGTTTTGCTCAAAGAGCACAGCACTTTTTCTAATGTGGGCATACCATGCTGAGCAGTCTTGTGCCAGTGTCTCCCACGTTGCACAGTTAAATCCAAAGTTTTTGAGAGATACCTTGAGAGTGTCCTTGTATCGTTTCTTCTGACCACCATGTGATCACCTGCCCCATGCAATTTCTCCATAAAATAGTCTTTTTGGCAAGTGTACATTTTGCATTTGAAAAACGTGGCCACCCCATTAGAGCTGTGCTCTCTGAAGCATAGTTTGAATACTTCGCAGTTGAGCTCAAGCAAGGACTTAAGTGTCTGGTGCCTTATCCTGCCAGATGATCCTCAGAATCTTCCTAAGACAGTTCAAATTCAGTTTCCTGCCATGCCACTAGTAGACTGTCCATGTTCCAGAAGCATACAACAATGAGGTCAGTACAACAGCTCTATAGACCTTCAGTTATACCTCTTCTCTCCTAAACTTTTCTTCAGCGCCTCCCAAACACTGAGCTAGCTCTGGCAATGCATGCATCAACCTCATTGTCAATGTGTACATCCCTGGAAAGTACACTACCAAGGTAAGTGAACTTATCCACAGCATTCAAAACTTCTCCATTTGTTGTAACCTATGTTTCCACATATGGATGGTATGGTGGTGGCTGATGGAGCTCCTATGTTTTCTTGGTGTTAATTATTAGACCAAAATTAGCACAGACATATTAGCATATCACTATCTATATTACTGTTTCTATATTTATCATCCATAGCTCTATAATCCATATCAAAATCCAAATAAATAAAAGAACATCAATAAAACATCTCTTAAAAAAAGAAAGAAAACAAGGATTTGGATCAGTATTTGAAGAGAGGATTGTGGGAGGCATTTTGTAAAATGAATGCAAATATATGACTATAAATATAACCAGATAAAAACCTAGCTGATTTTTGTGCCTGAGGCAAGAAAATGAAATTGTGCCCTTTGTCCTAATGATGGCAGTGTGATTGAATATTTTCTATATTTTTATAACCTTCTTAGCTTTGTCTGCACAAGGTCAGGGGCTCACTTGTGTGCCCCTTCTTGCAGTTTGATGATGCAGGGCCATATCGGTAATTATTACACAAATCCTGGAACTGAATGATAATCATCTAATTTCATAGTTTCACTTAGGCCCCAAGATTCTTTGTGACTAATCTTAGTTAAATGTTTTAAAATGCTCCAGAAAACTGCACTACTTCACATTTAAATTCAGAGAGAGAAGGGAGCTTTGGATTAATCACTGAATTGGATTTCATGGTCTGGAAGCAGAAATGGTAAATGCCTTCCTTTTGAGAGATTTCATGATATATTTTAGGCATTCCACATAACCTGATTGACTGAAGAGGAGAGGACTTTGATGGCTCCCTTCTTCTCTCCCTTACCCCTATTGAAAAAAGATTGAGTGAATTGACTTCATTTATAGTGATGAACTTCTAAATTACTATGGAGCTTTCTATAGAGGAAGGCCAAAGTCTTGTTTATTTGTTTGTGTAAAGGGGGAAAAATGTGTTCATTTAGCACCACCTTGATAGAGACCTTGGAATGCTTCCTGCTTTCAGTGCCTTTTGTACCATGAAACTGGCATGTAAAATACCAAAATTATAGGGTAACAAGGCTTTTTGGTAAATAATAGCTAAACACTGCTCAAAACTTACAAACCAAACACAGTCTGGGCAGAAATGATAGATTAGCTCTCAGAGGAGATAAAATAAAATCTGGGAAGGAGGCTCCAGGCCAACAGAATTCATCAGCATTTGCTAAAGGTCTATTGTTCTCAGCACTGGGCACAAAACAAAAAATAGTGCCCACTCTGGAGGAGGTTATGTTTTGATGAATCCAGAGGTGTTATAGCTTGCAAACACATAAGTACTTACATGATTTTGAGGGAGAGATCAGGAAGGGCTTCTTGTAGGTAGTAATATGGGAGCTGAGCCTTGAAGGAAGCAAGAGATTTTAAGAGACAAGGAGGACAAATACCCCAAGTATGACCGACAGCCCAAGCAGAGACATAGGAAGAGACGCTGGTTCTGAATGGCCCTTCTCCTTAGTTCTCTACTTTTTGAATAGTTTCCTGATCCTCCCATAGCTTCTGTTAGCCTTCTATTTCTAGCTAAAAGCCCCTTTTGTCCTGCTCCTATGTTCCTCTTTCAAAAAAAATACAGATAGACAATTAAATAACCTATTTAATTCTTGTTAAACAACTCTTTGGTGCTCAATAAATGAGGCAGCTAGGTGGCTCATTGAATGAAGTGCTGGGTCTAGAGTCAGGAAGACTTCCTGAGTTCAGATCTGACCTCAGACACTTACTTGTATGTGACCCTAGAAAAGTCACTTAATCTGGTTTGCCTCAGTTTCCTCATCTGCAAAATGAATTGACAAGGAAATGGCAAACCCGTCCAGTATCTTTGACAAGAAAACCCCCGATGGGGTGACGAAGAGGCAGACATGAGTGAAAAACAAAAATAACTGCCCAAACAACCCAAACTCAACACATGGTTGTTTGCTGAGTGATGATTTTTGGCTAAGATGTCAATGACCAAACATGGATCAGCATAAAACATAGAACGTAGCAGTGGAAGGGACCGTGGAGATCAAATCTCGCATTAATGTCTCATCTCTCAATCTGGCTCTTTCCTACCTGGCTGAGAGAGACAATGCTGAAAGGACAGAAGAGGCCATCTGAAGTCAACATGCGACCCATGAATGTATACTTCTCTAGTTACCTTTCTGACTTTGTTCTTTCTTGTTTTAAATGAAGTAGATTGGAGATGGCTATAACCTTGGGAGCTTCAAAATGTCAGGAAATTGAGACAACAAGGTTCAGAAGCCAGAATCCACATTAGGATTTAGTAGAAACCAGATGGTAAGGAATAAAGGCCTTTCATAGCTTCATTTGGTTTCTAGGAATCTTTATGACTCACATTAACTGCTTCCAAATGCAAATTGCATTGCGTTTACCAGTCTTGTTGAGGTTACCCAGTCTTGTGTGATCTAGCCTAGCCGTAGTAGAGATGAAGATTCATGGAAGCAAACTTGGTGGGGCAAATGCTATGTAAGAAATTTATTACCTTGGAACCCACTCTTTCTAGCGGCTGAAGTGATTGAAGGGGGAATGTTTCCCCAGATGCTGAAGGGAAATACTTATACTTCTGAAGTATATATCCTTTTGCAAAAGCTAAAAAAAATGTTGATATTCTAAGCATTGTCATAGGACCAATGGTGGTGATATTTCAAGAGCAGAATGGGACATTTCCCTTGCTCCTCAAATACTGTCTAATTTTCTTCTTTTGTGTATAACTGCCTGATTGCAGAAAGCTGATCTTTTACATTACTCCCCAGACCAACAGGTAAACCTTTTCACAAGGTCACAACTGTACCCTACAAACCTTCCTGCTTTTGATTTTGGAAGCTCCTTTAACTCTTAGCTATGTCATTAACAATGAGTATAAAGTACTAGTTATATAGTTAACCATGTAAAAAAAAAGTTGACAATTTTAGTTTACATCTGGATACTAGTTGGAAATAGTTGGTAGAGGGAACTAAACTTTATGACAAATTTTAGAATGCTATCATTTTGTTTAAAAGTAGATTTGATAGTTGTCATAAATGTTCAAGAGCTTCTGTAGAGAAAAAATGATTAATGCATAGAAGAAACTATAATGAAATAATAGTGCTTGATTTTTTTCTTCACCAAATGGTATCTTATTTTCTTCAGTCATTAGTTAGCTCAAGAACATCCCTAACAAATAGCCATTTTTTTCTCTTCTTGATCATAAGGAACTTTTTTAGGTATCTCTGGCTGTTAGGAAAACTGTCTCTTCTTTGAACTGTGATCTGCCGTCTTCTCCACCTTTCGTTCTAGTTCTGCTGTCTCTCTAGTTCTGCTAGCCATATAGCATAAGTCTATTTTTTCTGCCATAATAACCTTTTAAATACATGAAGCCAGATATTGTATGTCCCTCTGAAGTTTTCTTTCTCAGGGTAAATTTTTCAAGTTTTCTTCAATCATTCTTCCTATGACATGAGTTTGAGTTCTATCAGCATCATGGTTACTGAGCAGAACTCCAGGTGAAACTGAAATTATCAATGTCTCTCCTAAAAGATGGTGCTCATATAATCTTGTATGTATACACTATAGGCATACCTTGGTTTGATTGTCTCTCTTTTTTTGGTCACTGATTCCATTAATGCAATCTAAAATCACATTAGCCTTTTTTGACATAAACCTTATATGATTCATTCACATTAAGTTTTTAGTTAGCTAAAATACTCCAATTTTTTTTCATATAATTACGGTCTAGTCAAATCTGTCCTATGTGGCATTTGTTGTCATCTTTTTAAGTCAGGAGTATAGTTCTGTATATATTCCTTCACTATTTTTAAAATTTAAATTAATTAACTTGAGTAATTTTAAAAAAATAAAATTTAAAATTAATTTAATTTAATCAAAATTTATAGTTTAAAATTATTCTGAACTTAAACACCAAAAGGAGTATTGCATGTGAAACCATGGGAGATAGTTGTTTTTAATATTATTGTCCCTATTTTACAATAGAGGAAACTGAAGCAAACTGAGGTAAAGTGGTTTGCCTAGGGTTATACAGCTATTAATGCCTAAGGTCAGATTTGATTTCAGCTTTTCCTGACTCCAGGCTTGGCACTCCATTGCACCATGTAGCGACTTAGTAATAGAAGCTACCAGATTCTGTGGTACTTGAACTACTTCTTATTGAATCTCTGTTGTATTTTTTCTTTTATATGAAAGCCTTAGACTTTGTTGTGATGTTTTTGAAATTGTTTTCCTTTTGGGCTTTTTTTTCAGGAGATGATCAGTGCATTCTACCTATCTTTACGTTGCCCCTTAGTTCTAAAAGACCTGAGCAGTTTTCATTTATGACTTCTTGAAATATGGTTTTCAGGATTTTTTTCCCCAGGAAATCCGATAATGCTTGGCATTGGAAACTGGGTGGATCGAATACTGGACTTGGAGTTAGGAAGACAAGTTCAAATCCAACCTTAGACACTTCATGACCCCAGCCAAGTTGCTTAACCTCAATTTGCCTCAATTTCCTCAGTTAAAAAATGGGAATGTTAATAATGACATCTACCTCTCAGGGTTGTTGTGAATCTCAAAAGAGATAATATTTGTAAAGTGCTTAGTATGGTACTTGGCACATTATTATTATGCTACTATTATCATTATTATATTATATTATTATCATTAAAGCATCTCTCCTTGACCTATTTTCCAGGCTAGATTTTTAAAATAAATATTAGCCATCTTATATTTTCTTCTATTTTGTGGATCTTTTGCTTTTGTTTTTATTTTTCTCATTGTCTCACTTATTGATTTTTCATTTTGATCTATTCTTTTAAGAGAATCTGATATTTGGGTAAATTTATTTCATATGGCTCATTCATCTTATCTGACTTCCTGAGAACTTCCTAGGTCAATGTCATTCTGTAGATCAATCAAGAGCCACTCAATTGAAAAACTAAAATATTTCATTGGAACTGAAACAAAGATAAAAGAGGAAAATCCATACATTCCTGAGTGTATACAAAATTCTATTTTTTATGTCAAAACACAAACAACCTCCTGTAAGACTTACACAATCCAGTATAGGGGTTAGGGTTAAGTTGGACCTACAGAGTCTTTCTGTTACTATTCAAGTCTCTTACTGCCTCTTTTGTTCACTCCCATTGTTTTCTCATACAGTTCTTGACTAGTCTGATTTCCAGCACTACTTTCTTTGGTTATAGTCCTTATCAAGCTACCCTGGTATATTTTCCACTTACTTTTAAATATGAACCCTCAGTTCCCAGATACCATCTTCCTTTTTCCTACTCTGGTACTACCATGCTTAAGCCCATATTCAGGGCAGTTGAAAACTCAGTGAAATCCATTCTTCAGGCTTAGCACTTCATGGGAAATATAATCTTCTTCCTACTGGTTATACTTCTGACTATAAGGAACTGAAGAAACTAAGAGATTTAAATTTAAATTTAAATCATGGAGTACAAAAGATATAAGGGAAATATGACTGTACTCTTAAACTACTTGAAAGCTGTCACATATAATAGGAAAAATATTCTTCATTATTCTTGTAGTCTGAATTATTAATAAAAGGAGGAAGGAAGGAAATAAGAAAGTGAAAGTTACAAATTTGCAAAGATCTGTTTAGTTGAATTACCTTTCTTTATCCAGTGGTATTTAAGTGGAGGAGCAGAGATCTGCCAGGGAAACTATAAAAAAGAATTTCTCATTGAATGAAAGGTCAGACTACCTGATTTCCAAGGTCCTTTCCAATCCTAAAATTCTATTACTTTACAAAATACCAGTTTTCCTATATTTGTATTGAAATCCTTTTAACCAGCCTTTGGTGTGCATCAGATATGTGGAGATTGAATTTGATCTTTCTGGTAGGACCAATAAAGCATTAGATTTCTCAATTACAAGCAATTAAGAGTCCTGCTGTTGTGTTCTTTGTCTTCCACCCCCTCCTCAGATACCATTATATGAATGTGTAACTGCATGCACAATTCAGAATACAGATAAAGTGTTACTAAAGGAAATTGTCACAAACACTTCAAAGTAATTCCCTCAGGTTAGTGGGCAAGGGAGAGGGTCACTGCAGGAACAATTTATAGAACAATTCAAGGAAGCGTCCCAGGGAGCTGAGTGTTCTCCAAGAGGATGCCAGGACTATTTCTTTAGGCAAAGCTGACAACTGTTTTGACTTTAATTAATAGAACAAATTAATTCAAAACCACTTATTAGGCACCTACTATGTACAAAGTTCAGAGGATACAAAATTGAAGTAAATCACAGTAAGTCTTCTAGGAAATACATCCCACTGGAGGAATGCTGTACATGAAAATAATTATAGAAGGTAGAATGTAAGATCTGAAGAATATATCACTTCCAGTTTGGGAGCTTAGGGAAGGCTTCATGTAGAAGAAGCCACCTGAATTAAATCTTGAAAGAAGGAAGAGATTTCAATAGGCAAAAATGGATGAAGTTAGGAGGGAACACATATCCAGAGATGAAGACAAGGTAAGCCAAAGTATAGAGATGAAAGAGGATAGGAGAGAATTCTTTCAGAATGTGAAGGGCCTTAAATAACTAATTCAGGAATACTTGATTCAGTAGGCAATAAGGAGCCTGGAGATTTTTTAGCAGAAAAATGGGATTGGGAATGCATTAGGAAGATTCCATAAGTATTGCTTTGAAGGCTGGAGTGGAGCGACAAATGACTAGTAGCATAGATTAATTATGATGCAGTTTCAGTTGTCCAGCCAAGAGATGATGAAGACCTGAATTTCTGTAATTGTGATGGAGGGGAAAAGTAGTAGATAGCTGAAAGGGCTATTTAGATAGTAGACCAATATATTTGGTAAGCAAGAAGGAGGGGAAAGAGTCAAAGCTGTTCATGAGGTTTCAGAATTAGGCAACCTAGAGGATGGTAGTGCCCTTACTGGGTATAGAAAAAAGTAGAACAAGCTGGGGTGAAGATGTTGAGTTCAGATTTAAACACGTTGAATTGTCCAAGTCAGGTGGAGATATTCAAGAGAGAGCTGGGACTTTGAAGAGCTGTAAGTGAAGATCTTAGAAAAACATGGATGGATTTGCATGAAATAATGAAGAGTGAAATGAGTGTTGTATATAGTAATAGTGATATTGTTTTAAGAACAACTTTGAATAAATCATTTTGTTTATTATAAATACCCAAATTAGCTGCAAAGGACATATGAAGGTTTCATCTGCATCCAGAGAAAAAACTGATAAATAGAAGCATGTATAGAATAATTTTGCATATATATGTGTAAAATATATATGCATACATATTTTATCTATTGGTGGCCATCTCTAGTGTGGTGGGAGGGAAGAAAAAAAGGAAATTCATAGGACTTTGTTATATGTTTTAAAAATAGCAAGTTGTATATAGATTTGCAGTTTCATATGCAATTTTATTTTTATTGTACTATGTTATGGAAATTCTTGTTTTATTTTATAAATTGAAAATAGAAGAAATTTAAAAATTAAAAAAAAGAAAGTAAAGAGATGAGAGAACATCAACAAAGAGGCGTATTAATGGTGGCAAATACCACGTAAAAGTCTAGAAGACTTACGACTGAAGAAAGGTTATTCAATCTGGTGAGAAGGTATTTTATTCACTATTCACTATCATTTTATGCTTTCTAGGAGGAATTCAGGATTATGAAAAGAGAAGGCATATATTAGTTTGCTGTGTTAATGGCAAATGTTCTATAAGGACATGGGATTGGTAAGAAGGGAAGACATAGACAGGAAGTCAAGTAAAGCCCAAAGAGGGATGATGGACTGGGAGGGTCAGTAATGTCAAAGAAGAGATTTGAGAGGGATAAGGTTGTGGAAGAGGAAGAAAATGAAAAGTTATAGCCAGGAGAGGAAAATGTCAGTTTTTAGGGTCTTGAAGGTAGAAGAGTTCCAAGTGATAGTGAAGTCTGAGGTGTGGTCACCCATAGTGGGTGAATAGTATGGAATGGAGATGAATGTCACAGGAACTGAGGAGTTCAAAGAACGAAGAAAACACAAATTCAGTAACAGCACCTCTCTAAACCTCAAGGAAAGCCACAAACCACCTTCCAATAATTCAGCTGAATAAGCATTTGTTATTACTGAAGTTTTGTAATTTCCTCTACCTTTCATCTTTCCTCTTAGTCCACTGTGGTGTCTTCAGGAATAAGTTTTGTGTTGGCTAAAATATAACACAAGTCACTGGCAGGTACACATTATAAAGGCAGGAATATGGACAAAGTCAGAGGGGGTTTTAGGGGGAATTCCTTGAAATGGATTTGGAGAATGCACAGTCATAATTTGGGGGGATTTAATTGGAATTATAATGAATTTTCTAATATCAAATCATATGCTTGTCTGAGAAGAAGATTTTCAATCTGACACTAGGAGAAGAGAAGTCAAAATATACAGTTCTTTTAAGCTATTTTCAGCCATCTGCCAGTTGTTGTTGGGTGCCTGGTTGGACATCACGTTCCTCAGCTGTGCACTCAGAGAGTTATGGCTTTTGTGGCCCCTGTATCCTTTTGATAGCAAAGAGAAGAAACTGCCCTCCAAAGAAGCAAAGCAGGTGAAGTCCATCAGCTGGTAACAGTCTAGCAATGATGAGACCAATGGAAATGCCTAAGCAGATAACATGAAGGAGAACAAAGATGGGTGACTGATGCCCAGCACAAAGAATGAAGGGAATAAACATCTGTATAGTACTCATTATGTGCTAAGTGGTTATAAACATTACCTCATTGGATCCTCACAATAATTCCGTGAGGTAGGTGCCTTTATTATTCCCATTTTACTGTTGAAGAAATGGAGGTAGACAGAGGTTGTGTGACTTGCCCAAGGTCACACAGATCTGATGCAGGATTTGAACTCAGAAGGAGAGCAGCAAGATGATGCCATGGAAAAACACTTTCAGATCTTCAAGTTGGCATTTCCCTAGTCATACATGTTTCCTAGCTACTCATATTCCTATTCGTACATTCCATACATATATTTGGCCATATGCACTCTGAGTGTGTACCCCTTCATCCCTATTCCCTGGGCACATATGTTCTTTTTATGTGTGGCCTTCATGAGTGTTCCATGGTCACATTTTTTTTCTGAGTGTGTGACACACTTCACTGATGGTACAATAACTTGTAGGAAAATATCTCCTATTTGTGCACCTAAAGGTCTTGTCATTTCATTTGCAAGCTTGTTTAATTCAGTGTCTTTTGCTTTGAACTATGTGTCCTCTGGCTGGCTAGAAAAAGTAAATACACTGATGGGGGCCTGTGAGCTATGATTTTGAGTGTGTTCTGACCCATAGAATGTCTCAAACCTGGGCCAGCTTTTTGAGAAATTCTCACATGTTACACACAAAAGGATCATGGATCTAGAGAGTGGAGTCTTATTGGGAGGCAGGGAAGAGTGGTGTAGTTGCTTAAGTCATTGAATAAGGCAAATTACAGTTAGCCAAAATTATCATCTCTCTATAGCAGATCTCTAAACTGAAAAGCCTCTTGTGTGCTAGATGAATGTAGTTGATAAAAGAAATCATTGGAGATGTAACTTTGGGAAAAGGGCTGGATCAGTAGGACTGTTGGATGAAAAGCAGGACTGAGTGTAAACTGGGTCTGAATAAGACTCCCTTCGTGCTGGTGTTTTCCCTCACTATCCTTGCCCCTCCTCCCACCCCTTTCACCTTAAGAAATATCAGAGACAGGGATGGGCAGTAGGAGTGTTCATTGGAAGGTGTATAATGTTGGAGCTAGGGGAGTATTAATACCTCCAGTCCCTTATTTGCTTCTGGGCATATAATGATTGAGGGGAATGCTTGTTTGTTTCTCCCCCCAAAAGAGGCCCAAAGGCCTCTAGTTGAATTTGTATAAGGTAAAGTGCATGTGATATCAACCAGTCTGTCAATAAACACTTACTGTGTGCCAACTATATGCCAGACACTGACACTGGAGATGCAAAGGAAGGTAGAACACAGCCCCTGCTCTTGAGGAGCTTCAAGCCTCGTGTGACTCCACTCTTAGGATAATTCTTGACACCTTCTATAACTCTTTTCTGGGTCATGTTCACTGTGGAAGCAGAAGGGATGTGCACAGAACTAAAGACATTTTTGCATTCAACCCTACAGTTTACTGTAACCAAAGATTTCATCACATTGGAACCAGTCTGCTAGTGGTGAACCTTGTGGTACATAACTGCTAGTACTGAGAGAATCACCTTCCTGCAATTCTGTATCTATCCGTCCATCCATCCTTCCATCCATCTAACCATCCATCCATCCATCCATCCATCCATCCATCCATCCATCCATCCATCTATCAATGAGTATTTATTACAGACTTATTAAGTGTGCACTATACTGGGCACTAGAGATATAAATGCAAAAGTGAGATGGTCCTTGCTCTCAAGAAACTTACAATCCACTGAAATGTACCCAGGCACTTAGTTACCACAGACCACAGCTGTGGGTTCCCTCCCTATGCTTCCCCTCATGCCCTATCTCTAGGTCCCTTCTTCCCATCCCTCCATTCTCTCCAAGGATCTATTTTTTTAAAGTCCTTGATCTCATGATCCTAAGTTCTCCTAGCTATCTAACTGCTTTTCCTTAGTCTCCTTTGCTAGATCATCAGGAAACCCTTGCTATCTGGGCTAGCAGACCCTTCAAGAACTCTGTACTGTACCGAATCAAGGGCTACCTCTATACCAGTCATTGATGGTGTAGTGAATAGGGAGTTGGGTTAATCATCAGGATAGACCTGAGTTCAAATTTGACCTTAGGCAATCGGAACAATCTGAGACAGTCAGGTATGAAGGGACTCGTTCAGGGTTACAAAAGTAGTAAGTGCCTGAGGCCAGATTTGGGAATAAAAATTGTTGTTAGGATCAAGTAAGTTAATTTCTTTTAAGAGCTTTACCACAGTGCCTGGCATGTAGTAGGCACTATGTAAATGCCTAATCCCTTCCCTCCTCCTCTGTGATGTAACATTGGAGTAGGAGTTTTGTGGGTAAGATAAAAATACGATCCTGTGGCAAGGTAAAAAATGATTTTTAGTAAACAAGCTCACTTATTTAAATCTCAGTCTCTTACTTCTCCCGCTAGTCATTAATCTTTCCTCTCCCCTCAGCTTTTTGTTGGGCCCTGCAGGTCTTAAAGAGGACCAAGCCCCTGCTTGCTTCCCCCAACACGTCCCTCTCCCTCTGAACATTTCAATCACGTTTAAACAAAATCAAATATTTTAAAACAAATTATAGAGTGTTTTCCTTACACCCTCATTTGAAGTAAGAGACATGGAAAGAATGTGAAGTTTATCTTATGTCAACATTACATAAGTATTAAATATAAACAGCTCCAGAAAATGAATCACTGTCCTCTAGAAAATTTAACCTTTTCTGAAAAATAATGTCTCTCCCAAATTACATTTGTGCTTTGGTTATTATATATATGCTTTTTTTTTTTTCTGGAGACAAGAGCTCTAACTCTCGAATCCTAATTTTGTGAGGGACTTGAAAATACATGATAGGAGGCAAGACAAGAGTAGAAGCAAAATCCTGAGGCCAAGAAAAGCAAAAGGTGAAGGAAGAGGCAGTGGGGTCAGAGGACCTGAGCTTGAATTTCAATTCTGCTTAGAGAGTGAATTAACCTCACTGGACCTGGGATTCCTTACCTGTAAAACCAAGGGGATTGGACCCTAAAATCCCTTCCATCTCTAAAATTCTAAGTATGAAAGGAAGAACTTGAATTAATTGAGAAGGGGAAAGGGTTAGACTGAGTGAGTCAGAGCTGGATAGAGCAGCTTAAGGAATATGACCTAAGCCAAGCACCTAGAAAAATAAATTTAACTCATTTAAGAGATTTTTTTTTGAACCTGAGTACCAGGCAGAATAAAACAGCTAACTTGGAGATACTGTTAAACTGCCTGAAAACAGGCTTAACCTCTGTCTGGTTAATGAAATGATGGATAATATCTTGAAAGAAACTTATCTTCTTTCTGTTTTTATTTTTATTTCTTTTATAAATTTAAATTTTTTTTCTACCTCTTGGATTCCTCCCCTGTGTCTCTCCTTACCCCAAGCTGTGGGGTTGATGCCCATGCATCTTCCTATCACCAGCTCTGAGCTTCCTCTCCAGTGAACTCCAAGACTGCTCCCCATCTTCCCCCCACACACATAGCTGTTGGCTCCCTCCCCATGCATTCCTCCACTACCCCCTAGGTCTGGGTCCCTCCTTCCCATCCCTCCATTCTCTCCAAGAATCTACTTTCTTAAGGTTCTTGACCTCATGACACTATGTTCTTCTGTCTAACTGCTTTTCCTTAGCCTCCTTTGTTGGATCATCAGGAATCCCTTACTTCCTCAATATGGATATTTTCCAGGCCTTAGGCTCTCTGTGCTATGGTGATTTTTTTTCTTTTGGACTCCCATGTTTAGCTATTCTACCAATCTCTACAAGTACAACATACCAGTAGATCTTCAGTTCAACCAAAAGGAGTATCACTGCATTTAAATAATGGTCTATGCTTCCTTCTTGGAGTTCTTGTTTCCCTTATCTAGTTCTATCATAGTCTCATGTTTAAGAGGGGTAATCTTTAGAAAAAAAAGTGTCCTTCCTACCTTGATGTTGAGTGTAGACACTCATCCAGAAGGAATATTCTCTACTGGTCAAGGGGTGGCAAAGTATCCCAATTTTTCCCAAATTTATTCTTCTCAAGCTGGAAGGTAGGATTAATCAAATCATCCTAGGATGTCGGTCACTGACCCTAGTTTTTAGTCCTTCTTAAAGAATGCTTTTAGTAATTCCTAAAACATCCATGCTCTTTGTGTTGTTCAGTCATTCTTCAATGATGTCCAACTCTTTGTGATCCCATTTGGGGTTTTCTTGGCAAAGATACTGGAGTGGTTTGCCATTTCCTTCCACAGCTCATTTTACAGATGAGGAAATGGAGGCAAATGGGGTGAAGTGACTTGCCCAGAGTCACAGAGCTAGTAAGTGTGTGAGGTCAGATTTGAACTCAGAAAGATGAATCTTTCTGACTCTGGACTTGGCACTCTGTCCATGACACCACCTTCTTGCCCCATACAGTATGTAGGGGAACATAAATTACAGAGACTGAATTGCTCTCTCTCCTGCATCACCTAGCTGTCCCATCTATTCTCTTAGACCATTAATAGTCTCCTTAGTTTATACATATGTGGGGAACAGATGGGTAAAATGGAAAAATGTAATTGAGGTTCAGAGTAATGATGAGCTACTGTGCTGTAAGTTTAGCAGGAAAGGAAATCAATGGAGATAGAAAGGATATTTGTATGGCTACCACAGAATCATTTTATGGATAAGGAACTTGTGGCCTAAAGAGTTTATAGGACTTGCCTAGGGTCACATGTAAATATCTGAGACACGATTAAAACCAGTTTCCTGACTCTAGGTCCAGAATACCATGATGCCTCTTTATAATACATCTTCCTAATACTTGTGTTCTGATGGAAACAATACGAATATACCAAAGGTCCAACTCTTTCTCATCATGTAAGAACTAAATTTTAGTGTTATTCACAAGGCCCTGTACCAAAGGAAAGAAAAACCATCTTTCTCTGTTTATAGGCAGACACAAATACAGTGAGTGCCAGCTCCCCCAGCCGCTGGCTATTGTTCTGTTGGGCTGACTCTCCATCTGTCTGGGAGTCACCCTGGGAAGAAAGTGCATTCATCATTATTGATCAGGAAGGCCTTTGTGAAGGAGGGGGTGGTGTCGGAACAGAACAATGGGCGTGGTCAAAGCCTCTCCCTGTGTCTTTGTTCAGGCCTGATAGGGGTGCCTTAGGCACTTTGCGAATGTGCTAAAAGTCAAGCATGACACAGTAGCTTGCTATGTACAACCTCAGGTACAAAACGAGAATGTACAGCTGTCTGTCTTCATGGAGCAATTTCCATCAGTGATCATGAAGGAGGGAGGGAGAGAAAGAAAAGAGGGGGAGAGGGAGGGAGGAAGGAAGGAAGGAATGAAAAAGAGCAAATATAGACCAAAGGAGAAAGAAAAAGACAAAGAGAAAAGGAAGAGAAAGAAAAAGGGGAAAGTGAGTGAATCAGAAAGGAGAAAGGAGAAAGGGAAAAAAGAAAGGAAAGAGAAAAGAAAGAAAAAAGAAAGCTGAAAGTGAAATGGGAGAAAATTATTAAACAAAAAAAAAAGCAGCTTCTAGATTGAAAATGTAAATATATTCGTTTTCACCAAAAAATCCCTTTCTAGAACTGGCAGTATATTTACTTCTGAATGTTTCATACGAATGCTACTTAAAAAAACCAAACTATTCTTATTTCTCCTAGTTACTAATTCTTTTGGTAATATTATTTAATTTTATGTGGGGCCAGAACAAACAACAAATTTTGCACTCTATTGTGTGAGCTTCCGAAATTCCTCCTGGGCAGTAAATCAGGCGCTTCCGAAAACCTATTTACCCTTGGTCATTTGGTGATTACCTAGTGCACTGTACATAGGTGGCTAGATTTTCACTTAATGGACCACAGTAATGATATGACACTAATAGGCACCTTAGCTCTGAAAGGGTTAATGTGCGTTCAAAATAAATGTCTGAATTATTGTCTGAAAGCTACTAGAGTGCTAGGGAAGAGCTGTGCTTAATAAATCAATCATTCAACAACCATTTTATTAATCACTACTAGTTGTATCCAAGCTCCTACCTCAAAAAAACTTATAATTGTGTAAATCAATCAGCAAGCTTTAATTAAGATCTTACAGTGTTCAGAGTACTGTGTTTGGTGCTGGGATAGAAAAATAGAAATGAAGACAGTCCTTGCCTCCTATAGGCTTGTGTTATAGCAAAGGAAACAAGTGGTGAACATTTAAGTCTCACAAACTGGCTAGCTACTACTCAGGCGCAGGCCATAGACTGGAGACTTGTCTTCCTTCCTTCCTTCCTTCCTTCCTTCCTTCCTTCCTTCCTTCCTTCCTTCCTTCCTTCCTTCCTTCCTTCCTTCCTTCCTTCCTTCCTTCCTTCCTTCCTTCCTTCCTTCCTTCCTTCCTTCCTTCCTTCCTTCCTTCCTTCCTTCCTTCCTTCCTTCCTTCCTTCCTTCCTTCCTTCCTTCCTTCCTTCCTTCCTTCCTTCCTTCCTTCCTTCCTTCCTTCCTTCCTTCCTTCCTTCCTTCCTTCCTTCCTTCCTTCCTTCCTTCCTTCCTTCCCTTACCTCTGTCCATGTGTCTCTTTTACTTTGCCCAGGCTCATCTTAAGGAACTTTACTTCTCAACAGAGAAAATGGGCTCCTCATAGCCTCACTTTGTTAACTATTAGATGGACTACAAGTGTCTCATTTTGGTTTTGGCTTAGACAGGAGCCCATGAACAAATCAGGTCATCTCTGGCTTATTGCATTGACTCAGATGGTAGGCTAGATGGCACAATGGAAAAATCATTGGTCTTGACCTTGAAACAAGCATGGTTTGAGTCCTTGCTCTAGTATTTTCAAGTCCTGTTGCCTTTATAACACTTGTTCTCTCAATTAGAAAAACATTTAATAATACTTCTACCACCTAAAGCATACAGTTGTAAAGAAAGATGTCCCCATTAGACTGCAAGTTCCTTGAAGGCAAAGACTGTAGTCATTGTTCCCCAGTGACTAGCACACAGTAGGGGCTTAATAAACACTTATTGAAGTAAATTGAATTTTCAAGAGTTAAAGCTATAAACATGTTGTATGTCATTATTTAAGCCTTTATCCTTCACTATAGAATGAAAGCTTTGTGAAAGGAATTTTAGGTATCACTAAGTTGTGTTGGAAAATCCCCAAGGGAGTAGGGGAGGGACTTTCCCCATATCCCTGAAACTATATTGTATTGGCAAATGATTCCATTATTTCATATTTCTTACGATGTCTTTTGCTGTTTTTTTGATACACAAAGAAATATTGTGTCTTACAGTGGTGGGGGTGAGGGACAGGACTGAAAAAGTACCACTTAAAATGTCAGTTAGAATTTAGGATCTACTACCTACTAACTGTGCTGGAAAAGGAAATGGCAAACCACTCCAGTGTCTCTGTTAAGAAAACCTCAGATGGGGTCATGGAGAGTCAGTCATGGTTGGAAAATGGCTAAACAACAAAAACTTACTCCCTGGGTGACCTTGGTCAAATGAATATCTTTAGCTTTGTTGAGCCTTGGTTTCCTCATCTGTAAAATGTGGGTACTGTATTAGATGACCTCTAAGGTTTCTTCCAGCTCCAAATCCTGTGATCCTCTGTGAGCAGGAATTATTTCCCCCATTTTTCCCATGAGGAAGCTAAACTCAGAGCACTCAAGTGATTTGCCCTAAGGCAGATCCTGGCTATGGGAATCTTGGCTCCTACACATCCAGTCTCTGAGAGTCATGGGAAGACTTTGTGGGTGGAACCAAGGAAGGAGCAGCCTCCCACCTAGAACCAGTTCTACATAGGGGTAGATTAGAATGTTTCACTATAGTAGGCTTGGTCATAGTAGAGTGGTCAATAGAAATTACCATCGACAAGGTCATCTTTGAATCTGGAAAAGAATGAAAGCTTGTATAATAGGCAGCACACTATAGTGGAAAGATTTGGTATCAGAGGGCCTAGGCTTGAATCCTGGCTATTCTATTTACTACCTGTCTGACCTGAGGCATTCTGACCAATAAACATTCATCAAGAGCCTATTAAATATTAAAGGGCATGTACTGAGTGTTGACAATACAAATCCAAAAGTGAGATAGCCTTTGCCCTCTGGGTTCATATATTCATTTAATTTCCTTGGCCTGTTTCCTCAAGTATGAAATGATGATATTGAACTTGATCACCTCTAAATTCTCCTTTAGCTTTAAATCTTTTTTTCTTTTTTTGAGGCAGTCAGGGTTAAGTGATTTGCCCAAGGTCACACAGCTAGTATAACTTTAAATCTTAAAATTTTTATTCATTACTTTTTTTATTTCATCTTCATTTCCAAATGTACTCCTTCTCCCCTCCCTTACTCAATTAACCATTCCTTAGGATGAAGAAAAAATAGATGTATACAATAATTATATATGCACATATATGTATATATCTGTATATGTACATATATACATATACATACATATGCACATACACACACACACATATACATATCATATATATATTCATACACTCATTTGTATTTCTAGGTGGGGAGGAAGGAAAAACAAATTTACATTATTTATGGATGTGTATGTTTGATATATATTTGAAAGGATTAGCAAGTTATGCATAGTAAATTTGCAGTTTCATATGCAATCATCTTTTTTTATTGTGCTATGTTATGGAAATGATTGTTTTATTCCATCAATTAAAAGTAAAATTCAATAATGATTCAAAAAAAATAAAGCATAGAAATAAAAGCAAAGTAGAAACCAAACTTAGTTTAGCATAACTAGCCACATAAGTCAAGTCCATGTAAGTTTCCACACCCAGAACCATCCAGCTCTGCAAAGATGGGAGAGAGAACAAGCTTTAAATCAAGGATTTTAAACTGTCCTGGTCATTTAGAACAAAAAGCAATAAATTGCACTAGTCCAACATTGCAATCCATGGAATGTTTTAGCCTCAAGAAGACCAAACCCATATGAGTCACTGTTTTGTCCCTTAAGCAGGCAATGTAAGGGATTATGGCCCCTTTTCATGTGTTTGACAGATGCCTTGGGACTACTTCCACTATGATTGTATATTTGTGGATCTGTGACAAGATACTAAAAGTAGAGACTGAAGGAAGCGGACACTTGATGTTTGAAGGAAGACGTATGGGATCAAATAAAAATGATTTTGAAAACAACCTCAAAGTGCATTTCCCCACCCTGTATCCACCCTCTCCCAGAAGCTGCACCAGTGGCAAATTTGAGTTACCAAGCACAATTCTAAATTCACATGTGATCGTCTAATCTGGCTCTCTTGTTAGAAAATAATGAAGTAAGTGAGAAAAAAACTGGGATTGATTTGATTTGAATCAACTGCAGATGACTTAAGCAATTTCATTTTAGGCATATGTAGATTTATATATCTACTACATTTTTCCTCTAATTTCCAAGATTTGCTTCTAAGATTTTTTTTTTCTGCCAAAAGTAAATGATACATTTTACCTGAAGGTGTCATCTTGAATGAATTTAAGCAAAAAAAACCAAACCAAAACAAAACACCTGGCACATTGAAAAGCACGCTAGGTTCACCACCAGAAGTCTCCGGTTAGAATCGTGCTTCTGATATTTACCAGTTACGTATTTTTAAGTAAGTTGTCCACTAAGCTAACCTTAGTTTTCTTATCTGTAATTTGAGGGAGCTGAACTAGATTACATCTAAGATCTCTTCTGTCTCTACTGCTATGATCCAAAGAAAGAGTCAGATAAATAATGCTTAATTCTAGTGTTTACCTTTTTGAGTAATTTTAATATTAAATATGTAATTCTTGGTCCAGAGGTGTTCATTGCCTAGGGTAATAGGTTTAAAGCTAGAAGGAAGCTCAAATGTCATTTTGTACAAGATCTTCATTTACAGATGAGAAAACTGAGACCCAGAAAGGTTTAATAGCTTGCCTTAGATTACATAAACTTGTAAGACAGAATTAAAATTTGGGAGATCATCTCAAATTCAGTAGTCTTTCCAATCTATCACAACGTCTTTTGTGAGTCCCCTTAGGCCCAAAGGTTTGCAGTTTTCTTGACTTGAGACTCATCCCAGAAACCCAGAATGCTTTTCTACTTGCATAGTCATAATAGATTTTTTTTTAAAGGGACAATTCAACAAGTGAATTAAAATGTCCCTTAATTCCCACAAAGTGCCACGTTTTTCATTTTCATGGTAGTTTACCTTTTATGGTAACATCCTCTCATAGCTGCCCCACTGCATCCTGGGTCGTCTCTAGTCATCCTGATCATTATCTTACCACTGGACCCAAATGACTTTGGAGGAGAAAGTAAGGCTGGTGACTTTACACAACCCTCCCTCACTTAAATTCAGTTCACTCGCATGACATGGCAACACCTCTCACGACATCATGGTCTTCTATGGGGAGGACAGATGACTTCCTCTCATAGCCATTAGAAGGCCCTGTGCTCTCAGAAGCACACTTAACTAGTTGTTGTGTTGGTCCTTCATTGCCAAAGAAGACCATGCCATCACAGAAATGATGACATGACTTGCACTTGACTTTGCGTGAGGGAGAGCTGTGCAGGTCACCAGTCTCACTTGTCCTCCAGAGCCATCTGAATCCAGTGACCTTATATTCCCCAGGTTGACTGGAGATGGCCCAGGATGCACTGGGATTCCTTGGCCCTTTTAGAACAAGGTCTATGCAGGTACTCACTTAGGGTGAGGTAATGCACATTCATTGAATAAGCCTGTTTAAGAAGTAGTCATGGCTCCTTTAATGAAGTAAAGAAAAGAAAGACATCAGGCTGGGAGGGAAACATCAACTGTTACTATTGATAATCACTCTGAAGCCAGGAGGGTCCAGAGATGAACTTAAAGGATTACTATCCTGGTCTTCCTGGGGTTATAACTCTCCTGCTGGAGCTCATGGGTCACAATCACTTTTCATGAAATCTGGGATATCCTTTAATTGCAGTTTTTCCCAATTCAAGGATCAGTGTCTCCTTGGAGGAGTGACAAACCTTCCAGACCTGACACGCTCATTGAAGGTCTAATATTCTCTTATCAAACCACAATGAAGTCTTGAGTAGAGCGCCTACACTTTCAGGTGATCAAAGATTCTAATATTCTGTTTGATCAAATCAAGAACAAACAAATGTCACTCAAGGGAACAATCCCCTCTGGGAACTGACAAGGGCTCATAATGGATTTCTTATTTACTCTTCTTAAGTACTTTCATCGGGAAAGTTGCATCACCCAAGACTGTTAGCTACCTTCTCCAATTACTAGACCCATCTCAGACTGGGCTAACTAGCAGGAAACCACCAACTGAGATTGCACTGTCTCTCTTGCTCTATCTTCTACCCCAAGAATGGTGTGTGAGATTTCAGAAAGAAGCTTATAATTTGGCTCAGAAGAGATACATAAATCCCAAGACATAACTCAGGAGTGCTGCTGATGGCTAGGCACTTTTTTAGATGAAAGACTTCCAAATAATAGGGAAAGGAAAAGTTCCTCATTGGGATCTTTTGTTTGGTATAGCATCAGAGCTGGACATAAGGACACTATAAGTTTCTGAATGTTCCCTATAGTTGAGAAGGAATGTTTCCTGGAGGAGTGGTCTAACTTGGACATTATCATCATCAGAGAGCCTTGGAAGTGTATGGTGAGAAGGAGTGGCAGAAAGGAACATAGGAGTACCCTCTGGAGAAGTATAGAGAAGTTAAAGGATACAACTCTGCAGAACAGCAGACAAATAATGCCATGTGCTGAAAACCAAAGATGACCAACAGCAAATATAAAGGTTTGGAGTATTGAAACACTTCCTGACGAGATCTTGAGACCCTAAATGCAAGATGTGTTCTGAGGAGTTGCTCTGGAGAACAGCAGTTAGGGGTAGGTAAATAAGTGAGGTTACATCGGTTTCTTCAGGAAGAAATGTTCAATGAAAGGCATTATAAGCTCAAGGGGTCTCAAACCCACTGGTGAGTTAGGGAGGTGTCTACCCCAAGCGTGTGAAGACATCCCCTAGTAGAATGAGTGGATGAGAACAATTTGTGCCAACACCCATGAAGGCAGCCGAAACAGGCGACGAAGAACACTCAGAGCTTGGTTAAACATCAAAGATTCCGAAGTCATTCACTGCATCCCGAGCCATCACCAGTCATCTTAATTCTGTTCTGCCACTGGACTGTGATGACTGGAGGAGAGAGTGAGGCTGACGACTTCAGGCAGCTCTGCCTCATTTAAGTCCAATTTACGCACGAATCGAAAGGACTCTGACAGAGACTCTCTTTATTTTGATTGACATATCAAAAAAACAAAAGAAACCTGTTCATTTTTTGAACCTTGTGACCTACATGCTTGCAAGGAGAATTGACAATATACTAAGTTGTGTCCGATAAGAAGTGCTCAGATTGTCTGGCTGGATGCAATGATAGAGAGAGGTGAAAAATTCCCTTCCCCTACACTCCTCCCAGTCCTTTTTGCACTATTAAGACAGGGGTGACAACAAATGGAAGTCATCGATTACTTTGTTTCGAAAATAATAATTATTATCACTTTAGTAAATATTATTACTGTTATTACTGTTTTCTGTTTACCTTATAGAAATGTTGAAAGGATGAAATTAAATAACCTGCATGAAAGCTCTATAAAGCAGTATGTCAATATAGACTATTATCATCATTATAGCATGTAAGAATGTCATAGTGGATAGAAGATCTTCCTTTTTTGGAATACTTGATCTCAAGTTTACCTCAGACACATAATGACTGTATGATCAAGAGCCAGTAACTCAACCTCTCAGTGCCCTCAGGTGGCCCTCTAAGAACATAAGTTATGGAAAGTGGTCTATTTGTGTTGATGGAGGGAATTTCAGGACAGGAATGTGCCATATGGATGAAGTCATGCTTCTGACACAAAAATTGTCATATTACTAACTATGCCACAATTTTGTAACATCTCCAAGTTCTTTTTATAGTGATTTTTATTACATTAGTTACTGTTGTTATTTTCTCCTTTTAAAAATGTGTTGTCTCATGGTCATAAAACATTTAAGCAAAATGGAAAGAATCGGCAACTTATTTGGCGGCATGTTCAGAACAATGAACTCATCTATGTTATTTTTATATTCCATTTCAACTTGGCCAATTGCCATAGGACATAAGAAATTGTTATTGCTTAGAGCTGTGTTTTCCTCTTAAGCACCACCCAAGCAAATGATAGATAGGGGCATCTGGTTCCCATTTCAAACTGTGAATAAAACTGTATCATGGTTTACATAGCTTGAACTAATTAATGCTTCAGTTGGTGTGCAGTCAACATTTTAGAGAGGTTTTTTTTTGTCGTCATTGTTTTATTTTAGTTAAGCTCTTGGTAAAAGCTGGAACCCTTGGGAATGATCTTTCCAGGACTTCAATGAAAGCAGGGCCTGAGGGTTGAGAATCCAACATTTGTAAAAAAAAAAAATCGTTTCTTGGTTAACTCCTGTGAATCTGGTTACCATGGATTACAGCTGTTTCTTATGGAGGCACAGTTCTGTTAAGGAAAAAAATATCTCTTAAAAAAGCTTTCTATCTGTAAAATTTCTATTGCCATTGTCCAACAGTTTGACCGAGCTACCTTGGGTGAAAGTTTAGTTTATGGAGAAAGGAATGTTGAGCACAGATTACCTGTCTTTTTGTTCCCTAAGCCCACTGGTTATAATTTAAGTTTGCAAGATTAAAGATAAGTGAGAGGCAATGTGGTACAGTGGAAAGTACACTGGATCAAGAATAAGTAGATTTGAGTTTATATCCTGTTTCTGACACTTACTAGCTAAATGATTTTGGGCAAACAGCCTCACTGAGCATCAGTCTCCTCATCTGTAAAGTGGGTACAATAGTCCTTGCACTATTCCATAATGCTGACATAAGGAAAGGAATTTATAAATCTTAAAGTACTTTTGAAACATCATCTATTTCTATTAGTATCCTTTTTTTTGTAACCTATTATCTCATGAGTATGGGAAACTCCCAATGTAGAAGGTCCCTCTACCAGAGGAAATGAACAAATTGTTTTGCAATTTATAAGATTGTTACTTTTTCAGGATCACAAAATCTGTAATGTGTCAGAGGTGGAATTTGAAACTAAGTCTTCCTAAATTCCTAGGTAGCCTCTTAGGCCAGCCCTCTCCTGTTACATGTGTTTAGATATCGCATCATGTTTAATTTACAACCTCTCAATATGTGCTGGCTGAATTGAAGTTAGGGTATTCTTGGAAGTATACATGAGTGTTGGGGCTTACTAAACTCTTGATTTCATTCTTAGCCTGGTTCTCTATATTTATTAATTTGAAAAATAAAGGGATTGGATGGATAGCTTCTGAACTGCTTTGTTTAAATGCTATTTTCCTTAGGCGGGGCAGCAAGGTGATGCTGTGGATAGAGCACCAGTGTAGGAGTCAGGAGGACCTGAGTTCAAATGTCACCTCAGACACTTGACTCTCACTAGCTGTGTGACCATGGGCGAGTCACTTAACCCCAATTGCCTCACCCTGGATCATCTCCAGTCATCCTGATGAATATCTGGTCGCTGGCTTCAGATGGTTCTGGAGGAGAAGTGAAGCTGGTGACCTGCACAGTCCTCCCTCACTCAAAACAAATTCAAGTTCAAGTCATGTCATTATTTCTTTGATGGCATGGTCTTCTTCGGCAACGAAGAACACACATTCTCCTTAGAAGACCTAGCTCAGGGGTGAGGAACTTGCAACCTCAAATATGGCCCAAATTAGATACAGTCAAAACACAGCACTTGAGAATGTAAAGGGTCACATGTAGCCTCAAGACTACAGCATCCCCACCCCTGAATTAACTCAAAAAACCATCTCTCTTACTTTCCTTTCCTTAATTGCCTCCATATTCATTGACTTCATCCTTACTCCCCTCTGTACCTTTATAGCACTTTGACATTATGGTATTCACTTGGCATTTCACACATACTATTTCTTTTTTAGCCTTTTAAAAATGAATTTTGTATTTTATTTTTCTCTGATTACATGTAAAAAGAATTTTAACTTTTTTTATAAATCTTGAGTTCCAGTTCTCTCCTTTACTCCTTTCTCTCCCCCCTTCATCAAGAAGGCAAGCAATATGCATGTGTACTTATGCCAAATATATGTCATGTTGTGAAAAAAAATAGGCAAATAAAAACAAGAAAAATAAAAAATAAAGAAAAAATATGCTTTGATCTGCATTCAAACTCCCACCAGTTATTTCACTGGAAATGGATAGCTTTTTCCATCAAAAGTCCTTCAAAATTGTCTTGGATCATTTCACTACTGAGAACAGCTAGGTTATTTATAGTTGAACATCATACAATATTGCTATTACTTATTACTGTATACAATGTTGTCCAGTTCTGCTCATTTCACTTTTTATCAGTTCAACACATTCTATTTCAAACTGTTGCTTATATTTGTCTTTCTTCCTAACTGGAATGAAGCCTCCACAAGTCAAAGACCATGCCTCACACATCTCTATTGCTCACAGCCTTTTTCAGAGAGAGTTCATATCATGTACTCTCACTGTGATACCAATGTGGAGAATTCCATCGTTTTGGGTTCTAGTACAGATGTCTTCTCTAGAGTTCGAGTCCTCCTCTAGTAATTCAAACTAGGTAACCCTGTGAGTTTTGAATTTAAACTTAATGGTGACAATGAATTTGCCTCAACTTTGTAGAGCTTACTGTTTATAGCCTATGTGTAGTTCTTTTTCTCTGACTTTATATTTCCCCATCTAAATGTGATGCAGACTTGTAGAATATTAAAGTTGGAAGAATCAATCTTCTGATCCTAATCAATAGTTGATGATGGAGTCTTGAGCCTCAGAGATCATCCAGGCAACAATATCATAGTTAGAAAGCATCTTGGGGCCATCTAGTCAAATCTATGGCTAAACCAATATCCCTTCCATAATGAGTCCTTCAAATGGTCTTCCTGCCTTTGCTTAAAGACCTACATATGCTAAAGGAGAACTCTATTGAGGTAACCCATTCTGGATATATCTAATTCTTAGCTACTCTTCCTTACATTGAGACTAAATCTTCCTCTCTGTAACTTTTACCCACTGTTCTTCTATCTGGTCTCTGAGGCCAAATTTAATTGTCAATTAATTTGACAAGCATTTTTTTATTCCCCACTAAATAGTATTTTATTTTTCAATTATATGCAAAGATTGTTTTCAACATTCACTTTTATAAAATTTTGAGTTCAAATTTCTTTTCTTGTTCTGTCATTGGCCCCATCTCCCCTCCCCAAGATGGCATGCAATCTGATATAGGTTATGTATGTACAATCATATTAAATATCTTTCCACATGTGTTGTGTTCATCCTTCATTTTCGAAGAGGACCATGACAGCAGAGAAATGATGACATGACTTTGTACTTGGTGTGCAAGGTCGCCAGCCTCACTTTCTCCTCCTGAGTCATGTGGATCCACATGAATTATGTTGTGAAAGAAGAATCAGAACAAAGGGAAAAAAACCCATGAGAATGAAAAGAAAAAAGAAAATGCTTAGATCAGCATTCAGACTTCATAGTTCTTTCTCTGGATATGGGTAGCATTTTCCATCATGAGTTTTTGGCATTGTTTTAGATCATTGTATTGCTGAGAAGGACTAAGTCTATCAAAGCTGGTCATTGCACAATGTGACTGTTATTGTACACAATGTTCTCCTGGTTCTGCTCACTTCACTCAGCATCAGTTCATGTAAGTCTTTCCAGGTTTTTCTGAAATCTGCCTGCTCGTCATTTCTTATTAAACAATAGTATTTCATTACATTTGTATACCACAACTTTTGACAAGCAATCATTGAGCAACTACTTTGAGAAAGCGCTGTGATAAATGCTAAGAGAAAATTGAAACAGTGTCTGCCTCAGAGAAGTTATGAAATTCTACTGGCAAAACAAGTTAAATACCTGTTTCATATGATAGTCCTTCAAATACTTAAAAACAGATGTCAATCTTAGAGTAATAGAGATAAAGGAATGAAAGGGATTAAGGAGGAAGTGGAGGCTCGAAGTGAGGAAGACCCTAATTACCCATCCATGGGAAGCTAGTCAAGGAGAGATTGAATAGGAATGTTTCCTTTATTAGATTTATCCTGCCCATGCTCTTATCCTGCGTTAGCTTTAGGTCTTAATGTAGAAGTTGAGTCTATGGGTAATAAATTTGCATGGGGCAGTTAGATAATGCAAGTCAGATGAATCTTTCTGAGTTTAAATCTGGCCTCAGACACTTACTAGCTATGTGGCCTTGAGGAAATTTCTTAATTCTGTTTGCCTCAGTTTCCTCATCTGTAAAATGAGCTGGAGAATAAAATGACAAACCACTCCAGTATCTTTATCAAGAAAACTCCAAATGGAGTTAGTAAGACTTGGACACAACTGAAATGACTCAACGACAAAACATATAGATTCTCCTTTTTAATGGGAAAAATTAATTTGCCTAGAGCAGGGGTGGGGAAACTGCAGGCTTTGTGGGCACATGTAGCCCTCTTGCTCTTCAAGTGAAGCCCTTTGACAGAATCCAAACTTCACAGAACAAATCCTTTCATTGAGATTTATTTTATTTGAGAACTGAGAAGGGTCACATGTGCCCTCAAGGCTGCAGGTTCCCTACCTGTTGCCTACACTGAATCTCAGCTTGGGTGAAAGTATAGTATACTCTCTATATATACTCTACTCTTGTAGAGTCTTCTTCTGACATCTCAAATTATGTCAAATCATGGACAATGTCTTCCACTCTTTAAAGTGAAAGACAAAGACCTTAGTAGAGGGTCATAGATATCTTCATGTTTTGATATCATTTGGCTATACAAAATAAAGCTTCAAGTCATGAACTTGGCATATATCAGACAAAGTAATTTAAGAGTTTCATAGGTCTGCACTGTGGAAGTGATACTTTTAGGGTTCTAATATAGCCTTATGCCTTCAAACACTATGGAAAACTGGTATTGCTACAAAGTACAGGAGACTATTCCATTAATTTCCCTATTGGAATTCTCTACATTAAGAGGGAAAGGGAGATTGGTGGAAATTTTGTGGTTTACTGTTTCTTATTTTACACAGCTGCCTACACCATGAATGTGATGACATATTTATGCTGTGTAAGATATGTGTGCCCATGTAAGACATGCATGTCTACCCAGGCTGTCTGAATTTATAGATGTGGCAACTGAGAGGCATGGATAGATGTAGTGTGAGATTTGATCTCTCTCTCCAGAAAGGAGAAGAGTCTATATTACTACCAGCATGCTACACAGGGAGAGTGTTAATGGAAAGGAGAAACATACCCTTTTCTCTAGTCTCTGATACAAGTACTAGATTAGAATCACATCAATCTGTTTGATTAAATGTTACTTGTCTAGGGGTGGGATTTTTAAGAGTTCAGAAAGAAAGTCACCTTCTTGGTCTCTCTTAAGGGGGAAGATAGTTTACATGTATTGGCTTAACTCCTTCCCACAAAACATTAGTTACACAAAAGACCATTGCAAATAATGAATGGCAGGTAAAACCATAATAGTAATCCAAGCATAATAGTAATTAGAAACTGGAGAAGTTAGACATATTAAAATACATCAGAATATACACAAGTGAATGAGCTCTTTAGATGAGAACAAGATGGAATCACAGCTTAACCAAAAGGATGAACTGGCTGGCATCTAAAAAGTTCTTTTTCTAAAGTGTCTGGGGAGGCAAGATAGAAATCAGGAACATGTTGAGGAGCCAGTTTTTGCTACGTATCTGAAGTAATAAAGGTATTTTAATGTGTCTTTCTCTTAAGGAAAATCTGCAACCATGAATGTTTGTGTTCTAAGAAATTTAGGGGAGAGGAAGGGATATATTATGTAATGTAAAAACAAAAGTTTTCAATACAAATAAATTTTAAAAAGATTACTAGTACTCATTAAGATTTTTTTAAAGAAAGGAGTTATTTTAACTAAAATACTAGAGTATGCATGAACAACTTAGATAATTCTTCAATAGATCTGTGATGTCATCACTGTGGGTGCTCCCTCCATTGGTGCAGAAGAAAACTCATCTACTCTTTCTCATATTGTGTGACTCTTGTCCATGCTCACCCATAAATTCTCTGCAGGCTCTTTACTCAATGTGTGTGTAGCCTTCCCTCTAGGTTTTCTTAACATTCCATGAGTGCCAGTGTGGCAGTCAGGCTGTGTCCATCAATTATCCCTTGCAGTTGCTGCACGTCTGGCCTGCCTCATTTTCTAGTTGCTATTAACATATTGCAGCATATGCAAGCAAAAACACGTTATTTATAAGAAGATAGGATATAAATTTAAAGGTACTTGAATCCAAAAGGGAAAGACTTGCATAGATATATTGTTTGGCAGCTGCTTTTCACACAAATGTGGAATAGTGAGCTCAGCTGTATAGTCTCTGGAATGTCTGCCATGAAGCACAGGATGTGCTCTTGGAACAGGAAATTTATGTCTATGGAAACCATTCGATATCTCTTCTTGAAACAGGTATTCCTAGGGCTCTGCTTTCATAATGAAAAAGAAATGCCAGTTTAATAATTCCAAATGCATTCAAACCCCACACTCATGTTCCTCCATGGCTATTTATTTACAATCATAAAAGGGGGATGGATGGTAGAAGTCCAGTGGGGGGCAGGGAGGATGGGAGTAGAGAAGAAAAATTTTAAAAAAAGAAGGAAATCTGCTTCACACAACAAGAGTATTCTTCCTTATCTCCAAGCCCTGTCTCCTAATTACCTCTTTCCATTCTCCCCTCCTGAACATGGAATTTCTGAGGCAATGCTGGAGTTCAGCGGCTGCCACATAATGGGGAGCTCAGTCTAGCATGAAATCAGAATAGCTCTTTGTTTGGGGAGGATTGTAGAGTGGACAAAGAACAAGAAGTATTTGGGGAGGAAGGATCTGACACTGCTCCACTAGGACCAGATTCACAGTCCCTCACAGACTGTTTCCACTTCTGTTGTCCATAGAACTATGATAAAGGAAAAGACTAAAGTGGCTAACCTTGGGACAGCTTTAGAGTTTACAGAGTTCACAGAATGTCAAAACTGGAAGGGACCTTCGGGATCACATGGCTCCATCCATTCATGTTACAGATGAAGAAACTAGGGGGCAAGGAGAAGTCACTTGCCTGAGGCCATTGTAATCTGCTGTGGAGCATGTAGATGCCTTCAAAGGGCCTTTCCAGCTCTAAATCTAGGATTTTAGGAGCCCACATACATATATATACACATATATATTCATGCAGATTTCTATCTATTTACATTTATATTACATTTCTACACATGTACATACATATAATCTTCCTAATAAGACAAATTAACTTTTCCCATCACAACTAATACTATCATACTACAGCATCTTACTATACATATGTTGTTCATCCTTTGTTTTTGAGGAAGACCAATGACACCATGGGGTGACGACTTGCTTGTGGGTTGGAGGTGTGAAATAAAATTAATCGCTTGAGAATTTCATATTTTTATAATATTTGGGGAATATTTGTATAGCACCTTATCGGCTAGGGGGAAGGGAAGAAGCATTTATTAAATGCCTACTGTGTGCCAGGCACTGTGCTAAGCACTTGATAAATATTTCACTGGATCCTCATAACAACTCTAGGAGTCTAGTATAAACTCCATTTTACAGATGAGGAAGCTGAGGGAAACGGAGACTAAGTGACTTGCCTAGGGTCAGACAGTTAGGAAATGTTTAAGGCTGAATTTAAATTCAGGTCCTCCTGGAAACAGGCCCAGCATTCTATATGATGTGTCACCAACCTTCCTAGGCATCGAGTATAATAACCCCTTGTTAGCAAGGAGGATGATGTGATATGTATGTATATACACATATGTATGCATGCATGTATATATACACATATATATTTGTTATATGTCATTTATATATTAGATATATCACATGTGTGATATATCATTTATTTCTTTTATATATCTGTTATTTATATTTATCACATATATGTAATATATATGTATGTGTGTATGTATGTGTGTGTATATATATATACATATATATGTATATTTATGCTTTGTTTTTTGTTATTTTTTTTCCCAGATGAAAAAAGAAACTGAAGACTCATGGAAGGGAAAAGATGGTTCAAGACAAATGGAAATGCTGGAACTTTTGACTTCTGGGGAGAGGAAAAGGCCCCTAGGAGGTTCAGAACCATGCTGATTGCAAGTAAAGGGCGCTTCTACCCTGAGAATGATGCTAAGAGAAGCAGTTGGAGCCTTGTTTGCTTTACTAATCCACTTAAGCAGTGATCTCCCTGCAGGGAATTTTACAGCTTCCCTAATTCTTGGTGCTACTGCAATCTCTAGTTCCTCCTTCCTCCAACTTCATCACCATACCTGGTGAATTGGCATTGTTTACCTTGGAAGTTTCTTTCTCTCAGTTTTGTTTCCAGATAAAGATAAGCTGATTTTCATTGTATTCTGAGTGTGTTTGTCATCAAGGCATGGATCATGTATACTGGGAAGAATGAAATTGAACTCATGTCAATAACCTTAGACTTAACTATGAGCCTATATCCATTCTCTCTGTTCACCTCTGTCTCCCTCTCTCTGTCTATTTCTCTCTGGCTCTTTCTTTGTCTCTCTCTCTGACTCTTTGTCTCTTAACACAAAGAAGGATCTCATTTAAATATTTAACTTGGTTTCAATTTGGTTTAGAAAGTCCAGGTGATCTTGTTAAAATATTCACCAAGGTTATACAATCTACACAAAAACAACAATTACTGCTACTACTCAATCCAAGTTATTTAATAATCCCTAGATTAGAATGAGAGTTGGGTTTGGGCACCAATTTACTCCAGTGAGATTTGTTGTGTTACTGTGCATAAGAGATTCACATAATCATAAAACAAATGGATCCATGTAATAGAGAGCAGAATTTTTTTTTATATTTAAAAAAAGCAATCCCTTAGATATATATCTATGCAGTTTCTTACTTTGTCTTTGTCTTCCCCTGGTAGCAGCTTTGATTGGGATCCTCAGTATCTGTCTGTGCCTAAAGTTTTAAATATAAATGTAAGTTTTTAAGGAATAGAATTTCTTAATGTCATCTATGATAGTAATAGTAATTATAATAGTAATAGTAATATTAAATTATAATAGTAATAGTAAATTATAGTTCCAGGTACTGCACTAAGTGTTTTGTAAATATTATCTCATTTAATCCTTACAACAACCCTGAAATGTAGACACTATCATTCTTCTCATCTTACGGTAGAGGAAAGCAAGGCAAACAGACTTCCTCAAAGTCCACCATCTGGTATCTGAGTGATCTAATAAACATGACAATATTTTATAAAACATAGTTCTTCAAACAAGTTAAGAGAAAAGAAGATGCTTTAGGTAGATTCTGTGATGGGTGCTTTTATAAGGTAGAAAATTTTACCTACTAGACTACTAAAGGAAAGGAGGAGCACTCACTCCCTCTTCTGGCCCCTACCCTTGGAATATGAACATCATCAACTTTGACTTTTCTCTTTCCATCAGGTGGCATCTACTTTTTAGTAGTTACTCTCAATTTCACCTCTGTACATTGTAAGGTGGAGGGGAGGAGTGGGCCAAAGTAGAGTAGAACCTCATTCAACAGCATTCAGCATTACTCAGCAAAACAGCATCTCCTAAGGGAGGAGATCTGCCCGTGACTGTCCTACTTTGGGAGGTATAAGATAGGAAATGAATAAAAATAAAATACCCTCTCATTTAGCTTCTGTTCTCCCAACTAGGTCATTCTGGTAAATTTCAGGCAGAACACTCCTGCTATGCCAACAGAGAGCAGACTCTCATAGCTCCTGCCAAGCTGGAAAGGCTTCTAGGATCTTAGTCGACCTCTCTATTACCTTCAGAGTCAAACATAAATTCCTCAATTAACTTTTAAAGCCCTTCAGCCAGGGTTGGGAGTGGGGGAAGCCAAGATGGCAGGGAAAAAAAAAAGCATAAAAAAGGAACCTGGTTCCTTCCTACCTTTCCACCCTTTGCTTCTCCTCCTAACATTCTATGAGCCAACAATTGACTTTGTTGCTGTTTCTCAAGCATGACACTCCATCTCCCATCTCCCAACATCTGGGTTATTCTCACTGGTTGTCCCTCATCTTTGAAATGCTCCCCTTTCTCACTCCTACCTCCTGGATTCCCTAGCTTCTTTCCTCAAGACTCTCAGATGCTATCTTCTGTAGGAGGCTACTACTTGCCTCCACCCTACCAAATCTGATATGTTTTTGTTTTGAGATTATCTCTCATTTACCTTGTATATATTATACATATATATGTACATACACACATATGAACATATACATATATACACATACATGTGTATACATGTGTGTATGTATATATACATATGTGTGTATATCTATCTATATCTATATATCTATGTATCTATACATAGTTGCTTGTAGGCTGTTTCCCTCATTACAATGTAAACTTCTTGAAGGCAAGGGCCATGTTTTTGGCCTTTCTTTGTATCCCAAGTACTTAGCATGGTGCCTGTCAAATAGTAAGTACTCAATCAATACTAACCATTGTTGTTGTCATCAGAGTGCCAGTTTAGGTAAATTCAGAGAGGTTCATTGTTAGAAGGTTGGCCACTAGGTAACAATTTTTAATTTTTGGTCTTAACAACCTATAAAGTTGTTAACAAGTTATAAAGGTATAAATTAAAAACTTACAAACTTATAAAGTCTACTATGGAGTAAACAGGTAGTTGTCTCAGTATAGCCACGTTGATAAAAGTCAAGGCTCTTTGGCAATAGGTTAAAGAAATACTTTCCTTACACTAAGTAATGAGGGTGAAGTAGACAGGAATAAAAAAAAAAAGTCCTAGAGAAAGACATCTCTCTAAGAAATAAAAAGAGGCCATTGTCCTTTTCATTGAATATTAGGAACTAGGCTGATGCCCTGAAGCTAGGTATCCCTGGATACATGGAACAAATACTTCAGCAAATCTGTGATCTCATAGATTTCGGTATTGTCTCCCTTGGAAGAGATGGCCACCCACATACATAATTTTCTCCATTAGGATTCTTGCTTATGTTGATCCCAGAAATCTACTGTAGTGGGTCCACTCAGTGTATTCTGTATGTATGTATATGTGTTAATGTATGTTCATACAAGCTCTCTGTGTCTTAATATATGTATATTCATGTTACATAGTTATTATATACTAATTATATGTGTGTACATAGACACACATGTATATATATGTGTGTGTATATTATGCACAATATTTATATTCTATATATAATTGTATATGTTGTCTTCTCTAATAGAATGTAAGTGCCTTGAGGAACTGTTTTATTTTTTAATTTGTAAGCCTAGCACTGTTACTCTCACATGGTAGGCAGGCAAGCCAGCATAGCTAAAACAGCAAGGTACCTTGAGGGAGACACAGGAAGAGACATGTACTAGATGAGTCCAACCAGCAGCATCATTCCCATAACCACATTTCCTAAAAATCTGAAGGAGACAGCCCAGGAATCTGAACCAGGAGAACTGAAATGCACCCCCCATCTTCAGACCACCAGCCCTTCTTCCAGGCTAGACCCTAATGCCCGCACTGAGGAACGTTTTTGGAGAAGGAGCCCACCTACCTCATCACCACTGTCCAATCACCACCTACAAGTAGGCAAGCTCAAGAACATCATTCCCCAGAACACTAGTCCTGCTTCTTGCACAGCTCCTAAAGGCATCTACCCAATAAACAACCCCTGTGGGGATCTGACCTGGTAAGTCCTTCCGCCCAGCTACTAAAGACCCGATAGAAAGTCCTGGTCACCAAAGTCCTTGGAATTATCAAATGCTTTAATGTTAAAGACAAATACGATTTTATCAGTGGAAATGGTGCACCCCAAAGACAATAAGAACTTTCTATTTGACTTGCAGCTGAAACCTCCCAATGTATTGTCTCATTCATTAGAATGTCAACTCCTTGGGATCAGAGAATGCCTTCCTGTTTCTATCCTTAGTGCTTAGAACACAGTGAGCATTTTATTAAGTGATTTTTCATTTATTTATTCATACATCGTTTAGATTGATTTTGATTTGTAATATGGTATACTACGATTCACAAAAAGGGTAGCTAGGTGTTGTTGCAGATAGAGTGCCAGGAATCAGGAAGAATGGGTTTAAATCCAGTCTCAGATACTGTCTCTCTGTCTCTCTCTCTCTGTCTCTCTCTCTCTCTCTCATGGTAAGTAGTATTTTATTTTTCTTAATTACATATAAAGATAGTTTTCACAATTCATTTTTATAAAAATTTGAGTTCCAAATTTTTTCCCTCTTTCCCTTCCCTCCCCTGATCCCAGGACTGCAAGCAACACGTACAATCATGGCAACATATTTCCATATTAGTCACCTAGTAAAAGAAGAGACAGAGCAAGAGGGAAAAGCCTCACAGAACAAAAGAGAAGTGAAAATGACATGCTTCAATCTGCATTTAGACTCTACAATTCTTTCTTTGAAGGTGGCTAGCATTTTCTCTCATGAGTCTTTTGGAATTGTCTTGAATCATTGTATTTCTGAGAAGAGCTAAGTCTATTATAGTGGACCATTGCACAGTGTCTCTATTACTGTATGTACAATATTCTCTCTTGGTTCTGCTCCCATCACTCAGCATCAATTCATGTAAATTTTTTCAGGTTCTTCTGAAATCCACATGCCCATCATTTCTTACAGCACAATAGCATTCTCTTACATTTCTATACCACAGCTGGTTCAGCCATTCCCCAATTGATGGGCATTCCCTAAATTTCCAATTCTTTACCACCACAAAAAGAGCTGCTTTAAATATTTTCATACATGTGGGTGCTTTTCCCTTTGGTAATGATCTCTTTCAGATACAGACTTAGTAGTGGTAATGCTGGATCAGAGGGTGTGCAGAGTTTGATTGCCTTTTAGGCAGAGTTCCAAATTGCTCTCCAGAATGGTTGCATTAGTTCACAACTCCATCGTGTCCCAATTTTCCCCCACATTCACCAACATGTATCATTTTCCTTTTCTGTCATATTAGCTAATCTGATAGTGTGAGGTGGTACCTTGGAGTTGCTTCAATTTGCATTTCTCTAATCAGTAGTGATTTAGAGAATTTTTTTCATATGACTATAGTTTTATTTCTTCATCTAAAAGATGCCTCTTCATACCCTTTGACCATTTATTAGTTTGGAAATGACTTGCATTCTTATAAATTTGACACAGGTATGTATATATTTGAGAAATGAGACTTTTATCAGAAATGTTTGCTGTAAAAATTGTTTTCCAATCTTTCTGCTTTCCTTCTGATCTTGATTATATTGGCTTTGTTTGAACAAAGTCTTTTTAATTTAATGTAATCAAAATTACCCATTTTGCATTTCATAATGTCCTGTATCTCTTGTTTGGTTATACCTTCTCCCTTCTCCAAAGATCTGACAGGTAAACTATTCCTTTGACTTCTAATTTGCTTATGGTATCAACTTTTATATCTAAACCATGTACCCATTTTGACTTTATCTTGGTATATACTGTGTGAGATGTTGGCCTGTGTCTAATTTCTGCCATGCTGTTCTCTAGTTTTCCCAGCAGTTTTTTATCAAATAGTGAGTTTTTATGCCAGAAACTGGAGTCCTTGGGTTTATCAAGGAAAAGACTATAATCTAAAATGACTACAGTCATTTACTACTGCGTCTTGTGTACCTAATCTATTCAACTGATTTAGCACTGTTTCTTAGCTAGTACCAAATGCTTTTGATGATTATTGCTTTATAATATAGTTTTAGATCTAGTACACCTTCTGGACCACCTTCCTTTGGAATTTTTCATTAGCTCCCCTAATATTCTTGACTTTTTGTCCTTTCAGATGAATTTTGTTATTACTTTTTCTAACTCTATAAAATAATTTTGATAGTTTGATTAGTATGGCACTGAGTAAGTAAATTACTTTGTCATTTTTATTGTATTACTTTGGCCTATCCATGAACAAGTGATATTTTTCCAGTTGTTTAGATATGACTTTATTTGTATGAAGGATGCTTTGTAATTGTGTTCCTGGGTTTGTCTTGGCAGGTATTTTATATTTTATAATGTCTCCAGTTATTTTAAATGGAACTTCTCTATCTCTTGCTGCTGAGCTTTGTTGGAAATACATACAAATGCTGATCATTTATGTGGGTTGATCTTACAACTTGCAACTTTGCTAAAACTGTTAATTATTTCAAGTATTTTAGTTGATTCTCTAGGATTCTCTAAATATATCATCATATTATTTGCAAAGAGTGTTATTTTGTCTCTTCATTTTTTATTTTAATTCCTTTTACTTCTTTTATTGCTAAAGCTAAAATTTCTTGTTGTATGTTTTTCCTTCGTTCTTAAAGAGGACCATGACATCACAGACAATGACATGGCTTGCAGTTGACTTTTATTTGAGCGAGGTAGGGCTGTGCAAGGTCACCAACCTCATTTTCTTTTTCTGAGTCATCTGGGTCCAGTGGTCTGATACTCCTTAAAACAAGTGAAGATGGCCCAGCATGCAATTTGAGACCCTGGCTCTTTCAACCTAAAAGTCTTATCACATTTTCATTTTGAGTGTGATATACCCATTCAATGAATAGCCTTCTTTAAGTTATTCAAGGGATGGTCCCTTTAATAAAAACAAATCAAATTGAGGGGAGTGAAGAACCTCAGGGTTCCTAGGTAAAAGAGAAACAATGACTATTTAGTTATTACATTCACTCTGTGCTAGGTGGGTGGGGATTTATCCAGTCTATGAACTCCAGAGTGAATTGGACTTAAGGCTTGATCTTTGGGCAATAAATGTAGTCAGCAAACACAAAGAAAAAAAAGGCAGCTTTTGATCATGAAGTTTACCTGCAGAACACCAGAGGAGAGGAGAGGAGAGGAGAAAAGAAGAGAGGAGAGAAGAGGAGAGGAGGGGAGAGGAGAGGAGATGTTACTCACTCGCAGGTTGTGTTGCTCAAAGATCAAGCTTAAATTTCTACTACAATATTGAATAAGAGTGGTCATAAGGGGTATTTTTGCTTCACCCTGATCTTATTGGGATAGTTTCTGGTTTTGCATATAATGCTTGCCAATGACTTTAGATAGATAGTGCTTCTTTATCATTTTAAGGAAAGCTCCATTTATTCCTATGCTCTCTAGTGCTTTTACTAGGAATGGGTGCTATATTTTGTCAAGAAGCATTTTCTGCATCTATTGAGATAATCATGTGATTTCTGTTGGTTTTGTTATTGATATGGTCAATTATGCTAATAGTTTTACTAATTTTGAACTAATCCTGCATTCCTGGCATATATTCCACTTGGTTGTAGTGTAATATTCTTGTGATAAATTGCTCTAATCTTTTTGCTAATATTTTACTCACAGTTTTTGCATCAATATTCATTAAAGAAATTGATCTATAGTTTTTTTTTCTCTGTTTTGGCTCTTCCTGATTTAGCTACCAACACCAAATTTGCATCATAAAAGGAATTTGATAGGACTCTACCCATTTCTCCAAGTAGTTTACATAGTTTTGGAATTAATTTTTCTTTAAATATTTGGTGGAATTCACTTATAAATCAATCTGGCCCCCTGGAGATTTTTTCTTGATGGCTTGTTCAATTTCTTTTTTTTAAATTGAATTATTTAAGTATTTTATTTCCTCTTCTGTTAATATGGGCAATTTATATTTTTGTAAATATTCATCTATTTCCCTTAGATTGTCAGATTTACTGGCATACAGCTGGACAAAATAACTCCTCTTTATTGCTTTAATTTCCTCTTCATTGGTATGGAATTCACCCTTTTCATTTTTGATGCTGATAATTTGGTTTTTTTCTTTCTTTTTAAAAATCAAATTAACCAAAGATTTATCTATTTTATTGCTTTTTAAAAATGAAACCACTTCTAATTTTATTTAGTAGTCCAATCATTTTCTTACTTTCATTTTGTTAATCTCTCCTTTGAGTTTTAGATTTTCTAATTTGATATTTAATTGAAGGTTTTTAATTTGTTCTTTTTTTAGCTTTTTAAATTGCGTGCCCAATTCATTGATCTCCTCTTTCTCTATACTATTCATATAAGCATTT
Organism: Bettongia penicillata ogilbyi; assembly: GCA_023548195.1. Taxonomy (NCBI): domain Eukaryota; kingdom Metazoa; phylum Chordata; class Mammalia; order Diprotodontia; family Potoroidae; genus Bettongia; species Bettongia penicillata. The sequence continues at coordinate 3,632,708 of JAJHZJ010000737.1, forward strand.
GGAGATATAAAATTTTTGCCTAAGTGCTGCTTTGACTACATCCCATAAATTCTGGTATGTTGTCTCATTATTGTCATTCTCTTTGATGAAATTATTTATTGTTTCCATGATTTGTTGTTTGGCCCACGTGTTTAGGTTTAGATTTTTTACTTTCCGAATAATTTTAAATCTATCTTCCCATGGTCTTTTATTACACCTAATTTTTATTGCATCATAATTTAAAAAGGATGGATTTAATATTTCTTCCTTTCTGCATTTCACTGAGATTTTTATGCCCTAATGTGTGGTCAGTCTTTGTGTAGGTGCCATGTACCACTTAGAAAAATATGTATTCCTTTCTATCCCCATTCAATTTACTCCAGTCTCTCTTTTCCTTCCTTCCTTCCTTCCTTCCTTCCTTCCTTCCTTCCTTCCTTCCTTCCTTCCTTCCTTCCTTCCTTCCTTCCTTCCTTCCTTTCTTCCTCTCCCATATAAATTAAAATATATACGTTTCAAAGAGGTTCAAAATCCCCTGTGCACTCCAAGAAAGCAAACATCATGGCTAGCTTTGGGGGAAGGGGTGGTATTACATAGAATCAGCAGAGGAATGGCAGCACAGTGTGAAATATAAAATCGTAAAATCAAAGAGGAGGGAAGTCCAGAGCCATTCATCCCCAAGACACGCAGACCATGCTTTGTACCCTGAGCAATCTTTGGACTAATAAGGGATCCAGCATTTGTGAGAGAAAAGCGTCTTTGAGGAATGGGTCCTGGTGCTACTAACCTGGCTAGATGGACACCATTCACATGGGCTGTTGCCATCAAAACCAATGCTGAGCTTCTATGAAGGACTAAGAGAGACATTGAGAATAGCATCCAACTGCCAGGGAAACTGACTTTTATCATGATTTCTTGATTTACTCATTTTCCTATAATCTTTGATGAGCTCAGTAAAAATGTACTTAATACAACTATAATTCTGAGTGTTCATTTGAGTGAAATCCTCCTGAGCTAGAGGAATCCTAGGAATTTGGTGTGGGGAGAGAGGCAAAGGAAGAAAAGACCTCTGGAAATGCTTCACAAAAGCATTGCATTTGAAGCATGGGTTGGATTTGTCCAAGATAATACAGGTACAAAGTAGCATAGTTGAGATTCAATCTCAGGTCTCCTGACTCAAAATCCAATCTTTCCATTGTATCTTCCTGTTAAAGACCTTTGCTTGCTCTCTAGGTAACACAATTTAATTCTGATTTTCTACAGAAAATACCCCTCCCATATATTTTCTAACCGACAGCATGGACTCTAATGGAGGAGGTGAAAATCCCAATGAAAAAATGGAAGTGGATAGTAGAGAATACAGTTTAGGGCATGTGGACCTTTATCAAACCAGGCCAGCTCATCCGTTGAATGGGACCTACATATGAGTACGATTCAGTGTTTAGAAGCAATCATCTTTTTTTTTTATGGATATCAAGTCAAGTAAATAAAGATTTATTAAGGGTTTGCTGTGTGTTAGGCACTGCGCTAAGTATAGAGGATACGAACAAATGAGTATAGTCCCTATCCTCAAAGAGATTACATTCTAATGGGGGAGACTTCTGTAAACAACTAGATGTAAGATAAAGCAGAGAAGATGGAAGATCATTTGAAAGCTGGAAGGGACTAGCAGCCAGGGCACTGGGCAAGGCCTCCTGCAGGAGGTAGGATTTGAGTGATTCTTAAGGGAAGCCAAGGAAACTATAGAGAGAAGTGAAGGGTACAGAGTGGGGAAAAGCATTCTGGGAGCAGGTGACTGACTGTGCAAAGCTCAGAGCCAAGAGATGGAGTATTATGATGATGATGATGTTATAATAACATTATTATAACAACTACTACAGTATTATAATTGTTAAAATATTGCATTATACTTACATCACTGTTATGTAATAATAATTTTGTTCTTGTTCAATTGTGTCCAACTCTTTGTGATTCCACTTGGGGATTTTTTTTGACAAAGATACTGGAATGGTTTGCCTTTTCCCTCTGCAGCTCATTTTACAGATGAGGAAATTGAGGTAAACTAGGTTAAATGACTTGCCCAATATTATACTGCTAGTAAGTGTCTGAGGCTGAATTTGAACTCAGGTCTTTCTGACTCCAGGCCCAGCACTCTATGTGCCACCTAGCTACCCCAAAATAATAATAATAGCTAACATTTATACATAGCCCTTACTATGTGCCAGGCACTGTGCTAAGAGCTTTACAATAATAATTTCATTTGATTTTCCTAACAACCCTTTGAGGAAGGTGCTTTTATTTTCCTTATTTTACAGATGTGGATATCAAGGTAGGCAGAGCTTAAGTGACTTGCCCAAAGTCATACAGGTAGCTAAGTATCTAAGATCAAATTTGAACTCAGGTCTTCCTCACTACTGCACTACCCAGTGGCCTCATGAGAAACTGTAAGTGTTGCAGGATATGTGGCGAATTTCCTCTGAAAATAAAATTTACATATAATATAGAATACATTCAGAATATAGAATATATATATATAGAATATAGAGAGGAAATACATAGAATATAAAATATCATTTTTTATATAGGCCCCCCTTACACCCTTTCACTTCTCTTCCCTGTCTTCTCCACTATGATCCTCTCCTCTTTACTTTTTTGCTGGACCTATGTTGCTTTTTGGAAAAAAAAATTGTCTTTGCCCTATTTTCTGTCTCCCATCCTCCATCAACTTCCATGATTTCTGTTTCAGTCAATAGGAACTTAAAATCTTTCACTGAAACAATTTCACTAGAATCTGCCTGTTTTCCCCTCAAAAAACCTGAGGTCTTTTATTACTTATTACGACGTAAATAATAAGTTTAGCCCCACCCTTCACACATAAAATAGATGGTACAGTACACAAAGTACTTGATGCATGGTCAGGAAGACCTTAGCTCAAATCTAACCTCAGACACTTAGCAGCTGTGTGACCTTGGGCAAGTCACTTTACCTCTCCTTGCCTCAGTTTCCTCATTTGTAAAATGGGGATAAGCATATCTATTTTACATTGTTGTAAAAATAAAGTGTGATATTTGCGAAGTGCTTTGAAAATCTAAAAGCTTTATCTAAATGTTATTATTGTTATCATTATTGTTAGTAGTAGTAATAGCAGTAGTAGCTGTGGCATTGGTGGTAGTAGTTGGAATTGTAGTAGAAGTAGTAGTAGTAATAATAAGTAGTAGTAGAAGCAGCAGAAGTACTAGTACTTGTAGTGGTAGTAGTAATAGCAGTAGTAGTAGAAGCAGCAGAAGTACTAGTACTTGTAGTGGTAGTAGTAATAGCAGTAGTAGTAGAAGCAGCAGAAGTACTAGTACTTGTAGTGGTAGTAGTAATAGCAGTAGTAGTAGAAGCAGCAGAAGTACTAGTACTTGTAGTGGTAGTAGTAATAGCAGTAGTAGTAGAAGCAGCAGAAGTACTAGTACTTGTAGTGGTAGTAGTAATAGCAGTAGTAGTAGAAGCAGCAGAAGTACTAGTACTTGTAGTGGTAGTAGTAATAGCAGTAGTAGTAGAAGCAGCAGAAGTACTAGTACTTGTAGTGGTAGTAGTAATAGTAGCAGTTGGTTAGTTGGTGGTTGTTGTCCTTCATTCTCGAAGAGGACCAAAATGACATCGCCATGATAAAGGGAAATTTCAGTGTGTCTGCCTATGGCTGATCAGTCCAACGCAAGCTCAGAATGCTCTACCATAGGCTGGGCACAGACAGCCTGTGTGAATATTTGGGGTGGTTACTTCAAATTTGTGCACCCTACATTTACTTTGTGCTGTCCCAATTCTGCTTTTCTCATAGAGCACAGCACCCTTCCTGATGTGGGCACACCATGCTGAATGGTCCTGTGCCAGTGTTGTCCATGTTGCACAGTCAAATCCAGAGTTCTTGAGAGAGACCTTGAGAGTGTCCTTGTATCACTTCTTCTGATCACCATGTCATCGCCTGCCCTATATGAGTTCTCCATAAAATAGTCTCTTAAGCAAGCATAGATTTTGCATTCGAACAATGTGGCCAGCCCATTGGAGTTGCAACTCTGAAGCATAGTTTGAATGCTAGGCAGTTCAGCTAGAGCAAGGACTTCAGTACCTTATCCTGCCAGGCAATCTTCAGAATCTTCCTAAGACAGTTCAAATGGAAGTGATTCAGTTTCCTGGCATGGCACTGATAGACTGTCCATGTTCCACAGGCATACAACAATGAGGTCAGCACAATGGCTCTGTAGACCTTCAGTTTGGTAGACAGTCTAATACCTCTTTGCTCCCAAAATTTTCTTTGGAGCCTCAGAAACACTGATGTGCACATTCCAGGAAAATACACTATCAAGGTAAGTGAACTTACCCACAGCATTCAAAACTTCATGCACCAACACTCCCCCTACTTTGGTCTTGGCTTGTAGCCTTTTCAAATTGAAGACCTTACCATTGACCTTACCATTGGTAGAGCAGTTGACCTTAAATGTTGGCATCTAATAGATTATGTGATTTTAAGGAGAAGAGACAGACAAGATGTGAAAGTGACAAAGGCAATGTGTGGTGCAGAGTCCTGGACTGATCATAGATTTATTTTTTCCAAGCTGAATATTCACATTCATCAAAAGTGCCACCCCCAAGGCAAAATGACTACTAGAAGAAATTAACGTCAACAAATTAGAGCTGTTCTCTGAGCGTGAATAGTTTGTTGTTAACTTGGAGGGAAAGTTGAACCAACACATAGCTGGCAACAATGAAACAGAAAAGGAGTGGGCAGCTTTCAGAGATTTGGTGTACAACATTGTATTTGCTCATCTGGGTCGGAGCACTTGCAAACACTAAGACTGGTTTGACGAAAATGCTGGGGAAATTCAGAAGCTGCTAAACAAAAGATGAGAACTCCATATGACATACCAGCAGCATAATTCATCCACTTCTAAGAAGGCAGCATTTAATTCCATCAAAAGAAAAGTACAAAAGTTTAGAGAGATGAAACATTCCTGACTCAGTAAGAAGGTAGATGAAATTCAGTTTTATGCTGATAGTAACAATCCAAAGCACTTTTATGATTTTCTGAAAGCTATTTATGAACTAAAAACCTATGGTGCATCACAACTACACAGTGCTGATGGAGCCTCATTGATAAGTGATAAGGACATGATCCTAGAGAAATGGGCTGAACACTTCCATAGTGTTCTCAACAGACCATCATCAATCAATGCTGAGGCTATTGATCATTTACCTCAGGTTGAAGTCAATCCCTCCTTAGCTGAACTTCCAACTGAAGAAGAGATTTTGAGGACCATTAGGTTTCTTTCATGTGACAAAGCACCTGGTGCTGATTCTATTCCAGATGAGATTTAGAAGTTAGGGGGACCATTACTCATACAAAAGTTGACTGAAATTTTCCAGATTATATGGCAAGAGGAAGTTATCCCCCAGGAGTTCAAGGATGTCTCCATCGTCCATCTCTATAAAGGTAAAGAGAATAAATTGTCCTGCGACAATCACAGAGGGGTCTCTCTCTTAGTCATTGCTGGCAAAATTCTTGCTAGATCTCTCCTTAATAGGTTGATCCTTTACCTGGAAGGATCTCTACCTGAGAGCCAGTGTGGCTTCAGAAAGGGCTGAGGAACAGTCTATATGGTGTTTGCTGCCTGAAAGCTCCAGGAGAAATGCCAGGTCCAGAAGAGAGGTCTGTACACAATGTTTGTAGATCTGACCAAGGCCTTTGACACTGTTAGTTGTGAGATTTTATGAAAAATTATGTCAAAATTTGGTTGCCTGGAGAAGTTCATTAATATTGTACAGCAATTTCATGATGGCATGTTTGTCCAGGTTCTGGATAATGAACAATGCTCTCATGTCTTCCCAGTCACCAATGGAGTGAAACAGGGCTGTGTGCTTGCTCCCATGCTTTTTAGCATGATGTTTTCAGCCATGTTGTCAAATGCTTTCAATGAGAAGTAGTAGCAGTAGTAGTAGTAATAGAAGTAGTAGTAATAGTAGCAGCAGCAGTAGTAGCAGTAGCAGCAGAAGTACTTATACTTATAGTGATAGTACTAGTACCAGTAATAGTAGAAGTAGTAGTAATAGTAGTAGCAGTGGTAGTAGTAGCAATAGCAGCAGTAGTAATAGAAGTAGTAGTAATAGTAGCAACAGTAGCAAAAGTATTAGTACTTGTAGTGGTCATAGCAGTAGCTGTAGTAGGGACTGGACACATAGTCCCCAAGGACTTGGACCACAGTCATTGATTCCATTTATATTTCCATGTTTGTCATAGGAGGCCTCCTGCCTCTAATATCTACAACCTATGTGACCAAGGATGAGGCATTATTCATCTCTGAGCCTTAGTTTCCTCTTTATAGATTGGGGATAATAATTCCTATAATTCCGCTCTCAGTTATTATGAAGTTGCCATGAGGACCAAATGAAATGTAAAATGTAAAATGCTTTGCAAATGACAAAGTGCTAGAAAAGTGCCCAAGAGAGAATATGATAAGGTGACTTGGATATGATACGGTTGCTCTGAGTTCAAGTCCTTCTTATACATCCTATGTGATCTTAGGCAAGTTCCTTACTGAGAAGGGACCTTCTGGTAGAGGAAGTTTCTCACTAGTCATTCCATATACAGATGAAATCATAGGTCTAGATGACAAAACTGTAATAATAATATCTACCATTTATATATTTCTTCAAAGTTGGCAAAACACTTTACTTTTGTATATCATTTAGCAGGAGCTATTATTATCCCCATTTACAGATGAAGAAACTGAGTCCAAAGGGGATTAGGTGATTTGACCATGGATACATAAGTCTGGGGCAAAGTGAATTTTTAGTTCTTCCTGACTCCATGTCCAGTGGCTTTCCACATTGCCACATATAAATGTCTCATTATCATGTAAATAGCAATTTGTATGTGTCATAATATTACATTTACAAAAAATAGTATTTACAGTGTCCAAACTCACGGATGGCAGGAATTGTCTTCTACCTGCCAGTTTTTGCTACTAAGCCCTCTACCCAATGCTCAACAAAAAATGTCATCTGGTATAATTCATGGACCCAGATGTGGTACAAACATATCTTAATGTCAGGCAAATACGTGGTTTTTAATGTTCCCATTCTTAGATGTGGACAAGAGCTGTACATCTGGGTTACAAAGTTGCACCAACTCTAGTGATGCCTACTGAAAACTCACAGAATTTCATCTCTGGTGTTCTGACCTTTGCACTGAATGGGTCTTCTGATCCTTGGTACCAGTCAAAACAAGCCCAGAAGACATTTTCATGATTATCTTCACCCCATCCCCCCTTTAAAGTGCTCCAGACAATGAGTATGTTGTCTTTCATGGAATTATCTGCAGGTTTAGGGTTGTGTCATAGAGATACACAATGGTATACACAGTACTGTCTTTTAAAGTTCCTTTTAGAAGGAACAGGAAATGAGAGAAGGGGGCTGGGTGTAGAAACTTCAGGATGGTTTCAGATTGTGGATACTGTTTGTATTCGTGTACATAACTGATAATAGGCTATTGTCCGTATCTGAAGTGTTCAGTCTTCGCAGCAGCAAAGACCATCAGCACTGCAAGGGACCTTCCCCACAAGACACAGACCCTCTGTTGAACAGAGGGCCACTCCCCTGCTGAAGAGGAATAGTATTCTTTGTACAGAGGGCCATCTAGATCACTTACATGTGTTTAAATGGCCCATCATTCACATAATACCTGACGCCCCTAGATGGATTGGTTTTAAAGCCTGGCTCAGGTGGAACTAATCACTCTAATTGCCTCCCACAATCCTGCCTTTATCCCTTTCTCCAATTGTTCAGCCTCTCTGAACTTTCTGATCTACCTGACTACTTCTTGCCTTTAACAGCCCCACCACCACAGGAGAGAAAAAAACTCAAGGTCAAGAGTCCTTTTCTCCCCTTTGGCTCCACACATGCCAACCCATCTGGCTTTTTAAATGAATGGATCTTTTCTCCTCTCTTTCCTGTTTGTTTGTTTTCCACCAAAATGGCAGGTTTTGTGAATAGTCACAAAGGGAGCTTTTATAGAGGACTTATTTTTATTTCACTGTCTGCATTCAGGAAGGAGGGAGAGAAAAGGAATAAGGGGAGGATGGGTGGCAACCAGTGGGGGGTAGTAGATGATGAGTGACAGTGATGAGAAACTGCTATTTGAGGTTAATCATGGGCTAGTTAATAGGCTGCACAGTGCTGGCCTGAAGAAGACATAAGGGAAACACTTAATATGAATGGGGAAGGTGAGAAGAATAAAGTCTTTTTTTAGGGGGGACAGTCAACAAAAGACGGAGCAAACAATTTGCCAAAATGAGATGAAAAGCAATGAGTGTACTCCAGAATGCAGAGTTCTAGTAGGAGTTTGGTGCCCTGTAGAGAAATGGCACTTTTTATATGTCTTTGGAAGGATAACAGGGAGGAAAGCCATAGAGTCTGAGTCTCCTAGGAAACTCCAGCTTCAGTGTCCTGCACGAAGGGAATTTGCATTTACTTGGATAACTTTGTTTAGGAAACCCACTTTTATGCCTGCTGGTCGTCGCTGAGCTGTTTCAGTCTTGTCCAGCTCTGCATGACTCCATTGGGAGTGTTCTTGGCAAAGGTAGTAGAGTGGTTTGCTGTTTTCTTCTCCAGGTCATTTTACAGATAAGGAAACTGAGGCAAACAGGGTTAAATTACTTGCCCAAAGATCACACAAATAGGAAGTATCTGAGGCCAGATTTAAACTCAGGAAGATGAGTCTGATTTCAAGTCCAGCACTCTTGCTACTGTATCACCTAGCTACCTATTAAGAAAATGAGGTGGTTTTTTTTTTTAAGGGTAGCTAGGTGACACAGTGGATAGAGCCCAGGAATCAAGAATACTTGATTTCAAATCCAGTCTCACAGACATACTACCCATATGACCCTTGGCAAATCATTTAACCCATATTGAAAAAAAAAAGGAACTTTTCTTTCAGGGAGCTGCTTGTAGTCATCAATAGCATTACACATTTTCCTAAATGCAATTGAACCTGCTATATTCCTGCTATCTAATGTTGGATCCAGTCTATCATTCACTGGAAGTGTCTGTTCAAGATACACACGCATACACACACACACACGCACACACACGTACACACATGCACGCACACACACGCACACACATGCACACACGCACACACATGCACACACACATACACGCACACACACTCGCACACACACACATACACACACGCACAGGCACACACACATACACGCACACACATACACACATGCACACACATAATACACGCACACACGCACACACATGTACACACATACACACATGTACGCGCACACACATACACATGCACGCACGCACATACACACATGCACACGCATGCACACACGCACATACATACACACATACACATGCACATGCACACACATGTACACACACATACACGCATACACACACATGCGCGCACACACACATTAATTCAATAGTCTCTCCATCTAATTGCCTATTATACTTTGGGTGTCAGGACTTCTTCATCTACTTGGTTTTCCCTGGATAGCAAGTTAGATCAGACTCTGTGATGTGGATTTCATTTAAGAAGTTCTACATTCTTAGTCTTGGTTACATCATTTACAAAGAGGGACATCTGAAAGACCTCACCCTTTATAGGAACTCTGTCTTTACAATCAGATTTTTACCTGAACATGCTCCACGATGGTGTCAAATACCTTTGAAGAACACATTTCCTTGTTTTATCCCTCATTTGGAATTAAAAAAAAATTCCATGGATTGCTTTTGTTTTTATGAAAACAAAATTTCTCCCAGTATTCATTCCCTTCTTCCCTCTGAGAGAGCTATCCTATGTAACAAAAGAAGGAAACAAGTATTTCAGGCATTGTACTAAGTTCTTTACAAATAAATATTATCTCTTTTGAGCTTCTCTATAACCCAGGAGGTAAGTTCTATTATTATCTTCATTTTACACTTACATTTTTCACTTTACACTTAATTGACTTATACGTGATCACTTAGCTAGGAAGTATCTGGGGCAGAATTTGAATTCAGGTTTTCCTGATTCTGGGCCAAAAGCTCTAGCCACTGTTCCACCAGTTGGTTCTGATTCTCTTTCAAAGAAAATAATTTTTTTTAAAGAAAAAAGTGAAAAAGAGGAAGAAAAGAAAAATTCTGAAAAATATATCCCATGTTAATACACCCAGAGACCTTTCAGTTCTTCAAAGGAGCTGACCTTGAAATTAATAAACAGAGGATTTGTTGGACCTTTCAAGTAATCTTGCATAGCATTAATATATATATATATATATATATATATATATATATATATATATATATAGGATATACCTTGTTCAAAGAAAAACTTTGTCAGCATTTTGTTCTGACAGATTGAAGGCTTTTTTTAGTCATCAAAAAGGATTGTGGATTCCATGCAACCTTTTAGTCATTTATATGACTGTGAAGATGTGATCTGTTCCAGAATATTCTTTGCAAAAGAATATCTTGTTTCTTATTCATACTTTCATCACAGATGACCTTGAATATACATAGATTATTCATATAAAATTTTTGTAAAGGTGGGAAGGCAGATATATGGGTTGGTACTTATTGATATTTTTCCTGTTGTCTTTTTTTAACAATGACCACAATTTTTTCCAAATGTTATTTTGAGTAATAATACAAAAGAGAGGATGGAAAAAACATTAGAGAGATACAATGTACTGGGACACTCTCCTATACATACAGGGTGTCCCAAAAATCTTAGTATAGTTTAAAACTTTTAATAGTGTAAATTAAATCTCCTAATAGCTTAAAACTTCACTAATACTTTTGGGACACTGTGTTCATATCATTCATATCATACCTCAAAACGGTGTCTTCCTGTTAAGACTATAAGATCTTTCAGGGAAAGGAGTATATCTTACATCATCTCTGTAACCCTTGCACTTGGCACAAAGACTTGTCCATAGTTTGTGCTTAATAAATATTTATTGAATCAAGCAGAACTATGCAGCATCTTTTGAAGTTATCCTTAGGTGTGTCAGTAAATTATTCCTCCCTCCCATTTTGCTTGCAACTGATTCACTTCTTTAAATCAGGTCTGTTCTAGGGATTAGCAACTTTTACATGTGTGCAAAAGATGTCTGGAATGCTGATTTTCAGTAGACTGGGCAACTTGCCAGCTAGACTGTGGTCCCATCCCACCAATTGCAAGAATTTTCCTTGGCTGCCCTGATGTTCACGAGAGTCATGGTTCATTGCCACACCTCTTGTCAAGATTATCAATGTGGTCACCCACCCCTTCCATTTCTACCTCTCCACTCTCTCCTCTACCTCTCCTCTACATGCACCTGAGTATGTCATATGAACTGAGGTCACCAACTTGGTATGCCACTCTGGAGAGCTTGCCAAGTTCTACCTTATTCTATACAGAATGTTCAAAGCAGAGGCTTTATTCTTGGGAAAATTGTTTTAATGGTCTGTTAGGAATGATGTTGATGATGTCATAAGCCTGACTGCCAATTAGAAGAAGTTTGTTGATGATTTCCACATGAGCTGACTGAGTGCCAAGATCTGAGAATATATAGAGCTTAAGAACATGAGTTTCAGCTCTCCATGGGCATGTCTGAATCTCAAGTCAAGAAACATCACTATCTACCTTCTATAGCACTAATTAATGTTTACTTTATTTTCCTGATAAAAACTTTGCTTTATTTTCCACATAATAGTTTACTTTATAATAGTTTACTTTATTTTCCACAAAATAGCTTCTTAGGAATTCATGAAAAATGAACATATTCCAAGGTGAAATTAAAATAGGTACATACATATATGTATATATATGCATATATATATATATATATGCATATATATATACGTGTGTGTGTATGTGTGTGTGTGCAAAGTATTATGATCAAAACCAGGCTTACTTTCAAATGAGACAACGTATAGAAGGTTTCAACTGCAAATCAGATGGGAAGTCCTATGGTACCCTGGCAAAACACACAGTAATGCATCTTCTTTAATATTTCCACTGATAAAAATCATATTCATCTCTTTTGTTAAACCACTTAACAGGGCCAAGTACATTCTTTTCTGTGTCTTCAATAGCTGTGGTTGAAGTAGCTTTAGAAGCAGTTGCCAGGGTCCATCTCCACAAGAGTTACTTCCAGGTATGATGGTAGCTGATTCTGGGCTGAAAGGACCAGAGATCTGGGGGTTCTTGAAAGGGTGCTGCCATTTCCAGGGTTCTTGAGCCTACCTTCTTCTCAGTGGCAGCCGATCAGCAGTTTGTGGTGAAGGTGAGGAAAGTGGCTTTCTTTTTCCGCAATGATTGCCCCTGTCACTGATACCTGAATGAGAAGCAAGGCTCATGGTCTGGGGGTGAGGGGCACTGCCATTCCAAAAACTCTTGGTTTCAAGATTCTAAGCTGTCTCCACTGAGGTCTGAGGGGAGATGGCAGTTGAGGTAATGGTGATGGTTTGATCTACCAAGCACATGTTGCCTCTTGTATCTGCTTCAAGTCACCCTCCTGCTTTAGCTATCCCAGTTTGATATTTAAGTTGGAGAATTCAATAAGGGTCATCAAGGCGAGTTCAGAAAACTTGCTAACTAATAATCCCCAGAGTGGATAACGCACATGTAGGTAATCAAGAACTTAGTGGAGCATTATAGACAGTCCTGCTCCCATAGTATTTATTTATTTTTATTTTCTTTTTATTTTTTTAAATTTATTTAACTTTTTACACTCATTTTCACAAAATTTGGGGTTCTAAATTTTCTCCCCATTTGTCCCCTCTCCCCATCCCACTACAACAAGCATTCTAATTTCCCCTATCACCAATCTGCCCTCACTTCTAACATCCCTCCCTTCCCTTGTCCCCATCTTCTCTTTTGTCCTGTAGGGCCAGATAACTTTCCATTCCCCATTGCCTCTATTTCTTATTTCCTAGTGGCAAGAACAATACTCAACAGTTGTTACTAAAACTTTGAGTTCCAACTTCTCCCCAATCCTCCCTCCCCACCCATTCCCTTTGGGAAGACAGGCAATTCAATATAGGCCATATCTGTGTAGTTTTGCAAATGACTTCCATAATAGTCATGTTGTGTAAGACTAACTATATTTCCCTCCATCCTATCCTGCCCCCCATTGCTTCTGTTCTCTCTTTGGATCCTGTCCCTCCCCAAGAATGTTGATTTCAAATTGCTATCTCCTCCCATTGCCCTCCCTTGCATCATCCCCACCACTCTCCTTATCCCCTTCTCCCCCACTTTCCTGTAATGTAAGATAGGTTTTCATACCAAAATGAGTGTGCATTTTATTCCTTATTTTAGTTGAATGTGATGAGAGTAAACTTCATGTTTTTCTCTCAGCTCCCCTCTTTTTCCCTCCACTAAAAAGTCTCCTGCCTGCCTCTTCTATGAGAGATAATTTGCCCCATTCCATTTCACCCTCTCTTCTCCTAATACATTTCTCTCTCACCACTTGACTTCATTTTTTAAAGATATGATCCCATCTTATTCCATTCACTCTGTGCTCTCTGTCTCTGTGTGTGTGTGCACGTGTGTATGCGTGTGTGTGTGTGTGTGTGTGTGTGTAATTCCACCAACTACCCAGATACTGAAAAGTTTCAAGAGTTACAAATATTGTCTTTCCATGTAGGAATGTAAACAGTTCAACTTTAGTAAGTCCCTTATGACTTCTCTTTGCTGTTTACTTTTTCATGCTTCTTCTCATTCTTGTGTTTGGAAGTCAAATTTTCTTTTCAGCTCTGGTCTTTTCATCAAGAATGCTTGAAAGTCCTCTGTTTCATTGAAAGAACATTTTTTCCCCTGAAGTATTATACTCAGTTTTGCTGGGTAGGTGATTCTTGGTTTGAGTCCTAGTTCCTTTGACTTCTGGAATATCTTATTCCACACCCTTCCATCCCTTAATTTAGAAGCTGCTAGATCTTGTGTTATCCTGATTGTATTTCCACAATACTGGAATGGTTTCTTTCTAGCTGCTTACAATATTTTCTCCTTGACCTGAGAACTCTGGAATTTGGCCACAATGTTGCTAGGAGTTTCTCTTTTTGGATCTCTTTCAGGTGGTGATCAATGGATTCTTTCAATACTTATTTTGCCCTCTGGTTCTAGAATCTCAGGGCAGTTTTCCTTGATAATTTCATGAAAGATGATGTCCAGGCTCTTTTTTTGATCATGGCTTTCAGGTAGTCCCATAATTTCTAAATTGTCTCTCCTGGATCTATTTTCCAGGTCAGTTGTTTTTCCAATGAGATATTTCATATTCTCTTCCATTTTTTCATTCTTTTGGTTTTGTTTGGTGATTTCTTGGTTTCTCAGAAAGTCATTAGACTCCATCTGTTCCATTCTAATTTTGAGAGAACTATTTTCTTCAGTGAGCTTTTGAACCTCCTTTTCCATTTGGCTAATTCTGCTTTTGAAAGCATTCTTCTCCTCATTGGCTTTTTGAACCTCTTTTGTCAATTGAGTGAGCCTATTTTCAAGGTGTTATTTTCTTCAGCATTTTTTTGGGTCTCCTTTAGCAAGGTGTTGACCTACTTTTCATGCTTTTCTTGCATCTCTCTCATTTCTCTTCCCAGTTTTTCCTCCACCTGTCTAACTTGATTTTCAATATCCTTTTTGAGCTCTTCCATGGCCTGAGCCCATTGAATAATTTATTTCAGATGTTTGGGATGCAGAAGCCTTGAATTCTATGTCTTTCTCTGATGGTAAGCATGGTTCTTCCTCATCTGAAAGGATGGGAGGAGATATCTGTTCCCCAAGAAAGTAACCTATGGTCTTATATTTTTTCCCTTTTCTGGGCATTTTCCCAGCCAGTTACTTGACTTCTGAGATTCCTTTCCACATTCACCTCACCTTCAGATCTGTGAAGCTAGTGCTTGGGGTCTGAGATTCAAATGCTGCTCCCCAGCCTCAGGGCTTTCAGTTGGGCAGGGCTGCTATTCAGTGTGAGATTAAGTTCAGCTGCTTGGGTGGGGGCAGGGCCACCACCAGTGGCTCAGTTCACTCAGAGGGTTTATGCAGAGATCTTCAGTAATGGATCCGAACTCCTGCCTGCTTTGGGAGCCCCTGTCCACTGCTGCCTCTGCTGCTGCCTCCCAAGGGGGTCTGAGTTATGGGGACACCCTCCTCCCCTCTCAGCCAGCCAAGAAGGCTCTCTCACTGACCTTTAGTGCCTGTAGTTGGAAGGACCTGCTTGGTCACTGGAGATTCTGTCCCCGAAGCCTGCTCGGATCTGCTCCTCTCAGTGCTGGGTGGCCAAGGCAGGGCTGGGCTGGGCTCTGCTCTGGGTCCGTGCACTGCGGACTTTGGTGTTGGTTTTTCCGGTCTCTCTGGAACAGAAATCTCCTCCACTCTGTTGCTGTGTGGCTTCTGCTGCTCCAAAATTTGTTGGGAGTTCTTCTTTACAGGTATTTTATGGGCTGTGGGTTTGGAGCTAGCATATGTGAATCTTTCTATTCTGCCATCTTGGCTCCTCCCCCCGTAGTTTTTAGCATAATGTTTTCAGCCACGTTATCAAACTCCTTCAATTAGGATAAATACGACGTCAAGATCAGCTACCACACTCATGGTAAATTCTTCAACTTGGAAAGGCTACAAACCAAGACTAAAGTGGAGAGAGTGTTGGTGCATGATTTTTTTTTTGTTTTGTTTTCAGATGATTGTGCACTCAGTGAAGCCTCTGAAGTTGAGATGCAACAAAGTATGATTGATTCTCTGATGCTTGTGTTAATTTTGGCCTAAAACACAGGTGCTTCATCAGGTAACACCACAATATCTCTATGTGGAACCATTGTTTACAGCAAATGGAGAAATAATGAATACTGTGAATGAGTTCACTTACCTTGGGAGTATACTTTCCAGGGATGTACACATTGATAATGAGGTTGACCATTCAAAGCCAGAGCTACATAAGTTTGGGAGGTGCTGAAGGAAAGTGTGAGAGAAAAGAAGTATTTGACTACTAAACTGAAGGTCTACAGAACAGTTACATGGATAGTAGACCAGCGCCATGTTATGAAGGTGAATCACTTCCATTTTAATTTGTTTTAGGAAGATTCTGAAGGTCACTTGCTTGGCAGGATCAGATACCAGACATTGAAGTCCTTTCTCGAACTTAACTGCCATGCATTCTAACACTCCACTGCAGAGAGTGAAATTCCAATGGATTGGCCATGTTATTTAAATGCCAAATGTATGCTTGCCAAAAAGACTCTTTGGCAAACACTGACATGGTCATCAGAAAAAGCAATATAAGGGTACTCTCAAGGTATGTCTTAAGAACTTTGGAATTGATTGTGTGACATGGGAGACACTGACACAGGATTGCCCAGCATGGTGTGTCCACATCAGAGAAAGTTCTATGCTGTATGAGCAAAGCAGAATTGAAGTAGCTCAAAAAAATGAGATGTGCGAATCAGAGAATCCACCCCAAATGTTCACATGAATTATTTGTGCCTGACTTGTGGTAGGGCCTTTCAAACTTGTATTAGTCTAATTAGTCATATTGGACACACTGTAGCTTGACTCTAACATAGTGATATCATTTTGGTCTTCTTAAAGAAAGAAGGATGACAATCATAGTGAGTTTATGGATTTTAAAATCGAATCTACAATTTTTAAGTTGAAAGATTAAGTTTCTAGATTATCAGAGAACACAAACGGTCTCTAAATATAATGAAAGAAATAACCCAAAAAGGAAAGAAAGAAAGAAAAGGATTCGGAGCAGGCTAAGAGGAATCAGCCTTAAGAGGCTAATGAATGAAAGAATGTTGGACTAGAAGCAAAAAGAAATAAAAAAGCAACATTCCTGGAGTAACACAACTTTCCATAGAAGATCCTTTTACAGCTAGGTCTTCTGAATTAGGATCCCATGATCTACTTGGCCTATTTACAAGTACTACCAGGTATGAGCAATCTTAATATCAGTTCCGAAGAGCAAGAGACAAGTACAAGCATTCTCTAAGCAGCAATGTTGCCCTAACCAATGTTGTTTTGCAGTAAGAGTAGGAATTCCGCTATAACATGATTTGGCCAATCATTCAAGGTGGAAACAAGATGGTTGATGATGATTTGACCCTTTTTGTAACCGTCACTTTCATATTAGTTCCCATACAGCTTGCTATGAAAGTACGAACACTGTTTCTAGGGAAATAATGTCCAATTGATGTGGAAACAAGAAATATTTTAACCTGGGGAAAGGGGAATGAGATCTCCTAAGATCTCAAAGTGACAAATCTGAGATTTGAACCCAAATCTTTTGCCTCTCTATCCAATGCTCTTTCTACCATGCCACATTGTCTAATGCAATAAATGTGGAACAGACCTGAATAGGGAAATGACTTGCCCCAAGTAACACATTTACAGTGGCAGGATAAGCTGTCTTCAAGTATTTGAAGGACTGCCAAGTGGAAAAGGGATTAGATTTTGTTCTATTTGGCCCTAGAGAGTAAAATTCAGAGCAATGGATGAAGGTTGAAGAAAGGCAGATTGAGGCTTGAAGTAGACATTTGGGACAACTAGGTTGCTCAGTGGATAAGATAAAATGGTAGGCCTAGAGTCAAGATGACCTGAGTTCAAATCTAACCTCAGACAATGACTAGCTTTATGACCCTGGGCAAGCCACTTCACCCTGTTTGCCTCAGTTTTCTCATCTGTAAAATGATCTGGAGAAGGAAATGGCAAATCAATCCAGTATCTTTGCCAAGAAAATCCCCAATGGGGTCACGAAGAGTCAGACATGACTGAAAAACAAAGAACAATGAGAACTGAATATGGATGGAAGGGAATTTCTTAGAAATTGGGTGTAAGGGATAGAGTAGCCTCCAAGACCTTCTAAATGTAGGTACCCTGGGGAAGCACAAAAGTCCCTGATAGAGAAGCTGAGTGCCTTGTCAGAATTGGATCAGTAGTAATCCCTTTTCTACACTGATAAGGAATTGGAATATCAACAAATCTCAAATTTCTGAGGAGTCTTCCCTCCTCCTACTAGCATGAATTGGCACCAGTTGCTAAGTCTAAGCTCCATGCTCCCTTTCCCCATAAAAACACACCAGACTTTTATTGATTTGGGAAAGAGTGCTTCATTTGCTCTGGGGCTTCAGAGACCCAATTTCTCCTGAGGGCTCAGGAGACCTATTTCTGTCATCCTTCACCACACCTCTCCTTTATTCTGTGAGTATCTCTCTCTACCAAATAAAACTGGCTTGCTTTACTATCTTGTAAACTCCATGTTTCCTTATCCTGGGATTTTGCTGTTGTATACCTTCCTAAGTCTGGGAGACAGTGGGTTCTCCCTTGCTGAAGGTCCTCAGGCAAAGCCTGCACAGCCAATTGTAGCATTTTTGTAGAGGGGTTTCTTGTTCATATTTTAGGGTAGCATAGATGGATTTTGAGGTTCTTTATATCAGGTAACCTCCATGTCATAATGAGGTCTTTAAAGGAAAAGCAATAGAAACTTTTAACTGAGAATAAGAGAAATGAACTTTGCAGCTAGAAGCCTGAGCTGACATGGGACTGGGAGAGAGCCAAGGTGAAAGTGAGGGAACTGTGGGGACAGAATACAAGTACAGGAGAATACAGAATAAAATACAGGAGAGAAACAGCCTGACATTTGTGTCTGCTGAAGATTATAGGGAAAGGCAGGTTTGGGAGAGGGGAACCATGGAAACTGGGGAGGGAGAGCATGGGGATGACAACTCCACTCTATGGTAATTCAGGTTGCCAAAGTGTAGAATGGATCTTCTACTGGACAGCTCCTCCTGGAGAGCACTCTACCCAGTTACCAACATCCTGGGCAAGAAGTCCTACTAGCCCAGGGTTTTTCCTAGATAGGCCAATTCACACTATTTGAAGAGATGTTCTCATAGTTGTAGTGGTTGACTCCCCATTGAAGAATAAGAAGGTGGCTAACTACATGTAGGTCTCATGTGATTAATTAAGAGATGTGCATATATCATTGATATAATGATAATGAGTAATAATAATATTGGATAGCATTTCTTTAGGCCTATAAAGTTTACAAAGCACCTATTTTATTTTATCCTCATAAAATCCTAAGAGGTAGGTACTATTGTTATCCCTGCTTTACCTATGAGGAAACTGGGGCACACAGCAGTTAAGTGACTTGCCCAAGGTCATGCAGTTAGTATCTGAGGCTGAATCTGAACTCAAGTCTCCATGACTCCAGGCCCATTATGGCACTTAGCTGACTATGTCCATATAGTACGTAATCTATTAAGACTACGTAAGATTGACAGCTTTCTCTTTCTTCTGATTGCTATAGGAATGAATGCTTCTGCAACACAAAATCCGGAGTTTATTTCTAGTGACTTTGAGGTATCAGGCATTGAAGGACTTATTTGGGAGTGTTGGTACCTTTTTTTCCTTCTTTGACGTATTTTCTTCTTAACTATTGATGCATTTTGTCTCTAAATCAGCCATTTTCTGATATACTACTTCCATTTGAACACTCTGGAATAACAAGGAAAAACAACAAGCAAAGCCAGGCCACACAATGACCACACCGGACAGCATAAGACACATTCTGCACACATACAGAGTGTCCTGCCACTGAAAAAGTGGAAAGTGTGTTTTATCCATCCTGTTGGATGGGATTGGTCATGACAATTAATCAGCATCCATCTATGTTTTAGTGTGGTTCTTATTTATAATATTATAATCCTTGTGTACTTTGTCCTGGCCTTATTTGTGTCTCTAAATCATCACAGGTAAATCCTTTCATCTATTCTTCCAAATAATATAACTTTGGAAGAGAAAAGAGGATGTGTAAAGGGAACAGCTGGCTGATGACCAAAGGACAAGGTTTAGTTTTCTGAACCATGGCTTACGATACCAGATGGAATGCATCTCATGAAGTTTCTGAGAATTCAGTTTGGCAGGAAACTCACCTATTTGATCCAGAGGACTTTAAATTCAAAGTTTAGAGGGAACAGAATGCCATGATGCATCTCCAAGGTGCTTTGGTACGTGATGAGCCCAGTGCCACCAACATTGGCCTCCTTTCTCTCCTCATACATGACCCTCCATCTCCCGGCTGCTGCTTTACACTGGTTATCCCTGATGTCTGGAATGCTGTCCCTTCTCATCTCTGCCTCTTGGCTCTATAATATTATACATAATATATATATGTATGTATATACACATATACATATATACACACATCAAATATTATATATGTTGTATAATATATAACATAATGTATTATATACATATTACAGTATTATAGAGTATATACACACATATATGTACGATGCGTGTGTGTGTGTGTGTGTGTGTGTGAACTCTATAATACTTGACACTGTTGGAAATCTATTCCTTCTAGATATTTTTTCCTTCTTGGGTTTTAATGATGCTCTTATCTCTGGTTTTCCTCTTACCTGGTTGCTTACTCCTCAGTTTCCTTTGCAAGATCATCTTTCATGTCATGTTCCATAATAGTACACTTCAAGTCTTTGTCCTGGTCCCTCTTCTCTTTTCTCTGTACACTTTTATTTGGTGATCTCTTAGCTTTCCTGAGTTTTATGATCATCTCTAGTCAGTGATTTTCAGATGTGTGTGTATGTATATATACCAATTTTCTATTCTACAATTCAATTTGGATATCCTTGAGGTGAATTCGGTATGTTTAAATCTGAACTAATTATTTCCAATTGGACTCTAAATATGACCTGTTTCATCCTCAAAAAGAGAAGCCTTCTATCTTTCCCAAACTCCAGTCCTGTACATTCAGTCAGAACTCTTTTCCAACTTTCTTCTTTATTAATTGCAGAATTGGTTCACTCAAATTATTACCTGTCATTAAACAAAGTAGTTAGACGTAACTCTTCCACCTTTGATCAATGTTGCATTCAGTTTTATGTTGGAATCATAGAATGTCAGAGTCAAAAGGTATCCCAAAGGCCATCTAACTCATTCTATACTTGACTAAGAATCCATTCTACAATATCCTTAACAAGGGCTCATCCAGTCTTTATTTATGTCCTTCCATTGGTAGAGGGAATATCCATACTGAGAAATCAAGGGTCCATCAGAGAACTAAATAATTATATTCCATGGGAAAAATCATTCAGGTACTTTGGGGTACACAGTATGGCTAACTGTCCTTGGTAGATCCACCAGAAGGCAGTTCTACTCATAATGAGTCTTATACAGAGATAAGAGTGAGGCAACTTTAGGGCCATAATTCCTGCCTGTTCATTTTTTTTCCAGCTCAAATTACCTCTTCCACATTATATGACATGAAAACTAATACTGGTATCTCAACTGAGTACTTGTTTGAACACAGAGCTCTATTCAAGAAGAAAAATATTGTTCATACCTGTAGGTACTCTTGAAGCCTACTTGTGAGGAAATGAGTTGTACTTATTTCTTGGAAGAAAAAGCCCACAAGGTAGGAATATAAAATTTCAAAACAGAATGTCATCCCTGCCTTCCACATCTAGTATCAAAAGCATACGAATCCTTTGGCCCACTTCAAGTAATCATTAGAGAATTCAGCCATGAATTGATTGTAATCCAGCTCTTGACAATGACTCTCTTAGAAACATAATACTTGAGGAAGGCACCTTAATTGTCTTGCTTATTATCCAATCTTTTAATAGACTCTATCACTGCATTAAGTTAAATTATGAGAAAGGGCAAATATAGACCATGTCCTCTCAATTCCTCACAGAAATATTTTCATCAAGTCAAGATTTTGTATTTTAGGCTTTGATAGAGCACCGATACCACCTCTCTACTCCCTCCCTGAAAACCCCACATCTATTTGAACAAGATTTCTGTGTCTTTTGCAAAAATCATGCTTGAAGACATTGTCAATTATGTTAACCAATGACCCTTATGTTAGGGACCACATAATAGCTTTCTTTGAATCTAATGAGGGGAAAAAGTTCCTCTCGTTCAACTGAGCTGTATGCTTTCTCTTATTGTACAATAAGACCTCTGAAAATCATCATTTCCCCTCTTTTTCCTTAATTGCTAGGAAATTTAGAATTAAATTTTATGCTCAAGTGCATTGATTGAAGAATTTCAAGTACCTAGTGATCTCTATTTCTTTACTATTTCAATCATATAATAGGAAACATTTGCAAAAATAAAAGGAACACATCCAGAATAAAAGAAAAAAGGTATAGACTTGGAAAAAATCTTTACATTAAACATGATTGACAATTCAGACATTCAAAATTAAAAACAATTATATTACATTAAGCGTTTATCCTCCATTAGGTCCAATGTTATAAATAGACTTTTGAAGAAGAGAAACACAAATTATCAGCACCCATTTGGGAAAATGTTCAAAATGACTAATCATCATAGAAACAGAAATTTTATGGCACTTTTTTCCACTCATCAAATCATCTACAATTATAAAAGATAGCAAAATTAGTGGTGTCAGGGCTGTGGGGAAATAGACATACTAATTTACTGCTAGGGAAGCTGTGAATTGTTCTTATCATTATGAAAAGTAACATGAATTCATAGATCTAAAGCCACAAAATTGTCATACCCTTTGACCTTGTCATCACACTATTTAATAGTTTTAAAACATTTTCTCATTTCAAATATTTATATTTAAATTATTTAACCATTTATAATTAGTTATGGCTTGCTGTAAGATCTTGGTTTAACCTCATTTAAAAAAATTATTCCATTTAAACTTAAATACAAAATAAGAAAAGAAAAAAAGTCTTTATATATATACGCAGTAGAATATGAGAAATTCAATATAAAATAATAAACTTCCATTTCAATAAAACCTTTGTAATAAGTACTATATATTGTTTTCAAAGCTTCCCAGCTTTTCTGTGCTTCTGTCTAAGTTTTCTTTTGTCCTCTGCTGTTAACCTCATTTTAAAATAAACTATTAAGTAGTTTTTCCAGTGAGACAATATGCTACCTCATCAATGATCTTGAACAAATTAATGAAAACTCCTTAGACCTCAGGTCTGTCATTTGTAAAATAAAAAATTTGGACTGTATGATACTAAATGGAAAATGTGCTGGACCTGAGGTTCAAATGCTTCCTCTGAAACTTACATGACATGTGGCCAGTACCAAGTCAATTAACCTCTCTGAGCCTCAGTTGGACTCAATGGTTTGTAGGGCTCCTTGTGATTCTAAATCAATGAGCCAATAGATTTAAATAAATCTAAATAAATTTAGCCAATAAATCTGAAGCTAAGAGCCAATAACCTCTGCAATGCAGAACAGGGAAGCCAAGATGACAAAATTCCTGAATAGAAAAGTAAAGGTTAGTATGGAAAATAGAATGCTGTGTTTTTACTGACTACACTATACATATGCACAACTTAATTTATTACCAACTATTAACTGAGTAGGTAAGATTGACATAAAGAAAAAGAATGTGAGAGATATTAGATTTTGCAATGACATCCATGTTATGTCAATTGTTTTGTTTCCTATAGAAAAATCAGTCTGCTCGTGAAACCAGCGGGTTGTGAAAATGGTTTATTTTTAACATTTGCCCTTTCAAATTCCATTTAGTCCTCACTAAGGTTTGCAAACATGCCACAGAAATATACAGTCTCTGAAAGAGTCAGAATCAGCCTATTTGTAGAAGAATGAAGACTGAAAAAAAAAAGATTATGAATCCTTCCTGAAAAGAAACGTCTTAGTGGAAGACTGTCTAATTTTACATTTTTCCATGGCAACTTCACCTGCTAGTCACTTTTCAGGCAACCTTCCCAATTTATCACCTCAGCTTTTCAAAGTGTGAAAATAAGCAAATAAGCAAAAGAGAAATCAACCCTAAATCAAACCTATCTGAATACAGTATGACCAAGGAAATTTATATGGTAAGAAGCAGCAAGTGCTTTCCAAATATACCACCTTGTATTTCTTAGGAGAGAGATCATTGTAAGAATAGAATTGCTCTGCTTCCTTCCAGTTCTGTTTAAGAATAATGCTGAGCATGATTGCATTATTTTTGACACAACTGCATGTGACACCTTCATTTATTGTTGAGGAAGACACCTTGAGTTATTGAATCCTTATTTCACTATAGAAAGTCTTCCTTGACTAATTGAGTTTGCCACAAGAATATAGATCATATGGTAGCAACTGAAGTAAAAAGAGCCAACCTTTAAGCATATATATATATGTGTGTGTGTGTGTGTGTATTATATATAAATATATTATATATATATATTCTTGGATACTGTGTGAAATATGTATTTGTATGGTTAATCTGGTTCCAGAATACTCATCTCTGACCTGCCAGGGACTAGCTAATTGAATTTCTGAAGACTGGCAAGGAAAAAAAGGAATCTGATTTAAAAGCTAGCTCAGCATTTGCTATAATAAACACGCCCGCATGTGATATAGTCTGTGTGTGTGTGTGTGTGTGTATGTGTGCATGCGTATGTGAATGAGAGAAAAAGAGAAAGACAGACATCATATAGAAAGTCTGTATTTTGACCCATGCCAGGAATTTCTTTTGTTCAAATAAAATTTGTTTTACTTTAAAAATCAATATGGACACTACTAATGTGGAAATATGTTTTATATGATTTCATGTGTATAACCTATCAGATTATTTTCTTTGGGAGCGGAGGAAGAAAAATTTGGAACTCAAAATCTATAAAAATGAATGTTGAAAATTGTCTCTACATGTAAATGGGAAAAAATAAAATACTATTTGAAAAAAATTGATGTGCATTTTATTGACACTATTGTCCTTTGTGCAAGAATGTAAAATGGCTCATGGTGAACATGATGCATGGGGGAGCTATCCTTGTTGCACAATGTATGTCTAAGTCTGCTTTGGTTTGCAGCTGCAGCAGCTATTTGCAGAGTGTAGTGTTATTTGTAGTTCCATCTCTCTAACAGCTTCTTTGATTATGATTTATTAAACTGGGTTAGCTACCTGTGTCCCATGGATAGAACATACTCATGGCTGGCCTTAGGACACAGGGTCTAGAACTTGCCCTTAGAGTTCATCTAGGTCACTCCTTTGTTTTATAAGTGAGGAAAACAGAGCTTAGAGTTAGGAAATATGTTTCTCAAGGTGTTCGTTAGCTACCGAAGAAGAGAAAATGGAACCAAGGAGAGAAAATCTCAATTATGGTGTGTGGTTTTTTCAATAATCAGCCTGAATTCTCTGAAACTTCTGGAATATCCATGGAATCTCCAGACTGAGAGTCAACCAGTTCAGCTCCATTTGCCATGTGCCTTTGTGCAAACTACTTAAGCTTTCTCAATTTTCTTTTCTTTTTCTTTTTGTTTGTTTTTTTTATTAAATTTATTTATTTAACTTTTTACATTCATTTTCACAAAATTTTGGGTTCCAAATTTTCTCCCCATTTATGCCCTCCCCCAACCCCAATACACCAAGCATTCTAATTTTCCCTATCACCAATATGCCCTCTCTTCTATCATCCCTCCCTTCTCTTGTCCCCATCTTCTCTTTTGTCCTATAGGGCCAGATGACTTTCTCTTCCCCATTACTTGTATTTCTTATTTCCTAGGAGCAAGAACAATACTAAACAGATGTTCCTGAAACTTTAAGTTCCAAATTCTCACCATCCCTCCCTCCCCACCTATTCCCTTTGGGAAGGCAGGCAATTCAATATAGGCCCTATCTTTGTAGTTTTGAAAATGACTTCCATAACAGTCGTGTTGTGTAAGACTAACTATATTTCCCTCCATCCTATCCTGCCCCCCATTGTTTCTATTCTGTCTTTTGATCCTGTCCCTCCCCAAGTGTTGACTTCAGATTGCTCCCTCCTCCCATTGCCCTCCCTTCCATCATCCTCCCCACCCTGCTTATCTCCTTCTCCCCCACTTTCCTGTATTGTAAGATAGGTTTTCATACCAAAATGAGTGTGCATTTTATTCCTTCCTTTAGTCGAATGTGATGAGGGTAAACTTCATGTTTTTTTCTCAGTTCTCCTCTTTTTCCCTCCACTAAAAAGTCTGCTGCTTGCCTCCTGAATGAGAGATAATTTACCCCATTCCATTTCACCCTCTCTCCTCTCACTACATTTCTCTCTCACCATTTACCTTAATTTCTTTATGGTCCCATCCTATTCAATTCACTCTGTGCTCTCTGTCTCTGTATGTGTGTGCATGCACGCCTGTACGTGTGTGTGTGTATGTGTGTGTGTAGTCCCACCAACTACCCAGATACTGAAAAGTTTCAAGAGTTACAAATATTGTCTTTCCATGTAGGAATGTAAACAGTTCACCTTTGGTAAGTCCCTTATGACTTCTCTTTGCTGTTTACTTTTTCATGCTTCTTCTCATTCTTGTGTTTGAAAATCAAATTTTCTTTTCAGCTCTGGTCTTTTCATCAAGAATGCTTGAAAGTCCTCTGTTTCATTGAAAGACCATATTTTCCCCTGAAGTATTATACTCAGTTTTGCTGGGTAGGTGATTCTTGGTTTCAGTCCTAGTTCCTTTGACTTCTGAAATATCCTATTCCATGCCCTTCGATCCCTTAATGTAGAAGCTGCTAGATCTTGTGTTATCCTGTTTGTATTTCCACAATACTGGAATTGTTTCTTTCTAGCTGCTTGCAAGATTTTCTCCTTGACCTGGGAATTCTGGAATTTGGCCACAATGCTCCTAGGAGTTTCTCTTTTTGGATCTCTTTCAGGCAGTGATGGATGGATTCCTTCAATATTTATTTTGCCCTCTAGTTCTAGAATATCAGGGCAGTTTTCCTTGATAATTTCATGAAAGATGATGTCTAGGCTCTTTTTTTGATCATGACATTCAGGTAGTCCCATAATTTTTAAATTGTCTCTCCTGGATCTTTTTTCCAGGTCAGTTGTTTTTTCCAATGAGATATTTCACAGTATCTTCCATTTTTTCATTCTTTTGGTTTTGTTTGGTGATTTCTTGGTTTCTCAGAAAGTTATTAGACTCCATCTGTTCCATTCTAATTTTTAAAGAACTATTCTCTTCAGTGATCTTTTGAACCTCCTTTTCCATTTGGCTAATTCTGCTTTTGAAAGCATTCTTATCCATATTGGCTTTTTGAACCTCTTTTGCCAATTGAGTTAGCCTATTTTTCAAGGTGTTATTTTCTTCAGCATTTTTTGGGGTCTCCTTTAGCAAGGTATTGACCCATTTTTCATGCTTTTCTTGCATCTCTCTCATTTCTCTTCCCAGTTTTTCCTCCACCTGTCTAACTTGATTTTCAAAATCCTTTTTGAGCTCTTCCATGGCCTGAGCCCACCGGACATCCACCTTGGATGTCTGGGATACAGAGGCCCTGACCTCCACATCTTTCCCAGATGGCAAGCATTGTACTTCCTCATCAGAAATGAAAGGAGGAAGAAACATGTCTTCCCCAATAAAGTAGCTCTCCATGGTCTTATTTTTCTTCCTTTTTCTGGTCATTTTCCCAGCCAGTTACTTGACTTCTGAGATTCCTCTCCACCCCTGCCTAGATCTGTCCAGCTAGTGTTTGGGGTCTGAGATTCAAGTGCTGCTTCCCAGTCTCAGGGCTTTCCCCGGCGGGAGTGGCTGCTATTCAATGTGAGCTTAAATTCTGGTGCTGGGGTGGGGGCAGGGCCACCTCCCAGGCTCAGTTCCCTCAGGGGGTTTATGCAGAGACCTTTGGTAATGACCCTGAGCCCCTGCCTGCTTGGGGAGTCCTGGGTTGCCGCTGCCTCTGCCACCGCCTCCCGAGGGGTCCCGAGTCACGGAGACACCCTGCTCTCGTCTCGGCCAGCCCAGAAGTCTCTGTCACTGACCTGGAGTTCCTGTGGGTGGAGGGACCTTCGCAGCCACCGGAGGTTCTGTCCCTGAAGCCTGCTCGGATCTGCTCCTCTGGGGCTGTGCAGCCAGGGCAGCACAGGGGTGGGCTCCCCTGTCCGGAGTGCAACTGACCCCTGGGGACGGCTTTCCAGGGCTCTCTGGAACGGAAATCTCTTCCACTGTGTTTCTGCTCAGCTTGCACTGATCCAGAATTTTTGGGGAGTTCTTTTTACAGAAAATATATAGGCTGTGGGTTCGGAGCTAGCATACGTGAGTCTTTCTACTCCGCCATCTTGGCTCCTCCCCTCAATTTTCAAATTTCAGAAGAGTCATAATGGAATTTTCCTTTACATGATCACAAAGTTTTATCAGCCCAAACAGGAGAGGCTATTTGGAATAGGCAAAAGAGGACTAGCTTAGGGACTTGGCTTCGAATCCTGGATCTGTTCTTTCAGCCTGTATGACCTTGGGAAAGTCATTAGATTGGGGGGGGTGAAGGTTGCCCAATTTCATAATCTACAGGGTAGATGGGGAAAGGAAGGAAGGTATGATCTAAAGGTATATTGAAACCAATTGTTAATTGTTCAGTTTGAGCCTTTACAACTAGAAAATCAGCTAATGACTACAAATTATATTTATTGTTTTGTTGATTATCTAGACTTAAGGAAGTGGTGGAGAAAATGTTGATAATATAAATGATACCAATGTTTGTCATGCAATTTTGAAGAGATATTTTTGTTAAGAGATAGTTTACTGGCAAATCCCTTGACTGATCAGAAGACACTTGTTCAGTGACTTCACTCTTGTCTAACTCTTCATGACCTTATTTTGGGTTTTCTTGCCAAAGATGCTGGAGTGGATAGACATTTCCTTTTCCAGCTCATTTTACAGATGAGGAAACTGAGGCAAACAGGGTCACATGACTTGTTTAGGATCCTACAGCTAGGAAATGTCTGTGACCAGATTGGAACTCAGCAAGATGAGTCTTCCTGACTCTAGGCTCATCACCCTATCCACTGTATTACGTAGCTGCCAGAGTGCAAGCCTTACAGCTTGGAAATAGGCAAAGGTTACAAATCAGGGCTTAATTAGTTGGTTTATTGATTATTTAGACTTTTAAAAAGTGATGGAAAAGATGTTAGTAGTGCATATTAAACTTCAAAGTGTGCTGTGGTTTTCAAAGACCTCGTTGTTGAATAGTCGTCACAATACTCCTGAAATGCCATAAGCTACCCTTCTTGATAGACATCAGAAAGGTTAGACTGGGAGCAGTAGGGCACATAGATTGTTGAAAAGAGGGTAAGGGTAGGAATAAGTGTTAGTAGATCATTGTATTAGTTCATATGGATAATGTTTAAGTCCTGTACTCGTGTAATAGTAATACGGATACAGAGAGGAGGAAGGATCAGATGTGGAATTTTCACCTCATTAGACATTCACTCAGTGAGCAATTATTAAGGACCTAAGCATCTACCATGGTATATGGTAGGAGAAATAGAATCTCTGACCTCATGGAGGTCACATGAGAAATGAGGGAAAGGAAAGAACCATTGATAATAGCAACATTTTGGACATGGGAGCCTGCACAAATGGGGGCACAACAAATAAACATAGCACAATCTAAAGGAGAACCAGGCTTAGAGGAAAAGATAATGAGCTTGGCTTTGTATATGTTGAGTTTGGGTGCATTCAGGACATCCAGATGATGGTGTCCCATAGGCAGAGATGCATTTCTGGAGCTGTAGATAGTAATTAGTAAATATGTACATGGCATTATGTTTTCTTTTATATTCTGAACAGCTCTAATTTGCTGGTGTCACTTGCTGAAAGCTAAATAATAAGCAAATGTATGATTAATGAATTCTGGAAGTGTCCTGAGTAAACCTTTGAAATGAGGCAAATAGGATTAGAAATATAACACAAACTAGCAAAATCTTCATAGGTTATAGCTATCTCTAGAGAGCAGGTGATTTTCCTGCTCTGACTCTCTCTCCTTCCACACTTTTTTCTCTTCTCCAAGGAAACACCCAAATATCGAGGGGAGATCACACAGCATGATTTGCATCTAATTCTGACATATTGTTTTGATCATTCTGGAAAGACGAAGTGTGACAAAGAGACAAATGACATTATAGATGGAAGAAATCTTACAGATCACACGGTCCAATCATCACATTTTATGAATGAGAAAAACTGAGGTTCAGAGAAGTGATTTGCTCAAGTTCATTGCACCTGGTTAGTAGAAGAGCAAGGCTTTGAATTCAGTTGTTTTTTTTTTTAACTTCATAGAGTCAAAGAATTGAAGGACTTGAGAGCGCATTTATTCCAATTTGCTCCTAACTAAGGGAGCCTAGGTGAGACAGAGGATAGAAAGCTGGTCTCAGATACTTATATGACCCTGGGCAAGTTACTTAACCCTATTTGCCTCATTTTCCTCATCTGTAAAATGAGTTGGAGAAAGAAATAGCAAACCACTCCAATACCTTTGCCAAGAAAACCCAAGATGCACAAAAAATCAGACACAACTGAAAATGACTGAACAACAAGAATTTATTAGGGAGTATTCCTTGCATTAAATCTAAATCTATCTCTCTGGAACTCACCAACTGTTGAGTTGTTTCTAGTTTTGATCACTGGAGCTAAACAGAACAAAGTTAATTTCTATTACACAGTATATCTTCATATCATTGGACAGTCATCATAAGACCCCTAAATCTTTCTACTTTGGGTTAAACATCCCCAATTTCTTATGCTGATCTTTGTATGGAAAGTTCTAAACAGAGCAAAGGTAAGATGACTGAGCAGTAGGAAGAAGTAGGGTTCAGCTTTACTCCACAAAACCTCCACATATATTTATAATATGCCCCCAGAATGAATCCCGATTAGAAATTTTGAGGAAGAGTTACAGTGAGTCATTTTTCTTACCCAGATTGGCCAAAAGAAGACAATCTTTGGATGCCAGGTATAGGATATAATCAAGAATGGATGAGTAGAACACTCCAGCCCAGGGAGAGATCATGCAATAGGGAAAGAAGAGGTCCCGGATCTCAGCACAGAACAGCCTGATATTGTACAGGGTACAGTACAAGTAATTTTAACTATTATAAACATCCAAATTAACTACAAAGAACATATGAAGGAAGATGCTATCTGTATCCAGAGAAAGAACTGATAAATAAAAGTATATAGAGAATGATGTTACATATATAAATACATGTATACATAATAAATTTATATTCTATATATACACATACTTGTATATATGTACATATACATGTATGCACATACAAGTATATGTATATATATGTGTGTATGCATTATATATATACATTTGTGTCATCTTTAGGATAGGGGAAGGAGAATAGAAAAAAGATAAAAGAAAGTTGCATGATAACTTTGTTATATATTTAAAAGGACTACGAGTTGTACATAACAGATTTACAGTTTCATTTGAAATCTTTTTAAAAAAACTCAATTTTGTTATGGAAATACTTGTTTTATTTAATAAATTAAAATAAATAAAATTAAAACAAAACAAAAGAAGGAATAGGTGCCCACTAGCCGCTCTACTGATTCCTACCTGGTTCAGGAAGGGATCTGAAATCTGACATTGTAAGGGTGAAGAACAGTCACAAACGGGCCCTGGACTGGGTATAAGGAAAAAATTCAGAAGCAAGCAGCAACTTTATAAATATATTATAAATATTATATTATATATTAACCCTATTTGCCTCATATAATAGGGCATATTATAAATATATGTTGCTCTGACCTCAGGAAGACAGTGGAGGAGGAGGGGTCTCAGTTCCTAACCTCCAGCCCATTATAAAGCCTGCAATGCAATAACCAGGCCAGGAGTCTCAGAACAAAGGGAGTCTGCAGTTCTATCACTCTGAACCAGCAGTGTTTTCCATCTAACTAGTAGTAAAGGAGTTTAGCTGTAGTTCACTGGAACTACAACCAAGCACAAGTTTATAGGTGTATTGCTCAGACCCAGCCTCAGGTCAGGAAGTTACAAGAGGTCAATGGTCAGACTTTGCTTTGGATCAGGCCACCTTGAGAACACTGATAGCTTGTAGGTGTTCAACCTGAGTTTTCCTGATATTCTGGAATAATGCAACACTAAAAACCCCCAATAAACTCAGCCCAGACATTCCCTCCAGAAGTGAACAGAATCTGGTCCTAACATCAAGTTGGAAGTCAAAAAGTAGGCTGGAAGAATGAGCAAGCAGAAAAAAAAACCCATCATAAAAAGCTGTTGTGGTGATAGGGACAACCAAGACAAACCCACAAGGAAAAAATGACTCCAAAACACTTACAAGCAAAGTTTCATAACAAAACACAGCTTGGGGACAAGTTTAATTAGAATCCCTGGTATAGATAAAGCAAGGGCTTTTGAAAATAATTTAAAATGTTTTTGTTTAGATAAATGAAATGAGAGTGCTAAAGGAGAAAATGGGAAATGAGAGTTTTGGAAGAAAGAACTGGAGAGTTAACAGCTTGACAAAAGAAGTACAAAATTTTACTTAAAGAACAAACTCCCTGTTAATTAGAATATACCAAATAAAAGATAATAATTTAATGAGAGAACAAAAATTATTAAAATCAAATGAAAAGGTGAGTAACCACAGATTAAAAATGACTGTCTCAGAGTCACATAGCTAATAAATATCTGAAGCTAGATTTGAACTCAGATCTATCCTGACTTAAGGGCCATTAATCTATCCACTTAACCACCTATCTGCCTCACCAAGAATAACTGAATACAGTTCTGCAGAGGAAAAAAATGGGTATTCAATGAAATAGAATATTTCCAAGCATTCCTGATGAAAAAGTCAGAGCTAAACAGAAGCTCCAAAGAGAAAATGCAGGTGCCAAGAAAAACAAAGGTAGATGCAAGTTAATGATCATAAGGTATTAAACAAGAAATATGGAACCGAGTTATATGTATCCCTCCAGAATCTTTTCATCGGGTATCAAAGAGGTTAACTCTTTGGGCCTAAGAGCAATTCTGTTATATTTTGATAATCCTAAAAGATAAATCAAAAGAGAAAGGAGGAGGAATACGTTAGGGGGTAAAAAGGAGAAGAAAGATTAGAAAAAATTATCTTTTATAATTAGGGAACACAACTGGAAGTTAACACGAATAAAGAAGAAAGGGTGAGGAATGTGGTTGATACTTGAACCTCACTTTCATCAGAACTAGTCAAAGGAGGGAAGAATACACACACACACACACACATGCACACACAGAGTTGGATATAGAAATACATTTCCCTCAACAAGGAAACAGGAGTGACAGGGAAGTGACAGGAAGAGGGAGGATAAGACAAAGAGTAGATCAAGGAATGATTTAGTCCTAAGCAAAGTAAATTTAGGGATGTATAAAAATATTTAAAGCAGTTCTTTATAAGATGGCAAAGAACTAAAATCCAAGGAGTGGGGCCATAAACTGGTGAAAGGCTCAACAAATTATAAATTTGTATATGAATGTTACGGATTACTATTGCCCTGTAAGAAATTATGAAGGGGATGAGGACCCCAGGAAGACTTCTATGAACTGAAGTTAACAAAACCAGGAGAACAATTTATACAATAATCATATTGTAAAGACATGACCAACCATGATTCCAGAATACTTGTGATGAAATGTGCTACCCATCTCCTGACAGAGAAGTAATGGGTTGAGAGTGCAAACAGAGGTTATTTTTTGCATAATTAATAAGGGAAATTATTTTACATAAATATGTTCACCACAAGGACTAATTTTTTTTCTCAATAGAAGTGTGGGGGTGGCAGGGTTAAAATGTGGATTATCATTGATAGAAAAAAAATTTAACTTAAAGAAAAGACAGTCCTTTCACTATCTTGGTCACCCACTGGTCATCCTGTAGTTTGTTTTTATTGTTTTTGTCTAAAAAGTGTTGAATACATCAGTGGTGGCCTGAGCAGGGTAGGCTAGAGTTGAATTGTTACTTCTCCCGTTTGGGAGACTATGCTTCTCTCAAAGTAGCCTAGGATAATATTAGCTTTTTTTGCTGCCCTGTCAAATTGACAATATCTTTAATGCTGCTTCTAGCACAGTTCTTCACTGGCAATATGCTGCAGTCTATGCATGGCCACCCTACCTTTCTCCATTGCCCTTTGATTGATGTGTCACTTTTGTTCTTTGGAGACTGAAGTAGTCTGTGATTTACAGTTACGTATTTTCTATGGCATCAAACAACTGATATAAAAAAGGATTTGAGGAAGGCATCCCGCACATTGTGTGAATAATATGTGGGGGATTTATGGGAATATATGGACAAGACTCAGCATGAAAAGACATCAGTTGCATTGCGGAAATGCAGCTCACATCAAATAATATCTAAAAGTATAAAAATATGTTATATTGAACTTGCATTCCATTAAAACCCTCAGATTATTTTCATAAGAATGATTATCTGATCCCATTTAAACCCTTCATGCCTTTGTGAAGTTGATTTTTTTGTGTGCAAAGCTACAGTTTTACATTCATTCCTATTAAATTTCATCTTCTTCAATTTAGCTCTTTGTTATAGCTTGTCTAGGTATTTTTGTATCCCTATTATAATCCAATATGGTAACCATCCTGCCCAGTTTTGTCTCATCTGTAAATCTGACAATTTACTGATAAAAATGTTGCAAAGTCCAGAACCAACAAGTCCTTGAAGATTTACATGAAGCTAGTAATGCCTACTCTATAGAACCAATTAGCCAATCAGTTTCAAATATATCTAGTCCATATCTATCTTTTTTCACAATGAAAGCAAAAGAAATTTTGTCAAATGTTTTAGTAAATCTAAGTAGGTTATACCTATATCTATATCTCTATTATATCTCTCTTTATTTATCTATCTGTCCATCTATGTTATATCTATATCATTTGACCTTCCAGGCTGTTAGTTTTGTCAAAAAAAAGAGGTCAAATTGGTATGACCTGTTTTGATGAAACCAGGATAACTTTTCATCATTATTATTTCTCTTTCTCCTCACTATGGATTCTAGAATTTTGTGCTTTGTCCTAAGAAGTTAAAGATTAGACTTTCTCTTAATAAAAAAAATAGAACAGTATTAGCTTGTTCGCAGTCCTGTATTGCCTCTCCCTATTTTTATGATTTTTCTTCTTTCTCCATATTGTTTTCAATCCTCCTCCTCTTCCTTCTTTTATTACTCATCTTTCTTTCTACTTCTTCTTTTCCTCCAGCACATTGCTTTTATCACATGTGGAGGATTTATGTATCTTTTCCTTCTCTTCTTCTCTTCTCTTCCTTCTCTCTCTCCTTTTCTTCTTTCTCTGCTTTTTCTTTCTTCTTTCTTTTTCCTATCCTCCTTTTTCTGTTCCCACTGTCCCCTTCTCAAATTAATTTGCCTTTAAAAGTTGATTTGAGGAGATATTTTGTGCTATTTGTCTCAGATTCCAAAATTGGTAATTATAGCTACGGCAAAAAGTTAAATTAAACGTGCCTGAGGAAGTGGATGATATAGGATAGTAAGTTATGATCAAAGTATCATTTTGAAGTTTGGAATCTTGGGATCTTTATGAGATGGGTGAGGTCTAGGCTATGACCATAATGGTGCACAGCTGAAGCTGTAAGAGGAAAAGGAATTTTATGGTTAAGATATTAAAGAGGTCATCACTGTGAATACTGAAATCCTGGAGGATGGGGTAAAGAACAAAACATAAGCTGTAAGCTAACATCATTGAGAAAATTGGGAGAATGACCTAGAGTTCATTTGTTAACAAAAACATGCATGGGGAGAGAGTGGGATAGAATATATTTCAAAAGAGAACATATTATTAAAAGATGAAACTAGGAGCATATTCTATGAATGGCATGAGGTACACCAATGCCAACTTTTATTTCAGCCCAGTGAGTCACAGGAAACAGAAGAAAGTGCATCTTCTTTTGGAGGGGTCTCCTGAGGCTCTCCAGAAATGGTAGCGCTCTAGAGAGAGTCAAGTCTTGGTTAAGATGAAATACAAGGAACGTATTGTTGCCAAGTTCAAGGCCACAGAGGAGTTGGTTTTTAAGCCTTGGAGTAGCTGAAGGACTAGACTAACATGCAAATTCCATGAGAATCAGTCTGGAAAAATTCAGCTGATCAGAAGAGGGCTGAAGATTAAGAAAGAGACAGTGTGGTCATGAAGCTTGGGTATAAGGTGGTGAGACTGGATGACATGGGACTGAGGAATTCAGGGAAATAGGTTGCTAGGTGGCAAAATGGAGAGAGCACTGGGCCTGAAGTTCGGAAGACACCTCTTCTTGATTTCAAATCTAGTCTTAGACACTTACAAGCTGTATTACTCTGGATAAGTCACTTAACCCTATTTGCCTCAGTTTCCTCATCTGTAAAATGGGCAGGAGAAGGAAATGGCAAACCATTCCAGTATATTTTCCAGGAAAACCTCAAGTGGGATCACAAAGAATTGGATGGAACTAAAAAACAACTGAACAACAAAGATTAGAGTAGCAAGTTGGCAATCTGAGAGGCTTACTCTATCAGCAGAATTCAAATGACCAAGGAATTAAAACTGTAAATGCAGTTGGAAAGGCTGATATTTTTAATGTGTCCGTATAAAGTCTTAAACCTAGGAATTCTATTCTCCCCTTGGTTCCAGTTAGGAGGTTCATGGGTCACGAGGGTAACTGATATGAGGCTAAGATGAATCCCTGAAACAAGGTATTGAATATTGATATTTTCAGTGAAAAGAGATTTAAAATTCCTTTTTTTATTCCTCCATTAGCTTTAGTCTCAAGTCTGTAGTCTTTAAGGTTCCCTTTCTGTTCATATTAATTCCATGCAACAGCAATTTATTTGCTGAATTAATTAGGCCCTCTTTTATAAACTGAGCAGAAGAAGAAATACATTTGCATATTAGAATGATTTAGTTTCCCCCTTGGTCATGCAAATGTGGAAGCCTTGGTAACACACAACTGCTTTGTGTGAGTTAAAAAGGTGGCACCTTCAGGCATGGCAGGTGATGATTCAACCTGTTAGTCAGAAGGTAAGAGTTTCTCACATCTGGCTCAGTACCTCATTTCTTGCTCACAGTACGGTGGGCAGTGCTGTGGATTTAGAATTAGAGGATTGACTCTGTTACTTAATACAAATGATGTTGAATAAGTTGCTTATATTTCTAGGCCTTTTTTCCTCATCTGTGAAATGAAGGGGTTGGTCTAGGTGACCTTTGAGGCCATTTCAGCTCTAAATCTATGATCCTTTGACTTAATTTTGATCGTCTTTTATCCATACCTGTTCTACCTCCTGGTTCAGATGTTTAGTGATTATGAGGTAAAAACTAAGAGTGACTTAATAATGACATATTAACATAGCAAAAGCTAAGAGTGACATAATGACTTGGCATGCCCAAGAATGATGCAATGATTGGATGATATTACTTAAATTTAAATCTTTTAGCTATTTGATTGAAAGAAAGCACAGTGTAGCAGACAGAGGGCTAGCTTTAGAGTTACAATGTCTTGAGTAGCTAGCTAAGTGGCGGAGTGGATAAAATGCTACAATTAGAGCTGGGAATCAGTCGATGATCAGTCAATAGACATTTATTAAATATCCAGTAGCTTCTGAGCTAAGCATTGGGAGACTAGAGTTCAAACCTGTCTTCAAACACTTACTGGCTGTTGGATGCTAAACAAGTTATATACCATATGCGGATATATATACATTTATAATAGCTATTATCTATTCTATTTAGTAGTAATAGGAGGAGGAGGAAAATAATGGTATTGTAGTAGTAGTAGTAGTAATAGCAAGAAGAAAAGGAGGAGGAAAATAATAGTATTAATAGTAATAATAGTTAGTAGTAATAGGAGGAGGAGGAAGAGGAGGAGGAGGAAAACAGTAGTAGTAGTATTGGTTTTATTTTGTTTTTGTGATCCTGAGATCACATCTCAGTTTCCCTAGGCAACTCTAAGACTATAAGTTTCAGAGTAGGTATTAATCTATATTGGTAGAGGAAGTTTCCAAGCCAGACAGTACCTATATCATTACAATAATAGATTCTAGCTTTTTAAAATATACTAATTTAATCAGTTTTTTTCCATTCATAAATATTGCCAGTAGGTTGTGTTTTAAAAAAAAAAAGAAAGGAAAATTGCAAGTTTGGAACTATAATGGTCCATTTCTACCTGTTCTCCTTAGCTTTATTTTCCAAAGGATAAAAAAATGTAATCTCTCCTATGCTGTCCAGCACAGTTCTGTCTTTTATTTATATAGAATCAGTGGGTGAATAGAGAGCTGGCCTCCAAACCAGAAAGATTTGAGTTCAGGTACCTTCAAAAGATACTGTCTTTGTAACCCTCGGTAAGTCCTTTAAGCTGTCAGTAGTCCATGCACCTGTCTAAAACAGGAGTTCTTGATTCAGGGGGTCTGAGGATTTGAATAGGAAAAAAAAAATCCATCTTTATTTTCACTAACTGATTTTAACACTTCCTTAGTTTTTAAAAAACATTTTTCCTGAAGAATCAAAGGGGTCAATGATACAAAAAAGGTAAAGAACTCTGCTATAAGTTTCACAGGTGGAGAAGTCCTGTATCAGTGGAGAGAATTTTCTTCCCTGGGATTTTCCTGGTCCCAACCATAGGTCCAGTCCTTATTGCTAAATGACACTAGAGATCCTGAGACATGTGGGACAACTCTAGTGAAGCTGGTTTAGATGGATTCAATATTTGAGAGGAAGAGGAAAAGAAAGAAGAAGGAGGAGGAGGAAGAGAAGAAGAAGAAGAAGAAGAAGAAGGAGGAGGAGGAGGAGGAGGAGGAGAGAAACAAAACCAAGAACAAGAAGAAGAGGAAGTATTCATTGTTTACTAAATAAGATAATATATTCAAAAGCTCTTTGCAAACTTTAGAACAGTATATAAATATTATCTATAATGATGTCAGAATAAGTGGTTAATATAGTCATTTCAATGAGAAATGATCAGTTCATTTAAAACAATAATCCAATGGGAATAAGTCCACATCTGCTCTTTGAGATGCAGTGAGGTGATGCACTGGGTAGAATGTGGGGGCTTAAGTCAGGAAGGTCTATGTTCGAATCATGCCTCAGGTACATACTCGCTCCATGATCCTAGTTTAACCTTAAATTTAACCTTAAATATAACTTTAAAATATATTTAACCTTGTACTTAACCTATATTTATATAACCTTTATATAACCTATATTTATCCAACCTTACATAAAATGTAACCTTATATTTAACCATTTAACCTTGAATATATCTGTATATATTTGTATATATCTGTATCGGGCAGCTAGGTGGTGGAGTGGGAAGAGCACTGGACCTGGAGTCAAGAAGACCTGAGATCAAATCTGGCCCCAGACACTTACTAGCTGTGTGACCTTAGACAAGTCACTTAACCCTATTTCCCTCAGTTTCCTCATCTGTAAAATGAACTGGAGAAGGAAATAGCAAATCACTCCAGTATCTTTGCCAAGAAAACCCCAGACGGAGTCATGAAGTATCCGATATAATTGCACGACAACTACATATGTCTATAACATATTCAGATGTGATAACTGTAAAGCATTTAGTACGTGGCACATGATAAGTGCTTTATAGTTATTGTTATTACTACTATTTCAGCAACTAATTATCAAGTACCCATTCTAGAAAAAGTCCAGGGCTTGTAGCTGCAATGGGCTTAAATTTTCATTTTCTGAAGTGACTGTCAGGTAGCCATACCTAGAGAGGAGCAAGGAAAAAGGAAGGAAAGAGGCCCTGGGAACATCTGAATTCCAGAAAATTAAGGTAGGCACTTATTATAAAACCCAGATCTCTTATTTCCAATTCCAGAATTCTTTCTACACATCCAGAGCTAGAAGAGACTGCAGGAGGTCCCAAGAATATCCAGCCTTTGGTCAAGTGCATGTTGGAAATTTCTAAGGAAGATGCTCTTTTTTTCTTTGAAAAAGATTCAGAAAAAAAAGAAAAATAAAACAACTCAGAAAAGAGAGCTATTGAATCGATAACTGAGATATTTTAAGTAGTTGTTGGCATAAATTTTTTCTCCATCTTCATTTTCATCTGACCCTCAAAATGAGACAGAGTGGAAGATTGTTGTGTGTGAGCCCTGGAGAAATTAAGGTAGGTTCAAATTCTGCCTCTATTAGTAACGACTGTGTGGCCTTGGACAAACCAGGATGCCCGTGTCATCTGTAAAGTGAGGATTATCATCACTGCATTACTTCCTCACAGGGTCATGGTAAGAGAAAATTTTTTTTTTGAAAACTTTAATGTGATAGAGAAAGAAAGGTTTTGGAGCTTGGAGTTAAAAATAAAGAAGCGGATAACTTCATGGGTGATATAAAAATGTGTTACTTTTTCCATTTTAAGTGAATAGAGTATGACAAGGACCAGAGTGAAAGATCAAACTTAATTCAATGAAACATAAAAATTCTCATTTAAATAAGACATTTTCTCCCCTAGGCACCTTGTCTATTTCCTATTTTCTTTAACTCTCTCTCCTTATGAGTACAGAATATCTAATAATAGTAATGGAGGATGATCAGGTGTTCTTAATTCTTTTATGTGACAGATGATTAGTTGTAAACAGAACTGAAAGAGAGTGCTGATC
Source organism: Bettongia penicillata ogilbyi (assembly GCA_023548195.1). NCBI lineage: Eukaryota > Metazoa > Chordata > Mammalia > Diprotodontia > Potoroidae > Bettongia > Bettongia penicillata. The sequence goes on from JAJHZJ010000737.1 coordinate 3,673,083, forward strand.
TTTGGATCTTGGCATTCACCTTATAATTTTGCTTATAAAATTCATGAGAAAATTTGTCCAAGATTAAAAATATTTTTGTTTAAGAAAGAGAACCCCACTGATACAATACTTTAGCTATTATTGGTCTATATTGGTCAAATGTTCTGGAAACATTTTAATTATTTAGTGCCTCTTTGAAAGATAATGTATTAAATGCAAATTCATCAATATTTCAGAAAGCATTATGGAATACATGCAAATTATATCTCCCGTAGCTGTTGTGCATTGCCTGAATATTGATATTATGGTGAAAAATTAGTATGTACATTTAAGTACAGTGGAAACTTGGTGCTGTGCACCAAGTCTAATAATCATAGTTTCTCTTGAGATATTGAGTTGTTTGCTTTCAAATAGCACTAGAGTTTTCCATTTTGTACTTAAAAATATTCCCCCCACCCATTTTGCTATGGCAACAGCAATCATTTATGGACATACATTATTTGTTGTGAAAATGCTTTCAGAAAATCTCAAATATTCACCCAGCTTGCTTTTCCTCACAAACCAAAAGAATCCACATCCAGCCAGTAGACAACCTGCTTCACCCTTCGAAATGAAAATAAAATTGATCATCTCTCTCAGGTCTCTAAGTCATTATCATTACTATAATTGTTTTTACACATATAACTCTTCTTATTCCTGTTGGATTTTCCACTGATGGTTCTGTGTGAGTTGATCAAAGTAGGATACTCAGAAGGTCAAGATTTCTGGTTCAAACTGTTGTTTCTATTCAGCTTTTATACAAAGACAGGGTATATGGATGTTCAAGGACGACTGTCACCTCTGAGGTGAGGGCTTGCTAAATCCTTTCCAAGGTTGCTCATCCACCTTTGGTGTCTACCTGGCACTCAACTCTTACCTCTGTCTCTAAGAAGTGGTAGCATGCACAGCAACCACACTCTGGTTAAAACCATCTCTGCAGATTGGGCTACACCAGGTGGAGAATAACTGACAAGCCTCAGACCCATTGGTGAGTTAAGGGGATGTCTGTCGTAAGTATATGAAAACTCCTCTTAGTGGAATGGGAAGATGAAAGCAGTTTGTTCCAACTGCCATGAAAGAGGTTGAAGTGGGCACTGCGGAGCGCCTAGAGCTTGGTCAGACATCAAAGATGCCAAGATCATCCACAGCACCCTAGGCCATTACCAGTCATCCCAACTTTTTGCCACTGGACTTTGATGACTCTGGAAGAGAGTGAGACTGATGACTTTCTGCAACTCTCCTTCACTTAAATTCAATTCACCCCATGAAGTCATTGTTCCTTTTCAAAAATGAAGAACAAAAGAAAGAAAGAGAAAAAAACACTGTATGTCCTGTTGATAGTGAGTCTTTGTTGATGAGAAAGATGAGAAATAGCAAATATGCTTGATATCTAGTTTGGTAGTTTGGCTTTTCTTCTTCCTTATTTAGTTGATGGCTGAAGTATCCCCAAAAGGATATTTATTGGGCTTGTCTAGCTACATAGTCTAATAATTAAAGTTGTTTGTCACCCTTGGAAGCACTGCCTCATGGACAAGCATCATGGGAATTTGTCCAATCGATCCGTAAAGTCATCAAAACCTGATTTAGTTCCCTGGGAGGCTACGCAATGACCCAAAACAGCTTTTGATGTTTTCAATAAGCTGGGGAATGTGAGAAAGGGGGAAGGGCAAGGGAGGAGATTCAGTTATGAGTTTCCTAACTGTGGCTGCCAAAGCTCAAATTAAACAAAATCTTCATCCAAAAATAAAACTCCAATTCCAGATCAGAGTGACATATCTGCCCAATCATAACTTCAGAAGACAGTGAATCATGCTTCCTAGCTCTCAATAGGAAAGTGGGAACCTAGAGATGTAAAATGAGGCTTCAGATTGATAAATATGCTTTTGTTTGTTTGTTTTGGTATATTTATTTATTACAAGGGAGATTTTTATTGGGAGAGGATGGAGGAGCTCATTGAAATGTGATTATTGTAAAAGAGGGAAAAAAAATCAGTAAAGATCTAGAGTATGTCCATGTTGCTGTATGACTTATAGGATCTTATGTCATAAAATTAGACAAAGAAGAGTTTTTGTCTAAATTTGGCTAACAGCACTTATTGAATACTCATTCTTTGAAGAACAATATACTAGAAAAAGTGAAATACCAAATACATTGTTCAAGAAATTGACCATTTTTGTGACTGTTATTAATATTGCTTCATGCCCAGAATAAGGTTTCATAAAATTTACACAGGACAAATTACACAAAATGCCTTTAAATCATCTTTTTTAAAAGTCCAATTCAGTGGAGAATGAGAGAAAGGCAGAGAACCATACACAATGACCCCTGTGGGCAGAGACACCAGAAACAAGCAAAGACAACTGAATGTCTGAGGTGTGGTAGCCAGGGGGAGGAAACGTATGCCATATGGTAGCTTCCTATTTTAACTAATTGTTTTCTCTAACTAGGTGCTGAGCTCATTTGTTTCTACCCTGCCTAAGGAGTGTCAATACTGACAGCAGTCTAAATTTCAACACTTGGGGCAAAGCTCTAGGTGCCCTTCCCTTGCTTTGGCTCAGGAGAAGGATAAATAGATGTGAAAAAGACACTGACAACTTTTATAAAGAAAAAATATGAACAGATGCCAAGTGTGCAAACCCCAGTTTGATGGTTGGGGGAGGGAGTCAATGATACTGTATTTGAGGGTGAATTAGTAAAAAATGGCTTCATAGTATTGCCAATCTAGATCCAAGAGACACCCCAGAAGTCATCTTGTCCAATGGGAAAAATGATCCTGGTGATGGAAAATTACCTTCCCTAAGGAAGAAGCCAGGCCAGAATTTGAATTAAGGTTTTGTGATTCCAGATCTTCAGCTCTTCCCATAATTCCACACTGCCTATTCACAACAGAAGTATACCTTGAAAGTTACTGTGTTTGTCCTTTGTTCTCAGAGAGGATCATGATGTCAAGATGATGACATGACTTGCAGCTGACTTTAATTTGAGTGATGGAGGGAGTCATCAACCTCACTTTCTTCTCCTGATTCATGCGGTTCCAGTGGCCTGATATTCATCAGGAAGACTAGAGATGGCCCAGGATGCAACGGGAGACCCTGGCCCTTCCAGGCTTAGGTCTTATCACATTCTCACTTTGAGTGAGATACACTCATTCAATGAATAGGCTTCTTTAAGGAGTTGCTCAAGGGATGACCCTTGAATCAAAAGAAAAAGAAAATCAAACTGTGAGGATAAGACCCTGAGGGTTCCTGGGTAAAAAAGAAACAATTACTATTTAGTAATTATATTAACAATGTGCTAGGTGGGTGAGGACTTGTTGTCCAGCCTATGAGCTCCAGAGTGAATTGGGTTTGAGGCTTGATCTTTGAGCAAGAGATGTAGCCAGTAAATCCAGAGGAAAAAACAGAGGAGGAAAAGGAGGAGGAGAGCTGCTACTTACTCACAGGTTGGAGATAAAGAGACAAAAACATGGAGGGAAGTGGAAATAGTAGAATTAGAAGTATCAAGAAAGAGGAGTTAAGACAATTAACTCTAGTCAAAGGATTTTTCATGGCCTACAGCATGTAGTCTTGCTGTTTCATTAATTAAAGGCAGCAGCTTTTGAGAACAGAAAAGAGAACAAGAAAGGAGCAACAAGTGAGGGCATCCATATCAGACAGCAACACCAACCATTGCCAATAGCTTTAATTATCCCGGAGGCATCATTCTGAGAACTTTGCAGAATGGAATAACCCCTGTCTACGATCAACTTATATACACTTACTACAAAAAAGATTTCTACCAATCATACTTACTGTAGGCAACCACTTTCTAGTGGTCTTCTAAGGTCTTGGAGTAGGAAAGAAAAGTCCTGTAACCTAACTCCACTTGGATTCATTGGTCAGCTTGAGACAGGAGAGACAATAACTAGGCCCATGAGCAAATGCTGGGGATGGAATCTGGAACTACGGAACTCTGGAAGCAGTAATGGCTGGCTTTCAGACTCTCCCTACTCCCATACCCACCCCTACTTCCTCCACAACATCTCAGCATTAGGAAATGGTATAGTAAATGGGAAAGAAGTAGGATACTAAAGATGGTAGACATTGACGACAAAGCCATGTGGGAATGTGGAGACTGCAAAGGTCACCATTCCTTTGGCTAATACCAATGTATTAGCCTACTGAATTGCCCTGATGTAGATTGTTTCAAATCATTAGCCATCCTTTCATATTATCATGTATCTGGGAGGCCTAGTAAAAATTTGATTTTTAGAGTATTTTAACTTTTATAAAAACTTATTTTTCTTACTACAATCCTATGAAACAGATGATACAAATACTATCCTTTTCAATTTGTAGATAAAACAACTAAAATTCTCAGAGTGGGAAGTGAATTGCTCAATATCGCTGAGCTAGTAAGTTTCAGAGCCAGGATCTGAACTGATAACTTTCTAATAAACTTAACTTTCTATCCCACATGCTCACAACTATACCACTACAACCTCTAGATATTACATGCTATACACACCACTTATTCATACTGACCTCATTATATTGCCATTATCTGGGACGGTATGTTTGGTAGAGAGACTATTACTGATAAATATTGGCCATCTAATCCAACCCATTCATTGTACAGATGAGAAAATAAAAGACACAGGAAGAAAGGAATGAAAGAAGCATGAATTAAGTGCTTTCTGTGTGCCAGGTACTGTGCTCAGTGCTTTAAAATTATCTTATTTGAGACTCACAACAATCCTGTGAGGTCCATGCTGTTATGCTTATTATTTCTATTTTACAGGGAGGGTAAATCATCTGCTCAAGGTCAATAACTGTCAGAGGGAGGATTTGAATTCAGGTACTCTAGATTGCAGAGGGCATGCTTTTCCCAATATACTGTCTTATCTTGGGTTTGGGTCTTCTTTTGATTAAAAATATTAATGTTATAAGATCTTAGATTAAGAACTACAAGGGACCCAAGAAGTTATCTTGGCCAGCTCTTCTTAAACTGACTTCACATGGGATTTCGAAAAATTGGAGACAGTAAAAGGTTTCTGAATGTGCAATGACCAAAAATTATTTCAAAATCGAGAGCTTAATGAATCCGGTGTTTCTGGTAGTTCTTGCCCATGCCGCATCTCCCAACTTCATTGCAGCTTTGGTTCTGCACACAAAACATGCTTACTTTGCACTGGGCATGTCCTCAGGCCATGCAATGCCAACAAACACTGCCTACATCCGAACAGAGGTCTTGAGTGGAAAAAGGTTAAGAAGCCCTGATTCTATTCCATCTGCTTAATTTCATAGATGGACTCAACAAATGTTGTCAACAAATATGTGCCAGGCACTGTGATAAGCATTGTGGATACAAAAAAGAGCAAACATCATCCAAGCATGGCATCACCAAGCTTGAGGCTGATCTCTTGAGCTCAGGGGTTTTTAGCTATAAGTGGACTTTAGCCAATGGGTATTTGCACAAGGTTTAGCATCAATACAATACACAGACATAGGTTGTTGTTCGTTGTCACTTTTGAAGAGTAGCGATGACATTGATGGGGTGCTTGAGTACCTGTGGGGCCCCAATTCTAAAATCACATTTCTCTCTAAAAATCACATTTCTCCCTAGCCTCAAAACATAACCCCAGGCAGTTTCTCCCCAGCCCAAGGATGGCCTGCTGTAGATCTCTCTTCCTGACATAGTAGCCAGCTGTAGCTATAGAATTTATTAGTTTGAACCAGCTATGTACTGGCTAAACTGGCTGTTTTCTGAGTCATAAAGATATTTATTGCTCATTGACAAATCATATGTATCCTAGACTTAGATGTGTATACTCTCTTATGTTTATCTTGTCTAACAAGCAGCCTGGGTATTTCTCAGTAAGCCCTGACTGTTAGATGACTTAGTGATATTTCAGGCCTAAAATCACACCTCCATGTAACCCCACCTTGGGTTATCTCTCAATGAACTCTGGGTAAAATACCTTTGAAGTAGATGCCAAAAGTATATGTTCCTTTAAGAACTAACCACTCCTTAACCACACCCTCATCCCTCCCTGAATCACTTAGTTAGCATATTTGGCACATGTCATACTACAGAATATACTATATAGACTTTACCTGTATCCCTCTAAGGTTGCAGTTTCCCTAATAACTCTTGCCCACTGAAAAGTATAATATATCTTTACCACTTTGACTTCAAAAATGCTTGCGTCTGTGAATTCTTTCCAGATGATCCAGGCAGGGAATTCCAGTCTTGGGGCTCCTGTATCTTTCCAGCACTCATCAACATTATGGAGTGATATCTTGACTTGCTTGTAAATTGGATTTTGCAGTTGATCAAAGTTGTAAGCTTCACTCTCTTTTCCAAGGTCGTTGAAGTCCAGTGGCATGTTGTGGGGGAAAGTGGGGGCGTAATGAAGGTAGTTAACCAGGTTGCCTAAGAAATTATGAAATGACCCAGATCAAAGCTCCTATTCCCAGTGGTAGTGAGATCAGGCCATGTAAGAGTAGCTCTTGTACTCTTGTACTAGATGAGTTGGGAGATTTGAGTTAAAAAAGAAAAGGTAAAAACAATCAGAGAGCTCACATTTTAATATGGGAAACAGCATGTCAATAACTGTGACTCTACAAAACAAATACAGAGTAAGTTGGAGATAATCTCAGAGGGAAGGCACTAGGAGTAAAAGGTGGGGGGTAGTGAAACTAGGAAAAGCCTTTTTAGAAGGTAGGATTTGATCTGATACTTTGAAGGAAGCCTCATAAGCCAAGAAGCAGAAGCCTGGAGGGGGGGCAGTCAATGAAAATGCATTGAATAGGAGTTTCTTGTTGGTGGGTGGTAGAAAATGTAGATGGAAGTAAAGTTTAAGTAGACTGGAAAGACAGGAATGGACCAAGTTGTAAAAAGCTGTAAAAAAACAGTCAGAGGATAGGTCTTAGAGTGATGGAGTGAATTGGTCAACATTATAACATTATAAAGATACAATCTGAAGCCAGGTTTACCTCCTTGCTTCCCCCCCGGAATCCACTGCTTCAATGCATTAACTCTACTCCCAGGCTTAGTTTTTACCCATCAATAACCATTCTTGTCAAAATGCTTAGTAGCTACATGGAAAAGCACTAGAGAAACAGACATAGATGTTCAGATCTCATCTCAGGAAGACAAAGACCATTTTATTGTTTAAAAGCTTTCCATTTTCTTCCTGGTTTCCCTGATTACACTCAATATTTGGGACTAATAGATCAAAAGGTTAGACAAACTTGCTAATAGGCTGACCTTTTCAATCAATATGTTTATTTGTGCTGACAATTTTCTGTGACAATTCTTTAGCATCTACTGCATATAAAATGCCTAACTATATTAAGTTAGACCATTTCTTTCCTCACCAATGTTATTTTCTTTAGATTCTGACCCTGAAGGCATAATTGTATTAAGCTATTACTTGTTCATTGGATGCCTTGATATTTCATGAATAATATGAAATTTATGACGTTTGAATTTCTTTACATCTCAAGTTTACCAATCAGGATAGAAAAATATTCTTTAAAGAGAAAAAACATTCTTATTTATTCTATATCTAAATGCTTAAGTGAAGAAGATATTAATTGAAGTTGAGGTTGGTTGGGTTTTCTATGCATCAAATAAGTTAACATAGAATACAGCCTGATGAAAGAATATACTATATGGATTTTTTCCCTTTATTTTGTTCTTTGTTGTCAAGAGCTCTAAAAACATAGCCTTAGCATTATTGAATCCAATTCCATGTAATGTGGGAGATATGCTAGTGTGATATATCAATTGTCGTTAATCAACAGTTGATATATCTTCACCACTACAAGGTTTGCAAAGCACTTTACATGTATAGCCTAATTTAATCCTCAATGAGGATTTTTCCACAGAGATCCTGTGAGGAAGGTAATATGAGTATTTTTATGCTCATTTTTACAGACCAGGAAGTGTAGACTGTGGGAGGATAACTGATTTACACTTAGTCACCCTGCTAACTAAGGGTCAGATTTAGGATTCAAACCTCGGTTTCTCCTAAGTGCTGGGCTAGCACTCTTAGTATACTCCAATGCAGGCAAGAACAGGAGAGAAGCTAAAGAAAAGCTGTAAAAATATTTTACTTTAAATTTTAAAGAACAAGATAATTGCAAAGTCTCCCTCATAGTAATTCAAGGGCCTTAATGTTGAAAAGCGAAGAGAACTGCTCAGCTTGGCTCCACTGAGTAGCCATAAGAACAACGGGCAGAAATTGCAAAGGGTCATATTTAGGCTTGATGCAAGGGGGAAAAAATGCTAACAATTAGAATTATCACACTGGAATGGACTGGCTTGGGAGGTGTTGATTTTCCTGTACTGAGGTCTTTAAGTAAACTGGATATTCACTTGTCATGAAAATTGTAGAGGGAATCCTTACTCAGGTATAGATTGGACGGGAATACCTCTGAGATTCCTTTTAACTTTCAGAGTCTATGATTATAAAAAGCATATAGATTTCATATTTTCTCAGAAGAATCATAAACCATAAAGTGAATTCATTGAATGCCTTGGACATTGTTCAGTTCTATGCAGCTCATTGTAGCCATTCCAAAAACTTTTCCATCTCATTTACATAGGTGATTCACAAGGAGAGAGTTGTAAACCAATGGAGATGTAAAGATCTTTGGTAATCCCCCAAAAGTTTTGCATAGAAAGCATGGCTTTGGGAAATATGAAACTATGTGGGAGTATCTGCTCTGCTTTGCATTTTCACCTTCAAAATTCTTAGCTAAAAAAATTAAAGAACCATTGTTGGCAAAATTCTGCTAGAGTCCTCCTTAGTAGGCTAATCTTTCACCTGGAAGATGGCCATCTACCTGAGAGCCAATGTGGCTTCAGAAAGGGCTGAGGAACAGTCAATATGGTGTTTGCTGCCCGACAACTTCAGGAGAAATGCCAGCAGCAGGACAGAGGTCTGTACACAACGTTTGTACATCTGATCAAGGCCTTTGACACTGTTGGGAGGCTCTGAAGAAAAGTCTGGGACAGAAGAGGTATTAGACTGACTACCAAACTGACGGTCTACAGGGTCGTTGTGCTGATCTCGCTGTGAAACATGGACAGTCTTCCAGCACCATGCCAGGAAACTGAATCGTTTCCATTTGAACTGTCTTTGGAAAATTCTAAGGGTCACCTGGCAGGATAAGGTACCAGATACTGAAGTCCTTGCTCGAATTGAACTGTCAAGTATTCAGACTATGCTTCAGAGAGCACAACTCTGATGGGCTGGTCACGTTGTTTGAATGCAAAAGGTATGCTTGCCAAAAACACTATTTTATGGAGAACTTGGATAGGGCAGGTGATCACACAATGGCCAGAAGAAACGATCCAAGGACACTCTCAAGGTCCCTCTCAAGAACTTTGGATTTGACTGACTGTGCAACATGGGAGACACTGGCACAGGACCGCTCAGCATTCTGTGCCCACATAAGAAAGGGTGTTGTGCTCTTTGAGCAAAGCAGAATTGAGATAGCACAAAGTAAATGTAGTGTGTGTGCAAATTTGGGATATTCACATGGACTATCTGTGCCCAACCTGTGGTAGAGCATTCCAAGTTCATATTGGTATGGTCAGCCACAACTGGACACACTGAAATTTTACTTTACAATGGTGATTTCATTTATATATATGCCAAGCATATATTTATATGCCATGAAAATGACAGTGGGAAGAGAAAATCTCACCTCTTCTCCCCCCAACAGGTGAAGATGAAGAGTTGAGTTCTTTCCCAACTGCTAGCTTTTACCCCAAATTAATTGCCCTTTAATCCACTGGGCTCTGTCTTTTAGGGATGTCCCAAGGTCATGCCTCCAATCTTTGTTCATCCAATGACTATTCTTTTCTGATTCATACAAAGGACTTGTTCATACCTCATAAAGAAAAGATAACATTTTCATAACTAGTTCAATGCTTTGTTATTGGGTCCTTTTCTTTGATGAGATCCTGGGTATTAAAGTTAAAACTCCTTTATATTTGTCATACTAAAGACAGTATGATAGATAGATGATAGATAGCTTCCTGGGCTCAGAGTCAAGAAGACCCAGTTTCAAATCTTGTCTTTGAGCTTAATGGATATGTCACCATGGGAAAGTTACTTAAGCTAAGTGTTTCTCAAACTCCTTTTCCTTCAAAGTACAAGCAAGCATCCTTTGCTATAAGGAATCAGAGTACAGTGAAAGCTTTAAATGTCAACACTTTGGAAGACAGAGTTTATGTCAGTGGATACAAAAAAAGCAAGCTTTATCTTGTGAATCCTTGCTATATTGCATAAGCTGGGTAAATAAAATTTATATTAAACAAAATTATTTATAAATTTTCTTTCATTTGCAATAGCATATCTGAATTTTGGTGGCACATTTAGCAAAACTCATGCCATATCTTTGGCAACACTGTTCTTTTTCTTTTCTTTTTTTTTTTAAAATTTATTTATTTAACTTTTACATTCATTTTCACAAAATTTTGGGTTCCAAATTTTCTCCCCATTTATCCCTTCCCCCCACCCCAATACACCAAGCATTCTAATTTTCCCTATCTCCAATCTGCCCTCTCTTCTATCATCCCTCCCTTCTCTTGTCCCCATCTTCTCTTTTGTCCTGTAGGGCCAGATGACTTTCTATTCCTCATTAACTGTATTTCTTATTTCCTAGTAGCAAGAACAATACTCAACAGTTGTTCCTAAAACTTTGAGTTCCAAATTCTCCCCATCCATCACTCCCCACCCATTCCCTTTGGGAAGGCAGGCAATTCAATATAGGTCATATCTGTGTAGTTTTGCAAATGACTTCCATAATAGTTGTGCTGTATAAGACTAACTGAATTACTCTCCATCCTATCCTGCCCCTTATTGTTTCTATTGTCTTTTGATCCTGTCCCTCCCCAAGTGTTGACTTCAAATTGCTCCCTCCTCCCATTGCCCTCCCTTCCATCATCCCCCCCCTTGCTTATCTCCTTCGCCCCCACTTTCCTGTACTGTAAGATAGGTTTTCATACCAAAATGAGTGTGCATTTTATTCCTTCCTTTAGTCAAATGTGATAAGGGTAAACTTCTTGGTTTTTTTTTCTCAGCTCTCCTCTTTTTCCCTCCACTAAAAAGTCTCCTGCTTGCCTCTTAAATGACATATAATTTACCCCATTCCATTTCACCCTCTTTCCTCCCCCTACCTTTCTCTCTCACCATTTACCTTAATTTCTTTTAAGATATGGTCCCATCCTATTCAATTCACTCTGTGCTCTCTGTCTCTGTATGTGTGTGCATGTGTGTATGTGTGTGTGCGTGGACACGTGTACGTGTGTGTGTATGTGTGTGTGTGATCCCACCAACTACCCAGATACTGAAAAGTTTTGAGAGTTATAAATATTGTCTTTCCATGTAGGAATGCAAACAGTTCACTTTTGGTACGTCCCTTATGACTTCTCTTTGTTGTTTACTTTTTCACACTTCTTCTCACTCTTGTGTTTGAAAGTCAAATTTTCTTTTCAGCTCTGGTCTTTTCATCAAGAATGATTGAAAGTCCTCTGTTTCATTGAAAGACCATATTTTCCCCTGAAGTATTATACTCAGTTTAGCTGGGTAGGTGATTCTTGGTTTGAGTCCTAGTTCCTTTGACTTCTGGAATATCCTATTCCATGCCCTTCCATCCCTTAATGTAGAAGCTGCTAGATCTTGAGTTATCCTGATTGTATTTCCACAATACTGGAATTGTTTCTTTCTAGCTGCTTGCAATATTTTCTCCTTGAGCTGGGAGTTCTGGAATTTGGCCACAATGTTCCTAGGAGTTTCTCTTTTTGGATCTCTTTCAGGTGGTGATCGATGGATTCTTTCAATACTTATTTTGCCCTCTGGTTGTAGAATGTCAGGGAAGTTTTTCTCGATAATTTCATGGAAGATGATGTCTAGGCTCTTTTTTTGATCATGACGTTCAGGTAGTCCCATAATTTTTAAATTGTCTGTCCTGGATCTATTTTCCAGGTCAGCTGTTTTTCCAATGAGATGTTTCACATTCTCTTCCATTTTTTCATTCTTTTGGTTTTGTTTTGTGATTTCTTGGTTTCTCAGGAAGTCATTAGACTCCATCTGTTCCATTCTAATTTTTAAAGAACTATTCTCTTCAGTGAGCTTTTGAACCTCTTTTTCCATTTGGCTAATTCTGCTTTTGAAAGCATTCTTCTCCTCATTGGCTTTTTGAACCTCTTTTGCCAATTGAGTGAGCCTATTTTTCAAGGTGTTATTTTCTTCAGCATTTTTTTGGGTCTCCTTTACCAAGGTATTGACCTGTTTTTCATACTTTTCTTGCATCTCTCTCATTTCTCTTCCCAGTTTTTCCTCCACCTGTCTAACTTGATTTTCAAAATCCTTTTTGAGCTCTTCTAAGGCCTGAGCCCACCCGTCATCCCCCTGGGATGTCTGGGATAGAGAGGCCCTGCCCTCCACGTCTTTCCCTGATGGTAAGAATATTTCCTCATCATCAGAATTGAAAGGCGGGAACATTTGCACCTGCTCAAAGAGGCTCTCTATAGTCTTATTTTTCTTCCCTTTTCTGGGCATTTTCCCAGCCAGTTACTTGACTTCTGAGATTCCTGTCCACCCCTGCCCAGATCCACCCAGCTAGTGCTTGTGGTCTGAGGTTCAAATGGGCTTTCCGCGGCAGGCATGGCTGCTATTCAATGTGAGCTTAAGTTCTGGTGCTGGGGTGGGGGCAGGGCCCCCTCCCAGGCTCAGTTCCCTCAGGGGCTTATGCAGAGACCTTCAGTAATTGAGTGGGTGGGGACAGGGCCACCTCCCAGTCTCACCTCCTTCAGGTGGTTTATGCAGAGACCTTCAGTAATGAAGATCCTGCCTGCTGCTCGGGGAGCCCCAGGGGGCCGCCGCTGCTGCCGCTGTCCTTGCCTCTGCCTCCGGCCGCTTCCCTGCCCCTGCCTCTGCCTCCCCTGCTTCCTCCCGAGGGGGCCCAAGTCATGGAGACACCCCGCTCCCCTCTGACCTGTAGCGTCTGTGGGTGGAGGGACTTTCCTGGCTGCTGGAGATTCCATCCCTGAAGCCTGCTCGGATCTGCTCATCTCGGCCGTGTGGCTAGGGCAGCGCAGGGGTGGACTGCGCTTTCCGGGGCACAACAGACCCTGGGGATGGCTCTCCAGGGCTTTCTGGAACGGAAATCTCTTCCACTGTGTTTCTGCACACCCTGCAGTGATCCAGAACTTGTGGGGAGCTCTTCTTACTTTAAATCCATGGGCTGTGGGTTTGGAGCTAGCATACGTGAGTCTTTCTACTCCGCCATCTTGACTCCACCCCCCAACACTGTTCTTTTTCTATGCAACTCAGGAACTCCCTAGGACTTATGTATAAGATTGACATGATCTCTTTAATTACAAAGGAAGGAAGAAATGAAAGGAGGAAGGAATGAAGGAAGGAGAGAAGAAAAGAGAGAAAGAAAAAAGAAGGGAGAGAGGGAGAGAGAAAGAAAAAAAGAAAGGGAAAAAGATGCAGAATCATACGTCATCAATTTTGAACTGGAAGGAACTTTAGAAGTTATATCAAGTCTGACTCCCTATTTTTACAGCTGAGAAAAAAATAAGGACCAGAGGAATTAAGTGATTTCCCCAAGGTCAACAGCTATTAAATGTCTGGGGTGAGATTCAAACCCAGGTAGTCTTGATTACTCGTTCAGTGCTCTGGGTTTGTGTTCTACTTAGGCCACTTACTTGCTAGATGATTAGGGACAAATCATTTTACCACTTTGAGTCTCAGTTTGATACCTAAAGTTATTTCTAGCTTTAAAATTATTCAAAAGTTTATTGTAATGTAAAGGTCATTGGATTAAGCCTCAGGAACCCTTGAGTCCTTTATCTGACTTCTCTATTAGTTTGCAATATGACCTTATATAAATCATGCAACTTCTCTGGATCTCAGGTTCTAGTCAACTCAAGTCTACAGGTTCAATGAGTTTCCTGCAGTCAAGTCAAGATATTTAACTTCTTAGGGACTCAATTTCCACAACTTAACAATGTAAACTTTGCACTGGATGACTTACAAGGTCGTTTTTAGCTCTGAGATCTTATATCCATTCAAGTCAACCGTTGTTTTGAATGTCTCAGTATGTGAAAAAGCCTTTAGTGACCATTAGAAAATAGATGTTTGTTCCTGTCTGCAAATGGGTAGATTTTTGCATGTGATCTGTACTATATAGCGTCTATCTGGAAAGCAAGTACTTGCTAGGAAATAGTGCCTAAATCAGCAGCAAAACTAAACCAGCAAGAGCTCTGTGGAGGGCAATTGCAGACCACAGTCCTTTGCAAGATGAAGCATCTCTCCTTCCTTCTCCACCATATTTTGACACTCTGAGGCAGGGCCGCATTGATCCTCTGAGCGTTATGGTTCTGACGGGAAGAAATCTTTCCCCTTAGTGGTGTTGAAGTAGGGGAATTTCATGCAGTGGAATGCCACTTGTCTTTTTGCTTAATAATTCTGGGAGACCGAATTTTCTAGCTCTAAGGAGGAGTCCAGTGAAATCTAAAATGAATTAATCATCCATTTTCTGGCTCTAAGACAAGAAGTTGTCTGGTTTTTCCCTCTTCCTATAGTTGTTTAAAATGTCAGAACTTCATTCAGGTGCTAGCTCCATCAAGGTTGTATATGACTCAATTGCTGTAACATGAGAACTGACTTTGCCCAGGCAGGCCCCTCATCCCTAAAGACTGGAGCATGACTAATAACATTCCAGCAACAAGGAAGACAGGCTGGCAGCCCCATACTTGACCCATGTGAGTAATTTCTAACAACTGTGTTGAGCCCTCAACAGCTGCATTGGTTTGCTCAGAATTCTTGGTCTTCTTGGGCATCCCATAATGGGAATCTCTAGTGAATTCCTCCTGGATGCTCATCATTCCAGTCCTTCATGCAGGTAGTACATATGACATGTTCATCCTTGTATTAGGACCATACCAGGCCCAACCAGAGGCAAGAAATTACCCAGTGTGCCCCCTATTTGTGCGGTTTTAAGTCATGTTTATCTTTCCAGTGCCCAACATGTTCATTGGAATTTCATTGAATCTGGAATTGCAGTAAAGGTATCAACAGGCATGTCTTAGGGAAAGCCAACATAATATTTGATTAAAATCATAGTGTAGTCAAATAAGAGACTTTTATAAGAGAGTGGGTGTGCAAAGAGAACATACTTTGGAAGGCCCCTTCTCACTTCTGACCCTGCCACCACCTTGATCCAGGCCCTCTCCACCTCATGCCTACACTATTACAATAGCCTGTTGGTTGGTCTCTCTGCCTCCAGTCTCTCCTCACTCTACTCCATCCTCCACTCGGCTGCCAAAGCTGTCTTCTTAAAGCACAAATCTGTCCATATTGCTGTTCAGTCATGTTTGACTCTTGTTACCCCTTTTGGGGTTTTCATGAGGAAACTGAGGCAAATAGAGTTAAGTGACTTGCCCAGAGTTCCAAAGCTAGTGTCTGAGGCCCCATTTGAGCTCACGGAAATGAATCTTCCTGACCCCAAACCTAGCACTGTTTCCTCTGCACCACCTAGCTCCCCATAGGTATGTCCATATCACACCCCTATTCAATGAATCAATGGTTCCCAGTTACCTCAGTTTCAAATATAAAACCCTGTCATTGGTTTTTTGTCATGACCTAGCCCCTTCCTATTTTTCCAGTTTTCTGAAACCTTAGTCCTCCCTACATATGATCTGATCCAGTGACACTGGACTCGTGGCTTGGTTTCATAAACAAGACACTCTATCTCTCAGTTCTGGGCCATTTTCTCTGTCTAGAAAGCTCACCTCTGCCTCCAAGGGCTTCCTTTAAGACTCAGCTCAAATCCCACCTTCTGGTGGAGACCTTTTCCAGTCCCCACCCCCCATCAAGGATTTTTTTCATTTACCCTGTATTTATGTTCTATGTACATAGTGGTGTGCATGTTGTCTTTTGCATTACAATGTGAGCAACAATAGCAGTTTTGTCCTTTTGAAGGAAAGGAGGATATTCTCAGCCCCTACTTAGCCTAGTAACTGGCCTATGGTAAAGACTTAAAATGCTTGTTGACTGAATGACAGACTGAGCAAACCCAGAAGCACCAACTCTCAAGGAAAAGGAAGGATAAGGAGACTGGGAGGGGCTCACTTTCAAGGATTACAGTTTAAAAAATTATTTCTATTAAGTGCAGAACTAAGACCAGAATCTATGTCGTCTCCCTCCCAGTCCAGCTCTTTCCATTTGATTAAATTAAGGCAGAATTTCAGGTTGCATCCTACTCTGTTACCTCAATATCATGTGTCACTAATCTGGGGCAATCAAGGCTATGTCAGGTCCTACCAAGCTGGAAAGATTTTGAGACCCCAGGGACCCATGGCCCATTTTCCACATAGTTGCCAAATTAATTTTCTTAAAGCATAATTCTGTCAGATCCCACTCTCACCCCCATACACACATACACACACACACATATACACATCCCTTTTAGGATAAATGGAATGGATGTCTTTAAGACTGAATGCAAATTTCTTCTCTTCCTTTCAAGACTTTCCACTCTCTGGTTCCAACTTATTAGCCTTTTTTTTCCACATTATTTCACTTGACAGACTCTGCATTATAACCAAACTGGCCTCATAGATGTGTCACAACAATTTCCTACTCCATACATTTACACAGGATGTCCCTTCTGCTTGAGATGTACTCCCTACTCCTCTTATTTCTCAAAGTATTTAATTTTTCCTCAAGAGCTCATCTCAGATCTAGGGCAAAATTTGAACTCAGGAAGACACTCCATCTACTGTGTCATCTGGCTGCCCAAATTGTTAGCTCTGGTGATAAATATTTTCCCATTCTGTTTTGTTTATTTTGGAAATAAGTAAGTATACCATTTATTAAAAACAAACAAAAAGGCATAGGATCTTCCTCTTTGGTGAAGGCTTCCTTGATTCTTGTCCAATGTCACCTCAAGTTGTTAATGTTCTCTCCCTCCTCTAATTATCTTATATTTACTTATCTGTGCATAAATTATTACTCCCTAGGAGAACATAGGCTTCTTGAGTGCTTACAATAATTTTTTCTTTATATTCCTGGAGCCTCACACAATACCTGACATATAGCAGTACTTAATAAATACTTGTTGAGTTGAGTGGAATTGAATGAGTCAACCTTTACTATCTGCATGATTTTGAGCAGGTCACAATCTCTGTGTGGGCCTAAGTTTCCTCATCTGTAAAATGAAAGAGTTGAACTAGATGCCTTCTAAGGACCTTTTCAGCACTATGATTCTATGGTTCACAATAAATTTTTGAAATAGTTATAAATTGAGATTTTCTAGTAATATCCCAGTAGCTCCTTCCTTTCCTTCTCCCTTTCTTGTTCTTGTAATCATATAAAATTTTCAACACTATCTTTTTTAAGTCTTGTCGACAAATTGAATGCAAAATGATAATATGAACAGTTTTGACAATTTCCTTCTCCTATCGTTTCACTATTAGTACACACCCTTATCTGACTCATTAATACCTGAACTGGTTGAAACACAGTTCTGATAATATCTAATAATATTGAGTAGTTTACTTAATAGCTTTGCAATGCTGTCAGTTCACATATATTCACGAACAACAATCATTTCAGGTAAGTGTTCGGTTCTGATTTTTCTTAGAACTGTGCACATTTGGTTAGTCCAACTTATACCAAATGCTCATAGAACCTAACAATAGTTATAGTTTTTTTTTCTCCTTAGACTAATTTATAAAAACAAAGTCAGAGTACCATGAAACAAAGAGAGTTTTCTACTTTGGATCTCCCATGTTAAAACCAATCTTCCTTCTCCCAAACTTAAAGTAATTTAGTCTTTAAAAAGGAACATCTAAGTAAGCCATCATGATGTAAATCTAGAAATGACGTTTTACTAAAATCCCAGAGAGATACTTCATGGAAAGTCTCAGTTATCTTGGCTGATGTCCCTTCACAGTTGGGTGGGGTTACCAGGAATCTTTGGGATTGGAAGCCTGGGACTAACGTGAATCATAAATTCAATAGACTTTCAGCTACGCACCCTTTAAATTTGAATCTTCACCAGGTAGGGAGGCTAATTTAAGACCTAGTTTTATAAAGGATATGTAGCTACAGATGTAAGACATGGTTAGTTTCACAGCTCAGTAAGCTAGTTTGCATCACGTTATTTAAAAATCTTTTAAAAAAAAGATGAGGGAAAGGGGTTCTAATTTATCCTTACTTTTATCAATTAACATAATTGGATTTAAGCTCGAACTGCACTTTTTGGTCAGATGGGCTATAACAATTGTTTGGTGATTTATGAAATATGAGCAGTCTACTGGGAACTGTGTTCTTTGGTTAATGGACCATACAATATGTTAGCTGGCTTATCCTTAAGACTGCTGTTCCCAGAGCAAATATCTTGCTAGAAGTGAAATGAGGAACACATTGAGTGGATGTTCTAGAAGGAATAATGGAAAGGAGAATAATCTTTGTAATAACAATGACAGCAGCAATAAAGCACTTCTAAGTTTGTTATTCAGTCATTTCAGTCATGTCTGACTCTTCATGACCTCCATGGGGGTCTTCCTGGCAGATACTGGAATGGTTTACCATTTGCTTCCCCAGCTCATCTTACAGATGAGGAACTGAGGCTAACAGGATAAAGTGACTTGTCTAAGATCACACAACTGATGAGTGTCGGAGGTCAGATTTGAACTCATGAAGATGAGTTCCTACCGACTTTATTACTGTTAGTAACACAAATCTCTTCCCTATCACCTAGTCTCAAAAACTTGAAATCATCTTGAACTCTTCTCCCCTCTTCCCTATATATAGTTATAATTGCTAATTTCCATTGTTTCTACCTCTGTAAACTCCCTTTCCACTTTTGCTTACTATTGTTCCACTTCATGCTAACTATACTTGAGTTGAACCTTCCATTGACCAAATGTTTTACGTATGTATGTCTCCATACCTTTGTTCATGGTTTCCTCTGGTTTGAATGCCCTTTATTCGCAGCTATACCTATCCAAATCCTGCCTTTTCTTTCAGGCCAGATTCAAGTGCTAATTCCTTCATGAAGCTTTCACTGCCTTCCCACAACCACCTTTGCCTAAAGTAATTTCTCTCTCCTCTCTGAAATTCCATAGCATTTTGTACCTATTTTATTTCATTTTCCCATTCTTCCTTACATATTACATTCCTTCTCTCTAGAATGTGACATCCCTGAGGGTAAGTACATGGATGACACTTAGTAATCACATACTTAATAGACTATAGCATAGGGTAAACATAACTTCTATATGAACTTCAGAAAAATTGTGACTTGCTGTATTGTGATATTTGATTTATTTTGATGATCTGGAATCAAACCTGAAATATCTCCATGGGATGCCTACATGTGCCCTCCACATAGGCTATTTGCTACCAGTGATTAGCACTTTAGTTCTATTTAGCTAATTAGCACCAATTAACTTCTGCAAAGTGTTATTTTCATATTATAGCAAGACTAAGAGTACAGACAATCCCTGCCTCCCACCACCATCTTCAGAATACACTTTCCTCTGTATCACCTCAGCTTCCTAGGGACAACAGCTTCACACAATGCTTCAGTCTTCAACTGAGTTACCATTGAACTTGGTGTCCTTGCTCCTGGAAACCTCAAAGTTGGACTGCTCCCAGCTCCTGTGTCATAGAATGGCAGCTATCTCCTGACCTTTCAAAGCTCACAAGAGTGTCACCTCTAAACTCCTTCATCTAGAACAAAAGAACAAATTCTGAGGCAAAGAGCTAAACCTATGTCCTGCACTCTGATAAAGACGGTTAGAAGCCTCTCCCTTCAAAGCTTTTTCTCTCCTCACTCTCTAGAATACTGTTATGCAGAAAGGAGATAGCTGTAGCCTGGGGGGTTGTTTTTTTGTTTACTTTTTTGTAATGTCTATACATGCCCCAAAATCTATGTAGGGGTTGCATCAGTCAAGCACTTTGCTCACGCTCATAAGAACTGGGATCATTGTCCCGTAGTCATCCTTTTACGTACACTGTGTGCTCGCTGAATATATTGTGTGCCCTCAGCTTCATATTGGCTCAGGGTATGAAAGAGACAGATCCTGTTATATCCATAAGTATTCAATAGTTGTGTTTTGAATAAAAGGACTGAATTAATTAACATCTATAAGTCATTTGTATGTTTGTGAATTGTAACAAGTGCAGTAGAACACAAGGAATCTGTATTTTATCTCCTGCCTCTTCTTCGACAAATAAAGTTTAGAGATTTCAAGTTTCCGAGAACAGGGGAGAAGGAACTTCTCTCTACTTCTAGAATTAAAAGATTGGAAATTGGAAGTATCAGATTTGGTGGAGAGGGAACTTCTATACTTCTGAAATCAAACTGTGGATAGCCACTTAATGTTAAGTTCACTCTGGTCACCTGAAAGAAAGTGACTACTCAAAGTCCTGCTGCACCCAGAAGATGATCAATCATGTTTTGTTGCATTGAATTGAATTGAAGAAGGGTTTTTAATTGTCAAAGTATTAGCCTAAGAATATCAGTTATTTACAACATAATTCTATCACCTCTATGTTCACATAGGAAAAGTACGTAGAAAAATTAGTTCCCTACAATATAAAAATATGTTTCTTCAGATATTATTTCGTTTATTCATTTGCTTTCTTATCTTCCTTTCTGATATAGCAACGTTCTCCTTCAATCAAGGTTCTGCTCAAAATGTCTCTTAGATTGCTTTAAGGAATTGTGTGATAATAGCAACCTGTCTTATTGGGCCCCTATTTGAGGCCTGGGGAAGCTAGATGGCACAGTGAATGAATAGAGTGCCAGGCACAGAGTCAGGAAGACCTGAATTCAAATTCAGCCTTAGACACTTAATAGTTGTGTGATCCAGGGCAGGTCACTTAACCCTATTTGCCTCAGTTTCCTCATCTGTAAAAGTAGCTAAAGAAGGAAATGGCGAACTACTCTAGTATCTTTGCCAAAGAAAACTCCAAATGAGGTCATGAAGAGTTGGACACAATGGAAACAATTGAAAAATAATAATAATTTGAAGCCTTTCAAATTTCTTTTGGATTTGCCTAATAGTGTGATTGTGAATGTTTAACAACTGGCTTTAGGGATGGGGGACAGACTTTTAAAGTTGAATCTGCCTTATTAACATTTTCTCCTCACTTTCTTAACTCTAGAAAATCAGAAAAACAATAAATAAAGCCCTGATCTGTAACATTTGCTTGTTTCTGAAGTGTCAATACTCACACTAAAAATTTAACAATTTGCTCTCCTAGCTTTAGCACATTTAGATTCACCAGAGTCACTGTAGATCTAGTCCCCTCTAAGACAGAAAGACATATATGAGTAGGACTTTAAATTTGAATGGCCACAAATTTAAAATTAGTTAAGTCCTAGCAATGAAATTTGGAAGGAAAACGGCACTTTGGTGGCTTTGTGGTTTCATAGATGAGGTCATTCCCCTCAGTTGAGGTGAACGCTGTGCCTTCTCCTTCTGTGTGATTCATGTCTACCTTTTCCCACTGGAAAGCCTCCTTGACCTTTAATATCTCAAAATAAAGGTATCCCTGAGAGTAATAAATATTATTTCTCATATACCTTAAGGAACTAACACATCCTTTTTCTGATCATGTGTATCTTTTATGCAACTTTAGTTTCCTAGACCCTCATGGATAAAATAAGAGGAAAGATTTAGAATCAACAGATACCATAGAGATTATATAGTTCAAATTCCTCATCTTACTAATGAGAAAATAAGCCCAATAAGATGAAATGATTTTCTCATGTTCACACATGAACATGAAGACCCAAACCCAGGTCTTTCTGATTTCAAGACTGGCTTTCTTTGTGCTATGCCATGTTGCTTCTCAAAGGGGCTTAAATTTGCAGAATTCACAGGGTTTACAGAATACCGTGACAACTAACCAAAGGGTGATAGACAATATAGTGTTTATTAAATTTATTTAAATGTCCTCAAATACATGGGTTGCTATGGTGATTAAGAAAAAGTCAACAAAAATAATTTTTAAAAAGGGTCCCTATATTCAATTCTCTTTTATCCTTGAGTTTATATAGTTTATGTTATATTTATTATATATTATTACATTAATATATATCATATATTATATTTATTATATATTATATTGCATTATGTGTTATGTTATCCCAATGGGCAGCTATGTGGCACAGTGCATAGAGTTCCAAGCCTAGAGTCAGGAAGACCCATCCTTCTTGGTTCAAATCTGATCTCAGATGCTTGCTAGCTGTGTGACTCTGGGGAAGTCATTTAATACTGTTTGCCTCAGTTTCCTCATCTGTAAAACGATTTGGAGAAGGAAATGGCAAACCACTCTGGTGTTTTTGCCAAGAAAATCCTAAATGGGGTCACTGAAAAGTCAGACACAACTAAAATCACTGAATAACAAAATTAATCCTAAAATAGCCAAGGTTCATGACTTCTCTTGTTTCCTTGAATATGAAATATGAATATTTGGGGGTAAGAAATCTTCATTTCCTTGTTCAGCCTCTATTTTCTACAAACTAATTGTGTGGCTGTCACAGAGTCCAAGCAGTTAGCCTGGCATGCTTTGGTTGACTAAGCAAACAGCTGGGAGGGGAAGACACTAGTGTCACCATTGAGTCACCAAGGCTATTGTTGCAGGCTGGTTAATGAATTGATGGTTTGGACTGTCTGCAGAAGCCACAGGGATAATGAAATTCAACTCAGCAGTTAGGATACAGACAACAGGTGCATTACCCACATTGCAGAATAAATCTTGCCTTTCCCGGCAGGAAAGTCTTTTTTGAATGAAATCTTTCATTATGTCTCAAGTTCCTCAGAAAAACAGAAAATGAGCAGGCCTGAAAATTGGCTGATGCTCCCATCACGAAGGAACTTCGCATCCCCTGGTTCATGTGTTCTACATGAGTTTTGTAGGCCCAATTCTGAAACCTGTACGGGGGCTGGCAGCAGAGTGGGAGAGGATAACTACACACACACACACACACACACATCCACACGTACATGCACACACACACATTCACACGCACATGCACACGTGCATACACACACATGCACATGCACACACATCCACACGTACATCCACACACACACATTCACACGCACATGCACGTGCACATCCACATGTACATGCACGCACACACGCACATCCACACGTACATGCACACACACGCACATGCACACACACATGCACACACACATCCACACGTACATGCACACACACGTACATGCACACACACATGCACACACACACGCACACACACACAGCAATTCAGAAAAGAAGCCATAAAAGTAACTAGACTCTGAAAATCCGAAACAAAAACCTCCCCCAAATTCTTCACTTACAAGAGAGCTGGAATGTTTCCGAAGACATTCCAAGCATAAAGGTGGTGGGTGGTGACAGATGAGAGTCGGGAAGAGCTTAGCCCAGAGCAGCTGGACAATTTTCCAGCTCTAAATCTGTTCTTCACCTGCGGCTTTATTTTCGTATTTGACATTAATTTTCAGAACATCGAATGCCTGTCAAGTTTAAGTTCCAAAAATGTAATCCAAAGCTTCAACATAAATAACTTGGGGATGATCCAGTGTTTTAGATATGAAGGGGGGGAATTAAAAGAGAAAAGTCAGACATACGGTCCTTGCTTCTGGGGAAACTGAGATTGGTGGGTTACTTGGGTTCAGGAGTTCTGAGCCATAAGGGATAACGTTGATTAGGCATCTACTGTAATTCTGGTATCAATACCGTGAGCATCTTGAATTGCAAGGGGAAAACCATTCAGGTCAGAAAAAAATGGAGGAGGTAAAAATTTCTGTGGTGTCAAAACTAGACCCTAAGTGGCCATTAAATAGATCACTAGATCTGGATTCAGGAAGACCTGAATTCAAATTTGACAAGAGATAATTTTAAACTATGGGGCTCCGAGCAAATCACTCAGCCTCAGACGCTGTGATATGTGCTATAACGTAGCTATAATATGCTATAATAACAGCACCTACTTTCCAGGGTTGCTATCAGGATCAAATGAGGTACCCATTGGGGGGAGGGATTGTTTTTGGTTTTTCTGAGCATGATCAATTAATTAGTTAGACTAGCTGTAACCAATAAAGTGGCTCCGTGGCCTCTCTTTACGACCAAAGTCATTGAGTGAGGGCTGACATACAACAGTTAGCAAGACAACAGAGCAGAATGAGATAATATTTGTAAAGTACTCTGCAAATCTAAAGTACAACATAAACTATAGCAATTGTTATTAATGATGTTATCATCATCATTATTATAGCATACAATAATGATCTATTATCATTATAGCTGTGTGATCATGAGCAAAAACCCTTATGTATTCTGAGCCTCAGTTTCCCCCAATGTACAATTGGGAATAAATATTTTTGTACTATCTACTTCACATGGGTATTGTGAGGTAAGTGATTTATAGACCTTAATGTAACACATACATCTGAACTATTTTTTATCACATCCCCTTTTTGCTCATGCTTATCTACCTGTCTTTTTGTCAATTCAATTCTGATTTTTCACAGTCCCAGCTTAAACGTTGCCTGCTCCTTCAGTGAAATGTTCCCCTATGATCACCTATACGGCTCTGTCTACTTTAAATGTCTTTTTCGCTTATTCATACTAAGCAATTTAGCATTTGATTATTTACTCTCTTGCATTGTTCTCTAATGATTATTTTGTGCTGCTAGTTTTATTTTCCTCACTAGACAGTAAGACCTTTGAGAGCAGGAACTTACTGCTCTTTTCCACTCACCCCCTTGCTTCTGTGCTGCTTTGCATTTATAACTCCAGTCTTCAGCATAGTGCTTGGCACATGCATTGTAAGCACTTAATGCTTTTCGATTCATTCATTCACTCATTCATTCCCTCATTTTTTTTTTGAGAACCAGGGTTTCCTTAGGAAACATCAAGGTCTGTCTATAGTATCTGACTTTTTGTTATTCAGTCATTTCAGTTGTATCCAACTCTTCATGTGGTTTTCTTGACAAAGATACTGCAGTGGTTTGCCATCTCCTTCTCCAGCTCATTTGACAGATGAGGAAACTGATGCAAACAGGGTTAAGTGTTTAGAGTCATAAAACTAGTGAGTGTCTGAGACCAGATTTGAACTGAGGGAGATGAGTTGGGCACTCTATTTCTAGGGTGGTAACTCTATTCACTGCTCCGCCTAGGTGCCTATTGTCTGTCGGAGGATAAAATGCCAGGCCTGGAATCAGGACGACTCATCATCCTGAGCCCAAATCTGGCCTCAGACATTTAATGGCCATATGGAAAGACTACTGAATCAGATATCCTGGGTTCAAATCCTAACTCAGATGATTACTACCTGTATAACCATCAGTAAGCCATATAACTTCCCCATGCCTCAGTTTTAACACCTATGAAACACAGGGATTGAGCTCAGTGGCTTCTGAGATTCTGTTCCCTTTTAAATCTTTAGTCAAAGCCCCTCCCACCGGCCTTTGCAAAAAAACTGAGGCTAACAAAAGTATCAATCATCGAATAAGTTTGTTAAAGGCAGTAAAGAACGGTGAATTTTGTCCAAATAGCTGATCCCTTCTCGTAAGACCATTGTTACAGGCTTTTTCCCTTCCCCTAAAGTTTTAGCCACAGTCCCCTCAAACTCATTACAGGAATTACTCAAGTCGTCAACTTGCTCCTGATTATCAGGGATTCTGAGTCCAGTTCGGTGTCTGCTATAATTCTTTGTCTGCACATTCCCTTGGTCCAGTGTTTGCACACCTGCTGTGACCCTTGTAGTCAGTCTCTCGAAGTCTGGATTCCACTGCTTACACAGCACGTTGTCCAACACCACCTGTCACATACTTCCTGCACTCCTGGCAATGACCAGCATTGTGGTCATTTCCCTCTGCCGGTGCCATGTTCTTCAAAGATAGGAAGTTCTCATTTCTTTTGTCTGTTTCTCCTATACCTCTTACCTCCTTGCATCCCTCTGAGGGAAGATTATAAAAGCACTCCATTTCCCATCAACACTGCTTAACGTCTTTTTAGCCTGCCTTTTCAATGCATTCTTGATGCGGGCAAAGTGAGAGAAGTGAAATTGATGATCTCTGAGTCTGTGACTTTGATGAATACTCGGGTTGCCTCGGGAACTTTTGAATTCTTCTACAAAGCTGCATAATATCTGTGAAGTCCTTTGGCTCCCTTGGAGAAAGGCAGATATTTTAGTGATTATTGTTATTCAGAAAATAATTTAAGTAATTTTGCCTCTTAAATCTATGAGCAAAAATGTGCCCTGAAAGTTGAAATAGCAAGTTCTTTTCTTTGAATAATAGTAAGAATGTTAATAATAGCTAACCTGTATCTAGGGCTTACTATGTGTTAGGCACCTGACTAAGTGCATTATCATTATTATCTCATTTGACCCTTACAACAATCTTGGGAGGTAGGTGCTCTTAGGATTCCCATTTTACAGAGGAAACTGAGGCAAAAAACCGAGGCTAAGTGATTTGTCCAGGGTCATAGAGCTAGTGAGTGTCTGAGGTCACATCTGAACTCTGGTCTTCCTGACTCCAGATCCAGTACTCTGCCCACTGTGCTCTCTCTGTCTCTCATATCTATCTATATTTATAGCTATCTAGATGCAGATATATATAATAGACATATATATACACTTGTGTTGTAAATATATTTATTATAAATCATAAATATATCTTTATTACATATCATGATCATATTACATGTAATATTAATATAGTTATTGAACTTAATTCATATAAATTTAATTTACATAATATGTATGGTATATTCTGTAAATTTTATGTATAAATGGATATATATGGAAATCTGAATGATGAAATTCCATATTATTATATATTATATTAATTATATCATATGACATATGATATGTTATGTTGTTATGTTATAAATATGTTATATTGTACTATATTATACCACTTTATATGCTATTATAGGATATGTTATATCATATATTATATTAAATTATGTCATATCACATCACATTGCATTAATTATGTTATGCTACGCTATGTCATATTATACTATATATTATATCATACCATATTATATTATAATTATGTTGTATTGCATAATTATATCTTCTAATTATTTTGCATTATAATTATGCTATATTATGTCATATTATACTGTCATATCATATCTCTGCACAGTTTATTTCATTTAAATCATTAATTTATTTTATATAATATATGTGATATACTGACATATATTGTGATATATTCGATATATTGGAAATCCCAGTGATGAAATTTTTTCTACTAAAGCAACTTGTTGTCTGCTCTGTGCTTTACAGTTTTGTACAATTGTCCAGCACACTGAAAGACTAAGTGATTTGTTCAGGTTATACTGCTGGTTTGTATCAGAGTAGGGATGTGAACCCAGGTCTTTCTCCTTCAGAGTCCAGTTTTCCAATTATTACACCATTCTACCTCTATTTGAACATGAGATACCTCTTTAAATACCAAGTGTCACCTTTATTATCTGGGGACAGCTTTGAACTAAGACTAAGGAAATAGCTAAGTGAATACCTAGTCGGTGCACAGCACCAATAACAGCTAACATTTATGTAGCGCTTCAAGGCTTTCAGAGTGATTTACAGATGTTATGTCATTGGTCTTCACAGGGGACAGGTGCTATTATCATCCCCTTTTTACAGAAGGGAGAAATGAAAGAGACTGAAGTAAAATGACAAGCGTCCAGGGTCATTCAACTGGTACCTGAGGAAGTATTTGAATTTAGGTCTTAGGACTTCAAACCCAACATTCCAGCTACTGAATTATCCACCTAAGTGATTAAGGATGAAGGTGGTCCAAAAACACAAACAAACAAACAGGCTTTTGGAGGACCTAGCCTCTTTAACAGCAGGCTGTCTCTGCTTTTGTCTCACCAGAGACCCTGCCCTTCTCTGGAATTTTCTGTACGTGAAAACTTTCCTGTTGGAAATTTCCATGCCCTATGTCTATTCAACCTAGCCATGCCAAACAATCCGTAGTGCCTCCCTGCCTATGACATTAAGAAATGGGAAACCATTCAAATGTGCCTGAGTGAGACCCTGCACCGTGGGAAGGGAAGGGAAGGGAAGGGAAGGGAAGGGAAGGGAAGGGAAGGGAAGGGAAGGGAAGGGAAGGGAAGGGAAGGGAAGGGAAAGGGAAGGGAAGGGAAAGGGAAGGGAAGGGAAGGGAAGGGAAGGGAAGGGAAGGGAAGGGAAGGGAAGGGAAGGCAAGGGAAGGGAAGGGAAGGGGAAAGGCAAGGGGAAAGGCGAAAGGAAAAAGGAAGGGAAAGGAAGGGAAGGGAAGGGAAGGAAAAGGAAAGGAAAGGAAAGGAAAGGAAAGGAAAGGAAAGGAAAGGAAAGGAAAGGAAAAGGAAAGGAAAAAGGAAAGGAAAGGAGGACAGAACCAATCTGCATTGTCCAGTTTTCCAATCCAGAGTAGCCTAGTAATAGTCCTTCCCCATGATGACTTGGAGATGCCAATCGTGACCCTTCTATGTAGGTGTTCATGGCCACTTAGTTACTAGCCTATCTAGACCACCTAGCCTTCCCTTGTTAACCTTGCTTCTGATGTTCCTTAAACCTTCTCTTGTATGTCCTAAAGGTACCATAGTAAAGGCCGGACTTTAAGTATTCACTGGCTGGTCTGGTGAAACCTCCTTTAGGTACCATAATGACTGTAGCAGATTAGGATCTGGACAAAGCAGGAAATGATAGTGCATAAAGAGACAAAGAACTACAGAGATTCAGAGAGGAGAATATGGCAGCTGAGTAAGTATGTCTGAAGAAAGATTCTGTTGTTGCTCCCAAATGGAATCTCCCCAGGGAATGTTTCTTAAAAGCTATTGAAGACTAATCAAGTTGACATGGTCCATTTTAGTCACTGGCCTTCATTCCACTCCAGTCTCTTAAACAAGGGGCTTCCACAACCCCACTTTTATTTCAAACTATGACCTCTTAGAATAAGTCAGTCTGGTATTTTAAAGGGGGCAGAAATGGTTAACCTCTATATTTTCAAAGAGAATGAGCTGACAAATGGAAACTGCTTGTTTGAGTGGGGAGTCATGGCTACAACAATGCCTTATGGACAGATATGTTATACAGCTAATCATGTTCCATATCCAATGTGACTGATGCAGAGGAGAGGCAGCTTAGTTCATCTGAAATGTCTGTTGCTAAAGACCATTCACCTTTCAGCCCACACTTCCTAAAGGAAAGTGCAAATTATCTCAAACCAAAATAATTTGGCTCCTCTTGTCTCATATGAGAAACCATTGGTGAATCAAAGAGCCCCCAGTTCTATCTTCTAAACAGAAAAGACCTTACTGATGATGAAGAAATAATTGGCAACTCTAAAGAAAGCACTTTTAGTTGCTGGGGCGGAAAAGAAGAGGAGACTGAGAATCTGGGATACTAGGAGGATAATTGTGAACTTGACAGAAATGGAGAAGTTCAGAAAAAGTATGGGTTTTGGAAGAGAGATACTGTAATGAGATAATGTAATTGTGATGTAATTTGTAACCTCCTCACATCTGCTCATCCTGTATGGCTCACTCAGTTCCAGTAAAAACTGAAAGCAGGGCAGTGTTGTTAGTAACTATTACCTCTTACTGAATAGTACCCGCCAAATCCCCAAGATGATTTTGGAGGGCAAGATATGGCTGCAATGACATAGGGTTTTCCCCAGTGGCACTTCTATAGATTCTATGGGAGCACAAGTTGTGATCCACCTTGAGGGATTGATATTCAAAAGCATAAAGGTTCAGCACTTCCACAGACACAGAAAGTCAACTTTGGGACAGGACTGAGTGGGAGAGTGTTGCTAGATAATGGGACAAGAAAATAGAGTTGTTGTGTTGGAGACAAGTTTAGGGAATGGCTACTCCAAAACAGATGTGATGCCATATATCTTCCTATTCATGGGTTGATTACCCTTTACAGTCAAGTCACAGTTCCTTCCAGGTCACCCCACTGGGGGTGTGTAGCAACCACTTTGCTGACCGCTGCACTATAGCATCTGCTTTAAACTCTACACCACTATTAGCCCTATATCCTATAGTGTATTACTATACACTAGCCTATTACCCTCTCCTTTGAGGCCAGTGTATAGAGTGTATAGAATAGACATTGAACATAGTTCAAGAAGACCTGAGTTCAAATCCTGCCCCACTAGCTGTGTGACCATGAACAAATCACTGAACTTCCTTGAATATCCATTTCCTCATTTGTAAAATAAGGGGGTTGGATTAGATGATCTCTAAGGTCCCTTCCAACTCTAAGTCTTATTTTTTTGACCTTGCATTATAGTTTCATGTGTACATGTCCTGTCCCTCCTTCTTGAGGACAGGAATGATCTGCAGTGATCCCAGATCTTCCATGACAACAGATGTTTATATTCCCCATTGGAAAACTTAAGACATTAGTTGGGTGAAAGGTCAAGCTATCTTAGCTTAGTTGGCATCAGCCTTTGATCATCAAAGTTATCCACAATTCTTCTATTTACTTTTAGCACCTTTCCCTCTTCTTTCCCTCCCTCCTTCCCTCAGACTTTGAAGTTCAAACAAAAGGAGATTGAGTCAAAGGCTCTTGCTGATCCAAAAGTCAACAATAGTAATTGTTGATATAAGTCCAGAAGTTGGGGTGACCATCACCCCATCCTCATGAAATGGTCAAATCTCTTTTAGTTTTTTTTGCAAGTATTAAACAGAATTCATTCATATATCCAGCAAGTATGTATTGAGCCACTTGGTGTCCCTAAGCTAAGATGAACCAATCTTTTAACAACCTGTATCTGATGCTGATTTGATATTGATGCCCTAGACAACTATCTGACTTAGGTTTAGAAAATTTCTTATAATTTCAATTCAGTATCTTATGAGAATAAATTATACCTAAATCCTTTTTGATAATGGTACTAACAAGTATCTACAGTAGACATGAAGAGGTAGACTTAGAGATCCTGGTTATTGCCACAGTTCTATCTAATTAACACAAAAATGAAGTTGAACAAGAACAGAAGGTAAATAAAGGCAAAGTCTTTGTCTTCTATCCTTCTGGCATGCACTTCTGCATTTGTTTTGTATGTCTACCAGTAATAGAATAAAAACAAAAACAAAATACCAGATTTTGTGCTATATTCTGTACAATACCTTCCCATGATATCATTGTAGAACATTAGTATCAAACTCAACTAGAAACACTCCCTTCTGCCTACATATTCAGTTAGAAAACCACAAATTGACAATATCTATATTGTATTTTTATTTATTTTCTCAATTACACGTTAATCTGGTTTTCCCAGGTGTTTTGCCTCGGCTTGCAACCAGGCTATAGGGTGGACTTCAAATTTGACACCTCTGATTATAAAAAGCTAACAAATAAATCATGTATACTTCTCTCCATCAGAGGAAGCATTTCCTCATGTAACCTGGAGTCTTCTTATAGTTTTCTTTTTCTAGGGAAATGGAATTAATTGAAACATTAGTAAGGAAGTCTCATAGAATGTGGTGAATCATAAAAACCCAAGTCCTAAAAGTATTACTTCAGTTGATTTTTAGTAACCAGGTCTGAATAAGGGCATGTGAACACCTCTGTAGAACAAAGAGAGAGTTTGGATTGAGGCAATGTGGTCCAGTGGACCACATTTACAGATATGGCCCAAGAAGATCTGGATTGAAATTCTGCTTCTGCCATTTACTACCTGAGTGAACATGGGCAATTGTTTGTTACTCAGTTTCCTCATCTGTAAAATAAGGGAGTTAGATTAGGCAATCTTTAAGTTCCCTTCCATCTCTAAATCTATGATCCTTTCTTTTGACAATCCTATTGATTTCCTCAGATTGCACCGAATATCTCACTCTGAGATATTTTGCTTTTGAAAGCAAAATGTGTTTTATACCTGCAAAAAGCAAATGAAAGATCTTTGGAGGTCAGTTTTCATCTGGTACAAAAGAGTAAGTAATGAACACTGGGCAAGGCAGGAATGCATGACCTCAAGAAAGCCTTGATAATGTCTGAAAGAATAAAAGACTAAGAGTTAGAAGGAATGTCAGAAATCATCTAATACAATCTATATCGAAAATGTGAATCTTTTCCAGCTGAGGATCATCTAGCAACGGGTGAAAGATCTTGGGGATGGGGAACTCCTACCTCTTGAGACAGCCCATCCCACCTTGGAATAGTTTTCATCTGCTTAATCTTTTGTTTCCTATCACTCACATTAAAGACTATTTAATTTGTCCACTTATTTTTCTGAACCTCCAGCTTTCAAACAATTCATGTAATATGTTGTACATTCCACAGAAATGATGTTACCTCCTAATAGTAAAAATTCCAAAAGTTGTATGTGTGTGTGTGTGTGTGTGTGTGTGTGTGTGTGTGTGTGTATGTGTGTAAGAGTCCCCTGAATGCATACTGGTGAAGTGTTTTTCTTTAACAGAGTAACATTCAGTCAATCAGTTAGCAAACTTTTACTAAGTACTCACTAAGTACTCACCATGTCCTAAAAACTGTGAATATAAATAAAAGTAGAAATCCAAAAGTCTTTATTCTAAAAAGGGCAGACAATACCTAAAGGAAGCTGAAGCGGGGGGAGGGTCCAGAGAAACAAAGAGTCTCCAGTACAGACCAGAAAAGATATGGCTAGCCTGGGCACCCTCCTTAAATGGAGCTTCTGGGAGGAGTCATTCAATCAGAGGGAGAGGCCCAAGGGATAGGATGCACCTTCAAAGGATAAATTCCCAGGCTAAGGTGAATCTCACACATAGCTTATTTTTAATGTTGTTCTTGTTTCTGTTACTTACTTTCAGATATGTGTGTGTGTGTGTGTGTGTTTGTGTGTGTTCATCCTTCATTGCCAAAGAAGACCATGCCATCAGAGAAATAATGACATGACTTGCACTTGACTTTGTTTTGAGTGAGGGAGGGCTGTGCAGGTCACCAGCCTCACTTCTCCTCCAGAGTCATCTGAATTCATCAGGATGACTGGAGATGACCCAGGATGAAGCAATTGGGGTTAAGTGACTTGCCCAAGGTCACACAGCTAGTGAGTGTCAAGCGTCTGAGGTGACATTTGAACTCAGGTCCTCCTGATTCCTGCACTGATGCTCTATCCATTGCACCACCTAGCTGCCCCATCTTCAAATATATGGCCACCAGAAAGCACTAGGAAAAAAATCCCAGATTTAAGTAAAGAATAGAATCTAAGATCTAAAGATTTCTGGGGTGGGATTTTTAAATGATGATCAATAATTCTCCCAGATCCTCAAAGCTAGAGACAACCTCAGTTCAAGCATCTGTAAAATGAAAGGAGGTTAGAAGACACTATCTTCTGACGTTCTATCCTATGATAGCCTGACTCTAATACTTGGCTAATGAATTCTCTTTGACTTGTTCACATTCCAGGCTTGGCCAGTCAAAGACATGAGAAATAGACAGAAAGTGAGTGAGATCATTAATCCCTGGCTGCACTTGTTTACTGCTTTTTGTTATCACCAAGAAACGATCTTTGTTTGCCAAAACATTCCTTGTCACCAGGAGAAAGGACGGACCCAATGACAACAACAAAAACAAAATGAGACAAGCAGGAAAGAACAAAGACATATTAAGAAGGGATAGGTGCTTCAAACAGAGTCCAGTGAGGCTGGTTTTGTAAGGAGGTGGAATACACTGATATGTGTTTGTATGTATATGCATGTTTGTGTATATGCATGTCTATATCTATATATCTAAAACCTGTGTATATGTATATTTATGAGTGTATATATATCAAGGGTGTGATTTGGGGGGGCTACTGCTGTCCTCCAATATCTCCCATTGCCTGTCAGGTTGCATACAATTCTGCTGTTAAGAGTTATAACTTTGAGGCTGGCGGGTAAGTGAGTATTCTATTAAATTTCAGATACACCTGAGAGGAGTAAAGGATTATCTCCCAACAATACAGTGGATTAATTAGAAGCTAGCTGGGAACCAGGCAGGCACCTATGGAAAGGGGGAAAGAACAACATAGACAATATAAACATATGTATATCTTTAGAAGAGTATTAAAGTCTTCTAAATTCAGAAGAAATGAAACAGTAAGGGGATAGAGAGGGAGGAGAGGATAAGGGAGGGATCTCTACAGGGGAGGGTGGGGGAATAGGTTAAAGCAGGGTATAGAAGGGTGTTTAGATTCATGGGAATGGGAGAATAGGTGAGGGATCCTTGGAGGGAGAGTAGGTTAAGTACCAGGAGGGCAAGGTAGCAGGAAGAAGTAAATTAGAGAAGTTAGGAGGGATAGGAAACAATTGGATAGGAAAATTAAAAAGCAAACCTGAAAACAAAGATCGAGTATTGAATGTGTTAGGGAAAGTATATGTCTATACATGTAAGTATGTATGTATGCATATGTGTATACATATATATCTATACATACATATGTTGTAGCCTTCAGTGGGAGGAGAAGGGGAAAAAGAACAAAGTGAAAAGGGCACTGCAGAAAAGTGCACAGCAAGAGGAGAGGGCCTAAATAGTTCTAGAAACACTTTGCATCACAGTTTTCTCCAAGACCAATCCCGATTTCACATCTGTAATTGAGAATGTTTTCCTCCAGAGGTCAAATTCAGCTGAGAGATACATGACCCTCTGATAATCCGTGCTGGGCACAGTCACAGCAGGAGAAGGACTAGTCTGTAAGTCTGCAGTAGGGCCAGTCAACAGCTCCTGACCCCAAATCCCTGAAGGAAGGTAAGTGATAGCCAGTTGAGGAGCACAAAGATGAGGAAAAGTGTGAGCAAGAGGTGGCAGCCTCAGGCTGGCTGAGAAGGTAGGAGCAGTCATGCTTGGAATCAGGTCATGCCAGGACATTTCCCTACCCTGGTTATAGCTCTAGTCCAACTGTACAAGCATCAAAAGATCTTTAGCATATTATTCTGATCCAGACGATGCATTCCCTCTGTAATGGTAATTTAAATGGAAAGATCTTTCCTATTCATTAATAGACCCATGGGACCTGCCTGGATCACATGGAAGTCTGAGTTACGTGGAGCCTGTGGTGGGAGGAGTTTGTTTGCTGAATGGGTGGAACAGGAAAAGGCAGAGCTAGCGCAAAGGTGAGAGAAAATTGGTCAAAGTCTAGTCAGAGCTAGGAAGGCTGAAGGCAGATCGGTAACTGGTTAGTGTGAGTGAAAGAACTTGTTTGTGCTTTTGTTTAAGGAAACTGGTTTGTGTGAAACCTAGCACGGGGAAGACTTGGGGATGGGGTTGTTCTCTGTGTGGTTACTGTGTATAGATTTTTGTTGCTATGATGGATTTGGCTTTCTGGTGTCTGAATAAATGTTTTGGTTCTCTGTCTTCCATGTGGACAGTCTGTTATATTTCCTGATTCAGAATTGCACCAGGATATTCATGGCCGCTGTGAATATCACATTGGCACTATACCCTCAAAATCTGGTTTGATGAAAACCTCAATGTGACTTTTAATAAATGTTATTTTCACTATATATCTCTATTTCTTTTTTCTTTCAAGGATATCTTTAAAAAAAAGAGAGGCAACTTGATTTGGGCACAGAGGATCTGACTGCCATCAACTGACTATCTATATAACTTTGAGCAAGTCACTTGACCTTTATAGGGTCAATTTCTTGAACTGTAAAATTAGAGGGTTGGACTAGATGATTTCTAAGACCCCTTCTAGTTCTAAGTTTTGATTGTCTGATCCCAGTGTATGGAGTGATCTGGCCTCACTTTTCCAGAGAGAGAAAGGCTTCATCTACTCAGAAGTCCAGGGACACCCCTGAGTAATTGGGGGTGTCCTCTAATGCTTTTGGCTCAACACTCCAATACTGATGTATTTCCGCCCCTACTTGTAGTTGCTAGTGATTAGCACCCTAGTTCCAGTTAACCAATTAACATCAATTATCTTCTACAAAAAGGTATTTACTTCAAGAAACAAGAACAGAAGTAGAAACATTCCTTCCCAACACTTTGGGAAGATGCACTCCTCCTGTTACTACCTTAGTCTCTGGGCATAGTCTACTCAGACTTAAAGTGCTTCCTGCAGATAGCATTGATCCAAAGTTCAAATTCAAATGCAGTAGAATTGCTACGTGAGCAATTGCTTTAGCTATTGCTGGTCTGAGTCACAAAGGTATATCCTTGGCAGCTGCAAAGCTAACCCACACATCTACAAAACCCAGCATAGGCTTCACTCCTGGACTTCATGGTGACTCTCTGTCTTTCTGACTTTTCACAATTCATAAGGTCATAGCCTCCAACCTCCTTCACTTAAAGCAAATGCTGAGGCAAAGATCCAAAGCTTTTATTCACAGGCCACAAGTCAGCCTTGGACAAGGAGATCTCAGGGCCTCTCCTCTCACATAGCATTTTCTCTCATTTCTCAACAGAATGGTACCAGAAGGGAACAAGTCACACTACGAGAAGGGTGATGTTTTGATCAATTAGTGCCTTTTGATTGATCCCTAGTTCTGACTACACAGCCAATCAGAAAGGCTTTTCATATGGCCAGAAGACCAGAGCTAGTTACAGAATGTCTACATAAACTCCAAAGTTCATACAAAGATTGCAACAGTCAAGTATTTTTCCCATGCTTGTAAGGGCTGAGATCATTGGCTAGTCCTCCATTATACCATTCAGGTAGGATAGGATTTCAAAACTGGAAGAAAATGTAGGAGTCATCTAGTCTCATCTCATTTTTACAGATGAAGAAACTGAACCCACAGAATCAAAGTCTTCCCCAGGGGAAATTTAATCCTTTATTTTCTGATTTCAAATCTAGATCTCTTTCCTCAACATCACATTTCCTGGTACAGTCAGTATTCAACTGCACATTGCCTAGTTTTTCTGGGTTATTTAGTGATTAGAAATGCATAATCACTTTGTCCCAGTAACTGCATTAAGGTGACAAAAATCTCCAATTGCCATTGTATATAGCAGATCTTTTTCTTTTTTTTAACAATATGAAATATTTAAAATTTAAAGTTCTAACTTTAATGCTTCATATCTTGCTGTGTAGCTGGGAACCATTAATTATCCTGTGCTGAAATAGAGCCATTCCCCCACTTTCTCAGCATGATGAAGAACAAGTGTTCCCTTGGAATTCTTTCAAGCAACAATCTCTTGGACTAAGCGTTATGGTTCAAAAGAGGCATTACCTTGAGCATGGTGCTCTATGAAGGAGGCTATTCATTGTGATGAATAAAACAATCCCTAAAAGACTCCTAGGGAGGAACATTTTAGGTTTTCACCATGGTGTTTTCCATCACTGAAACAGGTTGGATTCTTAAGGCATCCTATGCCCTTATATATCTCCCCTTTCCTTGGCAGTTTTGGCAGATGGAAAGTACTTTGGTGTGTCAGGTTAAAATAGTAGCTTCAAACTCTATGTGGCAATGTACCATAATTTACCATTTCAATATCTATGTCTCTATATGTGTGTATGCATGTGTATATATTCATATATATTATATATATATATATAGACTACCCTTACATTTCCCAAAATCAGTTATGCAAATAATTTTTCTAGCTTTTGATTGAAATAAAAGTTAAGAAACAAAATTTACAAAATAAACACTGATGAAATAAAATTGATCATTTATTACAGCTTCATACTGACATAAAACAAAAGTTATCTTTACAATAAAAATAATGTGTCCAATAGCTATATTGCCACAGTGTCATAGATTTAGATCTGGAAGAAACCTTAAAGTCATTTAGTCTATCTCTATGTTACAGATAGAGAAATTGAGGTCCAGAAAGGTTAAATGATATGCTTACCGTCAGACAGATAGTGAATGGAAGAGTCAGGATTTGAGTCCAGGGCAGCTGAGCACTTTTTCCCCCATCGCATCATGATGTCTGCCAAAAGTAAGTGGATAAACGCTCCTGGGGGCATTCGGTCTCCCAATCTTTAAACCTGTGCACACAGATAAACTAAGTACCTGGTAACAAAAGTGGAGAAAGCTGTGGGATTGTTACCTACCCCTAGGTAATCTCCTTCAACCGTGATTGAAGAGGGCTAGGGGAAAGGGAAGCTGAGATACAGATCATCCAAGGGAAAACTCTAAAGCATCTGTATCCACAGTGGGTACAATGGATTCTGATTCCAATTATATTGTAGGGTGGATCTAGTGGGGAGGAAGATCAGAATAGGATATCCTGCCACCGTAAATGCCTACCTTTTCCCTCCTATGGTTTTTCCTCTTTTGCAACAACTCCTCTCCTCTACCACTAGTAGGAACGACTGAAAAAAATGGATGTCTTTATGTAAGATTTGCATGGAAAATATCCAATAATTTGAGACTTTGCTTCAAGGCCCCTCTGAGAGGATCCTGAAG
This sequence comes from Bettongia penicillata ogilbyi, assembly GCA_023548195.1. Lineage (NCBI taxonomy): Eukaryota > Metazoa > Chordata > Mammalia > Diprotodontia > Potoroidae > Bettongia > Bettongia penicillata. The sequence continues at coordinate 3,711,475 of JAJHZJ010000737.1, forward strand.
GAGGCATGCCCATATGGTTTCAAAAATTCAGTATATAGTACACCAACTTTGGAGTAAGGAGGACCTGAGTTCAAATCTAGCTTCGGCCACTAACTGTATGACCCTGAACAAGTCACTTAATTCTGATTGCCTCCAAAGAAAAAGAAAAGAAAAGAAAACTCTGGATGAGGGTATGTAATCTCTATATTTCAGCTCTCTGAATGTACAAATAGTGAATGTTATCCATAATCTAGACACTTGTCTAGGGCTTCTATAAAAGTAGGCTCTTTATTAAACTAGCATCATGAGGAAGAAAATGGGTCTTGAGTGTTGGACTAGGGAGTCTAGATCCCACCTTTGACAATTGTTAGCTACATGGCAATCACCATTAAGTTTTCCTGAACCTCAGGAAACAATTAAGCTATAAACTGCAGGTAATTTGCGATATGAATGAGTAGAGTGAGACCCCAAACATATTATAGATCTTTTATATTTAAGAGGAGGAAAACATAGGAAATATTTGAAGCAAGCTTTAAAAGTAACAGAACATTTGGTTACTATAGGGCACCTTGCTGATTCTAAGTTCTATGTACTCTATTAATTATAGAGATAAGTTAAATACCAAGATAATTTGCTGTTGTCTCAAGAAATATTTTTTGTCCTACCTACAGAATTTTCAGGCACTGAAGCATAGTTGTCGGTTTCCAGAAGCACAGTGGATAGACTCATCTGCCTCAGTTCAAATGTGACCTCAGACATTTAGTAGCTGTGATACTCTGGTCAAGTCACTGTGTCTTACTTGCCTCAGTTTCCTCATCTGTAAAAATGAGCTGGAGAAGGAAATGGTGAACCACTCCAGTATCTCTGCCAAGAAGATCCCAAGTGGAGTTAAAAAGAGTTTGACACAACTGAAAAACAACTGAACTAAACTTGAAAAGCCTAGCATGCTTTTAGTTAGAAATCCTTAGGACTATGAAGATGATCTTAGCCCTCCAGATCATACTTGCAACATGGTTTCTCTCAGCATTTTAGCTTCTTTTCAGGGGATAGTGTGGACCAGACCAGTTCTAGCTTCTGTTCTTGGATTCTATGCTTCCATGTTTCCTTTTCTAGTGCTGCTCCTCAGCACAGTCACTTTTGGATGAGATGTCTTCCTGCCACTAACTAAAGATCTATCTTTAAAGGGGTGGCTGCAGTTTTCCAAGACTCAGTTTCCTCATCTATAAAAATGGAAGGTGTGTGTTAGATGTGTAACTCTAGGGTATTTTGTGTGACTGTATATGCAGAAGGATTTGTGACTCCAGATTGGTGGAAAGAATGCTGAAAGTTAGTATTCCCTCTTTGGGGTCTGTGGACCTCAGATTAAGAGTCTTTGTTTTATAGGATGATTTCAGAAAAACCTGGAAAAACTAACATAACTGATGCAAAGTGAAATGAGAAGAACCAGGAAAATATTGTACATAGTAACAGTGATATTTTTTGATGAGGAACTCTGAATGACTTAGCTATTCTCAGCAATGCAATGATCTAAGACAATTCCAAAGGACTCATGATGAAGTATGCTATCCATCTCCAGAGAAAGAACTGATACGATCTGAATATAGACTGAAGCATGCTATTTTGCACTTTCATTTTTTTTATAATTCAAGTCTTCTTGTACAAAATGACTAATAGGGAAATATTTTGCATGATTAGACATGTATAAATATATTGGATTGCTTGCCATCCTAGTGAAGAGGGAGGTTAGAGAGGGAGGGATAGAATTTGGAACTCAAATTTTTTTTTAAAGTTTAAAAAATTGCTTTAACATGTAATTGGAAAAAAGCAAAATATTATCTAAAAGGAGTCTTTCCTCTAGAGTGATTTATATTTATTTTGTGCTTTTAAATGTATTATGTTTTATTTAAATATGCTATTAAATAATATTTTATGCCATTAAATATATTTATATTTATTTTATCAAATAAATTTATCCAGAGTGTCACAGATTTAAAAGAGGAAGGGATCATAGAAGTTATTGAATTCAATCTCATTTTATAGATGAGGTAACTGAGGCCATTAGAGATTTTTTAAAATGCCTGTCACAGTGTAGTATCAGAAGCAGAATTTAAACTCAGGTCTTCCTGACTCCACATCCAATGCTTTATCTACTATACCACTTTGCCTTAATGAAAATAGTCTCCTCTCTCTCTCTCTCTCTCTCTCTCTCTCTCTCTCTCTCTCTCTCTCTCTCTCTCTCTCTCTCTCATGCCAAAGGGTTTGTGAGCAATCATGAATAAATTATGGGGGATTTCACACTTTGAGAACTGTTAAATTAAAGATTTAAGGCACTGAGAAATAGCACAAAGACATTTAGAAATTGGGTAGCACAAATTATATGGTTCTAAATACTATATTGTTTGATCTAATTTCAAGATTCATAGCTCACACCATAGCTTTATGAAATTCATAGTATTTTGCTTTACAAAAAAGAAAAGGAGGAAGTGAAGGCCTCTTCTAGTGCTTACAGAAGCTCAGGCAGCTGTATTAGTCTACTTTAATATTCATTTGTCACTGAAGGGACTCCTCAAGAAGACCTGCCTCTTCCCAGCATCTCTCATTTGTCCCCTGCCACTAATCTGCAGCATCTCCTGCAATGTGGAGCCAGAAGAGGATTTTTCATTTAAGTATGAAAGTGAGCAACATTTCATCTAAAGAAATGAAAAACCCAGGGGAATGCTAATTGTCTTCTACTGAATTATGGGAAGATGCCCAAACAAAACAAGCCATAATTTGAAATGAATGCCAAGTATAATTTATTGCTTTACTCATATCACCAAATTGTCTTTATCTCTGTAATGAATTGTAGACAATCATAGTATCTTAGAGTTGGAAGGGACACTCAAAGATCTTCAAGTTCAGCTATTACAAAAGCATGAGTCCTGCTTTCAATATACATACAAGTGGTAATCCAACTTCCAGTAAAACATCTTTTATGACAGGAAACCACTACTCCCAAGGCAAGCCAATTTTTAAAAAATAATTTTTATTGGTATATTCTTCTGTTAACCAAATTTCCCCCTATACTTTCCCTATACTCTTCTACATTCCTCTCCCAGAGAGTCATCTTTTATAATAAAGTTGTGGGGTGGGAGGAAGCATTAGGAGAAAAAAAAAGAGGGGGAATAAGGGGAAATATTAGCTAAACATCAATACATTGGAAAAAAAATCTGACTATACATGAAATTTTCATACCTGTGGACCCCTTACCTCTACAAAGGATTAGGGGGAAGTGTCCTTTCATGCCTCTTTGGAGCTCAGGGCATTCTTAGTAATTTTGTGACATTTACTTTTCATTGTTTTGTGGCTGTCCTTTCCATTTCTTTTTTGTAGCCATTTTGTATATTATTTTTTTGCTCTACTTCACTTTGTATAAGTTTGTGTCTTCCTGTGCTTTTCTGTATTCATCACATTTGTCATTTCTTACAGAATATTAATAGCACTCCATGACATTGATGTACTCAACTCACTTGGACAGTTCAGATTGCTAGCAATTTGATATTTGGAAATATTGGAGGCTTTTCTAACAAAATTAGGGCTAAATAAGGGATACCTGTTTTCACCATTATATTTTACCCTAAAAATAGAAAAAAACTGATCAGATTAAATATATAAGATCTAGAAATAAATACATAGTTGCATATTTGCTAAACCCAAGGAATATAACTGCTGACGTAAAGGACTCACTATGTGACCAAAAGTGCTGGAAAAACTGGAAAATAATCTTGCAGAAAGTAGGTTTAGGCCAGCATCTCACACAATATACCATAAAAAGTTCCAAATAGATATATGACCTGGATACAAAAACTCTTATCACACACCAATTAGAGCAGGGAAGGAGATGCTTTTAGAACTATGGATAAGGGATGAGTTATTGATCAAACAAAGGAGAAAGACAATTACAGAAGGTAAAATGAACACTGATCAAAGATTCTAAAAGACAGAGGTGAGGAGGGAAAACCTGAACTAGGGCATGTTGCCTGAACCTGGTCTCCTTGCCACAGAGTCATTGACTCTCAGGCATTTTGAATGCCATCTGGTCTAACCCACACTTGAATACTACTTATCTCTACAACATCCTAGACAAATGGTCATCTAGCCTTTGCTTAAAAACCTGCAATGACGAGAGAGTCATACTGAGGATCTGATGTACTGAATTTGGAGAAAACCAAGAAACAGGATAGGGTCATTATTTAAAACATTCATTGAAGCTCCTAGGGAAAAGAATGAATAGGTGTTGCTAGAACAAGGCTAAGTCAATCTGGCATTGTTTCTTGGCTCAGATGGTGGCAGTGACAACTGAGTACCCTGGATCCTCACACTGTGCTGCCTCTGATTGCTCCTTTCAGTAAGAAAGGAAAAATCATCTATTCTGCTGACTTACAGATGGAGGTATTCCATCAATGGCAATCCGTTCCACTTTCAAATAGCTTGAATTGTTAGGAAATTTTTCCTTGCAGATCCTAATATTACTTCTTCTACAACTTTCAACCATAAGTCCTAGTTCTGTCTTTGCATTCAATAGCAAAGACATGTTAGGAGTTCGAAATGTAGATTTCTGATATGAGGATACCTACCATGTCTTCATGGTGAGAACTATTAGGAATTTCTGAATAAAGTAGGAGCTTTAGGAAGCAACTTGGGGACCTACTGTGGTCATTTTGTTCATTTGTTTTTCAGTGGGTCCAACTCTTCATGACCTCAAAGATACTGGAATGGTTTACCATTTCCATCTCCAGCCCATTCAGATGAGAAAACCAAGGCAAACAGGGTTAAGTGACTTGCCCAGGGTCACACAGCTAGAAAGCACCTGAGGCCAGATTTGAACTCAGAAGATGAGTCATCCTGACTCCAGGCTCAACACTCCATCCACTGCACCACCTTGCTTTTCCGTACAGTGGCCATACAGAAGCATAAAACTATGTTCTAGGGCTACTATATCATCTTCCACTTGGAAAGTACTGGTAGATTGAGTCCTCATAATAAGGATGTTACTTATCTTTTCAGAGTCTGAAAGTATCTTTGAAAGGTTAGAGGTATCTTTCTAATCTTATATAGCCAACAGAGGTGTCTTTTTAATCTTATATGGCTCACACATACCCTCCCCCTTTCTAATTTCTGTTTCGACTCACAACTTTCAGCAAAGGTCTTCAGACTATGAGATGGATTGGGGCATCTCTTGCTAGGGCAAGAAGAGTATTGAACAGCCAGAGAAGAAATTCTAGCTACTGTCTTCTCCCTGGCAGTTCTGATTGGGCCCTTAAAATCAATCATAAATTCACCTGAGGTGCTTTATCTGAAAAGGTTTCCATTTTGTTTTTGTCGTGGCATACTAAGAGCTTACCTTCAAAAATGCCCCAAATAATTCACTATAAACTCAGAATAGAGCATCTTTGAACATATCATGTTCTTGTCCCAATCATTTGACCAGAATTCCATAGATTTAGAGTGTAAAGATTGTTTTTAAATGACGTTGAGCTAAAGTTTGTACTGATGCTATGTTTCTCAAAATATTCGAAACTTCATTCATATTTAGCTGTCTTTAAGTGTCAGGACTTCATATTAACCTAGAGTCAATTGATTGGTCTCTACAATTTCTTGACCCTACAAGTCTTAACTTTAAGCCAAGTCTATCAAAATTTTTGAAATAAATTTCGTTTTCCTCTTCATTGTCACCCATCTTCACTCTCCCACCATTGATGTGTCTCATCAACTGGAAAATCATCTCACTTCCCATATTAATTCAGGGGTGGGTGATATTTTAGGACTAGCTATTGCCTTTTTCCAAATAGTTTCACTCGTTCCTACTCCTAATTAATCTACTGTATTTGTAGCAACCAGATAAATAAAATCTCCCAAAGAAGGCATGCTCTGCACAGCTGTTTCTAGAAACATTTGCTGAATCATCTGCACTGTGTGTTTTAATAACTTGAGTTTTTCAAGCATATGCAGTAAAAGGAATTTGCCCTTACTCTGGGCTCCTTCTCATGTCTTCCTTTCCCCAACACCAGTTTTTGAGGGTAAGAAAAGGGTAAAATGGCTCCAACAATGCCAGTAGTACCATGACAAGCTTTATTTTGTGCTTATAAAACCTGTGCCAAGATAGAGAATCTCAAAATAACTATAGAAAAGCACTCCAAAGAACATGTTCTACAAGTTAAAGGTCCGAGGGCTACATTTTCCTTAAGTAATATAATAGATCTGTCAAATTTTAACTTGGCAATAGTAGAAACCCTTTAGTATTAATTCCACAGTTTTACTTTGGGAGGAGAGAGGGGATAGGATGGGAAAGGGAGAGGAAAAAATTTTAGTCTCTGAGTAGTCTCTGAGTATGTCTTTTGGAAAAAAACCCCACAAACAACACATAATTCCAGAATTGCGGTGCCAACAGGAATCTTCAAAGTCTTGTTATCTGAATCACACCTGGATTAGAATGTCCTCTGCTTTCTACAGATGGCTAGATAACCCTTGATAGAGCATGTCTAATGAAGAGACACCTACTATCTCCAGAGGCAGTCCTTGTTAGGAAATATGTCTGTTCTTTTCTTTACTTCAAACCTAAATTTGCCAGTTTTCAGCTTCCAACAATTGGCTCTATACAGTCTGAATATTCAGTGTGACATTGGTATCCTGAATTTTAGGTATACCAGGAAAACAAGGAATGGGATCCTTTTTAAAACATTGGACTTGCTAGGGATGACCTGGTTTTGCCAAAGCAGACACAAGTATAGTTACTCTGAGAGTGCCACCTGGCTCAGAGGGATTCAGGGTCATTGCTCACTGCATAGCCTGGGTGCCCACACTGTGTTGGCTCTGATTGTTCCATTCATATGTATGTATGCATGTGTGTGTATGTATGTATATACATACACGTGTGTGTGTGTGTATGTTCCTATAGGATATTTTTATCATAGCCCTAGAGATCAACCAAGTTGGATCAGGTAATTGTCCTCAGAGCAATCTATTGGAAACAATACCTTGGGACTCCAAAGTCAATCCTTCTAGTCAGTTCCCTTGGTCTTTTTCCTGTGATATAGAATTCTATTATAATTATAGCAGAGTGTACAAAGAGCCACTTTACCATTTCCAGCTAACCGTGTGTGTTAGATCGGTGCCTGTGCCCTTTGGGGATAATGAATTCTCTGTCTGACTCATTGATAAAAGACTTGACACTCTGAGTTTTATTGACCACAAAGTGAAAAGAGCCTGGACCTCAGTGGACCTTTAAAAAATGAGTGATTTTACTCCTTTGTCTTTCTTTGACCCTCTAGGTAGTGTCATGAAACACAGATTCCTTGTGGGATGAGGAGAAGTGGACCTTCTCCAATCTGAAAACATGCATATCATTCCCACACAGTTGCTAAAGCAGGAAACTTCATTTATTGGAAGTTTGAATCTGTGTCTGTGACTACCTTCTCTTCTTTGCATCCTTTTGTCTGATCTTAGGTACATGGACATTGCTCTTGAACGTGTCTAGGCTGGGGGGGGTGACCTTTTGGGTCCATTCCCAAGATTCAGGTTTCCTTGATTCTTAGTTAATGCCAGAAGTTTGGAAGGAGGCCCCAGTAAGTGTGCCAGAATTCTTGGACAAGATGTCACTGGCTAGAAGATGAATCTAATCCCCTTCCTGGTTTTCCAGAAGATATCTACCAGTGGAGAACAACACTTACCCAAGGATGCAATAGGACAAGCCCAAATAAGTATTCAACTGTCCTGGCAAATGCTTCATATTTTGATAAATTTAAGTTTCATACCACTTTTTAAAAAATGTATTTATTTTTAATTTTCAACATTCATTTCCACAAGATTTTAAATTCCAAATTTTCTACCCATCTCTCCTCTTCTATACCTCAAAACACCGTGCATTCTGATTATCCTTTCCTCCAATCTGCTTTCACCCCATCCTTCCCTTATCCCCATCTTTTCTCTTTTCTTGTAATGCAAGATAGATTTCTATACCCCATCACCTGTATTTCTTATTTCCCAGTTGAATGCAAAAACAATTCTTAATATTCGTTCCTAAAACTTTGAGTTCTAACTTCGCTCACTTCCTCCCTCTCCACACATCTCCATTGAGAAGGCAAGCAATTCAACATAGGCTCTCTCTCTCTCTCTCTCTCTCTCTGTATATATATGTGTGTGTGTATATATATATATATATATATATATATATATATATATATATATATATATATATATATATATATATATTCATATGTAGTTTTGCAAAAGACTTCCATAGTAGTCATGATGTGAAAGACTAACTATATTTCAATCCATCCTATCCTGCCCCCCATTTATTCTATTCTCTCTTTTGACCTTGTCCCTCCCCAAAAGTGTTTACTTCTAATTACTCCCTCCTCCCATTTGTCCTCCCTTCTATCTTCCCCCCACATCCCACTTATTCCCTTCTCCCCTACTTTCTTGTAGTGTAAGATAGATTTTCATACCAAATTGAGTGTGCATGTTATTCCCTCCTTAAGTTGAATGTGATGACAGTAAGTTTCACTTTTTCCCTCCCACCTTACCCCTTTTCCCCTCCATTGAAAAGCTTTTCTTTGCCTCATTTATGAGAGATAACTTGCCCCATTCCATTTCTCCCTTTCTCTTTCCAATATTTTCCTCTCACCCCTTAATTGTATTTTTTAGATATCATCCCTTCCTATTCAACTTACCCTGTGCCCCCTCTCTCTGCTTCTCTTGATTCTTGTGTTTGAAAGTCAAATTTTCTATTCAGCTCTGATCTTTTCATCAAGAATGCTTGAAAGTCCTCTATTTCATTGAATAACCATTTTTTTCCATGAAATATTATACTCAGTTTTGCTGGGTAGGTGATTTTTGGTTTTAACCCCAGTTCCTTTGACTTCTGGAATATCATATTTCAAGCCCTTCGATCCCTTAATTTAGAAGCTTCTAGGTCTTGTGTTATCCTGATTGTATTTCCCCAGTACTCAAATTGTTTCTTTCTGACTGCTTGCAAAATTTTCTTCTTGATCTGGGAGCTCTGGAATTTTGTTAAATTATTCTTAGGAGTTTTCCTTCTGGGATCTCTTTCAGGAGGTGAACAGTGGATTCTTTCAATTTTTATTTGATGCTCTGGTTCGAGAATATCAGGGCAGTTTTCCTTGATAATTTCTTGGAAGATGATGTCTAGGCTCTTTTTTTGATCATGACTTTCAGAAAACCCCATAGTTTTTAAATTGTCTCTCCTGGATTTATTTTCCAGGCCAGTTATTTTTCTAATGAGATATTTCACATTGTCTTCAATTTTTTCATTCTTTTGGTTTTGTTTTATAATATCTTGGTTTCTCATAAAATCATTAGCTTCCATCTGTTCCATTCTAATTTTTAAAGAACTGTTTTTCTTCAGTGACCTTTTGAACTTCCTTTTCCATTTGACTAATTCTGCTTTTTGAAGCATTCTTCTCCTCATTGGCTTTTTGGACCTCTTTTGCCATTTGAGTTATCCTACTTTTAAAGGTATTATTTTCTTCAGCATGTTTTTGGTTCTGCTTTAGGAAGGTATCGACTCACTTTGCATGATTATCTTGTATCTTGCTCATTTCTCTTCCCAAGTTTTCCTCCACCTCTCTTACTTGATTTTCAAAATGCTTTTTGTATTCTTAATGATCTGAGGCCATTGTACATTTATTTTGGATGTTTTGGATGCAGAAGCCTTGACTTTTATGAAGAAAATATCTGTTCACGAAGAAAATACCCTTCTATAGTCTTATTTTTTCCCCTTTTTGGGGCATTTTCCCCATCAGTTACTTGACTTTGTCAAGTGGAGGGTATACTACCCTAGGCTTCAGAGGTTTTGAGAAGCTATTCTCTGAGATATTTGTGTGGACCTGTAATTTATCAGTTCCTCCAAGGTGGCACAATCAAGGAAGAGTAGCTTACTCCTCTCATGGCATATGCTCTGGTCTGAGAGCAACCACAAGTTTTTCTGCCCAGGATCTGTGAGTAGAATTCCCTCTCCAGAGCTTTCACCAGCTCCACAACACCAGCGCTCCTCTTCACCCCAGAACCACCACTCAGGGCTGAAATCCAGATCAGCTACTCAATTCCCTCAGGGTCTTTAGCCAAGGGCTCCAAAAATGGATGCTACGGCAGCAGTGGCTGCTGTCACCCTGGGACCAGGACTAGAGCATGTTCCCTTCTCGCCCTGGTGAAAGACACTGACCTTTGAAGCTGTCTTTAACATTTGTGGGTTTAGAAATTTGGAAACTGCAGCTGCTGCCTGGAATTGTGAGCCCTGAAGCCTGCTCTGGTCCTGTCTGTGCTGCTCTGCTCAGCCAAAGCTACACTGCACTCCACTCTGTGTCCAGTGTGATAGACCTTTCCTGTCGGCCTTCCTGGCTGTCTTGGGCTGGAAATCTCTTTCACTCTGTTGTTTTGTGGCTTCTGGTGCTCTAGAATTTGTTCAGAGTCATTTTTACAGGTATTTTATGGGCTGTAGGGGGAGAGCTTCTACAGGTTCATTCTTCTATTGTGCCATCTTGGCTCCACCCTAAGTTTCATACTTCTTAAAAAAAATAACAGTAATTATTACTGTCACTTGTTTTATATTGTTTCTGTTATGTAACTGTAGTTATAAATTAATGAAATCTGTTTTAAGTCAGTCAATATGATCTGGTGAGAGTCTTTTTGTATTTAGTATTTCTTTTATGTGAAGAAAATAAATAACTTCCCCATTCCTGATTTATATTTTACAACAAATACATCCATACTACCATCTCTGGTTATACCTTAGAAATGAGTCAAAACATAAACATTAAACAATTTTTCCCAAAGGTTTTGGGGTGGATGTATAACAAATCTATGAGTTATAAGAAAAGTAGTCTAACTTTTCTTTTATGTAGACAGGTTCCCCAGGACTGAATCCCAGACCAAACAACAGATATATGTCCAGAGCAAATGGATGCCTTAGTGGAGAGGTAGAGAAAACAATGCACCAGGCTGCTGGACCTTCCAGATATCCAAAATGTTAGACAATTACTTGGAAACTCCTTATTGTCTTTCAAGTTGATAGTGTTCATATTTCACCAAGAGTACTTGGGGAACCTGTCAGGTATCTAGGATATAATGCTGGTCTTAGAATTAGGAAGGCTGAATTCAAATCCTATCTCAGACACTTAATAGCGGTGTACCCCGATCAAATCACTTAATCTCTTTGGGCCTCAGTTTCTTAATCTGAGAATTTGGAGATAATTAATAGCTCCAATCTCACAGGTTTGCTGTGAGGATCAACCCATGTAATAAACGTGAAGTGATTTGCAAAGTTTAAATCTATAAATTCTAACTATCATCATAAAAACCACTCACCAGAAATGGTGGTTTAATGAAAGAGTCCTGGATTCAGACTCAGAAGACTTGGCTTCTAGTCCTGCCTCTGCTAGGAGCCAAATGTTGGGTCTTGGGCTAATTTGGTAACCTCCATGAGTCGCTATCTTCTCATCTGTAAAATAAACAAGCTGGACTGGATGCATTCCAATGTCCCTTCCAGCTCTAAGATTCTGTGATTCTGCTGCCATGGTCCAAGAATATCTATTGTGTGTTAGACCATATGTTGGGCACTATGAGAAGTCCAAAAACATGGGGGTCCTTGCCCTCAGGTTGCTTAAAGTATCATTGGGCAAATAGATTATGGAGATGTGAAAATGACATTTGTGATATAAGTGATTAATGGTGGAATAGATAGTATAGAATCTATACTATACTGCACTATACCATACCATACCATACCATACCACACCACACCATACCATATCATACCATACCATGCCATACCATACCATACCACACCATACCATATCACACCATTCCACACCACACCACACCACACCACACCACCCCATACCATACCACACCATTCCACACCATACCACACCACACCATACCATACCATACCATACCATACCATACCATACCATACCATACCATACCATACCATACCATACCATACCATACCATACCAAGCTACACTAAGATATTTCACACTGTAGGAATTCAAGGAGGAAAGAGAGCCATTTGCTTCACAGAGGACGTGGAACTTGAACAGGTAACTGAGGTTGGGAACAGTTGGAGGAAGAAAGTCCTTGTCTTTTTGGATGATTATAAACTCTCCAATTTCCTATTTCTTGGCTTTGCTAAACTATTACTCATACCATAAGCAGTTTTTCTTGCTACCTTCAGTTGCAGAGTTAAACTTCAAATTCATGCATACCCAAAAGGTACAATAATAATTCCCTTGTACAGAACAAATTTAAGAGTTAAAGACTGAACCATTTTAGCTTTGTGGCAGTATTGTATACGACAAAACAAAACAAAACATGGTGGTGATTTTGTCTGTAATATACCACAGGTTAATACATGCTAGAAATGCATTTTAAAGATAAAGTATGACATTGGGATGTGTCACTAAGATTTAACATCTATGAATTTTAAGTTATCCCACCCATTACAAGTCACATAAACTTTTATGGAAGGATTTGTGCAATTAAGACTAAAAAAAAGAGATGAAGTTAGTATCCAGATAAAAACAAAAGGTCATTGTTATTAATAATAGTTAATATGTATATAATATTACAACAACCCTGTGATATACGGTTCTTTTTATCCTTATTTTACAGAAGAAGAAACTGAGGCAGAGAGAGTTTACATAATTTACCAAGGATCACACAGAAGGTGTCTGAGGCAGGATTTGAATTCACATCTTCCTGTCTCTGAGTCCAGCACTCCATCCACTACACTATCTAGAAATGATTTAAAGTTTGAATGACAAAATTTATGGAAATAGCAAAGAAAAAGGGGGGGAAAAGAATGAGAAGGAAGGAAATTAACCTTTAAATATATGAAAGAATATCCTGATATCAGTTTTATTTCCACCAAGAATGAGACAAGTAGGCATAAATTACAGATGTAGGAATTTAAGTTAGACAAGAAAGAAGGCATACTGACTGGAAGGACCATAAGGCAATGAGGTGGTTCTCAAAAGAGCCTCTGGTATTTCTCTGAAGGCTTTAAAGGTAAAATTTGACTTGAATGCAGTTCTAACCAAAAGAAAGGAGATAAATAAGATAAGTCCTTAAGGTGTCATCTAATCCCATGTAGTTCTGTTCAGCAATTTATTGATTGATACTCATTAAAGGCAGCTATGTGGTGCAGTGCATAGAGTCTTAGCCTTGAAATCTGGAAGACTCATCATCATGAGTTCAAATCTGGTCCCAAACATTTCCTAGCTGTGTGCCCTGGGCACTTACCCCTGTTTGCCTAGTTTTCTCATCTCTAAAATGAATTGGAGAAGGAAATTGCAAACAACTCCAGTTTTCCTTGCCAAGAAAACCCCAAACAGAGTTGTGAAGAGTTGGACAAAACTAAAATGACTGAACAGCAAAACTAAAGATACTTATTATAAGTAAACAATATATTAATATGATTAATTGATGATATAGTAATGATATTGAATGATTAAATATCAACAATTTAATAAAATTTTATTAAAACATGCTTATTTTGTCTAAGCATTAATAAATGTTTATTAAATTGTTGATATTTAATCAATTTAATCATTGAACTATTGCAAGTTGCTGTACTTGACTCGGGACATACTGATCCAAAATTGAAACAGTCCCTACTCTTACATTTTCCTGAAGTGATATAATACATAAACAGATAAGAAGATGCAAGATCATTTGACGCAGTAGAATCAACCCTGGGGAAATCAGAAAGAGTTTCCCATCCAAAAAGCTGGGACTAGAAGAAAAGTAGGGCTTCTAAGAGGCAGAAGTAGGGAGGGGAGACCTCTCAGGTATAGGGAACAGGCAGGACAAAGGCAAAGATAAGAAAGAAAGAGAAATAGCTAGTGGACCAGGCTGAACGGAATGTGGAATGTGTAGAGGGGAGCAATGTGAAATAAATAAGAGGAGTAGAAGCCATACTATGGAGAGCTTTAAATTATGAGCTTAGGAATTATGGGTTTAGAAATACTAGGAAGCCATCAAAGATATCTGAGCAGGGGAAGGACATAGTCAAATCTATCCCTGATGGGTAACGCTTTTAAATTGTGGTGCTGGAGAGTAAATGTTGAAAGGAGGAAGAAGGAATTAGGTATGCCATAGTAATGGAGAGTTGGCCTCATGGTTAAGAATGTCTGAGTCTGAGTCCTATCTCTGACACATACCTGCCATTTGACCCTGGGTAAGTCTCTTGACTCTCCACTCCCCTCTCACAAGTGCCAAACCAAATCTCTAAGACTAGTTACTGGTCTACTTTGGTAGAGAGAGTTTCTTCACAGGGTGTTCCTTCCATCAATGAAACTGCAGATTCAAAGACTCCTATTAAGTAATTATGACACTGGTGCTACCAAAAGAAAGTTGAACAAAGTATTAATAAAGCTGCAACTACACAAGTGGCAGCAAAATTCTTACAAGGACAAAAACAAAACCAATTAAAATAATTTTAGAATGACCAAATTATTAATGAAATTAATAAAAAATAAAATTGTTAATATTGATTACCTGTCATTCTAATATTGCTACTATAAAGACAGAATGTACAAACTTATTTCACTTGAAGTTTTGATATAATAGTTCATGAAGTTATTATACCAAAGAAAAGCAGTGCAATTCACTGGGGAAAGTGACAGACTGGAGTCAAAAAGGTCTGAGGGCCTGATCTCAGCTCTGGTGCATGGGCATGTCTCTGGGCAAATTTTTGACATCAAATTCCTTATTGGTGAAACAGGTCTGATAGTAGCTATCTCTTAAATTGTAAAGATCACATGAATTAATTTATGTAAAGTACTTAGAAAACTATCAAAAATTATATAAATGTTAGTTATTATTACATGATGGGTACAGCCTCAAGGAGATTCTTTAGACTAAATGTCCCACTAATACCCTAGAACAAAATTCTGGGTAATCCTATTTGAATTCTCATCAAAGATGCACCATTAGTAATATTGTACTGTATAATATGAAGAAATAAAGATACTACAGACCAGTGCCTCGTTTTTTTGAAATATAAATTTATTTATTTAACTTTTTACATTCATTTTCACAAAATTTTGGGTTCCAAATTTTCTCCCCATTTATCCCCTCCCCCACCCCAATACACTGAGCAATCTAATTTTCCCTATCACCAATCTGCCCTCTCTTCTGTCATCCCTCCCTTCTCTTGTCCCCATCTTCTCTTTTGTCCTGTAGGGCCAGATGACTTTCTATTCCCCATTAACTGTATTATTTCCTAGTAGCAAGAACAATACTCAACAGTTGTTCCTAAAACTGTGAGTTCCAAATTCTCCCCATCTCTCCCTCCCCACCCATTCCCTTTGGGAAGGCAGGCAATTCAATATAGGCCATATCTGTGTAGTTTTGCAAATGACTTCAATAACAGTTGTGTTGTGTAAGACTAACTGTATTTCCCTCCATCCTATTCTGCCCCCTATTGTTTCTATTCTGTCTTTTGATCCTGTCCCTCCCCAAGTGTTGACTTCAAATTGCTCCCTTCTCCCATTACCCTCCCTTCCATCATCCCTCCCTCCCTGCTTATCTCCTTCTCCCCCAATTTCCTGTATTGTAAGATAGGTTTTCATACCAAAATGAGTGTGCATTTTACTCCTTCCTTTAGTCGAATGTGATGAGGGTAAACTTCATGTTTTTTTCTCAGGTCTCCTCTTTCCCTCCACTAAAATGTCTCCTGCATGCCTCTTGAATGAGATATAATTTACCCCATTCCATTTCACCCTCTCTCCTCCCAGTACATTTCTCTCTCACCATTTACCTTAATTTCTTTTACTATATGATCCTATCCTATTCAATTCGCTCTGTGCTCTCTGTCTCTGTGTGTGCGTGCATGTGTGTATGTGCGTGCACGCATGTACATGTGTGCGTGTGTGTGTGTGTATGTGTGTGTGTGGTCCCAACAACTACCCAGATACTGAAACATTTTAAGAGTTACAAATATTGTCTTTCCATGTAGGAATGTAAACAGTTCACCTTTGGTAAGTGACATCTTATGTCATCTCTTATGCTGTTTACTTTTTCATGCTTCTTCTCATTCTTGTGTTTGAAAGACCCAGCTCTGGTCTTTTCATCAAGAATGCTTGAAAGTCCCCTGTTTCATTGAAAGACCAAATTTTTCCCTGAAGTATTATACTCAGTTTTTCTGGGTAGGTGATTCTTGGTTTGAGTCCTAGTTCCTTTGACTTCTGGAATATCCTATTCCATGCCCTTCCATCCCTTAATGTAGAAACTGCTAGATCTTGAGTTATCCTGATTGTATTTCCACAATACTGGAATTGTTTCTTTCTAGCTGCTTGCAAGATTTTCTCCTTGAGCTGGGAATTCTGGAATTTGGCCACAATGTTCCTAGGAGTTTCTCTTTTTGGATCTCTTTCAGGTGGTGATCTATAGATTCTTTCAATACTTATTTTGCCCTCTGGTTGTAGAATATCAGGGCAGTTTTCCTTGATAATTTCATGGAAGATGATGTCTAGGCTCTTTTTTTGATCATGGCTTTCAGGTAGTCCCATAATTTTTAAATTGTCTCTCCTGGATCTATTTTCCAGGTCAGTTGTTTTTCCAATGAGATATTTCATATTGTCTTCCATTTTTTCATTCTTTTGGTTTTGTTTTGTGATTTCTTGGTTTCTCAGGAAGTCATTAGCCTCCATCTGTTCCATTCTAATCTTGAGAGAACTATTTTCTTCAGTGAGCTTTTGAACCTCTTTTTCCATTTGGGTAATTCTGCTTTTGAAAGCATTCTTCTCCTCATTGGCTTTTTGAACCTCTTTTGCCAATTGAGTGAGCCTGTTTTTCAAGGTGTTATTTTCTTCAGCATTTTTTTGGGTCTCCTTTACGAAGGTATTGACCCATTTTTCATGCTTTTCTTGCATCTCTCTCATTTCTCTTCCCAGGTTTTCCTCCACCTGTCTAACTTGCTTTTCAAAATCCTTTTTGAGCTCTTCCATGGCCTGAGCCCACCAGACATCCACCTCGCATGTCTGGGATACAGAGGCCTCGACTTCTATGTCTTTCCCTTATGGTAAACATTGTTCTTCCTCATCAGAAATGAAAGAGGAAGGAACGTCTATTCCCCAATAAAGTAGCTCTCTATGGTCTTATTTTTCTTCCTTTTTCTGGGCATTTTCCCAGCCAGTTACTTGACTTCTGAGATTCCTGTCCACCCCTGCCTAGATCCGCCCAGCTAGTGTTTGGGATCTGAGATTCAAATTCTGTTTCCAAGCCTCAGGGCTTTCCCCGGTGGCAGTGGCTGCTATTCAATGTGAGCTTAAGATCTGGTGCTGGGGTGGGGGCAGGGCCGCCTCCCAGGCTCAGTTCCCTCAGGGGTTTATGCAGAGACCTTTGGTAATGGAGCTCCTGCCTGCTTGGGGAGTCCCAGGCCGCTGCTGCTGCCTCTGCCGCTGCCTCCTGAGGGGGCCCGAGTCACAGAGACACCCCGCTCCCCTTTTGACCAGCCCAGAAGTCTCTCTCACTGACCTATAGCGCCTGTGGGTGCAGGGACCTTCAGAGCCACTGGAGGTTCCGTCCCTGAAGCCTTCTTGGATCTGCTCCTCTGGGGCCATGAAGCCAGGGCAGCGTAGGGGTGGGCTCCGCTGTCCGGAGCGACGGACCCCAGGGACGGCTTTCCAGGGCTCTCTGGAATGGAAATCTCTTCTACTGCGTTGGTGCATGGCTTGCAGTACTCCAGAATTTGTGGGGAGTTCTTTTTACAGGAAATTTATGGGCTGTGGATTCGGAGCTAGCATACGTGAGTCTTTCCACTCCGCCATCTTGACTCCTCCCCTCAGACCAGTGCCTCTTCAACTGTGGATCGCAACCCCATATGGGGTTGTGAACAACTGGCAATAGCACAAGGTTTCTGAACACTCAACAACCAAAAATGAATTAAAAATCAAACATGAATGAATCCCAGGTTTTTCTCTTGCTCATGTTGCATTGCACAATTTTACTGCAGCCATGGTTCTGAACATAAAGCATATGTACTTTGTACCACACACACCCTTGGGCCCTGATATGCCAACCAAAACTGCCAAAACTCAAAAAGTGGTCATGAGTGGAAAAAGTTTAAGAAGTCCTACTGTACCTACCAAAAGTAAGGGATGAAAGTCAAGAAAGCAATAGATTACAGATATATGTAAGAGGCCAAGAGAATCCAAGATGATGTCTCTTCCTTTCCTTTTTTAATATACAATAAGATTGAGAAGTGAGGGGTCCATGAACTTCTCTGAGAAATAGCAGGAAGTTGCCCTAGGTAAATTGAATAACCTTTACTTACTACAGGTGGACTATCCCAGAAGAATAATAGGGTTTGAAATACGAAAGTGTTTTATCTTCGGAGTCTAGAATCCAGACCCATGGTAAATGGGAAAGATTTGGGAAATGTTTCTCATTCCTGGGTGAAATTTCATGTGAGGTTAAATCTCAGAAAAACTGCTTCAGAGGGAAGACAACTTGGTTTGACATCATGGGGAGGAAAGGGGTTGCTCTGGCAGGAAGAACCTGTGTCTTCCGCCATCATTAATTGTGGTACCTGGAATATAGATGGCACCAAGACTTTTCTCTCCACAAAGACCTAAAGATGCCACCTGTGGCTGGCTGGTGAGAACTACAGGAAGAGTGACAGCAGGGACCTTTGTCACCACTACCAGTTGGAAATTCTCAGCAGAGCTCAGAGGTGCAAAGTTTTTTTTTTGTGTGTGTGTGTGTGTATACGTATGTGTGTATACGTGTGTGTGTATACGTGTGTGTATACGTGTGTGTATACGTGTGTGTATACGTGTGTGTATACGTGTGTGTATGTATACATGTGTGTGTATACGTGTGTGTATACGTGTGTGTATACGTGTGTGTATACGTGTGTGTATGTATACGTGTGTGTATATGTGTGTGTGTATACGTGTGTGTGTATATGTGTGTGTGTATACGTGTGTGTGTGTGTGTGTGTTGGGGAAGGTGGTGCAACCCCAAAGTTGGGTCCTGTTTCAAGCTGCAGTACACACCCCAAGCAGAAGAATTATAACAAGAGACACCTTCTGGAATTTCTAGCTAGCACATAATTCTAAGTAACTGACTCTACACAGGTACTGAAGAAAGGATTGATATCTTCCATTCCACTGAAAGGAATTCTTTTTGTTTCCTGTGACTCATAAATAAACTTTTTCTTTCTTGACATTTATGAATCATGCCCTTGCAAAGGGGGGGTAGATGGCAGTGAACTAGGCAAGGTCACATAGAGAAGATGCCAAATTTTCTGAATGGGATCAATAAATCAGAGAGCTAAGAAATCCTTTAAATTGTACCTGGGCTCTTCCTATCTTGAGAGAGCATATGGCACAAGGATTGCATCACTAAGTTTTTCTTAGAAACAGATATTTTATGTATCCCAAATGCTGCTGTGACAAATTTTCTAAGAAACAGGAAATGAGTCTTAAAGTGTCAGCAGCCCCAAATTATTATTCAACTATGTCATCCTAATTATAATACTAGATGCTTGATTACTTTATATGGTGGGAAAAATATGTAATTCAGAATTCCCAATATAAAATAAGTCGATAGACTGCACTGAGTTTTCAGTCAACTGCGTGGTAGCCTTTCATAATATTGTTTTCCCTAGATCAATTCTGTCAGTACCTCTTAAAAGGGGGGAAGGTAGTTCACTCCCTCTGTTTAGGGCTACCCTTATAGTCTTTTTCAGTAACCCATTTTAGTCATTGTCACACTGAAGATGAATAGGCAATTTGAAATGAAGGGCATACTCACAATTCCTCTTGGAAAGTGGGGAACATAAACGTGCTGGTGCCAAATTATGAATACATTTAGAGAGTGTAGTGGAGGCAATTTCTATTTGGTAGCTATTATTCTCTTAGAGAAGGTTGGCCAATTCTCTATGATTGAAGGCTTCGATGAATTCAACAGCGAGAGGACGCAGTTCCCTCATTTGCCTAAACTGTGTTTGAATTTTTCATGCATTCACAAGCATCTTAGTTTTCTTTTCAAAACAAAGGAACAACATGCTGTCCTATTTGTGTATTTCATTTCAGGCAGTTGGGAAGGGCTAGCACATATATTTCAGTGGTGTAATCTTGGGTTAAAGTACCCTTTCAAATGAAGTTGGCCCGTCACCTAATGTGCAAGCTTTTAGGATATCACTGTTTTCTTAAAGAGTAACAAGGTGAAGAATGCCGAGGGGTTTAGGGGGTAAGATGATCTATTGAAGACTGAAAAAGGAAGCAAAGCTTCTGGTATTTCTGTCCACATAAAATGTCTCCCCATTGAAAGTAAAATGCTGGAAAGAATGGGCAGAGTAGCAAATACTGAGGAAATCATCAGCTACTGCATAGGGCACTGCCTAGGTATTTCTTGATCCCTTTAAAATTCACTTATCTAGTCTTGGCAAATAACTCATTCCTGCAAAAACCCAGTACAAATCATTCTTCTTTTATCTGCTCTGAGAAAGAAGCAGGGAAAATCATATTGCAGTAACTATGAGTCTTCCATGTCATGTATGTGAGTATGAAAATGCTATCTCAATGATGCCTCAGGAATAATTCCCTCAATTATGCTTCAAAATAGCAGCGAAAGTGTCAGGTGAAGTCGCTTTTGGGCTGTCAGTATAATCCTGTCCCTGGAGAGCTCACCTGCTCTCATTGGCTGGGTGCTCCTGCCTCAGCTGTGAGATGGGTATTTATCTAGAGCTGGTGGGAGTCAATAAAATGATCTTAAAAGAAGGGGATGAAATATAATCCACTTCAGAGCATGTCATTGTCTGAACTGTATCATACCCTGCATATTGCAATGTAAGATTTTAATTGGGGACAATGCCTTTTCACTGTTCTGAGAATGATGGATGAGGAGATATTGATGAAAGGTTAGGGAAAGATGGTGAGTTCTTCCTCTTGAATAGTCTCCCTCCCTAGCATGTTCTGATTCTCACAGAGGCAGAGTGCTAGAATGTATAGAGAAGCCAGGATTACCCCAGTTCAGACCATGCCCCAGACTCTCAATTGTTGCTGGTGCCTGACACAACATAATTGGGCTTCACGGTTCTCATCTGTTAATGAAAAAAGAGTTATTGGTCTTGGTGACTTCTAAGGTTCCTTCCTTCCAGTTCTAAATGTGTATAATCTGGCCTCTGATAATTGCTGGCTATGTGACCATGGACAAGGCACCAGATCTCTCTGAGCTCCAATTTATTCATTTATAAGACCAATATGATAGTGTTTATATAAGCTACTCCAAGTAATGTCCAGAGAACTGGCAAATGGCTTCCATCCCCTTTGGATGAGATATCCTATCACAGGTTTGTTTGTAGCAGGACAAGAGTGAGGGTCTTACAGGATGGGTGGTCAAGAACAGATTGCATTCCTCAGCTTTGGGGTGAGTACCCATGTAAAGGAAATCATACTCACATGATAACTACAGGGCAAAACTTGAACTAGTTTTGAATCCCGCCTCTCAGATATACTGACTGTGTAACCTGAAGCAAGTACATCTCAGCTATATAGGCAAGTTTGGAAGAGTATGAGTTCCAGAGGAGTTGCCCATTTGCACTGGTAGAAGGAGTGTCCTCATCTGGAGTTCACTACACCAAAGTAAGTCACACACATGCACAAAACAAAAGCAATAATCAATCAATATTTAAGTTCCCATAGGCTAAATTCTGGGGATACAAAAAGAGATAAAAGATAGTCCCTGTTCTCAAGGCAATCTAATGAAAGAGGCAATATGCACTCAAATATATACAAAGGAAGTTATATTCAGAATAAATAGGAGATAATTTATCAAAGGAAAGACAGTAGAATTAAGAAGGATTAAAAAAGACTTCTTGCAGAAATTAGGATTTTAGTTAGGAATTAAAGGAAGTCAGCGAAGTCAGAAGTTGGAGCAGAGAAGGAAAAGAATTCCAGGCATGAAGGACAGCCAGAAAGAATGTCCAGAGGAGAGAAATGGAGTGTCTTGTGGGTTAGCCAGGAAAGCAGTGTCACGTGATTCACTCTTTACTTTTTAAGTTACTCTTTAAGTGTCACTTGATTTAAGAGTACATGTCATGGAGTAAGAAGACTGGAAAAGTAACAGTCAATTATCATTTATTCAGCACATACTATGTGCCAGGCACTGTGTTTAGGGTATACAAAGAAAGGCAAAAGAGAGTGTCCACTCTTGAGAAGCTCATAGCTTAAGAGAGAGAGAGAGAGAGAGAGAGAGAGAGAGAGAGAGAGAGAGAGAGAGAGAGAGAGAGAGAGATAAACAACTATGTACCAACAAGATATGGAAAGAGGTCAAGGATTTACATTTTCTCAGCTCTTCTCAGGGCCAAGCTAGGTCTTTATAATTACAACATTCACTTTCTTCCTCTCTCCCTTTCTTTCCCTTCCTTCCTTCCATCTTTCCTTCCTTCCTTCTTCTCCTCTTTTCTTTCCTCTTCTTTCTTTTTCCTTTTTTCTTTCTTTTTTTCTTTCAGTTTATTTTGTTGTAGTCATTATATATATTCCCCTGGTTCTGCTTACTTCCCTCTGTATCAGTTCGTATAAGTCTTCTCATGCTTTTCTGGGTTACTCAGTTTTTTTTAGACAGGTGTCATTTCTTACATTACAGTAACCTTTCACTACATTCATATATCACAACCTGCTTTGCCAACCCTCAATCAATGGATATCTCTTTTGTTGTCACTTTTTTGTCTGGGATTTGACTGACCTGGAAAAAATGAGTATTGAGAAACAGAGAAAGCCAAAACTCTTCCAGAGTTTCTGCACATGTGGGGCAGCTAACAATAGCTTTACTTCCCAGAGTCTTTGTGAGGTTCAAGTGAAGTAATTTGTCTAAAGTGCCAACCTTAAAGTTTTACATAAATAAAAGTATTTTATATATAAAAGTATTTATGTAAATAAAGTTTTATATAAGTCTAAGTTATTTTAGTCTCATAAGAGTATGTTTTGTAACTCTTTAATTCACTGATGTGATACTGTATACAATCATTATTTTGGTTGGTGACATCTCTCTTACTGTAAATTCCATATTGGCTTGAATCATATTTTAGCCCAACTTTGGTGCCAAAAACAGTATTCTGCACATAGTAGGTACTTAGTGTTGTGCTATATTGTTTTGTATTGTTTGTCTGTCATGTAATCTTTTGCTGTGCCTCTCAATTATAGGCTGTATTCCTAGGCTATGTTCTTCTCTGGCTTTTCTTCAGATGTACATGCCCAACTTTACAGAGAACATCCACAGAGGCACCTATGTCTCTCTCCATCTAGGGTGATGGTGCTTGGACGAGGGAATGAAATAAGATAGGTACAATAAGGGCCTCTACTTTTCCAAGCTAGGAACTCTGAAGGTCTTTTCTTTAACAATCTCTTTTAACCTTTCTCCTCTTTTCAGTACTACTGTGAAAGGACACCATGTATTCTTTCTTGTTTGACTTATTTTTTCCTAAGAGTCCCTTGAGAGTTTTTTTTTCTCTTTCATTTCCCTGGGTATTTATTTCCCTGTGTAGTTATCAAAATACTGAAAAGAAGTGTTCAGAGCAAAAGTATCAAACTTTCTCCCTACCTAGGTCTCCTGGGGCCCCAAAAACTCCTGAGTGCAATCCAAACAAGATTGAAATATAATTGGAAAATATTTTACAAAATACACTTTACAAAATTGTTAAATTTTCACTGCAGCTAGATGGCATGATTTATAGAGTGCTGGCCCTGGAGTCAGGAGGACCTGAGTTGAAATCCAACCTCAGACATTTGACACTTACTAGCTGTGTGACCTTGGATAAGTCACTTAACCCCAATGTCTTGCCTTCCTCCCTCAAAAAAAACTACTATAACCCAGGCTTGTCTGATTATGCCCAGTCTGAGTAACATGGACACCTAACTCTCTTACCACACAGATAGGGGTAACCTCCGTTCATAGATTGGCTTCCAGCAAGTTTAAAATTGGCAAGCCTGAGTGGATCTTTTCTGCCATACTTTGGTAGAAATTTATTCAGAGACTCCCATCTGCTGCGCTCAGTATAAATGCCATGAACTGAACCAAAGAGAAGGGAAGAGCTTGTCTTCTCCTACTCCCTCTCTTTTACCCTAGCTTCAAGAAATGGGTCTGCTTGTGTTTGTTCCTGGTTTTGCTTTGTCCTCAATTTCAGGTGCCAGAGGGGATCCTCCTAGGACTGGGAGAATTGGAGCCGAGGAAACTTTGGATGGGGAAGCCCAAAAAGCCAGGATGCCTGGGACTTAAGCCTGAAGGGAGTTTTCCATTTTGAACTAGGACTGTGTTCTATGGCAACTGAGCTAAGTTATTATGAACCTAATCTCCTTCCCCTTCTCAGATATTGATGTGGTGCGGGGAGGAGTATTATGCCTCCCATGAGTTGGGGGGATTACATTATTATATATGTGCTTATATCTTCTGAAGTAAATATTTCTGTGAAAAAAACAACCTGTTATCAGTGCTTAAATGGAATTGAGGTGCAGGGCCCCCCTCCTGCAACTGAGGTAATAACATTGGTAGGGTCTGGAGTCATATATAAAGAGCTAGGCATTACCCAAATCTCTTAAGGGTATTGGAGAACCCCTGTACTTGGATACACTGAATTATACACTATACTGAGACTCAGAGTTATTGGGGGGATGAAAATGTAATCTACCTGGCTTTTAGGCAGCATCACAATACAATGACACATAGCTATGAAAATTGATGCCTTGATTTGCTCAAGCATCCCCACCCTCCAATTAATCAGGTAATCAGAAAAATTATATGAAGACTGGCTGTATTGACTTGACATACCAATAATCCTTTGTGGTGACCCAGAGTAAACCCAGCTGGATGCAGAGAAAATCGGCAATCTGAAGCCAGTTAAACTCACATCAGCTTTGAAGCACGCCCTTCAAGAGGCATCCCTATGTAACAAAGACTTTCCTGACTGCAGGTTACAAGACTATGGACACATCCTATCTTATAGTTTTTTGAGACAAATTTATCTTCAGAGACTCCCCTAATTTTGGGTATGGAGCTCTTGAAATAATCTGTTTTTGGGGACATCTTCTTATCATACCTTAAATTATGGATTCCTTATCAACAAGGATGTCTTCTGATTTGTGCATCAAAGGGTCACAGCTCTGACACCTGGAATTCTTTACTCTCTCCTCCCCTTGGAGATGGGGCTCATTCACTCATTCCTTTCTAAACTCACCTTTAACCCCAAATTCCTTATTTTCCTTTGTTTAAAAGGTATATAAACTCTTCCCATCAATTACCTGATGTCCTGTCCAGCACAGGCTGGATAGTACCCATGTACATGCTATCTTTTTTTCTTCCCTGACTAATCAAAACTTTCCTTTAATTTCACAGGCCTCATCTTCCTCTGGTTTTCTTCCCTTTAGGGAAAAGGGGGATTTAAATCTGGAGAATCTCTAAGAATCTTGGTTTCCATAGCTAATACTAATTTGCCATTTTATAAGTCAACGTGCAGCCTGCAGGGATACATTTCTCTTTGAGTTTGATACCACAACTCTAAAGCCTTCATGAACTTCCTCTCCTATATTTTCCCTTGGTGTCAACATACAGGACCATTTAGTGAATCCCAGAAGAAGAGTTTCAGCTGGAGATGTAAGGTCCAGGACTGTGGAAGCTGTCTCATATGTGCAGAAGCTAGGTTTACAATAATGAATCTAGCCAAGATGGGCAATTAACTCTCTACCTATGATTATGACCTCACCAAGAAATAGACAGGGATATGAGAAATGTGATAATGGATTCTAATAGATTCGAGGCATCTATATAGCACAATGGAGAGAATGCCAGACATAGAGACAAGAAAATCTGAATTTATACCCTACTTCACACACTTGCTACCTATGTGATTCTGGGAAGGGAAGAGGGGGCAACACCAGTTGTCCTAATCTGCATCCTTCCACTGGACTTAGAAGACCCCAGAGGAGAGAGTGAGACTGGTGACTTTGAATAACCCTGCCTCATTCAAATCCAATTCACGTGCAAGTCAAGACATCCCCATCCTGATGTCTGGTTCTCTTTTAGAATGAAGGAGTAACAAGTCACTGAAAGTCTCCCAATCTGTTTCCTCATTTGTAAAATCAGAATTATCATCGAACCCCAACTCTCAGGGTTGTTATAAAGATCAAATGAAATATATATGTAAATCACTTTGCAAAACTTAAGCTGTAATATAAATGTTAATGACCAGGGGGAGAATAGATCTCTTTCATGCTGTTTTTGAACTGATTGGAGGCCGTAGGTGGGAAAGCTGACCCTGGAAAGTTGTGTTGGTGCTTTGTGGTCTCATGACAACATATTTAACTTCTACTTCACATTCTTCTTCTTGGCAGGGGTCACCTCTTTCATATAGTATGTCTCTACATTTTTACTTGGATACACTATGCTAAGGCCCAAAGCTATTAGTGACTTGGCCAAAGTAGGGCATATAGTGACTAGAACAGTCATGATCTTAATTCCAAATGCTATGTACTTTTCACCATACCAACAATCTAGAAAGGGCGAAGACCTTCCACATGACGGCCTAAGATGTTTGATGGACAGACCATGGCATGATGTCTACTGGTATCTATCAAATAAGAATAGGGGCTGGAACTATGATTTTAGTAGAGTATGAATTTCTCAGATGAAATATTACCTCCAACAATGCAGGTTGGTACCACCAGTGCAGTATATAGAGCACTGGCCTAGAGTCAGGAAGACCTATATTCAAATCTAGCCTCAGATACTTATTAACTATGTGATCCTGGGCGAATTGCATAACCATGTCTGTCTCAGTTTCCTCATCTGTCAAATGAGCTGGAAAAGGACATGGCAAACCAGTACCTTTGCTAATAAAACAAATAAACAAAAAAACACAAGTGGCGTCATGGAGAATCAGACAGGACAGAAGAGTAAATGTAAAGGGCTTTGTAAACCCTGAAGAACTATATGTTAGTTATTATTATAACCAAGCAGAGATTTAGGCAGTGATTCACATGGCAAAAGCACAACCCAAAAGGCATTCTAATGTGCAATTGTCCAAGATAATTATAATGTCTTCTGCAAACAACCCACTTCTGCTGGCTCTAGTATGCCTGATGAAACTAACCAGCTATCTTTGGATTTCTTGGTGAGCACTAGCCTATGACATACTGAAAAGGGTGTTCTACACTGACCTGGCAGGAAAGAACTCGCGTTCTCATTTCAAGACGCACACATGCACGCACACACACGCACACAGCCATCTTGATGAGTCTGAGTGGAATTATATGAGGAACTGGGACTGGTGTATTGGAAGAGTTGAGGACTCAGGGTCACATGACTTAATTGCCAGTTCCAGTTATACTTTTTACTGTTCAGGTGCCCTGGGGTAAGTCACCTTAACTCTGTCAGCCTCAGCCTTCTCACCAGCAAAATGAGAAAAAAATACTTTAATTCACAAAGTTATGATGAAGCTAACGTAAAATATTGTTGTGAGTTTTCAGTTGTGTCTGACTTTCATGACCTCATTTGGGGTTTTCTTTGTGAAGATACTGCAGAGGTTTGCCATTTCCTTCTCCAGGTGATTTTATAGAGGGGGAAAGTGAGGCAAATGAAAATAAATGACTTTCCCAGGGTCACCGGGCTACTAAGTGTTTGAGGCTAGATTTGAATTAAGGAAGATGATGAGTCTTCCTGACTCCAGGTCCAGAACTCTATCAACTGTGCCACCTAACTGCCCCTTCAAATAGGAAATAGGATAGAAAGGCAGTTTGTAAGACATAACATGTAATAGAAATATAAAGGATGATGATTATGAACCCTTCTGTCTTCATACTTGGCTCATTTGACTGTGTCTGTCCATGGACATTTTGACTGAGATGTTTCCTGAGGCCTATGGGTGGAAGCAAGACCGTGCTTAGATTGCATCATATTATCTCACTTCTTGGCAAGGGCATATGTCAAACACTCCCTAGTCCCAGTCAGCTCTGGCTGTCTCAGAGGAGGTGATATATATTCAATTGAGCAAACATCAAGATTCTATTAAGCATGAAAAGAGTAAGAGCCCAGAGTTGGGAGATAGAATATGGGTTTTGAGGAACAGTAAGGAGGTCAGTATCACTGATTGCGGAGTGTGTGGAGAGAAGTAAGGTATAAGAAAACAGGAAAGGTAGAAAGGGGTCAGATTGTGAAGGGCTTTTAAAGTCAGTGCATTTTATATTTGATCCTAGAGGTGATAGGAGTCTCTGTGCATTATTGTTTAGAGGGGGAAACACTCATAGACCTGCAGATTGGGACGATGCATTTGATAGACTGGAGTAGGGAGAAATCCATGAGAGGGATAGACCAACAAATAGATTATTTCGATGGTCTGGGAGGAAGGTGAAATGGGTATATACTCCAGCAAGGTAGCAGGAGAAGCTCACAATCTAATGGGGGAGATGACATGCAAACAATTATGTACAAACAAGCTATATACAAGGATAAATAGGCATTAATCAATAGAGAAAAGATGCTAGGATTTAGAGGAATTGGGAAGGCTTCCTGTAGAAGGTGGTATTTTTGTTGGGAATCCAGGAAAATCAGAGAAGGGGGCATATACAAGAGATGTTACAAAGGTAGAAATGACTGTACTTGACAAATGATTGCATATGACGAATGGGACAGAGAAAGAGAGGAGTCAAGGATGATGCCTAATGTGCCAGCCTGAGGGACTGGGAAAATGGAGTCATAAGAAATCATCATAAGTAATAAGGAAGTTAGGGAGAAGGGAAACTTTTTGATCATTTATAACAATTTATTCAGATTTTTCAATCCATTGGAAACAAGTTATTTTGTTAAAAATCTGAAAATCTTCCAATGACTCCATTGACCTTTAGGACCTAGAACAGGGTGGTAGTAGTGAATGTATTGTAGATATTGGAGTCAGAAAGACCTGGATTTAAATCCTTCTTAATGCTTACTATATAATTCTGGTGAAATCTCCCATCCTTTCTTAAACTTAATTTCCATATCTGTAAAAATAAAAAGGTTGAACTAGATGGCCTCGGAAATCTATCCAACTTTAGGTCCATGATCATATTATTCTCTATTTTTAACCTGGGATTTCCCAACGAATAGTCCTACTTTGAATGAGCAGCTGATTATTGGTGATGACAAGGAGAAGGATTACAAAACAAATGGTAACCAACTGAGTAACATCTGTGCCTTTGTTATCACTGTTGCACATACCTGGAATGTCACCCCCTCTTCCTCCCAGCTTAAGTCTTAAACCTACATTCAAGATTTAGCTTGAGATTCACCTCCTTTGGGAAATCTTGCATTACTTCATCCCAGTTAATAGTGTTTTCTTCATCTGTTTAGAGTGGGAGGCCATCTAGTACAATCCCCTCAACCTGAGGAAACTGTGGTCCAGAGAGATGAAATAGTTTGCCTCAACTCACCCAGGAACTATATAGTAGAAATAAGATTTGAACTCAGGTTCTCAAACTCCAAATTGAGCGCTTCATCGCTGCTTAGAACTGACTTTGCCTCCAACTTGTTTGTCCCATAGTGCTTCACCATTCTGAATTGTTATTTTCCTTGCCAAGAGCAGGTCCCGTCTTTTCATTCAAATTGTAAATTTCTGGGGTCCAAGGAACGTGTTTCATACATAACACATAACAGCATTTTTGGGGAAGGTGGATGGTACAGTGGATAGAGTTCAGGACCTAGAGTCAGGAGTTCAAACATGGCCTGAGACACTGACTGTGTGACCCTGGGCAAGTCCCTTAATCCTGTTTTCCTCAGTTGGAGGTGGAGAAGGAAATGGTGAACCACTCCTGTATCTTTGCCAAAAAATCCCAAATGGGGTCACAAAAAGTCAGACATGACTGAAACAACTGAACACAACAACAGAGCTTTGAGAAACAGTATGATTTATTTGGCATCAGAAAATCTGGGTCCAAGTTCTCGCGTTTCCAATGAATAACTGTGAACCTGGGCAAGTCATCTACCATATCCAAGCCTCAATTTCCTCATATGTAAAATTGGAATAAAAATCATACCCACCTGCCTCGAAAAGTTTTAAGGACTGAATGGAAGATACATGTAAAAGGATGGAGGAGAGAAATATTATTATTTTTGCTGTTGGTGTATATGGCAAGAGTTTAGTAAATATTTGTCCATCGTGATGGCAACAAAGATGATAGTGATGATTCACCACATTTTGCTCATGGGAGAAGATAATTTCAGATACCCTAACATCAGTGTGAGAAACTCCTATTTGGAAAATTGCCTCTCAGTAAGAACCACAGACTGTTTATGACTCAATAGATAAAGATCAGGAAATTTTCTGAAGTAGTTAAGTGACTTACTCAGGGTCATACATCTGGACCTACTAGAACATTGTCTCCTTAAGGGCAAAGACTTTTCAATTTTTCTTTATATTTTCAGTGCCTGACCTGTCATAGTGCTTAATAAATGTTTGTTGTTCAATTGATTGTCAGAGATTGGATTTGAACTCAGGTCATCCAGGAGATGTAGCAGATACAGTGCCGGACCTGTAGTCAGTAGTTCAAATTCAGCCTCAGACACTTACTAGCTATGTGACCTTGGGCACGTTACTTAACCCTGTTTGCCTCAGTTTCCTCATCTGCAAAATGAGATAGAGAAGGAAATAGCAAATCACTCTAGTATCTTTGCCAAGAAAACCTCAAATGGGATACAAAGAGTTGAGCACAAGTGCTATGACTTAACAACAACAACTTCCTGACTTTAAGTCCAACACTCTATATATCATTCTGTACTTCCCCTAGAGCTCTAAGACATCAAATCTAAGTTCCTTTGTTCAAGAAAAAAATACTGTTCGAGGTATTTATTTTTAAGAGTCAAAAAGTTACTGCACTAAGCCAGTGGATGACTACAGCTCTTTCTCTCATATATCCTTGGTGCCATTTGGCCTGAATTCTTCTCTGCCCTGCACGTTCACCAGGTGGCCTTGACTCTACAAGTGATCCAGACATTTGCTTCTCATGGCATCTTGACAAAGTGGTTGCTGTCTTTGCCAACAGCTGTGCTCCAGCAGGTGTTCCCAAGGAAAGCTATTTCCAAGCTGTCTCCGTTGCTGTTGGATAACTGGGATTTTTCATTTGGTTGTCCATTTGACCCTCTGTTGGTTCACTGCGTGGAAGGCATTTGGAAATTTGGTATTCAGTCTTTCTCCTTACAGAAAGAATGACTTTACAAGACTAGCTTTCTGGCATCATGCCTTTGATTCCATCATTTTTGGCTATGCTCCAGGCTTTCGTTTGTCTTGCCACACAGCTATGAGTAAATATCAGTACCTGAATATATAAACTGAAGGTAAACCCAGGTCAGAAAGGTTGGAGAGAATTACAGTTTTATAGATAATTCTAGTATCATAAAATCTTCAAATCAAAAGAGTCCTCCTTAGACAAATGAGGCATGGGACGCTTCAGTGACTTGCCCAAGGTCATATTGCTAGTTTAGTGGCAAAGCCAAGATTAAAACTCAAGTCTCCTGACTTCAAATCTAGTGGTCTTTTCATAACCCCATGTACATCTTCATCTTTATGCCTTAGTCTATAAGCCTTCTCCTTCTCTAAATGATGCCTTCTTAATGTAAGTTACTGCTTCCTTTCTGTGTTGTGTTCTGTCAGTGAATATAGCACCAAAATGGTAGATTATGGCTTCTATGTTCCAATAGCCACACAACCCCAACATCTCTATATGGGTATTAAATATCCCTTCACTACATTACGAGGAAAAGAACCTTTAGCTGACTTTTTCCCCATTTGTAATAAGACAGAAAGAATTTATTTAGTGAATAATATACACAAGACTAAAAGGCAGATCATTAATTTAAGGGTGATTCTAGCTCAGTAAAAACATACTTGTCTAGTAAAATAGCAATATGGATTGGGAACCTATGTTTTCATAATAAGCTTTGAAAATTCGTCCATAGATAGACAATGGGCAGAGCAGAGAAGTGGATTTATACTGGTAATGTACACTGATATATATTTCATATATATATATATATGCATATGTATACTGATACTGATATATATATGTACGTATACTAGTCCACTTTGTAGGGAGATTCATGGTTCCAAACTGCTTTCAAGAATGACTGGATCAATTCATAGTTCTACCAACAGTGCTTCAATGTGCCTTTGACTCCCATGACTCCTTCAACATAATTATTTTCTCTTTTTTTGGTCAACTTGGCCAATTTTATGGATCTAAGATAGAATTTCCAATACACTTTCATTTGCATTTCTCTGTTAGTAACCTGGAGCAATTTGTTCACATCATTATTGATAGTTTGAAATTCTTCCCTTTTGTTAGATCATTTGTCAATTGGGGAATGGCTTTTATTCTTATAAACTTGAAACAGTTCTTACATATTTTGGAAAGGAGGTCTTTTTCAGAGAATCTTCTTGCATAGACTTTTCTTTTCCAGTTAATGTTTCCCTTCTAACAGCTACACTGATTTTGTTTGTGCAAAACCTTTTTATTTTATATAATCAGAATTGTTGATTTCTTTTGTGATCTCTATCCCTTCTTTAATCATGATTTAATCATGAGAGAGAATAGTATGCTTCAATCTGCATTCACACTCCATAGTTCTTTCTCTGAATGTGGATAACATTTTCAATCATCAATCTTTTGGAATTGTCTTAGATCATTGTATTACTAAGAAAAGCTCAGTCTATCAAAGGTGTTCATTGCATAATGTTGCTATTACTGTGCTCAATGTTCTCCTGGTTCTGTTCACTCCATTCAGCAACAATTCATGTAAGTCTTTCCAGGTGTTTTGGAAATACATCCGTTCATCATTTCTTATAGCACAATAGTATTCCATTACATTCATATACCCTAACTTGTTCAGCCATTCCCCAGTTGGTGGGCATCCTATCAATTTCTAGTTCTTGACTACCACAAAAAGAGCTACTATAAATGTTTTTTGTACATGTGTGTCTTTTCCCTTTTTTATGATCTCTTTGGGATACAGACCAAGTTGTGCTACTACTCACTCAAAGGGTAGGCACAGTTTTATAGATCTTTGGACATAGCTCCAAACTGCTCTTCAGAATGGTTGGATCAGTTCACAACTCTACCAACAACGCATTAGTGTTCCAATTTTCCTACATTTTCTCCAGCATTTATCATTTTCTTTTTTTTGTCATATTAGTCAATCTGATAGATGTAAGGTGGTACCTCAGAGCTGATTTAAGTTGTATTTCTCTAATTAATAGTGACAGAGCATTTTTTCATAACTATACATAACTTTAATTTCTTCCTCTGCAAAATACCTGTTGATATCCTTTGACCATTTATCAGTTGGGGAATAACTTATATTCTTATAAATTTGATTCAATTCTCTATATATTTTAGAAATGAAGTTTTTATCATCAGAAATATTTGCAGTAAAAATTGTTTCCCAGGTTTCTGCTTCCCTTCTAATCTTGGTTGCATTGGCTTTGTTTGTACAAAGACTTTTTAATTTAGTGTAATCAAAATTACCTATTTTGCATTTCATAATGTTCTCTTTCTTTTGCTTGGTCATGAATTCTTCCCTTCTCCATAGATCTGACAGGTATACTTATTTCTTGCTCTCCTAATTTGCTTATAGTATCACACTTCATGTTTAAATCATATACCCATTTTGACCTTATTTTAGTATACGGTGTAAGATGTTGGTCTATACCTAGTTTTTGCCATACCATTTTCCAAGGTTCCCAGTAGTTTTTGCCAAATAATGACCCCAAAAGCTGGAGTCTTTGGGTTTATCAAACAGTAAATTACTATAGTTAACTACTGTGTCTCATGTACCGATCCTACTCCACTGATCCACCACTGTATTTCTTATTCAGTACAAAGTAGTTTTGAGGATTGTTTAGCATTCATTTTTACAAGATTTTGAGTTCAAATTTTTCTTCCTCCTTCCCTCTCCTCCCCTCTTCTGACAATGATAGGCAGTTTTATATAGTTTATACATGTGTTATCATGTAAAACATTTTCATATTCATCACAGTTGTGGAAGAGAAGCAGATCAAAAGGAAATAAAACTATGAGGAAGAAGAAAATAAGTGAAAAAATATGTTTCAACCTGCATTCTTAGTCCATCAGTTCTTTATCTTGATATGGATAGCATTTTCCCTCATGAGTCCTTTTTAATGGATCATTGTGCTGCTGAGAAGAGTTGAATCATTCATAGTTGGTCATCATACAATGTTGCTGATACTGTGTACAATGTTTTCCTAGCTCTGCTAATTTTCCTTTGCATCATTTCATACAAGAAAAAGGGATAGTTTTGGAATAACCTGGCAAGACATATGTAAATTGATGCAAAAGGAAATGAGTAGAACCAGGAGAAAAAATTTATACAATAACAAGAGCATTGTAAAAATGTACAACTTTTAAAGACTTAAGAACTCTGATCAATGTGACAAACAACCACCATTCCAAAGTATCAATGAAGAAAAATGTTACTCTCCTTCTGGAAAAAGGTGGCTGACTCACTATGAATAATAAAACATATTTTTGGACATGGACAATGTGAAAATATGTTTTGCCTGACAATACTTATTCATTACAAAGGTTGTTTTTATCTTTTTTTCTTTTTCCCAGTTGGGGGCGGGGAAGAGAAAAGAAATGCTTGTTCTGTGAAAAAAAATAATTCAAATTTTTTAAAAAGAAAAAGATGGAGAAGAGAAGTATGTACCATCAGTGTTGCTACTCCCTAACTGTTCTCAGGCAGAGAAAGTCTCCAAGGTGCTACAATGAGATTATTAATATCATTATCAATAATAATGATCAGATCGTTTTGTTACTAGTACATGAAGTTCTTGAAGTTTTTTAAACTCCATAGGTAGGGAACAAAATA
The DNA here is from genome assembly GCA_023548195.1 of Bettongia penicillata ogilbyi. Classification (NCBI taxonomy): domain Eukaryota; kingdom Metazoa; phylum Chordata; class Mammalia; order Diprotodontia; family Potoroidae; genus Bettongia; species Bettongia penicillata. The sequence goes on from JAJHZJ010000737.1 coordinate 3,746,373, forward strand.
CATTCTGAAACTCTATAGTTCTCCCTTTTCAAGAATAAATAAAATCACAGAGAATTATAGTCTATGTAATCAAAGGCACTAACCCATCTTTTGCATTTCCATGTATATTGTGAACATAAGCCATATTGGACATGGTTAATGCTTAGTTTCCATCTGGCATTTTTTCATAAGTATGCAAAATTGGTGTGTCAGCAGCAAACGGCTGTGCTAAATGTTCATAGATGTTTTCCCTTCTGACTATTTATCAGAATAACAAGGCTGAACATCCCACAGTTTTAGGGTCTGTGGAAACTCTTAAGATGCTAGACCATCTTCCCTTCATCTACTGTGTGAGAGAACAACTCCAGGCTGAAAAGGAGAAATTTTAATGTTTATACTCACTCTGATTTATCTTGCTGTGAAAAATCTAAGAGATGGTGAATAAGAAATGCAAGTCTTGATAAATAACATTTACCCTTCAGTTTTCTCACCCAACATCACCCTATTCATGGCTAGAGATGCTAAAACTGCATTGGGACAGAAAGATTTGGCGAAGGGACTAATATTTACTCTCAAGCAGGAGGAGGAGGAAAAAATTCTATTTTGGAGTCAAGGTCAATTTCTCTCCTATGTCTTTATGCCCCCAAATAGAAGACATTTACAAGGTTTTTTTTTTCTTAGAGAAACCACTTTGATTGGGTCCATTTTGTCACTTCAAAAGAATTTGGATTCTCTCCCTACTACCTACTCCAACATAATCATTTTGATTCATCTCTCCTACTGAAATAAACATTTAAAAGTCTATCAAATAGGTTTACTTATTTGGAAATTAATTAGCTTAATCTGGATAAATGGAAAGAGTACTAGGTAAAAGGGAATGTGGCCTTTTTTCTATATTCAGTTCTGTCACTATCCAGGAGTCAGGCCTTGGGTAATTTGCCTTGTTTCAGTATGCCTCAGTTTCCTCATCTCTGAAATGGAGAAATTAATCACTGCTCTACCTATTTCACCAGGCAGTTATGAAGACGCAGGTATGAAATCATTTTATGTGCCAGAGAATGCAGACTCAAAGAATTTGAGGAGTAAAAAGGTTCCCTAAAGGTCTAACATCTCTTCCCAGGGTATTACTTTAATTTTGTCTGGCTAGACCCTATCTCAGACATCTAATGGCTGTGTAACTCTGGCTAAGTCATTTACAGTAACCTTTCAATAGCCCAACCAACCAACTCTCTACAGCTATACATTGTAGCATATCTTCATTGGTTCTTGAGGTTTCTTCACTTGCACCAATGAAATCACAGAATTTCTGTCCAAAAAATACATCCTCATATGTGTGTGTACACATATACACATATGTATATGTGCATATATGTATGTGTGTATGTAGTTTAGGCATGTGGCACAGGAGCACTGATCTCCACCAATGAGGAGAGAATACTATACTAGTAGACTTTGGAACTCAGGCTACTTCTGACCATTGGATCATACTTTTAGACCTAGAAGACATCTAGAAGGTAAAGTCCTTTCTTTCACAGATAGGGACACTGAAGCCAAGGGAAGCTAAAGTACTTCCTTGCCCAGTGTCTCACATGTAATAAGTAAGCAGAATAGGGAAAATTTGAAACCAGGTCCTCTGACTTCAAAGGTCTTTCTACTGCTTCGTGCTGTTTCCATGTCTTTCTGCAAGCACTTGATAGAAAATTCAACCAACATGTTAAAGGTCTTCCTCTAGGTCTTTTTTACATTTCCTGGGTACCAATGGAATACTCAGTCTGTCCATATGTTATTTATTACTTATACCACATGAACAGCTCACCCCCTTTTTGATGAATAAATGAGTAAGTGAAGAAAAAAGCACTAGGTGCTTAATATGTGCCAAACACTGTATGAAGTGCTAGGGATACAAATAGAAAATCAAGATCCCTATATAATTGGGGAGAGAAAACAGATAAAGGAGGGTTCATCTTCAGGGTAGAAAAGACCCTGAACTCTTTGGGTTATAGTAGCAAGGCAGATGGCAAGATCCAGGAGTCCTTAGGAGATTTTGGCAGGACACATAGCAATACCTGAGGATGTATAACGACTTGAGAGTATAACGACCAGGGAGGTGTAAAACACCAGAGTCATTAACCAAAAGGTTATGACTGGCAACCACTTATCAACCAAATACTTCTTGCATCCAAGAAGGTTGGAGGTGAGGTTTATATTCCACATATGGATGTGGGGATGACAGGTCAATATCTAATCTAGAGAAGGAAAAGGAGGATTGGTAGTAAAGTTAGGGGGAAGAGCTCCTACAGCAAATATCTCTCATGGGATCTGAACAGAGGGAGGAGGTAGGAAGAAGAACAGAGGGCAGGGAAAAGAAAAGGCTTCTCGCAATGCCTGCTCCACTCTGGATCATAGATTTCTTCTATAATATACTTGGAATTATGTTGCCTTCATAATTATCATACCTATATTATTACATTTTAGTTTATTATAATCAATATTATTACATTACAAATATTATATTATACCATATTATTATACCTCCATAATATACTTGGAATTATGTTGCAACCCCATTGAACCCATCATATGTCTCTCCATTAGCCTGTAGGTCACCTGTAACTTTGAATCATGAGAAATTGTGGTACTCTAAGATTCACATAACCATACACCATCTCTGGATGAGTATTTGTTTTCATGCTGGAGAGAGCATCTAGAGATCATTAAAAGCACAAGAGTGATTTTCCATGTGTTTTCTCTCCATAGCTCCTTAAATTAATTAATAGAAGGTCATCAAAGAGATAAGCAGAAATCTAGTTTGATTCCTCACCTCTGACTTCCTTTTCTCCCCCAAACAAATCATCTCTTTCCTGACCTCCATGAATAGTAAAAGTAAAAGGTAAAGATAGAGGGAATAAAACACATGTAGTATACATGTGCACACATGGCTAGTAATGACCCTTTAATTGCTTCTATATGCCTTCCTTGGAGTAATTTTTTATTAAGAGTATGTATGTGACATGTGGTGTTTTGAATGTACAGAAATGTGATGTTATTATTTCAACTGGGACAGAGTTAGGAAGCACAAGAGATAAGGATTGATATCACATTAATACTTGTGCAGTTTGTCAGTGATAGGTGATATATAACTGGGAGTCTTACATTTAGACTGATTGCAGAAAACATCTTAAATATTTCATGAATGATTGACACAGACATTTTCTTTTCCTCAATGTAAGTAATGAATATGCACAATGGATACCAAACTCATCAAGCTACTCTTTTTTTTTTTTTGGTGGTTGTTTTGTTTTAAAGGAACACTCCTAGTCTGAAAAGAAAGAACAACACAGATAAATTCATGAAACTATATTTTTAGCAAGTTAGATTTAAGTTTATATGTTCATAATGCTATGCAAAATGCCAAAGCACCCAAATCAACCACCAAATATGCTTTCTATGTGCCAGTGCATAGTAAATGTTTAATAAGTGTTTGTTGACTAACTGACCATCAGGCAATGTACTAAGTGCTTTGGGTACAAAGACAAAGCAAAAGTAGTCCTTGCCCTTAAGGAATATGTCTTCTAATGGGAGGAAAAAAACTAACTAAATAAATATGTATGTATGTATATGCTGAGAAAGTTGTCTTTTTTAAAAAAATAATAGCATTTTATTTTTTCCAATTACATGTAAAGAAAAATTTTAACATTCATTTTTTAAAAAAATTTATGAATTCCAAATTTTTCTCCCTCCCTAAAACAGTAAGAAATTTGATATAGGTTACATATGTGCAATCATGTAAAACGTATTTCCATATTTAATCATGTTGTGAGAGAAAAATGGGGGGAAATATTAAAAACAATAAAGTGATAATAGGATGCTTTGATCTGCATTCAGACTCCATTAGTTCTTTCTCTGAATGTGGATAGCATCATGAGTCATTTGAAATTGTCTTGGATCATTGTATTACTGAGAAGACCTGAGTCTATCATACTTGATCCTTGTGCAATGTTGCTGTTGCTGTATACAGTGTTCTCCTGGTTCTGCTCACTTTGCTTTGCATCAGTTCATGTAAGTGTTTTCAGGTTATTGTTGTTATTTTTTTAAATGTTAAAAATAATTTTTTTATTTTTTTTAATATAAATTTATTGATTTAACTTTTTACATTCATTTTCATAAAATTTTGGGTTCCAAATTTTCTCCCCATTTATCTCCTCCCCCCACCCCAATACACCAAGCATTCTATTTCCCCTATCACCAATCTGCCCTCTCTTCTATCACCCCTCCCTTCTCTTGTTCCCATCTTCTCTTTTGTCCTGTAGGGCCAGATGACTTTCTATTCCCCATTAACTGTATTTCTTATTTCCTAGTAGCAACAACAATACACAACAGTTGTTCCTAAAACTTTGAGTTCCAAATTCTTCCCATCCCTCCTTCCCCACCCATTCCCTTTGGGAAGGCAGGCAATTCAATATAGGCCCTATCTGTGTAGTTTTGCAAATGACTTCCATAACAGTCATGTTGTATAGACTAACTGTATTTACCTTCCTCCTATTCTGCCCCCCATTGTTTCTATTCTGTCTTTTGATCCTGTCCCTCCCCAAGTGTTGACTTCAAATTGCTCCCTCCTCCCATTGCCCTCCCTTCCATCATCCCTCCCACCCTGCTTATCTCCTTCTCCCCCACTTTCCTGTATTGTAAGATAGGTTTTCATACCAAAATGAGTGTGCATTTTATTCCTTTCTTTAGTCAAATGTGATGAGGGTAAACTTCATGGGGTTTTTTTCTCAGCTCTCCTCTTTTTCCCTCCACTGAAAAGTTTCCTGCTTGCCTCTTGAATGAGATATAATTTACCTCATTGTATTTCACCCTCTCTCCTCCCGCTACATTTCTCTCTCATTTTTACTTTAATTTCTTTTAAGATATGGTCCCATCCTATTCAATTCACTCTGTGCTCTCTCTGTACGTGCGTGCATGTTTGTATGTGTGTGCGCGTGCACATGCATACATGTGTGCGTGTGTGTGTGTGTGTGGGTGGGTATGTGTGTGTGTGTGGTCCCACCAACTACCCAGATACTGAAAAATTTTAAGAGTTACAAATATTGTCTTTCCATGTAGGAATGTAAACAGTTCACCTTTGGTAAGTCCCTTATGACATCTCTTTGCTGTTTACTTTTTCATGCTTCTTCTCATTCTTGTGTTTGAAAGTCAGATTTTCTTTTCAACTCTAGTCTTTTCATCAGGAATGCTTGAAAGTCCTCTGTTTCATTGAAAGACCATATTCTCCCCTGAAGTATTATACTCAGTTTTGCTGGGTAGGTGATTCTTGGTTTGAGTCCTAGTTCCTTTGACTTCTGGAATATCCTATTCCACACCCTTCGATCCCTTAATGTAGAAGCTGCTAGATCTTGTGTTATCCTGATTGTATTTCCACAATACTGGAATTGTTTCTTTCTAGCTGCTTGCAATATTTTCTCCTTGACCTGGGAATTCTGGAATTTGGCCACAATGTTCCTAGGAGTTTCTCTTTTTGGATCTCTTTCAGGTGGTGATCGGTGGATTTCTTGAATACTTATTTTGCCCTCTGGTTTTAGAATCTCAGGGCAGTTTTCCTTGATAATTTCATGAAAGATGATGTCTAGGCTTGTTTTTCTGATCATGGCTTTCAGGTAGTCCCATAATTTTTAAATTGTCTCTCCTGGATCTATTTTCCAGGTCACTTGTTTTTCCAGTGAGATACTTCACATTCTCTTCCATTTTTTCATTCTTTTTTTTTTTGTTTGGTGATTTCTTGGTTTCTCAGAAAGTCATTAGCCTCCATCTGTTCCATTCTAATTTTGAGAGAACTATTTACTTCAGTGAGCTTTTGAATCTCTTTTTCCATTTGGCTAATTCTGCTTTTGAAAGCATTCTTCTCCTCATTGGCTTTTTGAACCTCTTTTGCCAATTGAGTTAGCCTATTTTTCAAGGTGTTATTTTCTTCAGTATTTTTTTGGGTCTCCTTTAGCAAGGTATTGACCTGTTTTTCATGCTTTTCTTGCATCTCTCTCATTTCTCTTCCCAGGTTTTCCTCCACCTGTCTAACTTTATTTTCAAAATCCTTTTTGAGCTCTTCCATGGCCTGAGCCCACTGGACATCCACCTTGGATGTCTGGGATACAGAGGCCCCGATCTCCACGTCTTTCCCTTATGGCATGCACTGTACTTCCTCATCAGAAATGAAAGGAGGAAGAAACATCTGTTCCCCAAGAAATTAGCTTTCTATGGTCTTATTTTTCTTCCCTTTTCAGGGCATTTTCCCAGCCAGTTACTTGACTTCTGAGATTCCTCTCCACCCCTCCCTAGATCCGCCCAGCTAGTGCTTGGGGTCTGAGATTCAAATGCTGCTCCCCAGCCTCGGGGCTTTCAGTGGCAGGCGCGACTGCTATTCAATGTGAGCTTAAGTTCTGGTGCTGGGGTGGGGGCAGGGCCGCCTCCCAGGCTCAGTTCCCTCAGGGGGTTTATGTGCAGACCTTTGGTAATGGACCCAAGCCCCTGCCTGCTTGGGGAGTCCCGGGCCACCACTGCCTCTGCCTCTCCCTCTGCTGCTGCCTCTTGAGGGTGCCCGAGTCACGGAGACACCCCGCTCCCCTTTCGACCAGCCCAGAAGTCTCTCTCACTGACCTGTAGTGCCTGTGGGTGCAGGGACCTTCACAGCCACTGGAGGTTCCGTCCCTGAAGCCTGCTCGGATCTGCTCCTCTGGGGCCGTGTGGCCAGGGCAGCACAGGGGTGGGCTCCGCTGTCCGGTGTGTGACGGACCCCAGGGATGGCTTTCCAGGGCTCTCTGGTATGGAAATCTCTTCCACTATGTTTCTGCATGGCTTGCAATACTCCAGAATTTGTGGGGAGTTGTTTTTACAGGAAATTTCTGGGCTGTGGATTCGGAGCTAGCATACGTGAGTCTTTCTACTCCACCATCTTGGCTCCTCCCCCAGGTTGTTGTATTTTGCTAAATCCACTTGCTTGTCACTTCCTATAGCACAACAGTTTTCCAAATATTAGGAGACAGAAAGAATGTTTGAGGTTAGAAGAACATCCAACATAAAAGATGGGATATAGAGTGTCATGTGTGAGGAATCACATGTAAACCAGTATGACTGGAACACCGATTTCATAAGAGAAAGTATTAAGATGTTCAGGAAAGGGCTAGGTAGTGAAGAGCCTTAAATGTCAGAGTTCATATTTAACATAAGAGGTAATAAGAAGTCATTAGAGTTTGTTCCGTATAGGGATAACATAGTCAGACCTATGCTTTAGGAAAAATCAGTTGGGAAGCTAATTGGAATATGATTTGGAAAGAGAGATTTGAGGAAAGGATTTCAATGAGAAGGCTATTTCAGTAATCCAGGCAAAAGGAGATGAAGACTTAAACATGGGTGGTAAAAAATTAAGTGGAAGAAGGGGAAAATATGGAGGAAGAAATTACAAGATTTCCCAGCTGGTTGGATATGGGAGATGGTGAGCAAAAGAGTAAGACATTGTGAAAGCTACCAAGGTTACAAAGCTATGTGTGTATAAGGATAGTGACAATCGTGAGAATAGTAGGAAAATTCAGAAGAAGAATGGATTTTGGGAAAAGACAATAAGTTCTGTTTTAATTATGTTCAAGTTGAAATGTATGCAGAATATCCGCTTCAAAATATCTGATAGGCAGCTACTGATGTGGGCCTGGTACTCGGGAGAGAGAATATGAAAATTATATTTGTGAAGATGACAATTGAATGATGGAGTAGTGAAAAAAGAAAACTCATGACAGAGACTGGGGAAAACACACAGTTAATGGGCAAGACATGGATGATAAGGCAAAGGAGCCTGGTAGAAGGAAAATCAAGAGAGGATAGTTACAAAATTCCAGAGAGGAAGGAGTATCAGGAGGAGAAGATGGTCACCAAAAATGCTGCAGAGAGTTCAAGAAGGATGAGGATTGGGAAAAGTCCTGTCTGCACATCAGCTAAGAGATCACTGGTAGCTTTTGAGATTGGTTAGAAACGAGATTGCAGAGTGTTTAGAAGAGAAGGAGAGGAAAGAAAGTGAGTCAACATTTTTTTTTCAGAGTTTAGATTGATCTTAAGGTTAATCTTAGAAAGCAGATGAGCTACATTTTCAGAGACTGCAGTGAAGAAAGTAATGGTAGTGGATGATGTCAGAAGGATTTGAGATGAAGAAAGGAGAAGAGTTGGCTCTCTGAAAATGGTCTTAATTTTTTTTTCATTCAGTTATGGAGTGAAGTCCTCAAAGGAGTTGAGGGAAGGGGTACTGTAGGTGTCTTGAGGAAAGAAGAAAAATTTTAGAAGACCTACTGAAGTGAGTGGGATAAGGAATCAATTCAACAGCCTTGCTGCAGTGAGGGCCCAGTTGAGATTTACTAACAGAAAGCTTGGTGATACAATGGATAGAGTGCCCAACTTGGAGTCAGAAAGACTCATCTTCCTGAGCTGAAATCTGGCTTCGCTCACTGTGTGACCCTGAGCAATTTACTTAACCCTGTTTGCCTCAGTTTCCTCATCTGTAAAATGAGTTAGACAAGGAAATGGCAAATAATTCCAGTATCTTTGCCAAGAAAACTCAAAAAATGGACACAACTGAAAACAACCAAAAAACAATAAGAAGAAGGAAGACCTTGCTTCAGAGGCACCAGTTGAGATTTGTTAACAGAAATTTGTAGTGGTCCCAGTTGGTGTGATTTTTGTGACTTTTTTCCACTTCCATGGAATATTTCTGGTATAGGAACAAAAGAGGCATATGGTAGGTGCAATACAGGGTTGGAGTTTGTAAGATATAATTGACTTTAGGACAAGGAAATAGGAATTAAAGAGTAGAAGATGTCTAGCGCTGAATCAAAGGATTGGGTTTGGGAAGGGAAAAGAGTGTAGAAACAGAGACAATCATTATTCTCCAAGACCTTCCATTACTATTGGCCTCATGTCCCATGGAGAGAAAGGCTTATACACGACCAGTACATATTAAGAGTTAAAAGATCTGTCACAAATTGTTCCCATGCAATTCATTAAAAACAATTGAGGCACATTTGTATCCATCTTGCACAGAATTTCAATGGTGCTCACTTAATTCCAAAATGTACAGTCACCTTCCCAGCCTTTCATGTTCCTGTAGTACTTCTGCTCCCTGGCTTTGCCAGCAGGCCCCTGCTTTTCAGCCTGAACTTGCTTAATCCACAATGGAAAAACTTCAGGTTTGCCTCTGCCTACACCCAGTCTGCTCCTTCTCCTGCTACCATCAGCCTCCAATGCAACCCTGGGTATATCATGCCATACGGTCCATGAGGAACGCTTTATTCACGCAGCAGCTAATCAGCATGTCCACACAGGAAAAGTATGAATAGCCCTTGTGATTTAAATCCCATCTGCATCCACTTTCGTATTTTTATTTATAATTCTTTTTCCCCTCTTAAATGCCAAGCTGTTTGCTCAACAGTGGCCTGTGGCAGAGATCCATAGCTCAACTTACATATGGTGCAAAAAAAAATAAAAGAAAAAGAAAGAAAAGCTCTTCATTTCAACTCTTTTAAGGAAAGCTGCTGCCTTGTAAATGTTATTTTTCTGCTCATTATCAATGCAGAATTGCCATGGGACTTTCTGATAACATACACGCACATTCCTCCATATTGTTGCAGCATGAGAGTTTTGGCAAAGTGAGTACAGGGAAAACTTTCAGGTTTGCAAAGTGCTTCAAGCACTGATACTCATAATAGTCATAACATATACTCATAACATAGGTAAAATTATTATGCCTGTTTTATAGATGAGGAAACTGAGGTTGGGAGAGATTAAGCAACTTCCTGAGGGTCTCACCTCTATTATCAGAGGAAATATGTGAAGCCAGGTCATAGGATCATAGATTTAGAGCTGGAAAAATCTTTACAGATAATTTAGTCCAATCCCTTCATTTTATGGACAAAGAAACTGAGATCCATCAAAATTTAGTGCCTTTTTCCCCATGGAAGGTAGTAGAGGCAGAATATAACCCCATCCATCTACTGTCAAAAGCATCACCATCCTTCCATCACCCAGCCTTATAACCTCATTGTCATACTTGACTCCTCACTCTTGCTGATCTCTTGCCAATTCTGCTTCCACAATGTGACTCTTATACTTCCTCTTCTCTGCCCTCACATAGCTTCCACTTTAGTGCATTATTTTCATAACTCTTAATTAATCCCCTTGCCTCAAGTCTTGCTGTACTTCAGCCCCTCCTCTATTCAGCTGCAACGTGACTTTTCTAAAATGTGCATGTCTGACCATATCATTCCTCTACTCAGAAAATGCCACTATTTCCCTATGACCTTCCAAGTCAAATAATAAACTCTCCTGTTTGGCATTTAAAGCTTTTTACCACGTACCCCTTTCCAACTTTTCCAATCTCCTTCCACCTTAATCTCCTCTATGCTCTCTCCAGGAAAGGTATACTGGCCTGCTTATTGTTCCTGACACCCAAGAGTCTCCTGACTTTCTGCATTTTCCCTGGATTCCACTCCTGGAATGCACTACCCCTCTCAACTCCACCTCTTAGCTTCTCTGTATTTCTTCAATTTCCACCTTCTGTGGGAGGCCTTTTCTGGTCTCTCCTACTGCTAAGGCCTGTCCTTTGGGTTTTTTTTCTTTTCTTTGGAGGCAATTGGGGCCAAGTGACTTGCCCAGGGTCACACAGCTAGTAAGTGTCTGTGGTTACGTTTACTCCTGGGCCGTTGCTCTGTTCGCTGCACTACCATATTGTCCTTTAAGTTTGTTTTCCATTCACAGTATATGTACATATTTTGGATGTTGCTTTTCCATATTAAAATGGAAACTCCTTGAGGGTAGGACGAGTCTGTTTCTGACTTTTTTTTTTGTATTCTCTGCATTTAGCACAGTTCTTGGTACAAAATAAAAGACTCCATGGCTTAATAAATGTTTGCTGATTGGTTTGCTGACTCTCTCATTTCCTGGAAATTTCTTGCTGGCAAATCCCATAAATGAAAGCCACTCTGATGTAAGAAGTACTAGACAAAAAGCCTCAAGGATATGTTAACCTGGCTAAGTTTCCTCATCTATTAAATGAACTGCAGAGGGAAATGGCAAAACACTCCAGCATCTTTGCCAAGAAAACCCCAAATAGAGTCACAAAGAAACAGACATGAATGGAAAATGATTGAAATGTCCAATACACTTATAGGGGCAACTAGGTGGTACAGTGGATAGAGGACCAGGCCTGGAGTCAGGAAGACCTGAGATCAAATCCAGCCTCAGACATTTACTAAGTGTGTTCCTTGGACAAGTTACTTAATCCTACTTGCCTCAGTTTTCTCATCTGTAAAACGAGTTAGAGAAGGAAATGGCAAACCACTCTAGCATCTTTGCCAAGAAAACCTCAAATGGGATCACAAAAAATCAGACATGACCAAAACAACTGAACACACATATTAACCAGTTTATTGTACTTGTAGCATGCTTTTAATCTGGAATCTTGTTTGGATGAAGAGTTAAATCATAAACTTAAGTTCTCTGCCTCCAATTGTAGGGCTCTTTCCATGCATGTTACATTTTTTTTCTCTCATCTAGGGTTTTCATAACTGTAAGTCATGATTGATATCCACTCTGTTATGTTGTACTCAATAGCTATATGACCCTGGGAAAATTCCTTTAGCCCTTAATGCTCTCAGGAAACTCTCTAAGACGATAACAATAATGGCTTATATTTATGTAGCCCTCTACGTCTGCAAAGTATTTTAAATCCTCACACCAATCCTATGAGGTACTAATCCCATTTTACAGATGAGGAAACTGAGGCTGAGAAAAGTTAAGTAGACTATCCAGGGTCATGTAACTCTTAAATGTCTGAGAAGAATTTGAACTCAGATTTTCCTACCTCTAGGTATAACAGTTATACACTATGCCACCTAGCTTCCCATGCAATTATAACTAGTGTTTATATAACAATTTAAAGTTCACAAAATATATTACTAATTTTTTCATGTAATTCCAGTTTAATGCAGGAGACGCTGAACTGTATCACTGAATGGATTTTCCGCACTGAGGCTGCCCTACACCAATTGCAAGTCTAGATGAAAAAGGAGAAAAAAATCATTGCCCTGATAGTATCAATCATAGTCTAGAGTTGAGCATTCATCCCTCCCATAAGAAATCACTGAATTGGATTGCACTTTCTCAGAGCTCTGGTTTCTTTTCTATGACCATTTCAAACTCAAGAGATTTCATTCTATTCAAAGGTAAACACTCTCACGACCAACCCTACATCCAACCAAGTTGCCTGGAATTCTTGGTTGTACTGATAACCACATCTGTCTATCAACACTAAAACTTGTCATTGAGGTAACAAATAGACTACTTTAAGCCAGGAGAAGAGAGTGGTCAGACTAATTGGATTGTATTCCTGGGAATGAATCATCTATTTTGTGGGTGTGAGAACCATTAGAATTGGTTCATTAGGTCAAACCTGAACAGTCTGTCTTGGATACATTAATAGCCATCAAATCACCAGGTCCGCCAATTTACTATTGAGTCTGTGTGTATGTGTTTCGTAATTTAAGTTTATGACCTATTGTTGGATATCAACATGATGGCTCTTGTAAGAGCAATGTAGAGCATGGTCCCCCACCATATATGGTAGGCTAGTTTTTTCCTCTGGAAGCCAAGGAAGCCACCTCAAGGCTTGATTAGCTCAAGGGGCTAAGACTGGAGCCATTGTTGCAGTTTCTTCATCCCCCAACGGTACAAAAGAGACCAGCTCATGAGGACACAATGCCTTTTAAACATAGCAGATGTCTAATAGCTCTTCCAGTCACTACATCCTGCCTTTCGGATGAAACACGTTTCTATATGGAAATAAGGGGACACTTGTCTATGTCTGAGTCCATGTTATATCCTTACTTCATATCCTTTCTCTGCTATAGTAAAGTTCCATTTTGGTCTTTGTATTACCAGCATCTAGCACAGTGACCAATATCATGCTTAATAAATGTCTACTGAATGGATAGTTGAATGAATGAACAAAACATTCAGGCATCTGATCAGAAGAAAGAAGAGAGGAGAATAAGGGAGACATTGTGGGTGTACCACAAAACAAATGGGGAGTAGAAGGAGAGCTATGCAGACTTGAAGACTCCTAGATTCCCTTACCATATTAGACCAGGGGTAAGGAACCTGCAGCCTCAAAGCTACATGTATGTTACCCTCTAGGGCCTTGGGTGTGGCCCTTTGACTGAGTCCAAACTTCGTAGAACTGTGAATTTCTGGAAGAGATTGACCAATCAGAGAGGGGGAGCAGAGGGGCAGGAAGACCTTCCAGGGTGAGAATACTGCTGCAGCATGAAAAAGAGGCCATGCCTAAGTTAGAATTCCATCCATCATATGTCATCCTTCCCGTGGTTATTAAAACTTTGTGTGAAGTCCTCTGGGGAAGGAGAACCGCTCCCTCCCTCCTTCCCTCCCTATCGTTTCGCTTAACCCTAATCATTTCCTTGGAGCAAGCCTAAAACCCCATTGGCACTTTTACTCATTGTTTCTGGTTTTTGCCCACTGGGACCAAGGAGAACAAACCTAATTTCTTTTCCACATGAAAAAAAAGCATTAAATACTTGAAAAGTTATCCAAACTCATGTAATTCTTCTTTCTTTTAGGCTAAACATCTCCAGTTTTCTCGAATAGAGGCAGATGTGAACATTATGTCTCTCTTAATGAAGTCTAAGATCCCATTGGCTTTTTTTGACTACCATAACATATTTTTACTTACAGTGATCTTTGATGGAAAGAAAGAAGCATTTATTAAGCACCTATTATTTGCAGTGATCTTTGATGGAAAGAAAGAAGCATTTATTAAGCACCTATTATTTGCAGTGATCTTTGATGGAAAGAAAGAAGCATTTATTAAGCACCTATGCTAAGTGTTTTAAAAATATTATCTAATTTGGTCCTCACAACAACCCTGGGAGATGGGTGATATTATTATCACTACTTTACAGCCGAAGAAACTAAGACAGAGAGAAGCTAAGTGAATTTCCCAGGGTCACACAGCTGGTAAGTGTTTAAAGCTAGATTTGAACTCAGATCTTCCTGATTTCAGGTCTAGCACTGCTACCTATCTGCCAGTGCCCAGCTTTAAATTCTCCCAAACTCCCAGATCTTTTTCAAATGAATTGTTGTTTAATGACACCTCCCATATCTTATACCTATGAAATCAATGTATTTGAATCCAAGTACAATATCACCCCTTAAAAAATAATATTGCTGTGTTGGAAAACACTAGAACCAGGAGCCCAGCTCTCTGAATAGAAAGTCCCTGCTAGGGCTGTATTGTCCCAGATCCGCCTCAATCATCCCCAGCATCATTCCTCTTCACACTCCCAACACTGAACACTGATTCAGAGCCATACTCGGTGCTCATTCTAGCTTCTTCACAACCTTCACCCTCTTTACTCTCTTGATGCTACTGATTCACCTCTCCTCCCTTGATCAAACTCTTCTCCAGCATGGCCATGGTTGCTGGACCACCAGATACGAAGAAAAAGTCTGATTCCTAAATATACCTTTGAAATTTCAGAAAGCTAGATCTTCACACAGTCTCCATAGTACAAATATTCTTACTTTCAACCCAACCATGCCTATTGCCTAAGGAAGGTGTGCTCAAAGGCCCAAAGGTTATAAGCTTCTTTTTCCATTGGAGTGGAATACCAGGAACTGATTCACCAACAAACCTTCTTAAAGCCTTGTTTTGCTCAAGGCACTGTATTAGGCATATTGGGGGTTAAAATATCAAAGTAAAAAGGCTCGTTTTTAGATTTCAGAACCTGTTAACGGTCCTCAATAATATTTTAAGAATGTAAAAGGGCCCTGAGATCAAAGGGATTGAGAATGCTGCTATCGTCTGTAGGAAATACACCTCAACATTTTCATAAAAGGAAAAGTATCTTTTCTACAGGAGCCAGTATGTTTCCCTTTATCAAAGGTCTTAATCTCACTATTCCTTTGACTTTCCTTTTCTACTGCCCTGGGTTCACGATATTCTGAAGGCGTCTGTATAAAGATCAATAATAGTGATGGTTACATTGCCTCTCCTGACTTAATGAACACACATCCTGCCTCGGTGAAAATCCTGAAGGCAATCTCTAGGTATAAATAGCAAAACCTGCTTTTTCTTACCTTTGAGGTTGCACTGCATTCCCTTCCCCCACTGGGCTAACAAATACTAGCTAAAGAAAATGGTTCATGACGCATGATGGCACACCAAAATGATCTCATAGAGATAAGACGTTTTTCCATAGCTGAAATGCATAGTCTGTAGTTGCAATGAAATTTTAAAGTCCAGGCAGCAGAGCTTTTCAGTTAATGGACTCTTCTGCTTCAATTTCTAGCTGTTTTTATTCCAAGATTGTAGATAAGCACAGATTTTGTGTGTGTGTGTGTGTGTGTGTCTGTGTGTGTGTGTGTGTGTGTGTGTGTGGTGAGGGGGGAGGAGAGGGAGAGAGCTGGAGGAGGAGAGAGGGAGGAAGGGAGGATGGAGGGAGACAGATGAAAAAGGGGAGGAGGAGGAGAAGGGAATAAAGGGAGAGAGATGGAAGAGGAAAGAGAAGAGGAGAGAGGGAGAAAGCAGGAGGGAGGAAGAGGGGAGAGAGATGGGAGAAGAGAAAAGAGAAGAGAGGAGAAGAAAAGGGGGACGGAGGGAAGGAGAGGGAAGGAGGGAGGGAGGGAGAGAGAGAAAAAGAGAGAGAGAGAGAGAAAGACAGAGAGACAGAGAGAGAGCTATTCAAAATAGAAAAAATAGCATTGTTCCACAATTCCAAATAGAACAATTTGTGCCCCTATCATTTGCATTTCATCAAAGTCTAACGCACAAATGCTGCTACAGACAGCTTATCTGTGGGTAGGCTCAGTGATTTTAAAGCTGTCTGGGGTACATAGGACTAGATATGGCCAACTGATACTTGAGCCAAAGCTTGGACTCAAGCTCTCTACGTGCACTGTATCAAATATTCTTGCAAATGTCTTTCAGGTAGGGAAGTCCCAATACACTGTGACAGGTACAAATACTACTAGCAAATTCAAAGGATTTTCTTCAAATGAGCTCTGAAATGTCCCCAAGCTTGTACAAATGCAAGGAAACCATGAAGTCTGTAAGACAGAATTAGTGCATAGGAAACAGTACTACTTCCAGTTTTTCATCTGGCTGGCATAAATGACATCTTCCTATTGTGTCTCTCCTAATCTAGAGGGTTAAAGGGCCAGCTTTAGAGTCAGGGAGACCTGGGTTCAAGTCCTGCCTTTCATGCATACAGGTACTTAACCTCCAGATACCTCCAAGTGATTCCCAAGGATTGTGAACAATCCTTGAGCAGCTGATCTGTTTGTCGAAAGGAGTTTTCACAAGAGGAGGTCACCACCTAAAATCCTATGTCACTTTCCTTACTCTCACCCCCCCCACTTATCCAAAAAGACAACCTCTTAAAACAGGTGGCGTATTCAGAGTAGGTGCTAAATAAATGTTTGTTTAAATTGTTCTGGTTCTACTCATTTCATTCTTCTTCAGTTTATAAAATTATTTCTTTGTTCCTTTTTAATGTTAATGTTATTGCATAAATTGCTCTTCTAATTCTGCTTACTTTGCCCTACATCAATTCGTATAACTCTATCCATGTCATATATTTCCTAATTTCTTACAGTACTATCATATTCCAATCATATTGGATGTACCACATCTTATTCATCCATTCCTTAATTGATGGGCATTCTTTTAGTTTCCAGGGTTGTGTGTGCGTGTGTGTGTGTGTTTTAACCAAAAAGGGCATGCATGGTTTAGAAACTTTTTGTGTATAATTGCAAATTGCTTTCAAGAATAGTTGTGCCGATCATAAAAATGGGGAAAGAAACCACATGTACAAAAATATTTATAGCAGCTCTTTTTGTGGTGGCCAAGAACTGGAAATCAAGGGAATGCTTATCAATTGAGGAATGACTAAACAAGTTGTGGTGTATGAATGTAATGGAATACTATTGTGCTATAAGAAATAATGAACAGGCAGACTTCAGAAAAACCTGTAAAAACTTATATGAACTGATGCTGACTGAAGTGAGCAGAACCAGGAGAACATAATACATAGTAACAGCCTCAGTGTATGAGGACTGATTTTGATAGACTTAGCCCTTCTCAGCAACGCAAAGACCTAAAACATTCCAAAAAGACTCTTGATGCAAAATGCTATCCACATCCAGAGAAAGAACTATGGAGTCTGGAATGCAGAATGAAGCAGACTCTTCTCTTTTATTATGTTTTGTTTTGTTTTTCTCATGGTTTCTCCCATTCATATGAATTCTTCTATGAAACATGACTAATGTGAAAATATGTTTAATAGGAATGTATGTGTAGAGCCCATATAAGATTGCATGCTGTCTTGGGGAGAGAGGGGGGAAAATTTAAAACTTATGGAAGTGAATGTTGAAAACTAAAAAGAAATAAATTAATTTTGAGAGGAAAAAGAATAGTTGTGCCCATTCACAGGTCAATCAAGGGTCTTGGTTGTGCTTGTTTTCCCATGGCCCCTCCAACATTTATCATTTATTTTTTCTGATGGGTATAAGACAGAATTGCTTTCATCTACATTTCTATAATTAGTAGTGATTTAGAGTTTCTCTTTTTTAATATGGCTATAGATAACCTAAGCTTCTTCTCTTGAGCATTGCCTGTTCATATCCTTAGACCATTTCTCCACTGAAATGTGACTCTTATTATAAATTTGAAACACTTTTTTATGTATTTTGGAAATGAGAATCTTATCAGAGAAACTTATTGCCAAGATTTCTTTTAATCAGTTAATTATGTCCCTTTTATTCTTAGCTTTCTTGAATTTTTTTTTGCATGCAAAAACAAATTTTATGTGATCAAAAATATCCGTTTTATCTTCTCTGGTTGTTTCTAGCCCCTCTGCGGTCATGAAATTTTGTTCTATCCATAGATCTGGTAGATAATTTTTCTGCTTTGTTGATGTTGTGACTTTTTATATCTAAGTCATGCAATCACGTGGAGTTTATCTTGATATAAGGTACGATGTTTTTGTTTTTTGTTTTAAATACAAATTTATTTATTTATTTAACTTTTTACATTCATTTTCACAAAATTTTGGGTTCCAAATTTTCTCCCCATTTGTTCCCTCCCTCTACCCCAATACACCGAGCATTCTAATTTCCCCTATCACCAATCTGGCCTCTCTTCTGTCATCCCTCCCTTCTCTTGTCCCCATCTTCTCTTTTCTCCTGTAGGGCCAGATGACTTTCTATTCCCCATTAACTGTATTTCTTATTTCCTAGTAGCAAGAACAATACTCAACAGTTGTTCCTAAAACTTTGAGTTCCAAATTCACTCTTGCCTCTCTGTCTCTGTATGTGCATGCATGTGTGTATGTGTGTGTGCATGCACACATGTACATGTGTGCATGCGTGTGTGCATGTGCGTGTGTGCATGTGTGTGTGTGTGGTCCCACCAACTACCAGATACCGAAAAGTTTCAAGAGTTACAAATATTGTCTTTCCATGTAGGAATGTAAACAGTTCAACTTTGGCAAGTCCCTCACAACTTCTCCCCACTGTCCACTTTATGCTTCTTCTCATTCTTGTGTTTGAAAGTAAAATTTTCTTTTCAGCTCTGGTCCCCTCATCAAGAATGCTTGAAAGTCCTCTGTTTCATTGAAAGACCACACTTTCCCCTGAAGTACTATACTCAGCCCTGCTGGGTAGGTGATTTCCAGCCCTAGTCCTAGTTCCCTTGACCTCCGGAACATCCTACTCCACGCCCCTCGATCCCCCAATGTAGAAACTGCTAGATCCCACGCCATCCCAATTGCACCTCCACAACACTGGAATTGCTTCTCTCCAGCTGCCTGCAACATTCTCTCCCTGACCTGGGAAATCTGGAATTCAGCCACAATGTTCCTAGGGGTTTCTCTCCCTGGATCTCCCTGAGGTGGTGATTACTGGACTCCCCCAATACCCACCTTGCCTTCTGGTTCTAGAATCTCAGGGCAGTTTTCCTTGATAATTTCATGAAAGATGATGTCTAGGCTCTTCCCTTGATCATGGCTCTCAGGCAGTCCCATAATTTTTAAATTGTCTCTCCTGGATCCACTCTCCAGGTCAGTTGCCCTTCCAATGAGACATTTCACATTCTCCTCCATTCTTTCATCCCCTTGGCCCTGTTTTATGATTTCTTGGTTTCTCAGAAAGTCATCAGCTTCCATCTGTTCCATTCCAATCCCGAGAGAACTATTTTCTTCAGTGAGCTTTTGAACCTCTCCCTCCATTTGCCCAATTCTGCTTTTGAAAGCATTCTTCTCCTCATTGGCTTCCTGAACCTCCCCTGCCAATTAAGTTAGCCTATTCCTCAAGGCGTTACCTTCTTCAGCATTCCCTTGGGTCTCCTCTACCAAGGCACTGACCTGTCTTTCATGCTCCTCTTGTATCTCTCTCATCCCTCTTCCCGGTCCCTCCTCCACCCATCCAACCCGATTTTCAAAATCCTTTTTGAGCTCTTCCATGGCCTGAGCCCACCGGAAATCCACCTTGGATGTCTGGGATACAGAGGCCCCAACCTCCATGTCTTTCCCTGATGGTAAGAATTGTTCCTCCTCATCAGGAATGAAAGGCTGGAACATCTGTCCCCCAAGAAAGTAGCTTTCTATGGTCTTATTTTTCTTCCCTTTTCTGGGCATTTTCTCTGCCAGTTACTGGACTTCTGAGATTCCTCTCCACCCCCGCCTAGATCCACCCAGCTAGTGTTTGGGGTCTGAGATTCAAATGCTGCTCCCCAGCCTCAGGGCTTTCAGTGGCGGGAGTGGCTGCTATTCAATGTGAGCTTAAGTTCTGGTGCTCAGGTGGGGGCAGGGCCACCTACCAGGCTCAGTTCCCTCAGGGGGTTTATGCAGAGACCTTCAGTATTGGCCCTGAGCTCCTGCCTGCCTGGGGAGTCCCAGGACGCCACTGCCTCTGCCGCTACCTCTGCTGCTGCCTCCCTGGGGGGCCTGAGTTATGGAGACACCCTGCTCCCCTCTTGGCCAGCCCAGACATCTCTCCCACTGACCTGTAGCGCCTGTGGGTGGAGGGAACTTCATGGCCCCCGGAGATTCTGTCCCTGAAGCCTGCTCGGATGTGCTCCTCTGGGGCAATGTGGCCAGGACAGCATAGGAGTGGGCTCCGCTGTCCAGAGCGCCACGGACCCCAGGGACAGCTTTCCAGGGCTCTCTGGAATGGAAATCTCTTCCACTGTGTTTCTGAGTGACCTGCACAGCTCCAGAATTTGTGGGGAGCTCCCTCCACAGGAAATTTATGGGCTGTGGGTTCAGAGCCAGCATACCTGAGTCCATCTACTCCGTCATCTTGGCTCCTCCCTATTTTCCCTGATAATTTCATGAAAGATGATGTCTAGGCTCTGTTTTTGATCATGGCTTTCAGGTAGTCCCATAATTTTTAAGTTGTCTCTCCTGGATCTATTTTCCAGGTCACTTGTTTTTCCCATGAGATATTTCACATTTTCTTCCATTTTTTCATTCTTTTGGTTTTGTTTGGTGATTTCTTGGTTTCTCAGAAAGTCATTAGCCTCCATCTGTTCCATTCT
The DNA here is from genome assembly GCA_023548195.1 of Bettongia penicillata ogilbyi. Taxonomy (NCBI): domain Eukaryota; kingdom Metazoa; phylum Chordata; class Mammalia; order Diprotodontia; family Potoroidae; genus Bettongia; species Bettongia penicillata. The sequence continues at coordinate 3,766,993 of JAJHZJ010000737.1, forward strand.
AATTTTGAGAGAACTATTTTCTTCAGTGAGCTTTTGAACCTCTTTTTCCATTTGGCTAATTCTGCTTTTGAAAGCATTCTTCTCCTCATTGGCTTTTTGAACCTCTTTCGCCAATTGAGTTAGCCTATTTCTCAAGGTGTTATTTTCTTCAGTATTTTTTTTGGGTCTCCTTTAGCAAGGTGTTGACCTACTTTTCATGCTTTTCTTGCATTTCTCTCATTTCTCTTCCCAGTTTTTCCTCCACCTGTCTAACTTGATTTTCAAAATCCTTTTTGAGCTCTTCCATGGCCTGAGCCCATTGGATATCTATTTCAGAAGTTTGGGATACAGAGGCCTCGACTTCTATGTCTTTCCCTGATGGTAAACATTGTTCTTCCGCATCAGAAAGGAAAGGAGGAAACATCTGTTCACCAAGAAAGTAACCTTCTATGGTCTTATTTTTTTTTCCTTTTCTGGGCATTTTCCCAGCCAGTTACTTGACTTCTGAGATTCCTCTCCACTCCCACCTCACCAGTGCTTGGGGGTCTGAGATTCAAATGCTGCTCCCCAGCCTCAGGGCTTTCAGCCAGGGGGAGGGGCTGCTATTCAGTGAGAGATTAAGTACTGCTACTTAGGTGGTGGCAGGGCCACCTCCCAGGCTCAGTTCCCTCAGCGGGGTTTATGTGGAGACTGTCAGTAATGGACCCGATTTCCCACCTGCTCCGGGATCCTCTGTCCACTGCCCTCCCTCCCCCGCTGCTTCCTCCCAAGGGGGCCTGAGCCACGGAGACACCCCGCTCCCCTCTCGGCCAGTCCAGAAGGCTCTCTCACTGACCTGTAGCACCTGTGGGTGGAGGGACCCTCGCGGCCGCCGGAGATTCCGTCCCTGAAGCCTGCTCGGATCTGTTCCTCTCGGGGCTGTACGGCCAAGGCAGGACAGGGTTCTGCTTCGTGTCCGGTGCCTGACGGACCTTTGGGGTCAGTTTTTCAGGGCTCTCTGGAACAGAAATCTCCTCCACTCCATTGCTGCATGGCTTCCACTGCTCTGGAACCTGTTGGGAGTTCTTTTTATAGGTAATGTATGGGCTGTGGGTTCAGAGCTAGCATACGTGAATCTTTTCCACCATCTTGGCTCCTCCCCTAAGGTATGATATTTTGATCTAAATCTAGTTTCTTCCAAACTACTGTCCAGGGGGCAGAGTCAAGATGGCGGAGTAGAAAGACGCATGTATACGAGCTCCGAACACACAGCCCATAGATTTAATGTAAGAAGAGCTCCCCAGAAGTTCTGGATCACTGCAGGGGGTGCAGATACATAGTGGAAGAGATTTCCATACCAGAGAGCCCTGGAGAGCCGTCCCCAGGGTCCATTGCGCCTCAGAAAGCAGACCCCACCCCAGCGCTGCCCTGGCTGCGGCTCCAGAGAAGCTGATCTGAGCAGGCTTCAGGGACAGAACCTCCGGCTGCTGGGAAGGTCCCTCCGCCCACAGACGCTACAGGTCAGTGAGAGACATGCCTGGGTCGACCGAGAGGGAAGCAGGGTGTCTCCATGGCTCAGGTACCCTCAGGAGGAAGCCGTGGAGGCAGAGGCAGGGGTGGTGGCGGAGGCAGCAGCGGGCCCGGGACTCCCCCAGCAGCAGGCAGGATCTTCATTACTGAAAGTCTCTGCATAAACAACCTGAAGGAGCTGAGCCTGGGAGATGGCCCTGCCCCACCCACTCCATTTCTGAAGGTCTCTGCATAAAGCCCCTGAGGGAGCTGAGCCTGGGAGACGGCCCTGCCCCCACCCCAGCACCAGAACTAAAGCTTACATTGAATAGCAGCCGTGCCTGCCCCAGAAAGCCCATTTGAATCTCAGACCCCAGGCACTAGCTGGGCGGATCTAGGCAGGGGTGGACAGGACTCTCAGAAGTCAAGTAACTGGCTGGGAAAATGCCTAGAAAAGGGAAGAAAAATAAGACTATAGAGAGTTTTTTTTGAACAGATGCAAATGATCCCGACTTTCGGATCTGACGACGACGAGGACATATTCTTGCCATCAGGGAAAGACGTGGAGGGTGGGGCCTCGGTACCCCAGACATCCCAGGGGGATGTCGGGTGGGCTCAGGCCTTGGAAGAGCTCAAAAAGGATTCTGAAAAGCAAGTTAGACAGGTGGAGGAAAAATTGGGAAGAGAAATGAGAGAGATGCAAGAAAAGCATGAAAAATGGGTCAATACCTTGGTAAAGGAGACCCAAAAAAATGCTGAAGAAAGTAACACTTTGAAAAATAGGCTCACTCAATTGGCAAAAGAGGTTCAAAAAGCCAATGAGGAGAAGAATGCTTTCAAAAGCAGAATTAGCCAAATGGAAAAAGAGGTTCAAACACTCACTGAAGATAATAGTTCTCTCAAAATTAGAATGCAAGAGATGGAGTCTAATGACTTTACAAGAAACCAAGAAATCACCAAACAAAACCAAAAGAATGAAAAAATGGAAGAGAATGTGAAATATCTCATGGGAACAACAACTGACCTGGAAAATAGATCCAGGAGAGACAATTTAAAAATTATGGGACTACCTGAAAGTCATGATCAAAAAAAGAGCCTAGATATCATCTTCCATGAAATTATCAAGGAAAACTGCCCTGACATTCTAGAACCAGAGGGCAAAATAAGTATTGAAAGAATCCATCGATCACCACCTGAAAGAGATCCAAAAAGAGAAACTCCTAGGAACATTGTGGCCAAATTCCAGAATTCCCAGCTCAAGGAGAAAATCTTGCAAGCAGCTAGAAAGAAACAATTCCAGTATTGTGGAAATACAATCAGGATAACTCAAGATCTAGCAGCTTCTACATTAAGGGATGGAAGGGCATGGAATAGGATATTCCAGAAGTCAAAGGAACTAGGACTCAAACCAAGAATCACCTACCCAGCTAAACTGAGTATAATACTTCAGGGAAAAATATGGTCTTTCAATGAAACAGAGGACTTTCAATCATTCTTGATGAAAAGACCAGAGCTGAAAAGAAAGTTTGACTTTCAAACACAAGAATGAGAAGAAGCATGAAAAAGTAAACAGCAAAGAGAAGTCTTAAGAGTCTTGTGAACTCTTTACATTCCTACATGGAAAGACATTATTTGTAACTCTTAAAACTTTTCAGTATCTGGGTAGTTGGTGGGACCACACACACACATGTACACGCATGCACGCGCACACACATACACACATGCACACACATACAGAGACAGAGAGCAGAGTGAATTGAATAGGATGGGACCATATCTTAAAAAAAATTAAGGTAAATGGTGAGAGAGAAATGTAGTGGGAGGAGAGAGGGTGAAATGGAATGGGGTAATTTCATGTCATTTAAGAGGTAAGTAGGAGACTTTTTAGTGGAGGGAAAAAGAGGAGAGCTGAAAAAAAAAAAACAAGAAGTTTACCCTCATCACATTTGACTAAAGGAAGGAATAAAATGCACACTCATTTTGGTATGAAAATCTATCTTACAGTATAGGAAAGTGGGGGAGAAGGAGATAAGCAAGTGGGGGATGATGGAAGGGAGGGCAAAGGGAGGAGGGAGCAATTTGAAGTCAACACTCAGGGAGGGACAGGATCAAAAGACAGAAGAGAAACAATGAGGGGCAGGATAGGATGGAGGGTAATTCAGTTAGTCTTACACAACACGACTATCAGGGAAGTCATTTGCAAAACTACACAGATATGGCCTATATTGAATTGCCTGCCTTCCCAAAGGGAATGGGTGGGGAGGGAGGGATGGGGAGAATTTGGAACTCAAAGTTTTAGGAACAACTGTTTAGTATTGTTGTTGCTACTAGGAAAGAAGACATACAGTTAATGAGGAATAGAAAGTCATCTGGCCCTACACGACAAAAGAGAAGATGGGAACAAGAGAAGGGAGGGTTGACAGAAGAGAGGGCAAAGTGGTGATAGGGAAAATTAGATTGCTCAGTGTATTGGGGTGGGGGGAGGGGATAAATGGGGAGAGAAAATTTGGAACCCCAAATTTTGTGAAAACAATGTAAAAAGTTAAATAAATAAATAAATATTTTAAAAAAACAAAACAAAACCAAAACCTACTGTCCAAATAGTCTCAAAAGGTGAGTCTTCTCCCAGGAGCTTGGATCTGAGTGTCTATGAAATACAGTGTTTAAAGAACATATGGGTTTTACCTTTAGTAAACTACATGTGATATAAATGTAACAGGAAGTTGTAAGAGAAAGTATTATATAAAATGCAAGTGTTTCTCTTTTTTGTTGTTCATTTCCAAAAGGTACCAATGACTTCAAGGAGGTGGTGTCTTGACTTTCTCATGAACTGGATCTAAGTGAGGCAGAGTTCCACAGAGTCATCAGCATCACTCTCTCTCTTCCAGAGTCACTGAAGTCCAGTAGCAAGAGAAAAGGCAAGCTGAGTGGATATGGCTTGGAATGGCATCCTAGATGTCTGACCAAGCTCTAAATGCTCCATAGCATCTGCTTCAGCCTATTTCATGGCCATTGAAACAAAATGTTCTCACCTACATTGTACCAGAGGAAGTCTTTAAGATAAACATCCCTTTAACTCACCAACAGGTTTGAGGTCTGTTGGTTACCATCAATCTGGGTTAGACTGTCTATCAAGACAATATTACTGGGGTGTAGCTACTATGCATGCTTAAATTATCAAGGAAAACTGCCCTGATTTCATAGAATCAGAGAGTAAAATAGATATTGAAAGAAAACACTGATCACCTCCTGAAAGAGATCCCCAAAGGAAAACTCCTAGGAACATTGTAGCCAAATTCCAGAGGTCCCAGGTCAAGAAGAAAATATTGCATGCAGCCAGAAAGAAGTGATTTGAGTATTGTGGAAATATAATCAGGATAACACAAGATCTAGCAGCTTCTACATTAAGGCATTTCAGGGCTTGGAATATGATGTTCCAGAGGTAAAAGGAGCTAGGATTAAAACCAAGAGTCACCTACCCAGCAAAACTGAGTATAATACTTCTTTTAATGAAATAGAGAATTTTCAAGCATGTTGTCAAAATGACCAAAGCCGAATAGAAAATTTGACTTTCAAACATAAGAATCAAGAGAAGCATGAGAAGGTAAACAAGAAAGAGAAGTCATAAGGAACTTACTAAAGTTGAACTATTTACATTCCTACGTGGAAATATCATATTTGTAACTTTTGAGACTTTTCTCAGTATTAGGGTAATTAGAGGGATTATATACATATAGACAGAGAGCATAGGTTGAATTGAATAGATAAGGATAATATCTAAAAAATAAAATTAAAGGGTGAGAGAGGAAATATATTGGGAGGAGAAAGGGAGAAATAGAAAGGTGCAAATTATCTCTCACATAAAAGAGGCAAGAAAAAGCTTTTTCAATGGGGGAAGAAAAGGGAGGTGAGAGGGAAAGAGTGAACCTTACTCTCATTGCATTTGGTTTAAGGAGGGAATAACATACACACTTAATTCAGTATGAAAATCTATCTTACACTACAGTAAAATAGGGTGGAAGGGAAGAAGCTGGGGTAGAGAAGATGATAAAAGGGAGGGCAAATGGAATTGGAGGGTAATTAGAAGTAAACACTTTTGAGGAGGGATAAGGTCAAAAGAGAGAATAGAGTAAATGGGGGGCAGAATAGGATGGAGGAAAATATAGTTAGTCATTTACAATGTGACTGTTATGGAAGTGTTTTGCCTAACTATACATGTATAACCTATATTGAATTGCTTGCCTTCTCGGTGGAACTGGGTGGGGAAGGTGAAAGGGAGAGAAGTTGGAAATCAAAGTTTTAAAAACAAATGTTAAAAATTGCTTTTACATGCAACTGGAAAATAAGATACACAGGCAATGGGGTATAGAAATCTATCTTGCCCTACAAGAAAAGGGAGGGGATGGGAATGAGAGAAGGGAGGGATGTGATAGAACAGAGAGCAGATTGGAGGAAGTGGTGATCAAAATGAATGCTGTCTTGGGGTGGGCTGAGGGGAGAGATGGGGAGAAAATTTGGAACTCAAAATCTTGTGGAAGTGTCTGGTGAAAACTAAAAATAAATAAACTAATTAAAAAAAATAATTACCCCTCATTCCCTCTTTCATCTTCCATCTCTCTCTCTCTCTCCCTCTTCCTCTCTCTCTCTCTCTCTCTCTCTCTCTCTCTCTCTCTCTTTCTCTCTCTCTCTCTCTCTCTCTCTCTCTCTCTCTCTCTCTCTCTCTCTCTCTCTCCTTTCTCTCTCTCCTACAGACATGCTCAGTTCAACCAAATTCCATCATCACCATCACTACCACTACCACAACATCTCTTCACTTGACCCTGTCCTTTCCAATTATCATCCTATTACTCTCAATAAATGAACAAGGGTTTATTAAAAATCTTTGTACTAGGTAAACTAAAAAGACTAGTCTATACTAGCTGCCTCCATTTTCACATTAACCATGCTTTCCTCAGTACTCTATAATTTACAAAAACTGTTTTCTCTAGTGTCTAGCAAGCTCTTAATTGACAAATCTATAGTCTCTTCTTAGTCCTGCAACTATTGCTACTATTGATCACACCCTATTTTGTCTTCCATAACACTTCTCTCTCAAGTTTCTTGCTCTACTTGTCTGACTGCTTTTCTTAGACTCCTTTTTCTTCCCATCTTCTAAGTGTAGTTGTTCCCCCTAAGGCTTTGTCTTTAGCTCCTTATACTTCCTTCTAAATAGTTCTCTCCTTTGGAGATCACATCTGTTTCCAGTGCTTTAATGAACAATTCCATGAAAAACGACTCCAAAGCCTTTCTATTGAGCTCAAGTCATTTCCATCTGGAAATTCTACCAATACCTCAAACACAATACCTTAAAAATTGATCTCATCCTTTCCCCCAAACCACCCCTCTTTCCAGTTTCCATGTTTCTATTGAAGAGAACACCATCATTCTAACCAACTAGGACTGAAGTTTTGTGGTCATATCTGACTTTTGCTTCTAACTAGCCCCAATAATAAATAGATAATAAATCAGACCTGTCACCAAACCTTCACAGTCTCTGTGTTTTTCTTTTTCTGTCCTTCCTCTTTATCTCTCTATCCCTCTGTATTTCAGCTCTTTGCTCATCTCCACTCACACTACTACCATACTAACCAAGACTCTCATATCTCTCAGAATCACAGATTTAAGGGGTGGCTACATGGTGCAGTGGATAGAGCAATGTCCCTGGAGAACATGAGTTCAAATTCAGCCTCAGACACTTGACCCTTCCTAGTTGTGTGACCTTGGAAAGTCACTTAACTTTGATTACCTCGCAAAAAAAAAAAAAAAAAAAGAATAAGAAGAAAAGAATCACAAATTTAGAACTGGAAGAGACCTTAGAGGTCATTGAGTCTAATACCTTGAAGCAGGTACCTGGAGATGAAGTAACTGAGGCCCACAGAGGTGAGCACAAATTTCCCAAAATCTAGTGTTCCATCCTCTCCATCAAGTAGTCTTACAACTCTTCTCCCTATCTACTATCTATTCTTTTTCTAGTTCATCTATGACACAATTGCCAAAATAATCTTCCTAATGCCCATGTATAGCATGTCACTTCTTTACTCAAAGAACTGCAGTGGCTCCAAATTACTAATAGAATAAAATACAGACACTGTGGTCCAGGCTCACTCTTCATTTTCAGCCCTATTTAGTGCTACTTCACTCAAACCAAGCTGTCAGCTTTCCACCAATCTCATCTCACTGTCTCCCTTCATATATTCCTGAAAACTGTTCTCCAGTCTTAGATCATACGTCCTCCATATTTCTTGCTGTAATTATTCACTTCCTTCAAGGACCGGCCAATGCCACTTTCTCCATGAAGCCTTCTCTGATTGCCCCCAGATGATGACTGTCCCCTGCAAATATTTATTTCTCAGACTCCTCAAGTCAAGTCATTGAACTCACATATACTATGTGCCAGACACTAAGCTCAATGCTAGAAACAATCCTCCTTTGCCCTGATTATACTCTAACTTACATCACATTTATTTATATATGTGCCCCATTCCTTTAGTAGATTATAAGATTCTTAAAAGTAGGGATAATATTTTTCATCTCTGTATTGCTATTATTTAACACAATAGTTTGTTTGAACATAGGAAGTGTTTAATAGATAAATTCAATCTTTTGCAAAAACTGATATGATTCAAAAAATGTTGAAACTTTAGATGATATTATGTGAAAAATCTATTTTGATGTATAGAAGTCTCTCATTAAAAGGCAGATCTGCTCAGCTAATAATTTGTATATAGTAGGTATGGCCCAGGGAGGACAAATATGCTATCTTAAACCACATAGTAAAACTTCCTTTTATATCTTGCTTAATCTATAGCTGTCAGTACAAGTTCAGAGACAGAAGATCCATAAAACTATGCATATCCTTTGATCCAGCAATACCACTACTAGGTCTATATCCCAAAGAGATCATAAAAAAGGGAAAAGGATCCACATGTACAAAAATATTTGTAGTAGCTCTTTTAGTGTTGGCAAAGAATTGAAAATTAAGGGGAAGCCCATCAATTGGGGAATGACTGAACAAGTTTTGGTATAAGTATGTGATGAAATACTATTATTATACTGTAAGAAATGGTGAGCAGGCAGATTTCAAAACAAAACAAAACAAAACCTGGGAATACTTATATCAACTGATACTGAATGAAGCGAGCAGAACCAGGAGAACATCATACACAGTAACAGTACCATTATGAGATGACCAAGTTTGATAGACTTAGCTTTTCTCAGCAATGATTTAAGACAGTTCCAAAAGACTTTTGATGGAAAATGCTATCCACATCCAGACAAGAACTATGGAATCTGAAAGCAGATTGAAGCATAATATTTTCTCTTTTTTATTTGTTTTTTTTTTCTCATGGTCTTTCCCTTTTGTTCTGATTCTTCTTTCTTAGCATGAATAATGGTGAAATATGTTTAATGATTGTACATGTATAGCCTATATTAGATTGCATTCCATCTTGGGGAGGGGGGAGAGGAAGAAGGGAGGGGGAAAATTTGGAACTCAAAATCTTATAAAAATGAATGTTGAAAACTTAAAGAGAGAGTAAAGTAAAATTGTAGAAAATGAAATTCTCTAAAATTCTTAAATATCTATTTACATTTGTTATACATGGCTGCTATCTTTATCATTATTATCTACTCATATAAGTGATAGGCAGCATACAATAAAAGATGGCGTGCAGGACTTTGGATCAAGAAGACCTGAGTCCAAATCCCATTTATAGAGATATACTACCTGGGAGATCTTACTCAAATCATTTATCTTCTGAGTTTGATTCCTCATTTGTAAAATTAGCATGATAATAAAAGCACCTATCTCACAGGGCTTCTGAGAGCTAAACAAGATAACATATGCAAAGTGTTTAATTATTTGTTCTATATTTTAAATACTTATGGCTTATATACTCTTATCATGCTGTAGGCAGGATTGTTGTGCCCTTCTCAGTGAACCTCCCCCCTCAATCCCCAACCATATTCCAACTCCTGCGCCCTTCCCCCACCCACACACACACCCTTGAAATAATACCTTTTTCCGGGCCAGAGAAAACCAGACCTCCCTCCCTAGATAAGCTGATCCCTCTTCCTTTTGGAATTCTGCCTAAGACTGAACTTAATTGGCAAGGGAATGATGTATACTCACCTAATTGACTATATCTGACTAGATCCAGACCAGGCTTCATACTCATCCAACCAGATGTCTTGAGGCATCTTGCTATCCATTCTGCTACCAGCCACGTGCACTCTTACTCCACTGTGCTTTCCATGTCTTGTTCCAGGAATGGCAATGAAATCAATACTACCATTACAGAAAGTGCATGATAATGAACTTCCCTATGGTTCTATTTATCATTTCTGTGACTCCTCATATCAACATTCCCTTCCCTGGATCCTGCTCTCTAACATGCATTCTCTCTCTGATTAGAATGTAGGGTCCTTGAGAGCAGGTGCCGCATCACTTATTTGTGCCTCCATTGCCTAGAATAGTGCTTCATAATTGATCATTGATTCATTCTTTCTTTTCTATCCTTGTTCCTATTTCAATGGCACTTATTATCTTTGATGTACTCATTTCCATCTTGTTCCCCTGGGAATCTTATCACCAGACATACCTATTAAACAACTCTCTGAGCACAGCCCCTTGTGAAATTTTGTGATTATTTGGCTTTCTCAGATTTTCTTTTTCATTGTGATTCCTTTTCTTCATCGTCACCAAAACAATTGGATGAATGAGAATAATTGCTTTACCTTGTCCCCAACCCTACCCTCTTGAGCCTTCTTAATAGATTTGACTGACAATACCTGTTTAACATTAGGTGCTATAGGAAATGTGGCCCAACAATTCTGTTCTTGGTGGGATTTTCGTAAAGTTATACCTCAAAAAGAAGACGATGCAAGGGGAAGGTTTACTCAGGATCCACAAAAGGTCCTAGTGCCCAGGGCTCCTCTCAACTGAAACACAATAAATGCAAGTGAGCTGCTGCCCACCCATAAAGACTTTTTCCTAGAGGGCATCTATGAAGGGAATCTTAAGGTTTCATAGGGAAAGGGTAAGTCTCAAATGCATACTATGAGAAGGTAAGTGCAAATATATGTAAATCTATGTAAATTTTAGTAAAGTATGTCTTTTAATTGGTTCCTTTTTACCCAGTACATGGCTCATTTGTACATTTGTTTGTCTCCCCCATTAGATTATAAACTCCTTGAGGACAGGGACTGTTTCTACGCATGCTGAGAGCTTAACACAGTACAGGACACATAATAGGTCATAATGGTAAAGAGAGATAGAAAACTTATTGACTGACAATGGAAGGGGCTTCCTATTATTTTTTTCTGAATCTTTCTATAAAAAGTAAATATTTCATTAATGCTTTTTCTTTCCTAGGTAGGTTACTTCTCAGTGTTTCCCCTCTCCTCCCTTCAAGGGAACCCTCCCTTAAAACAAAAAAAGTAGAGTCAAACAAAACAAATCAATGCATTGGCCATGTCTGACACTATGTGCCTCATTCTATACCCATAGTCCACCATCTCTCTACCAAGAATAGAGAGGCAAACCTCACTGTCAGTCCTCTGAAGTTGGGATTGAGTATTGCGTTGGCCAATGTTCTGAATCAATTCAGTGTTGTTTTGCTTTATGTATAAATTGTTTTCTTGGCCAACTTACTTCCCCTTTCATCAAATAGCTAAGTTTTCCCATGTTTTTTCTGAATTCTTATATCCATTGTTTCTTATAACACAAGAATACCCTATACATTCCACAAAGATTGATATGCTTCAATTTGTTTAGTAGTTCTCCAATCTATGGGCACTTTGTTACCATCAAAATGTTGCAAAATTTTTTTTCTTGTGTATATGGAAACTTTCCTCCCATCAGTGATATCCTTGGAATAAATGCCTAGTGGTATTAAATCTGAGGCTATATACAGTTTTGTGACTCCTCCAGGATAAGTCCAAATTGTTACCTAGAATGGTTGAAATGATTGGACAAATTCACAGCTTCATAAAAAGTGAGCCTGCCTTTCTGTAGCCCCACCAACATTTGCCATTTTTGCTTTTTGACATCCTTGCTAGTATGATGTGGGCAGGAAAAAATCCTGGAGCTATTTTAATTTTGAGTTCTCTTATTATTAGTGTCTTGGAGTATTCTTCCAACTGGTTGTTGAAAGTTTGCATTTCTTCTTTTGAAAACTGTCAGTTTCTATTCTCTTATAAAATTAAATACTAGTCAAGTGGGGAACTTTGGGAATTTCCATTTCTCAATTTGCTTTTGTTTAGTTGGAAATCCATGCCATACAGAATCTTGATTTAAGAGTTTTGTGTTAGTTCTATTATGTTATGATTAAGTATTTCAAAGAGGAAGCAGCACGATGCTATAGAAAAGGCAACACTTTTCAGAAACTATGAGGAGAACTTCTGGGGAGGGAAATAGAGCTCACCAGGAAGGTTGTTCTCTATTGAACAAGGGCTCAATTCTCTTTTCTCTTTGCTGTCTTAAATAAACCAGTCTATTATTCAATGCTTTTGTTAGGTTGGTACTTGCAAAGAAGTCTGGTGTCCTTTGAAAGCCACATCAGAATTTAATGCTCCCAGCAGACTCTGGGGGAAGGAAGAAATACATACCTTTAAAATTATTAGAGATGGAACCTGGTCTGGGGTTTCAAAGGTCAGAGTCTGACATTTGGGTTACATTTACTTACCCAGATCAAGTATCAAAAATCTGCCATAAAATCAGGAGTGAGACTGGGATTGTGGAATCAGCAAATAAACTTGATATAGTACTTCTACATAAGAGGACAAATTCCATGGACCACATGGAGGTTAGAATGTTCACTTGGAAAAGATGATGATGGACCATGTTAGGCCTGGGAACCTAGCTAGAAAGCTTAGGATACTTACAAATACTTGTTAATTGTTCTGTATTCACTTGTAATTGCCTTGAGTTATTATATCTGAATGTGGTTGTTCTCTTTTATGAATGAATTCCAGAAAATACACTTTTGTGATCTGAAGGTGCAAAAGAGAAAGCAATCAGGTGCCAGACACGGATATCCAATTATGGTGATAGCCACTGAAGAAGGGTAGAAAGATTATTAGGGATAGAATGTGGCAGATTTCAGAACTCAAGGGATCAAAGAAGGACAAGGACACTTAGTGCTTTAAGTTAGGGTTCAGTGATCTGGGAAATTAAGAAAGCAATGAAAAATACCTAGCCAAATTTAAATGTCCCCTGGACCAGATCTAAGTGAAGGACTAGTGCCCTAGAAAGTGGATGCTTGTCAAGCACTCTTAAGACCCCAGAAAGTCTTCCATTAAGACTTTAATTAAGAAGAAGAACAAGATTTCCCACTAGGCTGCACTCTTTGGATTTCTCCATCATGATTGCACCAACTTCAACAGGAACTTCATCATCCTTCAAGATTTAATCAGCCTAGGGACTCAGGCTTCATGAGTATCCTCTACCCTGGGATCCCTCTGATTGGAACGTGGAGGGAAGAGCTCCTCCCCAAAACCACCACTTACGAAGCATTTCTAGGCCAAAAATCTCTTCCTTTCCCACTTGTCCTCCTTTGGACTTCTCCATCATGCACCTTGATGCATGGGGGAGGTACCTTCCTCCTCCTGCACTTTTTCAACTTGTGTGTGTATGTGTGTTTGTGGGTGTGTTGACTTCCCTCTTTAGACTCACTGAGGGTAGGGACTGCATCTATTTTTTAATTATTGAATCCCCAGAGCTTAACACAGTTCCTGGCACGTAGTAGGTTCTTAATGAAGTTTCCTAACTCAATGGGTAATAAGGCTCAAATTCAATCTAGCTCAGATTATTCTGAGCCGCTTGTCAATACAAGTGTCACAAATGGGGAGATTTCTTAAGAGTCAACCCAATATGGTGGATCTTTAATAAGGTTTGTTTTTCTCTTTGGCTAAAAAAAATGGGTAATAAATAATCTATTTTGGTTCGAGTAGGCTTGCACAGGTGAAAATATAAAAATAATCCTAAATTGCAGATGGATTTGAATGCCAGATTAAATAGAACCACTTAGGAAGCCAAGAAACTGAGAAACTGAATTTGTTTGGTAGAAGAAATTGGAAGCCACTGAAAAATCTTGAGTAGAGGAGAGATATGACCTAATCTATGAAATAGAGAAGATTATTCTGACTACAATGTAAAAGATGACTTGCAGATGGGAGAGACAGAGGTGAAGAGATCAGTTAGAAAGCTGTGGCATTCCTCTGGGAAGGTCTTTATTAGGTTAGGGGGTAGTGGTAGAAGCGGGGTTAGAACAGAATGGATTTGAGAGAAATTGCAGAAAGTGCATTGTCTTTATTATCGACCTATAATCAATACATAGCCATTTCCCCTGCCCTCTAGCTAGACATTCCTCTGAGAACCAGATGCAAAAATAAGAGAAAGTAGAAGCCTAAGCATTTTCCTTAAGGGTACCTGAATTCCTTTGGAACTGAAACTAGAAGTCAAAGCTTATTTCCATCACTATTTTAAAACACTGTTTGAAATTGTATCTTGTGACTGCCAGTCACAAATGAATACATTTTCCAGATTCTCCAGAGAACCCCAGAAATAGCCTGAAATGAATGAAAACATCTTTCTGGAATTCAGAACTGTCCCAACTCATTACCCTTCTGTTTCTTTCTTACATTTCTCTCCTATGCAATTTTATTCCTCTATCAAAACACAATTGTTTTAATGGCTCGATATAATTGTACATGCAGAAGTGATAAAAGCAAATAATTTTCCTTCCTCCCCATGTAAATGTTATTCTCCCTTGCTCTTTGTTAATCCACACCTTTGCCCTTCATGGTCTACCAAAGCAGCCAAGAGGAAGGAAGGAGAGCACTGGATATATGGTGGAGAACACGGGTACAGGCCCAGTCAGGTGCCCAGTGACTCCTAAGAAGAGAAAGGCCTGCAGGGAAAGGAAAGGCCTCAGCAGAGACATATTCACACAAGTGGGAGCACACATAGTTGAAGGTACTCTTTTATAGGATGAAGACTTAAAAAGAGACTTTTTGAAATCATCATCCCCTTTATTTTGCAGATAGGGATGCTCAGGATGACTCCAATAGTTAAGGAGTAGAGACAAGATTTGAACTCAGATGTTTTTACTCTAAATTCTGTTTTTTGTTTTTTTTAAATTCTTCCATTTTTATAATTTTGATTCTGAGTTTAACTAATACCAAATAAAATGAGCATTTCCACGTATAGTAGAATAGAAGAATGTTTTTTATATGCTATTACAAATCTCCATTATGAAGATCTTACTTTCCTTATAATAAATCCAACACATAACAAACACATAACTTCCAAAGCTATTTTGCTTGTCTGTGATTCCTTTTGGCCTTCATTCTGCCCCTTCTTATTCTTTTTTTTGGGGGGGGTGGGTCCTATCTCCACTCTACCTCTTCTCCCTCCCTACCCTTCTTATCTTCCTGCCTCACCCTACTTCTGCACTGAAAAAAGGGGAAAAAAAACTTACTATAAATATACATAGTCAAGAGACGAACAAATTCCTAGTGGTTTCTGGCCTGGAGTCAGGAAGACTCATCTTCCTGAGTTCAAATCTGATCTCAGATATTTACTAGCTGTGTGACCCTGGGCAAGTCACTTAACCCTGTTTTCCTCAGTTTCATCATCTGTAAAAAGAACTGGAGAAGAAAATGGCAAACCATTCCAGTATTTTTGCCAAGAAAACCTTAAATGTGGTTATGATTAGCTGAACATGACTTAAAAACAACTGAAAAGTGTATGTCTCCTTTTTTTCACCCTGATTCTATCTTTGTAGGACATGGATATCCTTCATATTTCCCATCTTCTTTCCTATATGGGCATATTCCCATTGATGAATACTCATCTCTGTACTGCCCTGGGTAGTTATAAGAAGTGCCAATCCTAGCTGCTGTTGCCCACAAGGGATATAACACAGGGGACATGTGGTAGGGGGAGAGGAAAGGAGGAGAAATCCCAGAAATACTAGGATACTGTGATCTTTTTCTGCACAGGTTCCCTTTTTTCATCTCTAAATCAGAGCTTGAGGTCCAAAAGGGACCTTAAAGGTCAATGAGTCCACCCCCATCTAGCACAGCCTCTTCATCACACAAATGAGGAAACTGAGAGCACAAGGAGATTAAATGGTTTCTACCCAAGATCACGCAGGTCAGAACAGTGGTTCTCTGACTTCACATCCAGCATAATTTCTGCTATAGCTCTCTTCCTCTCAACCTGCTTGAATACATAATGTGTTGCTGCAGAATGATTAGGGGTGGAACAGGGAGTAAGATTTTTTTTAATTACCAGCAGCCTCTCTGTTGCCAGGTTTCTCATTATGCACTGAATCACACTGAATGAGAGAATCACAGAATTTGAGAGTTGGAAGGAACCTCAGAGGCCTGGAGTTTAACCTGTACCTAAAGAAGAATCCCTCCTCTTCTACAACACACAGCAAGCATGTCTATCTAAGCAGATGTCAATCAGTTCAGCTTTTCCCTCTCGGCTGGCCTCTGAAGGGAATGAGCGTTCCAGGGGAACTTCCTGTGTAAAGGACAGATATAACCATGCTTTCGTCCACTTTTGTCCTTCGAAGGGCCCCATTCTGCCCATGCCTGACAGTAGGCAAAAGGACAGGCTTTCAACAGGTACTCTTCCAGCCCAAACATGCTCTGACTCAGCAAAGGCAGATAATCTAGTGCTTTTAGCAACATAACCTGTATCTCTCTGAATCCAGAACATGATTGCAGGGAAAGCTCTTTTAAAAATTTTTCCATTCCACATAGCTTATGTCCTCACTATTGGCTTTGAATACAATTGCGGTAGATTGGGTTAATTATAAGGATCTCAGTTTTCTTATACTTGAACCTTCTGAGCACTCAACCTAAAGTAGTATTTTGGCACTGAAAAATAAATGTAGGGACAAGCATGCTAACCCCGTAACTGTTGTGCTCATCTTCCACTGAAGCCCGACTTCCTATTTTTCTTTAACCTCTTCATCACACCCTTTGAGAAGATTTTACAGTAATCAATGTTTCTGGGCACAATGAAGGATGCTGGCATTTTGCACACCAGTGCTAGAGTCCTAGTTTATAAGGTATGTCATATATCAAATGTATCTGAACAGCAACAATGTATGCAACATAGTAAATGTATCTACTTTATTGCACGCAACACCAACTCAGTCAGTAAATATTTATTAAGTGCTTACTATATGCCCAGCATGCAACATATCAAATGTATATACTTTATTGCATGGTACACTGACTCAGTCAATAAACATTTTTTAAGTATTATGTGTGCTGGACACATCAAATGTATATTCTGTATTGCAACAAACATCTATTAAGCTGTTTGCAAGTCATGAGGGATAGAAAGGTGAACTTGTTCTCAAGGAACTTACAATCTACATGCTATTAATGATATCCATAATAATTGTTCAGTTGTGTCTGACTCTTCATGACTCCATTTGGGGTTTTCTTGGCAAGGATACTGGAGTGGTTTGCTGTTTCCTTCTCTAGCTCATTTTCCATATAAAGAAACTGAGGCAAATAGGGTTAGGTAACTTGCTCAGGGTCACCCAGCTGGATTTGAATTCGTGAAGATGAGTCTTCCTGACTCCAAGCCCAGTACTTTAACCACTGTGTCATCTAGCTACTCCATAGTAATAGACAACCCCCACAAAGGATACAAAGAAATATATGGCATGGACCTGCCATGTGATCTAGCTTGGGATATATAATATATTACATTTATAATATTATATATAGGCTATATAATACATGCATATATAAACTACATATAAAGTACCGGATGATAATAGGTACGCTATAAACACATTAGCAGTGAAGAAGGGGACATAATCTTTGATAGCTGATGTAATGAGGAAGTGGAAGAGGAGGCAGGTCTTCTTACTCTGAGCCTTTAAGGATAATCAAAATGATGAGTAAAATGAAACATGCTAATATTTTGCACACACATAGAAAATGCATGATACATTCACTGTTTTTGCTTACTTACTGAGGGTACAGTTGTAACAAATGCAATCTCCTTGAATAAAGTGGGAAATCTTCTTGTGAAAGAAAAACCTTTTAGAACTCTATAAAACAAAGTCCATCATCTATTGAGTGCTTTTGAGGTAGTAGAAAGAGTACTGGGCTGGGAGCCTAGAGACCAACTTTCAAATTTCATTGGTGCAAAATAGCAACAACACCTAGATAGGTGACCTGGGGTGAGTCATTTCCCTTTCTGAGCCTCAGGCAGCAACCTAAGATATACCCATCATCTGACAAACAGGATATGGTTTTCCTTGGTAGAGAAGTTTCCTAGCAGTGATCCACGACCTCATCTAACAATCTCACAATGTTATCCAGAGCTTTGTAAACTCTCGTCAATGTGAGTCTGATTATTATTTGGAAAGATAATACCCTCTAGGGCAAATGCAAAGGATGAGACTAAGTTCCTCTCCTCAAGAAGCTTAGCAAAGTAGCTGGAGATGTTCATTGCTCTCACTGTATCCAACCTTTCCTCCTTACCAATCCCTCCTACACATATACCATGGCCAGATTCATCTTCTTAATACTTAGCTTTGCACAAAAGAATCCTATGATGAAAACATTTCATAGCTCCCCTTGAGCAAGGATCAAGAATCATAGGATTTAGAGCTGAGAGGGACCAGTTCAAACCTTTAGAGGGTCTGAAAAATGCTTTACATATATACATAAGCTTACTCTATTCAAGTTTCACAAAAACCTGGTGAGGTAGGTACCATATGGGGTATTGTTATGCCCATTTATTGTTATGCCCCTCAGATAACTGAGGTTCAGAAAAATTAAATGATTTTTAAATGGGCACACAACAAGTCAGTGTCAGAGGCAATATTCAAATCCAAGTCTCTCTTTATTCCAAGTCCAGAAGTCAAGCGAATGTAGTTGCTCCTCCCTAAGTCTTCTTAGAAACCCCACTTATCCTGACCAATTCTCAGCTGTCAGGGTCTTCTTTCTTCTCTTATTTCTTGTAATCTTTGCATGTACACAACTACATTTTTCATATGCTTCCCAATGGCAATTGTTAAATCAGCATTTAATCAACAATTGTTTAAAACTTCCCCACCCCCAAGCCTTGGGCTCACATAGACTGAATTTGATATGAGAGGCAGTCATTGCAACTCAATTTCTCTTTTGGGTCATTATTGCTCCCACTCAGAATTTAATCTGTGAACTTTCTAAATATAGCCCAATGTCTAGATTTCTGCATATGTGAGGAACAGGGTGTCAAGTTTCTCAGGCTAACAATTGATCTTGTAGAGTATAGTCTTGTAGAGGCACTTAGGTAAAGCAGTGCATAAAGTATAGGGCTTGGAGTCAGGAAGGCCTGAGTTCAAATTCCTAGCTGTGTGACCTTGGGAAAGTCAGTTAATCTTCTTTGCCTCAGTTTCCTCATCTATAAAATGAGCTGGAGAAGGAAATGACAAATTACTCCAGTATCTTTGCCAAAAAATCAGTTAATCACCACTGAAATGATTGAACAATAGTATATATGGTCTTTATTTCTCCCTACACAAGATGCAAAGAACTTGAAAGAACCCATAAATAAAGACAATTTTTTTCCCTTTCCCTCACATACTACCTAATTTTGCTCAAAGGTCCTAATGTACTTATAACAGCCACCTCCTCCATGAGTTGGCTTCCTCTTAGAAGAGAAATCAACTTGAGGTGGTCAATGGGACAACACCCTAATATTCTGGTGAATCCTTCTGTCCCACAGGGTCCTATGCAAGCTCCCAATGATTTATAGGACAGCCCTGTGGTTTAGATTCCCCCAGGGAACAAACACACTTTGGAGCTGCTCAACTGGAAATCCCTTTCCTATCAGACCTGCCCAGTCCAAATAATTCATTAGAGCAAGGGAGAACAAAATATAGGTCTTTTCTTCTTCAATGTCTTGATTTTAAAGCCTTCTCCAGCTGCAGGAGCTACGTGGGCCTGACTCTTCTCTTTCCAAAAAGAACACTACTCAGGAATGACTTTTCTCTCTTTGGAAGGCCAGATCTCCAAACTCTTGAATTTGAGGCTATTCTAAAAGCAACCCCCAAATTGGTATTACCCAAGAAATTTCCTTTTATGGAAGAAAGGCTGGATTCCAGAATCGAGTCCTCGTAAATCCTAACTACCTGAAATTCCCAAGCCTGAAACACATGCATACAGTACTAGAAGCTGAATTTCAGTAATATTGGCTATGAAATCCCCTCAGGCACAGGAGTGAGAAGGGAGGTAGTGGCAGAAGCACGGGCAGCTTTCACTTGCATTGGTTTCAAGGCACCAATAATGGCTCCTGGGCTGTAATGGTTATAAAGTTCCTTCAGGGTCTAAGTTTGTTCTTAGCTTTGCGCTCTAAAGATCTTCTGGAAGAAAAGTGAAACAGGAAAAGATATTCAAAAGGGATGAACAAATCTGTTGGTTTACTTTTTTTATGGGTTGGACAAGGGGTAACCTCTGCCACATTCTCAGAGAATCAAACCAACCAAATTACCTCCAGGACCTCTCTAGTCACTGAAATCCACCTCCCAGGACTCACCAAGCAGTGACTCCAAAGCCATCTGAGAGCAACAGCCCTAGCTGTTGAGAATTAATTAGGAGTTGTTTGTCCTCTTAATGAGAGGTAGGTAGAAATGCCCAAAACCTATAGGGAGAGGAATAGGCACTGAAGTTTCCAGACAAAGACTCATGACCTTGCAAGCTCACAAAGTTGATTGGAAAAACTCCCTTGATCCTCCCTCCCACAACTCATATCCATGAGCTCTTCTTGACTAGAGGGAGAGAGCTCCTTAAGGAAGGGAACTCCTGGAATTCTCATCACCTAACAAATCTTTCTAAACAAAATGGGTCTTCAGGGAAGTCCCGTGGATGTCTGCTGACTATAGGGATAAGCAGGATTTAGCTGATTACTCTGACCCAGAGACGCTCAAGGCAACAATTCTGAATTAACCTGCTGAACCAGACTGTGATGACACTCAGTAATCAGCCCTTCAAAAGCAACAAAAGCAAAGGAGAAAAATAATGCTGACTCAACAAATTTGAGAAAAATGCCTCCTAAGTACCTAAGTACAGTGTGAGAGAGATGCAAAGACATGGTTCCCTCTCCTTGGGGAAGGGGAAATATGACATATGTGTAAGTCATAAGGGTCAAAGGAGAACTATACAAAATGATAGAAATTTGAGGAGGGAGACCTCACATTCACTCTGAGGGGAGGTGTCCAGAAAGGGATACTTTGTTTGGCATTCAAAACCCTTCATAATCTAGCTCCCTTATACCTTTCCAGTCTGCTCACACCTTAATTCTTAACATGAACTCCTCATCCAGTGACATTGGCCTCTTGGATTTTCCACAAACAAGACAAGTCTGGGCATTTATTTTCTGGTTGAACCTCATCCCTAGAACCGTCTCCCTCCTTAGCTCTGATTACTGAACTCCCTGGCCTCATTAAAGTCTCAGCTAAAATCCACCTTCTACAGGGAGCCTTCTCCAACCCCTCTTAGTTCCAGTGCCTTCCCTCTTTCAATTATTTCTCATTTATCCTATATATAGCTCACTTTGTATATATTTGTTTGCATGTTGTCTCCTCCTTTGGATTATAAACTCTTCAAGGTCAGGGCCTGTCTTTATCCCCTTTTTGTCTCCCTAGAGCTTAGCACAGTGCCCAGCACTTAGCTTAATAAAAGTTGATTGATTGATTAAGGAAGTGCCATCAGATTTGGGAAGAACCTTCAATAAAAGGGGAAGTTCCAAGAATGAAGAAAGACCTCAAATTTACACAGAACCTTAAAAGTTTACAAGGAACTTTCCTCCCAAGAACCCTGAGCGATAGGTAGTAAAAGTAATATCACAGTCATTTTTCAGATGAGGAAATTAAGAGATGTCATGAAAAAGTATTCATAGCTTGGTTTTAGCTGATGAGATCTGTAGGCCCCATGCCAGTTTCACCAGCTGAAGGAAAATTATGTCTGACTTTTGACCTCTGCTTCACCCAACCAAATGAAGCAGTTCATGACTAAATTTAAGTAACAGCCAGAAGAGAAAAAATACTGAATTTAGAGGAGTTTAAAGTTATAGCCACTGAAATAAAAAGAAAAATTATAGTTTTCGTTGTTCTATTGCCCATTCATCTTTAAAGGAAGTTTCTAATTAAGCAGAGAAATCTGTCAGGCTAGGATCTGCTGAATGTGCACCAAGAAAATATTTCAGACAGACCTTAGGCTAGGGAGCTCATGAAGTAAAACAAAGCCCTCCTCACAAACCAGAGGATGTTCATTACTGAGCTTCTCCGCTTAATCATGAGTCAACTTGCAGGAATTACGAAGACTCTTCAAAAACATTCAAGTGGTTTATCCTGTCAGTGAAAGTTCTTCAGATTTAAGCAGTCTAAGATAACTAGGGTGAAATAAGACGAACTACAGTTTGGTTCAAAGAAGGAAAACAAATCCATGGCCTTGATCACTGAGGTGGAAATGCTTTTTAAAGCTGAATTTTAATGTATTAGTGATATAATCCAATACAGAGGCTCCCAGGGGGTAGAAGTAGTAGGCAGAATAATATTGAAGTTGCTTTGTGTCCAAGAAATGGTGTAAAAATATCATTCAAGAATTGTAGAACTGCAAAAGATTCATGATGGAAAATGCTATCCACATTCAGAGAAA
Source organism: Bettongia penicillata ogilbyi (assembly GCA_023548195.1). Taxonomy (NCBI): domain Eukaryota; kingdom Metazoa; phylum Chordata; class Mammalia; order Diprotodontia; family Potoroidae; genus Bettongia; species Bettongia penicillata. The sequence continues at coordinate 3,789,184 of JAJHZJ010000737.1, forward strand.
GAACTATGACGTCTGGATGCAGATTAACAGCATACTATTTTCTCTTTTTGTTTCTTTTTTGTTTTTTCTTTCTCATGGTTTTCCCCTTTTGTTCTGACTCCTCTTTTACACCATGACCAATGTGGAAATGTGTTTAATATGATTTCACATGGATAACCTATTTCAGATTGCCTGCCATCTTGGAGAGGGGGAAAGGAAAATGGGGGGGAGATTTGGAACTCAAAATCTTATAAAAGTGAATGTTGAAAGCTAAAAATAAATTTTGAAAAAAATGAAAAAAAAGAAATGTAGGATTGGAAAAGAATGAAAAGTCCAGAGCTGACAGTATTCTTAGTGGCCTAGTCCAACATTCTTTGACAAATGAGGAAATTAAGAGATCCAGTGATTTGTTCAGGGTTACAACTAACCAGTGAAAGTGGTGGAATTTGAAATTAGATTTTCTAACTCCAAATCCAGTATATTTGTTTTCCACTATCGTATAATGCCTCAAGGAGATAGGTTGGTTAATTAGCAAAGGTGAGAAATAACTAATAGGGATTTCAGTACTGAACTGATATCCATAGAATGTGAAAGACATAGTGGGAAACCTAGAGTACTTTGGTGAGATCTTCTCTATGGAAAGTTATGAACAAGGATAACAACTGATAAGCAAGATGTGGTCTACACTAATGCAGTGAATTGCTGAACGATAAGATCATAGACCCATTGAATTACTGAAGTCATAACTGGGGCTTTTCACTTAAATCCTACTCTGAAGTCACATCATGGTATGGAGGGCAAATCTGGTTTCTCAAAGACTATGTTAGCAGAGATAAACTCTGGTGGATTCAGACAGTGTGTCTGTCATCCAATGACCCTTCAGATAAATGCTCTCCAAATTATCAATAGGATGCCAGCCTTCTGAGAAGCAGATGAGACATTCAAGGAGCCAGTCTCAGAATGGAGGTCCTTTCTCTGAAGCGAACTTGATGAGTACTCTGCAAAGGGAGAAAAGGAAAGCTAAGGTGTTGGGTGTCATGGTCCTGTATATTTCCTACAAAGTAGCAGTGGTATGGTAGATAGAGAGTTGGCTCTGGAGTCAGAAAGATCCGAGTTCAAATCTAGTCTCAGATGCTAGCTAATCACAGCCAGTCACAGACATTACTTTGTCCTTATCTGTATAACTGGACTAATAATAGCACCTGCTTCCCAGGATTATTACAAGTATCAAAAGAGAAACTCTTTGTAAAATACCTGGCACATAGAAGGCATTTAATAAATGTCTGTTCCCTTCCTTCTGTAATGAGATGAAGGGCAGCTAGGTGGCACAGTGGATAAAATGTCAGACCTGGAGTGAGGAAGACTCATCTTCCTGAGTTCAGATCTGGACTCAGACACATACTGGCTGTGTGACTCTGGGCAAGTCATTTTACACTATTTGCCTCCATTTCCTCATCTGTAAAATGAGCTGGAGAAGGAAATGGCAAACCACTCCAGTATCTTTGCCAAGAAATTACCAAATAGGCTCAGGAAGAGTTGAATGTGACTGAAAAATGACTAAACAATGATAAAATGACCTTTTTTTGGCCACAGCCCCTCATGAAATCATCTACCAAGATGGAGAGAAGTTGTAAATTTGCCAGTGCAGTAGGGAGAGCACCCATCCCTGTGAAGGTGGCAAAATGCTAAAAGATCATGGGCTCCAGAGTCAGACAACTTCAGTTCAAATCCTTCCTCTGTCACTAAATATAACTGTTACCTTGAACAAGTGACTAAACCTCTCTGGGACTCAGTTTCCTCATATGTGAAATGAATAAATTGGACTCGGTTGTCTCTAAAATCCCTTTTAAATTCCAAATCTATTAAGCACACTCAACCTCTCCTCTCACTGGCAAGCCAAGTGTCTGTTGACTATTTCTTCTCTCAGGGTTCTATTATTAGGTAACTGAATGTCTGAGGTATTCTAGCATTGTTATATGCAAGCCCCCATCCATTATACTCCCAATATCAATGAGTCAATTGACATCAATTAGTTTTTTCAAGAGGCTATTTACTAAGAAGGTATATCAAGGACAAAGTAATAAAAATAGTCCAGGGCTCTGCTCTGTCACACAAATGATCCCTAGGGAGAATAGACTTAAATCTACAACAGGCAGAGAGGCACATATGCAGGGAACACATGGAGTTAACATTTACTTTGATACTCCCAACCTTGGTACTCCTTTTTCAGAGTATTCATCAAATTGGGGCAGCTAGGTGGTGCAGTGGATAGAGCACCAGTGCAGGAGTCAGGAGGACCTGAGTTCAAATGTCACCTCAGACACTTGACACTCACTAGCTGTGTGACCTTGGGCAAGTCACTTAATCCCAATTGCCTCACCCTGGGCCATCTCCCATCATCCTGATGAGTATCTGGTCACTGGATTCAGATGGCTCTGGAGGAAAAGTGAGGCTGGTGACCTGCACAACCCTCCCTCACTCAAAACAAGGTCAAGCAAGTCATGTCGTTATTTCTCTGATGGCATGGTCTTCTTCGGCAACAGAGTGCACAAAAAAAATTCATCAAGTTAGTTTCAAGGAGAAGACATCTTTTGCTGAAGTGACCCCTTGAAGAGAACAGCACCTCATTTGTCAGTTCACTTCTAAGAGGAGTCAAAAAGGGAACCTGGCTATGGTGGTGATTTCTCATTGGATTCATCAGCTGTGGTTTTCAACCCTGGTTGCAAGTTTCTGGATACCTCTTTCTCTTAGCTTGTCTTCTTTGAAATATCATAGGTGTCTCTTCATTCCTGCTTCCATCTGCTCCCAGGTAGAAATTTATAAAAAGTTTTACTCTTCACAAGATTCTTTCCTCATAACCATTCTGAGTCTAGTAGTGTAAATATAATCCCCATTTTATAAATGACAAAACTGAGGTTAAGAGGAGTTAAATGATTTGCCCAGCCACATCACTGATGTCAGGACCAGAAGTTGAAGCCCAGAATTTATAACTCTAAAGCGCCATGCTCTGTCTACTACACCTACTAGCAAGAATTCATCAAATAATAGAAATATAATCATAATACAGTTTCTTTCTGACTGATATAATTTTGTCTTGGGGCAAATTTCTAGTTTCCATTTTCCACAGAAAAATCTTTTTTTAAATGACTTTGCTCCTGATCTGCCTCATTAAAATAGAATTTGTCTATATAAGTAATTAATAGTATTTCTCTTCATACATGTGAATTTCTATCAAAACTCTTCAAAAGAAAAAACTGCTTAACTACTGATAATAATTATCTTCCAGTGACATGAAATGTAGTAGAAGGATATGAGAATTTTTAGTGTACCAATGATAAAGCTTTCATAAAAGGCTTTTTAAAATTTATGTGATAGAAAGTATTATATACCAAGATCAGCAGAAATAGAAGTTATGAATATCAAATGGGATAATAGATGTGAAGAGAGTCTGAGAAACTATATAGCACTCTACAAATGCAAGGTGAGATTATTAATGTTATGTTATTATCCAAGGCCTGGAAATTACTCCATAAACACTGTCAAATCTCAGTTCTTCATAATAATGGAGAGGAGCAGTGGTGTTAAGAACTGTAAACAGTGAATTATAGAAAAAGTAATGATACTTGGCTTCAGAATCCATTATTTGGTTTTTCTAGTAGATTTCTTTTCCAATTTTGGCTTGTTTAGGCTAATATTAAATTCTGCATGCATTATTTTATTGCAAAGCAACCAATTAGTGGACAAAGGGGTAATTTCAAAAGGATACTTACAGCAAGAAGCTATCTAGCATGTTAAAGAGTAGTGAAAAACCGCTTTTAACACCAATACTTTTTACTGTTTGTAGGGGGTCCTTGAACCCCTTTCTCCTGCAATTATAGGCAGCTTAAATGGTATGGTAGATAGAGGGCTGGGCCTTAGACATTTACTGTCTGCATGTCTGGGCATTTTTTTTTTGAGTCAATCAAGGTTAAGTAACTTGCCATGGTCACACAGTAAGTGTCTAACTCATACTTGAACTCAGGTCCTCCTGACTTCAGGGTTGGTGCTCTATCCACTGCAGCACCTACCTGACACTCTGGGCACTCTATCTGCCTCAGTTTCCTCAGCTGGAAAATGGGGATAATAATAGCACCTATCTCCCAGGGTTGTTGTGAGAATCAAATGAGTTTATATTTGTAAAGAGTTTAGCAGAGTGCTTGGCACTTAATAGGTACTTAACAGATGCTTGTTCCGCCCCCCCCAACCCCCCCCCCCCCCCCCGCCCCCACCTCCCGATTTCTTTCTTCCTTCCATAGGCAGAAACCCCTTTAGGACTGGATTCTTTCTTTTTCTCATTTACCAACTATAGTAAGAAACTGAGGGTGAGAGCTGCATTGATAGTCCAGTTTCTTATATAAGACTTCCTATCTCCCCATAAAAATATATACCATTAAATAGAAATATATACCCTTAGATAGAAAGTGCTATCAATATATGAGCACATGATGACAGAAACACAGGCAAACAGGACAGAATTCTTGGCCTGGAATTTCACTGTGATTTTTCTACCTCTGAATCGCCAATACCTAAAGAGTACTAATGAAATTGCTCAGAATCTAACTCCCATAAAAGGCTATCTTACTATCATGAATCTAATGTTGACAATAGCTGGAGAACAGGTGCAGCTCCAGGCACTATTTTGTCCCTCGATTCCTTTCACTTTCTAAGCCTTGGCCTCCAAAATGTGTGTTCCATGTCACAATCACCCCACAAGGGCTTCCAACAAATCCATGTCTACACCAAGGAAGCATGACCAACTGCCTTGACCCTCTGGGTCTGACTTTGGTTGGGAAGTATACCTCCATTCCTGATGCATAGAAAGCAAGGGGATTGGACCAGATAATGGATAGTGACCCTGTCAGACCAGTGACTCAGTAACAAAGAGGCAATCTTGAGCTCATTCAATTTTGCAAAAGTAGATCCAGCAAAAGCAGATAGAGACAAATTGAATCAACGAGTACAATGATGCTCATATGCTTTATCTTTAATAAAAGATTTACTGATGCCTTTTGCAACATTGCAATTTCTGAATATAAATCCAACCAATGAGTCTGCCTTTGTACCAAAGAAAAATAGTTATGTAAAATCAACCAGTATGACATCTAATGACATATGTTAACATTTTAAACACATCGAACCTCCCCACCCTCCCTTGTGCAGTGAAAGAAAGAAGGTGAATTTCTTCCATCTCTTCTCTAGGGCCAAGATTGGTCATTACAATTACCCAGTGTTGGAATATGCTTTAGCATAGTTTTCACTTACATTTTTGATTTCATGTTTCTGTTTATTTTATCCTGCATCATTTCATACAAGGCTTCTTGTGTTTATGTTCCTTACATTTTTCAGTTCTTATGGTGAAATAATATTCTGTCATATTCACATACAACATTTTTTTCTGTTATTCATCAGCTGATTTGCATCCACTTTATTTCCATTTTTTGGCTACCACAAAAAGTGCTGCCCTGGACATTTTGCAATATATGGGACATTTATTTCTGTCTTTGATATCTTTGCAGTACATAGCCAGCAGTGAGATTCCTGGATAAAAAGACCTAGGAAATTTTCTTTTCCATACTTTCAAATAGTCCCCCAAATGGTTGGATCCACTCACAGCTCCATCAATAGTATATTAGCACAACTATTTTCCCACAGTTCTTATAACATTGACTATTTAGATCTTTTGTCATCCTTGCCAAGAGGGGGTGTATAATTCATATACTTTTCAAAATAAAATCTAAAGAAGTCTTTTCCTGCTCTTCTACTGAGTCTGGGATAGCTTTAAATGTAAATGTTAATTGAATGCATGGAAGTTCATGAAATCACCAAGTGAAACAGTATAGAGGGAGAAGAGAAGCGGGTCCAGGATAAAGTACTGTAGGATACTCATGGTTGGTAGCCATGAACTGAGAACACTTTTTGGGCTGACTTCCTTGAAATACTAGCAGTAGCCACCTGTTATCTTGCCCCTAGCCATCCCCCTTCCTCATAGCCAGTCATGACAGCATCTTCTACTTGCCTTTTCTTTTCCTCCCCAGCCCAGCACAGTGGGTAATTTCACAGTTAGCTATATATTCAGGAAGAAGCAGCATTGTGATTTTCTGTAATAATGCGTAATATGTTTATATAGTAACTTCCTTTTGGTTTCATGAGTGAAGAGTATAATTATGCAGGCATCGTAGGCCAGGGCCAAGAAGGTAATCACTGGATTCTGCACTGAAGAATCTTGCACAGACTTGTAGGAAAGAAATTCCTTAGAGTGAAGGCAAGATATATAACAAGATTCAGTATCCTGGAAGCTGGTGATGACAACAAATAGTATTTTTCACCCTTCTTTTAAAGAGTGTGCCTGTCTACTCTTTTCAAAAGGTTTCTAGAAAACTGGCAAAGTTTGTATTTTACTCTAGGAATCTTTGACCCTGATCAGCTAAAAATAATAAAAACCCTAAAAAATCTACAGTGTTTTCAACAAAGTTTAGAATAAATAGGTAGATCCTAGATCAGTAGATTCAAACATGTATGTGTGTCTGCTCCATGAAAATCCAATCTGTGTAGAGCCAAACATATATTGGAGATTTTGCTAATACCTCAGGGTGTGTTTACCTTTAGCAATAATAGGAAAGTTTAGAAAAGAAGGAAGGTTAAAGGAAAAGATAATGAGTTCATTTTTAGATGTGTTGAGTTTAAGATGTCTATGGGGTATCTAGTTTGAGTTATTAATTAGACAGTTTAAGATATTGAGAATAAAGGTCAGGAGAGAGATTAGGGGTAGATAAGTAAATTTGAGAATTATCAGCATATAGATGTCAATTGAATCCATGAAAGTTAATGAGATCACCAAGTAAAACAGTATGAAGGGAGAAGAGAAGAGGGCCCAGGATAAAGTGCTGTAGGACACTCACGCTTATCAGTCCTGACCTGAACGGAACTGCAGCTAAGGAGACCGAGGAGGAGTCCGATGGGTAGAAGAAGCAGGACGTGGCAGCACCATGAAAACCTGGAAGGAAGAGTGTGAAGGAGAAGAGGATGCCTGACAGCATCAGAGGATGTAGAGAAATAGAGGGAAGATGTCTGAGAGAGTCCATCAGACTGGACAATTAGGACATTATTTGTAACTTTGGAGAGAGTGGTTTTGGTTGAGTGATTAGACAGGAAAGTAAACTGTAGAAATACAGGAAGACAGTGAGAGGAAAGGAAGCGGAGGCATCAACCACAGATGACCTTCTCAAGGGGGTTTTACACAAAAGGGAGAACGTAGTTGAAATGATTGTTGGGTTTGTCCTTCATTCTCAAAGAAGAGCATGACATCAAGATGATGACGTGACCTGCAGTTCCTTTGACTGGAGTGAGGGAGGACTGGGCAAGGTCACCAACCTCACTTTCTTCTCAAAATCAAACAGGGAAGACCCTCTGGATTCCTAGTAAAAGAGAAACAATTACTATTTAGTAATTACATTCACTCTCTCTGGGTGGATAGGGACTTGTTGTCCAGTCTATGAGCACCAGAGTTAATTGTGTTGAAGGTTTGAGCAAGAAATGTAGTCAGTAAACCCAGAGGAAAAAAGCTTTTGACCATGGAGTGTACCTTCCACTGGATAGAACACTGGATAACAGGAACGGAGAGGAAAAGAAAGGAGAGGAGAGGAGCTGTTACTCACTCACAGGTTGTGTTTGTCCTTCATTCTCGAAGAGGACCATGACATCAAGATGATGACATGACTTGCAGTTGACTTTGATTTGAGTGACGGAGGGCTGTGCAAGGTCATCAACCTCACTTTCTTCTCCTGAGCTATCTCATTTTTGAAATGATACATGATGGGGATAGATAGGTCAAGTGAGGCCCTTTATTTTCTTTTGAGGGGGGAAGGCAAGGCACTCATAGTGAAGTGACTTTCCCAAAGTCACACAACTAGAAAGTGTCAGGTATCTGAGACAAGATTTGAACTCAGATCTTCCTGACTCTAGGGCTGGTGCTCTATTCCCTGTGCCACCAAGTTGCCCCTCAAGTGAGACCTTTTTTGAGGATAAAAGACACATAGACATGTTTATAGGTAGAAGGGAAACATCCAGGAGACAGTGAAAGATTGAAGGACATGAGGAGCCAATCTGCTGGAGAAGATGGGATATAATGGGATCACTTGTACGTGTAGGAAAGTTTGCCTTGACAAGGAGAAGGGTGACCTCTTCATGTGAGATGGAATGAAGGATAAGAGGGTAGCAGAAGACATCTGGATGGTGTGAGATGAAGAGAAGAGGAGAAGACAAAGATATCAATGAATGGTCTTGATTTTTTAAGTGAAATATTAGTCAAGGTTCTCACCTGAACAAGACGGAAAAGGAGCTATGGGAGATTTGAGGAGGGATGAAAAGTTTTAGGTGAGCTGCTATGGTCAGTGGTATAGTGAGTTAATTAGGGAGGTGTAAAAAGATTACCTTGCAGTGATGGGGGCCCAGAATGAGATCCTGAAACATAAATTTGTACTTGATTCAATCCCAGCATGATTTCATAATTTTCTCAAGCTTCATTCATTAGTAAGTGAGATGGTGGGAATAATCGAGGACTGAGGCTTGGCAGGACAAGATTAGTGATGGAATAAGGGGACAAGGGACACCAGAAAAGAGGACAATGTAGAGTTAGACTGGTTTACCAAAGAATTAAGACAGCAAAAGGAGGAGATTATAACCAGTGCTAGGGAGATAACTTGAGAAAAAGCTAAGAATCAAGGTCACAGTGAGTGTGAAGAATAGGATTTAGGATTATAAGACAAGAGGAGGAATACCATTAGACCATGGTCAGCTATGGGAATTTCAGAGTTCATAAACACAGATGCATTTGTGAGTGATGGAAAGATCAAAGGTAGAGCTATCTTTGTGAGTAGCTGAGGCAGAAGGGAGTTATAGACCATGTGAGATAATTAAGTTGAGGGCTTGTTGGGTTAGAGGGTTTGAGAGAGCATTAATAGGTATGTTGACACTCCCAAGTATGAAGGCAGGAGTTGAGGAGAGAAGGATTGTACATCTTTGTACTCACTGAGGAAAGACAGGGAGTGTCCTGGAGTTTGGTAGACAATAATTACCAGAATTTGGACTAGGAGGTAGATATGAATTGTTTGAGCTGAGGAAGATGGGAATAAAGAGAAGAAAGTCTGAATGACAGCCTAAGGCTCAGAATCAGTGGAATGGTGAGAGTCTAACCAAATGGAAGTTGTTCATCCTTGTCCAGTGCAGTCAAGTAGGCTATTAACATTGCTGTTGTTGAATCATTTTCAGTTATGTCCAATTCTTTGTGACCCCTTTGGGGGTTTTCTTGGCAAAGACACTGGAGTGTTTTGCCATTTCCTTCTCTAGCTCATTTTACAGATGAGGAAACTGAGGGAAACAGAATTAAGTAATTTGCCCAGAGTCCCAGAGATAATTAGGGTCTGAGGCCAAATTTGAACTCAGGAAGAGGAATCTCTATGACTCCAAGCCTGGCACTCTTTCTGCTGCACCACCTAGCTGTACATTATGAATATTACTTGGGGTTAAGTGTCAATGCTGAGTACTTTCTGGGTGTTAGACTGCTCAGATGAGATCAGTAAGGGGAGCTGATAGAGTAGCATTTCTGACCTTTCCCTACAGGCAGACCCAGCCAGGAGATAGGTAGAGGGAGCAGGATAAACCTGGCTTCCCTGATCTCCTGCAGAAAGAGGACAGCCTAGCATCAAGATGTCTCATCTCAGCTGAAGTAGTCTCTGATCTCATGATCCTATTGGAGAAAAAATTCCCCACATTCTCTAGTGTGACAAGCTGAAAGCCAGGAAACTATCAAGGATAGAGATCCTCTTCAAAGTGCTTTCTTCCTAAAGGTTTTCTCTCCCTCCAGGGACCACTCCCTGAAGAGATCAATGGACATAACATGTGTAAAATGTTTTTTATACCATAAAGTACTATACAAATTTTAGCTATTATGATGATGATGAGGAGGAGAAAGAGGACGAGAAGAACCTAGGACTACAGGTGCCCTCTCTTGAAGCCAGGAAAGTAAAATCTCTCCTCTCCCAAGAGCTGTCTAATTCAACCCCTCCCAAGGGAATGAAGCATTATAAGGAGAGTTTTTTGCAAATGAACCAGGCATCTGAATACACCTATAGTCTTTAGATTAAACTCGTGTCTAGATTTTAAAGAGATTTTTAAATGCCCTGAGTAATTCTGCTTTCAGAATTGTAGTTATTAAATGGCTTCTGAGGATGTCCCCAATTAGAGAGCAAAGCTTTCTAACAATGAGATAGTAGTTTGAGGGCAGTTAGGTGGTGCAGTGGATAAAGCACCAGCACAGGAGTCAGGAGGACCTGAGTTCAAATCTCACCTCAGACACTTGACACTCACTAGCTGTGTGACTTTGGGCAAGTCACTTAACCCCAATTGCCTCATCCTGGGTCATCTTCAGGCATCCTGATGAGTATCTGGTCACTGGACTCAGATGGCTCTGGAGGAGAAGTGAAGCTGGTGACCTGCACAGCCCTCACTCACTCAAAACAAAGTCAAGTGCAAGTCATGTCATTACTTCTCTGATGGCACGGTCTTCTTTGGCAACAAAAGACGAACATACACAGTAGTTTGTGATCCTAGCCTTGAGATGGGAGAAGTCACTCTCTCCTGTATGGCTTCAGAGCTGTTCAATGCCCTTATCCCTTGAACAAAGTGACACCAAGAAATGCAAGGACAATGTCAACCATAGGTATCCATGAAAGATAATATTAAATCCCTCAAATACAGCCTTTAAGATTATTACTACTATTACTGCTACTACTACCACCAGCACCACAACCACCACCACCATTATTACTACTACTACCACCACCACCACCACCACTACTACTACTACCACCACTACCACTACTACTACTACTACTACTACCACCACCACCACTACCACTACTACTTACTAAGAGGAGAAGAAGGAGGAAGAAGGGGTGATACAATTAGAAACAGGTGCTGAAGAGGAACAGCTAAGTGGCACAGTGGAGTCAGGCCAACTAAGTTCAAATCCTGCCTCATACACTTACTAGCTTTGTTGCCCTGGGCGAGTCACTTAACCCCAACTGTCTTGCAAAAACAAACAAACAAAATCTCAATGGTGTGACCCTGGGCAAGTCACTTAACCCCAGTTGCCCCATTTCTCTCATCTGTAAAAAGAGCTAGAGAAGGAAATGGCAAACCATTCCAGTATCTTTGCCAAGAAAATCCCAAATGAAGTCACCAAGAGTCTGTCGCAATTCAACAACAAAAGCTGAAGTAAGGCAAGGAGAAGAGCCTCAAGGTTGACAAGTGCCTGGTGGTTATTTTCTTTCACCACAATTTTTTTTTCACAAAGTCACCCACCTCTCTGCTTGTCCCTATAGAGGATGCGTCTCATATCTCCTGTGGAGGCAGGGGTTTGAAGAAAGGGCCTGCCAACGTCATTGCTGCCAGCCACCACAATCCTATCTGTGCCTGGAAGAGTCCTCATCACCTACCTCTTCTTTCCTTCCCTCCAGAGATCCTCCAAAGCTCTCATTACATGGAAAGAAATCCTGCTCTCCAATCCTAATCTCCTTTAGTTTCTTCTCTCCCCAAGCTGAGAAGAAAGAAATACAGCTCCCAAGATCTTTGTGAGGGCTCTTCCATAAATACATACAGAATCGGTAAAAAGAGAAGTAGTACAAACACAAAATACTTAAAGAAAGGTAGCCTCAGAGGGAGATAGTAGCAGGCAGCAATCTGTAAAGATTTGTTATAGAAGGTGTTGTTGCTCCAAGTGCATCTTGAATGGGGTTCTATGAGACGGGTGAGGAGGGAACACATTCCAATCTAGTAGAATGGCCAATGCCAACACAGAGAAATAGTAGATGGAGTGTGACATTTAACGAGCAGAAAGACCAGTTTGGCCAGTTTTCTGAATGCATGAGGTTGGAAAGTTTGGTTAGGACAGGGTTATAAAGGGCATTAAGCTAAATGGAAGGGAGCTTGGCAGCTAGGTGGCACAGTGGCTAGAGTGCCAGGCCTGGAGTCAGGAACATTCATCTTCTTGAGTTCAAATCCAACCTCAGACACTTCCTGGCTGTGCGACCCTAGGTAAGTCACTTCATTCTATTTACCTCCATTTCCTCATCTGTAAAATACGATGGAGATGGAAGTGGCAAAACACTCCAGCATCTCTGTCCATAAAACCCCCAAAAGAGGCCACAAAGAGTCAGACATGACGGAAGCAACTAGCCAACAGCAATAAGGAGTTACTGGAGCTGATTGAACGGAGGAGTAATGCGGTCAGATCTATACTTAAGGAAAATCCCTTCGGCAACATTGAGGGCCATGGACTCAAGCATAAGAGACTTGAGGCAGAGAAATCAATTAGTAGGCTATAACAATAATCTAGGCTAAAAGGGATGAGAGCCTGAACTAAGGTGGTAGCTGTATGAGTAAAGAGAAGTGATCTGATGGGAGAGACCTAGAGGAAGGGTAGGATTTGACAGATGATTGGCTACATGGAGTGAGGTAGAGGGTGCCAGCAAGGTCAATGCCAAGGTTATGCACCTGAAGATGAAGGTGGAGAGCTGCAAATCTTGAGTGTTAAACTGAGGAATTAAGGTTCAATATAAGCAGGAGGAACCACTATTGTTCTTAAGCAAGTCAATAGTGGATGGGGGATGGTGTTGCAATGGTTGTAGCAACGATGTTGAAAGATAAATTTTCTCAAAGTTATACATAGATGGAATTGGAATAAGGACACTGAGACCAGCATTGGTTCACATTATATCAGGACTTATGTCCACAGATTGTACTGTGCACTTTGACTATGCATATGTTATTCTAAAAGTTTGTGTGCACACACACATTTATATGCACAGGCATATGTACGTACATACATAGCCTACACTATACATATGTATGTATAGCAAGGTGGCACAGTGGATAGAGCACCAGGCCTGGAGTCAGGAAGACTCATCTTCTTGAGTTCACATCTGTTCTCAGATATTTACTAGCTGAGTGACCCTGGGCAAGTCACTTAACCTCATTTGCCCCAGTTTCTTCATCTGTAAAATGAACTGGAGAAGGAAATGGCAAACCACTTTGGTATCTTTCCCAAGAAAACTATGAAAAAGTTTTGAAAAAAGAGTCAAACATGACTGAAAATGACTGAACAGCAAGATACATATATACGTATGTGAATCTATGAATCGGGGAGAAAACGTCAATATGTATCAATGACACTGATATTATTATGCTATATATGGCTATAATTTACCTATTATATGCTTAATTATAATTATAACATCTAAATTGGAGAGAACATTATAAATGTGGACATGTACACTTATGTATATTTAAAATTTTAATTGGGGAGAAAATACAAACATTAAATATATAATGGAGATAGATTTATATTGACATATCTATATCTATCTATATATTTATATCTATAAATACATATATACTTTTAATGTCTCTTGGTATTTTCTCTCAAACTTAGATTTCCAAATGCAGGAATTCCATCATCTTTATTTTTTTTACATCTCTTTAATTCACCTAGTACAGTAATAATCTCATCATACAGAGTGGAAAAATCTGTAAATGTTGTTGGTTAATTTTTATCTCTGTCTAGGACACTATGTTCTCTACTCAATAAAAACCATCCTAAGAAAAGAAACTACCTTGGTAATTCCCTACTTCCTGATAATTTTAACTTATGGATCAGGCAGTATAGGCTAGATATAAATTATAATACATAAAACCTACATTCCTTGCTCCCTTTCATCTGTGGTCTAAGATGAACCACGTGACAAATTCCCTACCCTACAAAGGATGCTAAACGTCTGGATCTTACTGTTGCCCTGGGAAACAACTTGGAGATATAGAGTGGCAAGTTCCACTGTTCAGATCCTGATCTGAATGAGAATAAAAACTCTCATTAACATTATCAAATTGAAAGGTATTTTTAGCTTCTTTAACGTTTCACAATACCTGGTGACATTTTTGCTTGTTCAAGGATTGCAATTCCTAACTGTTCCTTTTTTAGGGCATTTAAAAAATAAGCCTTTGGGGAAATTGGAGAAACCTGGGGAAAGCAAATCTAACATGACACAATAAGTAAGTAGAACCAGAAAAATAATATCCATAACGCTAGTTAACTAGCGGGGGACAGGAAGATCTAAATTTAAATTGGGTCTGCAATACTCACTAGCTAGCTGTGTAACCCTTAGAAAGTCACTTAACTGCTATGTGCCTCAGTTTTCTTATCTGTAAAACAAAGGTACTGGACTCAATGACTTCTAAGATCCTTTCCATTCTAAGTCAATAATTCTATGAATAATGCAAACAAAAACAGCATCAAAGGACAACCAGACGATAATTCATCAGATTGCCCAAGATCATACTTCTCTCTTCTTAGTATAGAGATGGGTTTTATAGATGTGGAATGTTGTATACATTCTCAGATATAAGCACCATTGCTTGGTTTTGTTTACTTGGCTTTTCTTTTTGTTAGAAGGGAAGGTTAGAGGAATATATCAGGAAGTAATCATGGTGCAAAAACAAAAGGAATCAACAAAGTTTATTTAAAAAAATATAATTCTCTTGGTTCTTTGTGGCAGTGAGGTCATTCCTTCTGAACATTCACTGTTTATCTTGTGCTACCATTATATTTCTTGTTACCACTGGAGGAAAGACATTTATCTACAGCCCCTTAATATTGTAATTCTTAATTGACATCTTGCTATTTTTTAGCACATCAGAAAAGACGACTTATCAATTCTCTTCCCTGCCCCAGTTTCAATCAGAACAATAACTCTTTGGAAAAGACAAAGCCACGGGCCAAGTGACTGCATTAAGAAGATGGCTTTCTGTTGATAACAGGATTATATCTTTGTATTTCACAGCTGACTTGTCCCTTAGAAAGAGACATTATGGCACAATAATTCCCAAAATTATTACAGCACTTAAAATGTCAAAGGTGTGATTTGTTTTCAACTGTGAGAAAACTGGGCATTAGGCAACTGAGATCATCCAAAGGGAAAATCATAGACAGGTGGTCATGGTCTTAACGTTGGAAAGGTCCTTAGAGGTGGACTCTCCACACTCTGTCTTTTCTTGGTGCTTCTCTAGATTGTTATTAGGTCAAATCAATCAACGAGACAATCAATGAACTTTTTTAAAGGTTTTCCTACATGCCAGGCATCATGCTAAGTGATCAGGATTACAACGACAGAAACAAAACCCTCCCTAAACTCAAGTGGGCAGCTAGGTGACAAAGTGAAGAGTGTCAGTCTTGGAACCAAAAAGACCAGTCTGTGTGAGCTTAGGCAAGTCACATAACCCTGCTTAACTCAGTTTCTTCATCTGTAAGATGAGCTGGAGAAGGAAATGACTAACCACTCCGGTATCGTCACCAAGAACACCCTGGACGGGGTCACAGAGAATCAGGCATGACTGAAACAACTCAGCAGAAACCTCCTTAAACACTCCCTCTCCCCCCATCCTTAAACACTCCCTCTCCCCTTCCTTTTCATGTCCACTACCAGAGTGCCTTCATGTCAAACATTCCAGACTAGAGTCCTAGGAGACATAACTATTTGTATTTTACTTGTTCCTCTTTTCAGGAATGTTTACATATCTGTTTACCTAATTAAAATCATTGTGTAATTTATGAAAAAATGTTTAATGGATTTGCATGTTTGTTTGAGTCAGAAATTTTCATTTAGTTTCAAGTTCTTTAAAACAAATGCCCATTGCTATGTTGAGAATCTCATCCTCCATTGTTAACAGACTAGTGGAGGGTTGTATCTATTTTAATCACTGAGCTGCAGTCTAACACAGTGTTCTCTCAGTCCCTTGCTAAATATCTAAAATATCTCAAGATTTCTGGCTAGGAAAGGACTTTCTTCCCAGTACTTGTAATCGTTAACAGACTGGTAGAAAGTTCAGGCGAGGTATTGATAATACACCATACAAATTCAAGGCCAAAATGTTCTCTTTTTTATTCCTCTGAGGCACTTGAAAGAAACACAAAAAACAACTTTTCCTGTCAATCCCTTGGGGAGCCAGCCGTCCTAAATGACAAATGAGAGAGTTTTAGTTATGCCATCTCCATGTGGACCATTGTTCTGGAGCAAGAGAGTTTTGATGGAATAAAAGAAGCCACAGACCATCTACTCTGTCCACTCTTGCTGATCACAACCAAAAACTCTTCACCACAATGAATGTTAAGAATGTACTGCCTTTCAAGAAATCTCAGTAAGCAAATCATTACAACATACCAGAAACAAAACTGTAGGCACAACCATTAATGGGAGACCAGCATTTGGGTTCTGGGGTAGGTCACAGAAAGGACTTGACAGAATTTAACAGCTGTTGTGGTGCATTTCCCAAATATAGTGGAGATCTGGATATACTTATGGTCATTGGCCATTACTACATTTTTCAGAGGAAATAGGCCTCCTGTGTGGTCAAGGCAAGGTAAAACTCACTCCTTTAGGATATAAAAAAATGGCAGAACTAAATGGTGACACTGGACAAAAGGTAAATGCAAACACGTTAGCCAAAGGAAAAATTTCTTTTGCATATTAAGTGGAACATGATAGATGAGAAGATGATAGCTTTTTATATCTTCATAAATTTGATGAACTTCATGAAAAAAATGATTAGCAATGTAATATACTCAACAGGAAATGGTATATTTTCAAGTGGAATTTCAGGGCATGAAATACTCCATGTTACACTAGCACCATGGGACCCTAATTAGCTGAAAGAGGAACAAGGAATCGAGAACTGAAAACAAAGGGAAGATGAGTATAGGTTAAAGCGAAGCTGGTAAGTCCAGGTAGAAATGGACATGATCATTTCTATGCCATCCTTGCAGTGAATGAGCACAGGGCAAACCCTTCTGTTGTTTTATAGGATTTAGTAGTTGAAATGTTTATTATACAACAGTGCATTTCTCCACCGCCTTTACTCCTTCCTTCCATTCCTCTGATATATCTCCTCATCTTTGCCTCTGCTACCTGGCTTTCAAGTCCTAGCTAAAATTTCACCTTACACAAGAAAGAAAGCTTTCCTGATCCCCTTAGCACTGGTACCTGTCTTCTATTGATCACCTCCAATTTATCCTCTATATATCTTGCTTGTACATAACTTTTTTTCATGTTGTCTCCCTTGATTGTCCTATGAACTCCTGGAGAGCAGAGACTGTCTTTTAGCTTTTTTGTGTTCATGGTGCTTATCACAGTGCCCCATACATGTTCTTGTTTAGTGTTTTCAGTGGTGTCCAACCCTTTATGACCCCATTAGGAGCTTTCTTGGCAGAGGTACTAGAGTGTTTTGCCATTTCCTTCTCCAACTCATTTTTTACAGATGAGGAAACTGAGGCAGACAGGGTGAAGTGACTTGCCCAGGGTCACACAGTTAATAAGTTAGATTTGAACTCATGTAGAGGAGTCTTCTTGACTCCAGACTCTATCCACTATGCCACATAGCTCCCCCTGAACATAGTATGTGCTAAATGCATATTGACTCTCTGACTGACCCAAGGGAAGGGCCACTTCTTTTCTTTTAAATTCCTAAATAAAACCAGTAGTTGTTTATTGAAAAGAAATAAAAAAGGCCATATAAAAATTAGCCAATCTGATAATTTTTAAGACAAGAAAATCAAATTTCCAATATCAAAAAGACAGTTTCACAACAGATCAAGAGGAGGAAATAAAGGAAATTTCTAAGGTTTTTGGTAGCCAGTCCCTTTCTGTTGTGGTTACCAGGCCCAAAGATCTAGCTGAGTGTGATGAATTAAATTGCTCTCAGTTTCGGCTGTAGTCAAATAATTTCTAAATTGTAATCGTGCTTCATTTTGGCTTCCCCTTGAATCTTAATAGTCACCTGAAGTGACTGACATTTAGAGACTGATAGTGAAAGACCACAGCTTATCTACTGGCCTACTAGCTAGCTAATTTATTAAGGATCTGCAGTATTCCATTCTGCCCTGGGAAAAGTAAATTATCATGGCATTCATTTTTTTTCTCTTTCTGGATGCTATATTAGTTCCTTTTTCAGATATATCAAGCATTCCTTTTTTTCATTTTTAACAAAATCATGAGTAAAACAATAAATTGAGTACATTTTAATCTCAAAGAGCATCATTTTTTAAAGTAATGCTTAAAATATTTCTGCTGAATCTCTCGCTTTCCTCTCCCCATCCAATCAGTCTTTTATTCTAAATCTACAATAAATTCAAAAGAAATGGGATGGCAGAAAGTAACCCTTTTAAAAATTAAAATCCAAATACCTTCAAACAAGAGAAAATAACATGTCACTGTCTGGAAACATATTCTGGTTGATTCCATGACATGCCCATTAATGAATTGGCATCAGACCACACTACTCTAGAGTCCCCAGAGTAATTTTGTATTTTGGAAATCACAAATTTCTATCTGAGGGAGACTATTCCTTCTTGTAGAACCATCCATATAATCAAAGCACACTGTAATCGTAACCTCATTCTTAATATTTCAAATATTGGCAGTGATGGCACCCACAAAGGAACAGGACTGATCTGTTGTGTTTGTTTCATTGCAATTGAGCAGCAATCTACATTTGATTATGAAATGTCTTACTCCTCTTAGATCCATAAAGAATCCAATATCCCCTTTCCCTTGCAAGTTTGGCAATGAGGGGCAGACTAGTGGAACTGTTAACATTATATGACTGGAAAAGTAGCATGGCATGGCAAATAAAGTGATGAGCTTAAAACCAGGAGGCCTGGGTTCAAATATTGCCTCTAGACCTTACTAACTGGGTGACCTTCCTAAACAATTCACATAATGGTGACTCAAGTAATTCCATAGAACTTTTTTTTTAACTAAATCATAGTCAAAGATTCTCTTAGCTGACATCACCAATTCTTCATGTATTCTGAATGATACTGAGACAATTAATATTAGGATTCAAGACTCCAAGGATTTTTTAAAAATATGAATTATTAAGTACCTACTATGTAGCAGACACTGTTTTAAGTGCTTGGTAGATAATGTTTCATTTGATCATCATAACAACCCTGAGCAGTTGGTGTTACTATGATTCCTATTTTCCAGATGAGGTACCTGAGGCAAACAGAGATTAAATGACTTACCCAGGGTCACACAGATAGTAAGGGTCTCAGGTCTGATTTGAGTGTAGGTTGTACTGACCTCAGGCCCATTGCTCTATCCACTGTGTCATCTAGAAGCTCCTGAAATTTTTAAGGGGAATAAAATCTTCCCCCAGGTAAGGATCACATGTACAGTACGCCCTGTATCTTTCCTGATAAAAAAAGAATTGAACATCATAGAAATCATCTTCTCTCAAAAAGAAAAAACCCTCACATTTATTTAGCCCTTTAAGATTTTCAAAAATTTGTATTGATAGATTTGTTTTTTTCATCACCTATATTTTATAACATAACTTTGCTGCCCTCAATCTACCTTCTAGAGAGTTGTACCTTATAATATATAACAAAAAGGAGGAAAGAGTAAAGCAGTAGGGCAAAATTAGCCAACATATTCTATGGTCCATTGGAAAGAACACTAACTCTAGAGTCAGATGACCTGGGTTAAAATCCTGCATCTGTTACATGTGTAACCTTTGACAAATCACTTTACTATCCTGAGCCTTAGTTACTTCCCTTGTATAATGAGCAGATTGGAATACATACAGCATGTATGGTTCTTTCTTGATTTATGACCCAAGTCATAGGAGGTTCACTTGTATGCTCATAGAAGCAGATTCTTTGTGTCTCCCATGGGAGTGCCTCCATTTTAGGTGATGTGGGAACAGGTCAAACCCTCATTACATATGCATTTATCAGAATAATGTTTTAGAGCATGGGAACATTCCATAACATTGAAGTACCACAAGTTATTTAGCAACTCCCTAAGGGATGGGTTCCTACTTTATTTTTAATTCTTTGTTCCTACAAAAAGGATAACTATGAATATTTTGGTATATGGGGATCCCTTCTTGTTTTTTATCATTGACATCCTTAGAGTAAATGTCTCACAGTGGAATCTCCAGGTCATAGGGTATGAATATATTAAGTCATTTGCTCATTATAATTCCAAATTGCTTTCCAGAATGGTTAGATCAATTCATAGTTCAAACAGGAGTACGCTCATGTGTTTGCTTTCCCTAGTTATTCCAACATTTATCATTCACATCCTTTGTCATCTTTGCCCATTTGTTCACAGAGATGTTTTGATTTTCCTCTCCATATCAGTAATTTGGCATAATCTTTCATATGATTGTTAAAAGTTTGCATTTCTTTTGAAAATTCTAATCACTTATCCCTTGGGAAATGATTTTTGGTGCTTTTTAAGGTTTGCAAAACATTTTATATACATGCTCTGATTTCAGTCTCAAAACAACCTTGTGAAATAGGTGCTATTATTTTACCTATTATGAAGAAAAGGAAATTGAGTTTCAGAGAGTGTGACAAGTTAAGATCAGACAACATTGGCAGTAAGTGTTCTGATGCAAAATTTGAAAACACCTCTGGTTATCATTTAGTTGATTTAATTATGTCTGACTCTTTGTAACCTAATTTGGGATTTTCTTGGCAAAGATACTGTAATGGTTTGCCATCTCCTTCTCCACCTTGTTTTACAGGTGAGAAAACTGAGGCAGACAGGGCTAAGTGACTTGGTCATGGTCACCCAGCTAGTAAGTGTCTGAGGCCAGATTTGAACACAGGTCCTGCTTGCTTGAGGGCAAGCACCCTATCCACTGCACCACAAATCTGACACTTGATCACAATGTGACCTTTGTTCTCTCTATTAAGAAAACTGAACTTGTTCCTGTGCTGGTATTATATCTGAATATTCTTTCAGAATAATTGTCTTCACTTGTAAACACACACACACACACACACACATATACTTCTTTCGGAAACCTTTTAATCCTTTCTCTAGGGAAAAAAAAATCAAACTTTCTTCCCAGGCTTGATTGTTATGTCACTAAAAAACATATGTTTTTCTTATCATATTTCAATTCCCATTCCCCAATCTCTTATGTAATAACAAAGTTCCCAACTTCTGTACCTTCCACCCCAGGATGTTATGTCCCCATCATTATCACTCTCCTATCTTTATTTTTCTCAGGGACAAGAAGGCTTAATGCCACTGATTAGCCTTACACACACACGTGCACATGCACACACACATACACACACACACATGCATGCACGCACACCCACAGAGTCACAAAATTATGTGGAATAAAAGAAAAGTCACCATCTAAGGAGTCAAATGACCTGCATCTTAGTACTGAAATGAACTAGCCTTGTAATCCTCAATGAATCAGTACTTCTCTGAGAAGAAGAAGAAGAAGAAGAAGAAGAAGAAGAACTAGTAATAATAGTAAACAGATCCTAAATTTGACTTTTTCATTCTATCCAAATTAAATGGGTGATGATTCCAACCTATGCTTTCCCTTGACTGTGTGGTCTTACATTTCAGCAACCATCATTGGAGGTAGTTATTTCTGAATTAAGATCTCAAGGGACTATACAGTTTGTCATATACTTCAGAAATCACAGCCCCAGAGTTCACCACACCCTGACATTATTAACATGTTCTGGAATGCCAAGGGGGACTTGGCAGACTGCCCACTATTCCAACTCTAAGCTAGGCCAGGATTTTCTAGGCTAAACATGGGCATATTTCCAGAGGAATGGCCTGTCATCTGGCTTGGTTGTTGCTGCCTGCTTCACGGCAGTGACCTACTAGGGATATTTAAAGAGAGGCTCCAGGTCAAGCAGTAAGAGTGAGATTAAGGGTTAGAGATGAAAATTAGACAGGCCAGGTAGCACATTAGAATCCCTGAAATGGTAAGAGACTCAGAACAAGAGTCTTCCAACATGTTAGGTAAACTTATGTAGGAGAAACTATGGGAAAATATAGACAAGTTACACAGGTGACCTGCAATCAGAACTATTAGAGGGAACAGCCACCTTCAATGAGATCACACATTCATTGAAGTAGTAAATAAGCTCTATATAAAAACTGAGCTCTAAAAAAAGCTCTTTAAAAATGGTTCTAATTGAAAAGTTGAGCTGGTGACGTTGGTCTACTATATTTCTTTGTATCATGTTATAATAGACCAGGGTACTCCACTCCCTGTGACATGGATTAAGTAAATTCTTTTCCCAAAAGCAAAGGAAGTTGTTCCCCAAATCTGATTGGCCCAAGGGGCTAAAAGACCAACCTTTCATTCTTTTGGTAACTTCCCTTGTGGCCTTAGACCAGGTTTTTATGGATTCCTATTTATTTGAGGGGGTAAAAAGGCCCACTACATGGAATCAAGACCATTCAGATTTGGTATATGACCCAAGTCTTACAAGTCACCACACTCTGCCCTGCTGACCAGACAGGTTCCACATGGAGTTGGGGGCTGGAGGGCTCATCGACCTGAACTAAATACTACAATCTTATTAACTAGGCTTTCTGCTGTTGTCTTGTTCAGTCATTTCCATTATGTTTGACTCTTTTGTGACTTTTGGGGATTTTCTTGGTAAGGATAATGGAGTGCTTTGCCATTCCCTTCTTTGGCTCATGTTACAGATGAGGAAACTGAGGCAAACAGAGTTAAGGGACTTGCCCAGCATCACACAGCTAGTAAGTCTCTGAGGCCAGATTTGAACTCAGGAAGATAAGTCTCTCTAACCCTCAGCCCAGAACTCTAGTCACTGCTGCCCCCTTATAGAAATTGTTATATATTATATATACATATATATAATATACATTTAGAAATATCATTTCTACATGAGGACTAAGTATACCCTTTTGTTGAATGGTCTACGAGTCATTTTATTTCAGTATTGGAAATTAAACTATCAGGGGATCAATCTAAATCAGGGTAGTTGGACCCAGCTGTCAGTCTGGAATTCTGTTAGACTCATCCAATAGTATTTGCATAGGAGAAGCTATACAGACTAAGAAACCAGAAAAGCTGGGGTTTAATCTGATTCTGCCACTAACTTGTCTGACCAGCATCATTAGAATTCTGTTTCCTCATTTGTAAAATGAAAGAGTTGTACTAGATACTCTTTAAAATCCATTATAGCTCCAATAAAAATCTTAACCTATGATGATGAAAACAACAAACTGTGATATATAATTATAATAGAATGGTATAATTATTAAAATCTTATTATATATTATCATGCCATAATATTATATTGTTATGATATAATGATTCTAATTGCTTCAGCTCAAAGAAATGATGAATAGGAAGACCACAGAGCAGCCTGGGAAGGCATGTAAGGTGGTACAAAGTGAAGCATCACAAAAACTACATATACAATCACTACAATGCAGACGGTAAGAAAAACAACAAAAACAGAAATGAAATTTAAGTTCTGTTAAATTATAATGACTAAAGTTGGCCCTAATAAGAAAGAAGAAAATGCATCTCCATCCTCTAGAAGTGAAGGATTATGGGTATGGACTTGGTTGATATGTTGGCTAATTTTGCTAAACTCCATTCCCTTCCTGCTTCTCCATTTCTTTTTATTTTTTGTCATCAGGATTCCTCTCTGAGAAGGAGAGAAGTGAAGGATATATTTGGAAATTAAATTGATTTTGAAATAAAAGATATTAAAATTCTGTAATTAAAAAAAAAAAAAACATCCTGTGCTTCAAATTAATTCCCTTATGTTCTTGAGCATTTTTTTTTTTACCACTCTCAAGCATTCCTACTCAGTTAATTTATCACTATCCTTGCTTTATTCCGGTTATGAGTTTTAGAAATTATTTGACTCAAAAGTTCAATTCCTGTTTAATCCCTTTTGGGGGTATATGGTATGGGAAAAGGAAC
This sequence comes from Bettongia penicillata ogilbyi, assembly GCA_023548195.1. NCBI lineage: Eukaryota > Metazoa > Chordata > Mammalia > Diprotodontia > Potoroidae > Bettongia > Bettongia penicillata. Next base: position 3,813,052 of record JAJHZJ010000737.1, read on the forward strand.
AAAAATATTTCTTTTAGTGAAGCTGATTCTCTAGGGGCCTGAATAATCTAGTTCTGCAAGTTTAGATAACACTTTTCTCCTGTGTTCTTTGCTTTCATTTCCCTAGAAATGGGAGTCTGGCTATATTTCTGTTTCCTGTCAAGAGTTAGCTTTGAAGACAATGAAGTTGTACGCTTTGGGTACTTTGGAAGCTTTCCAGAGCAATTCTATCTGAATGAAAAAGGCAATTTTATTGGAATTTATACTGCATCAGCATTTGAAGGGACTATGAGTATTGTATCTACTTTTTTTCAATCAGAATTTCCAAAAAATAATGTTCATTTAAAATTATTGTCTGTTGCCTTTCATAGTTCCAGATGATAACATCTTCCAAACACATCATGTTTACTCCCATTTCTTGGTCTTTGTTCATGATCTTTCCTCTCCCTTCCACCATTGCTTCCGCTTATCCCATTCAATACCCCCTCCCACTCCACTTTGAGGCTTACTTCAAACACCACTCAGTTCTATGCTTAAGCTGACTTATATAAGGCTCAAGAGATCTGATTGTTAAATTTTCACCAAGAACATTAACACCTAAAAAATTAGGAAATTTTATAAATCAGGACTTGATTTGTGATTTTGATTACTGTATTTCATCACATAATCGTCATTACCGCACAACCATTGAACCCTGTTTTTTCAGTCCAAAAGTTGGTTTTCACTTTTTAATTGCATAAGCATCACATGGTATAATTCTTTCTGTCATACTGCTTAAAAGGTACACAGAACAGCAGTGCTTAAAAGGTACACAGAACAGCAGTGTATTCCCCAGTGGCTTGTGGATATGTATTTGTCTCTAGCACATTACATGCCATGAGCCTAGAATTCTCAGCACACGCGTATTGTCAGTATTTAGTTTTAATGTATATTCAGGAGTATTCTGTGCATCCTAATCTTGCACCAAAGACAGGTTAGTAGTAAATGGTTTTAAGTAATACTAGCACAATTAAAAAAATAGATTCACATGATGGTTGCACCCCAGTTTTTTGCAAAATTTTGGCATAAAATCTGTGGCAATTATGTGATGAAATATGGTATCTAAACTTCAAAAGGTGATGTGGAAAATGATAATGAATGTTGATTAAACTTAAAAGTATGACTTGTGTACATTTTCTTTTAGGGACAATGTTGTTCAACTCCTGTATACCACTGGTGTCACCTCTTCCATTAGGAATACAGACATATTCCCAATTAGAAGATGATGGCACACACCATGGAGAAGATGGAGGTGATACATCAAGGGTAAAACCAAGCTGATTCTCCTTAAGAGTGAAGGGAAAGGAGGAGTACAAAGTGGCCAGCAGTTTTCATTCTTCCGGGAGAATTTCCCATAAATAATCATTGAATAATAATAATAAAAATAATGATAATATTTGCACTAGACCTTTGGGTAGAATCTGTTCATTGTTATCAGTCACATGCACAAGTAATGCCAAGTTGCTTGTTTTGTTTTGGTTTTTGGTTCATTCTTGGTGTAGGGAACTCCTTGCTGTTAATCCTTCATTCTTGAAGAGAATCATAACACCAAGAAGGTCGTGCCATGACTTGCAAGTGAACTGGGTTTAAGCGAGATAAGGCTGTAGTAGATCACCAGCTTCATTCTCTTCTCAGGAAACATCTGGGTCCAGTAGCAAGACACAGATCAGGATGACTGGAGATGGCCCCCAGGAACTCCTAGGAAGAAAAGAAAAGAGCTGCACTTAAGGGGAACTTCACGGGGGTGCCATAAAGTGAGAAAAGCATTTCCAGTGCTAGGGCTTGCCAGCGTGCCTCTCTGTCTTTGTACTTCAAATGTGTGAAGTTGGAGAGTGTGCCTCTGGTATAGGGAAAATGTTGCATACCAACTGTTCTAACAATACTACCTTAGCCTTTGGTAAAACCTAATTGAGGCTACTGCTAATAATCAGCACTGCTGGGGGCTGATGACTACCATTAAAAACTCAGCCCCTTCATTGTTGTCTCTAGAACCTTGGAAGTAGTAGTCCATTGAGCTTCTGGAGATATCAATTTGTCAATCTGTGAGCTGAGGGAGTGGCCACAGAATGGCCCTGAACTGTCCACTTTTCTCCAAACCCCATTAAGCTACATAGCTCTAGATAAAGCTGGTCTTCCCCAGGGAATCAAATCAGCAAAAATCAGTCATTCCTCAAGCATTTCATAAAGGATATTCATGGTTAGTCACTGTGTGAAAAGATGGAGGAATAAAAAAGAAAAAGCAAGAAATGCAAAGAAAAGGAGAGATAGATAGATAGAAAAAAGGAAGGAGGGGAGGAAAAGAAAAAGATAGATTCGTAGATAAAATAAAGGAAAGGAGGGAAGGAAGAAAAAAGAAAGAGGGAGAAAGATGGAGGAAAGAAGGAAGGAAGGAAGGAAGGAAGGAAGGAAGGAAGGAAGGAAGGAAGGAAGGAAGGAAGGAAGGAAGGAAGGAAGGAAGAAAAAAGGTCCCTGCCCTCCAGGAGCTTAAATTCTAATGAGAAAGTTAACTTGTACATAAATAGACACATACCAAATAGATGGAAGGTAACCTTAAAGGGGGAGGCTCTAGCAGCTGGGGGAACCAGAAAAGGCCTTCTGGAAGAGATGATGCTAAAGCTGAATCTTGAGAGTTGTCAGAAATTCTTCAGTAAGAGTGCAAGGTGAGGAGGAAGAATATTCCAAGCATGGAAGCTATCCCACACAAAGGCATAGAATCGGGAATGGAGCATCATGCATGAGAAACAGAAAGCAAACCAATATAGCTAAACTATATAAGGAACGCAAGGGATGAATATATGAACAGAATGAAAAGATAGGAAGGGTCCAGGTGGTAAAGAAGCACCTGCACAGAATCTGTGAAGTAAATTACTTTGCATGTGCTCAGTTCATGATCAGTCTATGTTACAACCACATTGCCTGGATTCACCATTAGTTCAAATGGTGATTAAACTCTCTTCACTTCTGTCTTCAAGTCTCCCAGAGTACCCCCTCCACCTCCTTCTGTGGGTTACATTATTATCTATGCAGTTGATTCTCAAGCCGTGATGTCTCTTCTAAGCTCTCTAGTCCCATATAAACACCTTTTATTGGGAATTTTAAACTGGACACCCTGTAGGAATCTCACGCTAAACATGACCAAGCAGAATACATTATCTTTTACCTCAAAGCCTCTCTTCAGAACTTTCTTTTTACAGTCTAGGACACCATCATTCTTCCAGTGACCCAGGTTTATAAACTTAGTGTCATCCTTGACTCCTCGCTCTCACTCATTACATAAATTCAGTTGCTTACCAGATCTTTTCTTTGCTCTCTCCACAACAATATTGGAAACATTTCCTTCTCTCCTCTCACAAAACTACCACACTACTTTAGGTTCTCATTACCTCTCAACTAGATTACTGCAATAGCCTCCTAATCAGTTTCCCTGCCCCAATCTCTCCTCACTACCATCCATCCTTCAAATTGCTGCCAAAATCATTTTCTTCAAATGCAGGTCTAACCATTTCAACCCCATACCTGATAAATCCCAGTGTCTCCTTGGACCCTTTGTATCTGTCTAGTCCTCTTACATACTACTCTCTTCCACACTCTCTACAGTCTAGCCATAATGTTCTGATTCCCGTACTTCATAATATCCCATATCCATCTCAGTACCTTTGTTCTGGATAGCTCCAGTGCCTGAATGCTCTGCCTCTCAGCATTTCTCAGCTCCAGCAGCACTTCTTCCATAAGGTTTTTTCTGTCCCACCCCCCACGCCCCCAGCTGCTGGTGACTCATCTCTATGATTGCTTTCCATGTACTCTATATGTATCTTGTAATATACCTATTTATGTACAAGTTGTCTTCTCCATCAGGGACTATTTTTCTTTCAAAAAATTTTCCCAGTTCTTTACACAGTGCCTGGCATATGAATATCACCCCCTATTAAATGCTTAGGGACTGATTGATTGGTGGTTTCTGACTTGACACCCTAGGGAAGAGGGAATGCAAGACCAGTTTTAGCTAGTGCTCTGTAGGCTAATAGGGTTGAAAGGATAGTGGACCGTGATTGTATATATATGTATATGTATATAATATACTCAGATACTAGCTTCAAGATCCTGGAAAAGTCATTTAGCCTCTGTTTGCCTCAGTTTCCTTGACTATAAAATAGAGATAAAATAGCATCTATTTCAAAGGGTTTTGTGAGGATCAAATGAGATAGTATTTGGAAAAGTGTTTAAGCACAGTACCCGATACAGTAGGTACTATATGAGTGCTTATTCTTCCTCCCATTCCTGGCCAACTATGTTCCATTTCTGGGAAACTTGGTTTGGCATGCACAGCAAATCCGTGTTCTATCCTTTCTGACTGGAGCCATATCAGTTCAATAAAATACTCCAATCAATCCAGGTTTCCATTGTTATTTAGTTGCAGTTTTTCAGTCATGTCTAATTCTTTGTGATCCCATTTGGAGTTTTCTTGGAGTGGCTTACTATTTCCTTCTTCACCTCCTTCTCCATATGAAGAAAGTGAGGAAGCAGGGTTAAGTGACTTGCCCAGGGTGACAGTTAGTAAGTATCTGAAGCCAGATTTAAACTTACATCTTCCTGACTCGAGGCCCAGCACTCTATCCACTGCACCATCTGCCTTCCCCTGGGTTCCAATAGGTTACTCCAAAAACCTGGAAGACTATGGAGTGGGGAGGGTGAGGAAAGTGGTGGCAAGGAAGTAGCACAAAGCCTTTTGTAAGGGAAAGTAGATGTAAATTGCTATTATCCATCCTTTCCATACTACAATAAGGGAGAAGGAAGGTATGCATGTGTACATGTCTATATGAGCATTCACATTAAGAGATTGTGAAATGTGAGTGTCTAGCTGGACCTTGTTCTTATTTTCTAAACCAAGCAGAACTGAAAACTGACCTACATACCAAACATTTATCTTCCCTCTTAGCAAGCATTAAAAATAAGATCACTGCCTGAGAGCATGTGGGTACCCAACAAAAATGAAGACAGTACAAATGCAGTCTATCCCCAGACTTCCTGTAGACAGTCAGTCAGAGTTCTCTTGGAGATTCCTAGGCAAAAACATCATGTTCTCCATGACAACCTGTCTTATTAAGAGAATAATACTGATGGCTTTCCCTTAAAAGAGGAAAGGATATTTAAAATAGCTCATACCCCCACTGAAGAAGTCTTATCTGGTAAACTGTGATTATTAAAAGAATCTTGGGGGTGGAGATGAGGAAAGGAAGCATTCCAGGCATTGGGGATAACCAGTGAAAATGCCCGGACCAGAGAGATGGAATGTCTTGTTCACGGAAAGGCAAGGAGACCAGCACTACTGAATCAAAGAATAAACGATGGGTAGTAAGGTTGGAAAGCTGGAAGAAGGGAGATGGTGTTAGGGTGCCATTGCAGTTTATTGAGTAGGAGAGTGACATGGTTGCAGGTGCTTCAGGAAATTAACTTTGGAAATGGAATGGAGGATGAACTCAACTTGTGTCAGTTAGATTAACCTACATCAAATTGTTGGAAGTATCAGAGGAGAGAAAGGGGGGCATATTTAAGAGATGTTGCAAATGTGAAATCAACAGGCATTAGCAGCAGATTGCATATGGGATGTGAAACAGTAAGGAGTCCAGGATAATACCTAGTTTGTGAGTATAGTGGTGAGAGAGAAGTTTGGAAGGGGAAAGGATTTAGGGAGAAAGATAATGAGTCCATTGTTGGATATATTTCATTTCAGATGTATACTAGACATCTCATCTAATATGTCTGAAAGGCAGTAGGAGATTTGAGATTGGAAATCAACAGAAAGGTTAAGGCTGGATAAATAGATTTGAGAATCATTAGTATAGAGATGATAATTAAGAGCTGATAAAATGACCAAGTGGGGTAGTATATAGGGTGATCCAGAGGACTAGTACCTCTGGTGTGAAGGCTCACCCTTCTGAGGGCTGCTAAACCACCTTTGATGTCCAACCAGTCTCCCAGCTCTCATCTATGCCTCCAAGAAGCTGTGGCATATCCAGCAGTCACACCCTAGTAAAATCATCTAGACAGACAGACTAAACCAGGTTGAGAGTAAGCAACAATTTCAGTAAGTTAGGGGAATACCTACCCGAAATATATAAAGAAGTGGAATCTACCAGATTAGAGTAATTTGTTCCAACAATCATGAAGGCAGCCAAAGCACATTCTGTGGAGTGCTTAGAGCTTGGTCAGACATCAAGGACACCAAGATCATCCGCTACATTCTGGGCCATCACTAGTTGTCTTGATTCTGTTCACCACTAAAGCTTTGATGAATCTGGAAGAGAGAGGGAGGCTGGTGGCTTTGTGCACCTCTATCTCATTTAAAGCCAAGTCAAGACATCATCCCATGACGTCATTGTCCTCTTTCAAAAAAAGACAAACAACAATGTCTTACTACCTAACCATGTTATTTATCCTCATAATAACCTTCATTCCTTTCATCGTTCAGTCCATCATGCCTACACTAGTCACATTTTCCTCCTTACCTTATTTTGACCATTAGCAAACCAATTCAATTCTGGTTTAGAATTCGAATTCCCTGTCCCCTTTTCCATTGCCAATGACACCTTCTTATGCTCCAACCATGTATTATCCCTCCTTTGCTTTTATTCACATGCTGTTAAAAAAAGCTGGCAAAAATCACAAAATTGTCCTGAATGGGTTCACTACAAAAATTTATGCTGCCTAGTCTCAACTGGGCCATCACTGCAGCAAACCGATTATACTGTTCTTCCCAAATCAATTTTATATCCCACTCCAATGAGTATTTTAAACATTCTCACCTCTCTTCCATTATATCCCTTAGCCTCATCCTCCCAGCTGACAGCCTGGCTTCATTCATACGTATGAAAGAAAAAAATGAGACTATTCACGTGAATCATCTTCTTTTTCCCTTCTTCCCATTTCTCATATTCAGAAATCCTCCTCCATTACCTCCTTCTTCATTCCACCATTGGATGAAGAAGCGCCTCTTCTCCTTACCAAGAGCAATCCCTCTACTAGCACCTTTGCTTTGTCTTCTCTGGAACCTTGCTCCATCATCATTATCAACTTCTATAATCTTCAGACTCTTCCTATGTACTATCTCCTTTCCCTCCTACCTACAAAGATGCCCAAGTCTTCCCTACACTTAAAAAAAAAAGCCCTTCTTTTGATCAGAACATCTACACTAGCTATTTTTCTGTATTTCTCCTTCCCTTCTTGACTACGCTTCTTGAGAAAGTCAGCTACACTTATTATCTCTAACTATTTTCATCTCACTGTCTTGGTTTCTGAGCTCATCATTCCTCTGAAACTTCCTCGTTTGAAGATACTGATGTCCTTTTAGTTGACAAATCTAATAATCATTTCTCAATTTTTTTCTCTCTACAACATTAGACATGATGATCTACCTTCTCCTGGATAACATCTCTTCTCAGGTTCTTATGACGCTTCTCTTCAAGTTCTCCCCTTTCCTAACTAACTGATCTTCCTCAGAATATTTTGCTGGACCTTCATCCATGTGATGCCTACTAACAGCGAATGTCTCAGAAGCTTCATCCATGTGACGCCTACTGACAGCGAATGTCTCAGGAGCTTCATCCATGTGACACCTACTGACAGTGAATGTCTCAGGAGCTTCATCCATGTGACGCCTACTGACAGTGAATGTCTCAGGAGCTTCATCCATGTGACGCCTACTGACAGTGAATGTCTCAGGAGCTTCATCCATGTGACGCCTACTGACAGTGAATGTCTCAGGAGCTTCATCCATGTGACGCCTACTGACAGTGAATGTCTCAGGAGCTTCATCCATGTGACGCCTACTGACAGTGAATGTCTCAGGAGCTTCATCCATGTGACGCCTACTGACAGTGAATGTCTCAGGAGCTTCATCCATGTGACGCCTACTGACAGTGAATGTCTCAGGAGCTTCATCCATGTGACGCCTACTGACAGTGAATGTCTCAGGAGCTTCATCCATGTGACGCCTACTGACAGTGAATGTCTCAGGAGCTTCATCCATGTGACGCCTACTGACAGTGAATGTCTCAGGAGCTTCATCCATGTGACGCCTACTGACAGTGAATGTCTCAGGAGCTTCATCCATGTGACGCCTACTGACAGTGAATGTCTCAGGAGCTTCATCCATGTGACGCCTACTGACAGTGAATGTCTCAGGAGCTTCATCCATGTGATGCCTACTGACAGTGAATGTCTCAGGAGCTTCATCCATGTGACGCCTACTGACAGTGAATGTCTCAGGAGCTTCATCCATGTGACGCCTACTGACAGTGAATGTCTCAGGAGCTTCATCCATGTGACGCCTACTGACAGTGAATGTCTCAGGAGCTTCATCCATGTGGTGCCTACTGACAGTGAATGTCTCAGGAGCTTCATCCATGTGGTGCCTACTGACAGTGAATGTCTCAGGAGCTTCATCCATGTGACGCCTACTGACAGTGAATGTCTCAGGAGCTTCATCCATGTGACGCCTACTGACAGTGAATGTCTCAGGAGCTTCATCCATGTGACGCCTACTGACAGTGAATGTCTCAGAAGCTTCATCCATGTGACGCCTACTGACAGTGAATGTCTCAGAAGCTCTGCTCTGAACCTTCTTCTCTTTCCTCTCTACATTGTCTTACTTGGTGAACTCAGTTCCCATGGGTTCAATTATGACCTCAGCGTTGGTTGTATGTTGTCTTTCATTCTTGAAGAGGATGAAAATGACCTCACAATGATAAAGTGCAGTTTCAGTGTGTCCAGCTGTGGCTGATCAGACCACTATGAGGTTGGGCATAGATAGTCCGTGTGAGAATTTGGAATGGGTACTCCAAATTTACACATCCTACATTTACTTTGTGCCGTCACACTTCTGCTTTGCTCATAGAGCACAGCACCCTTTGTGATGTGGGCACACCACACCGAGCGGTCCTGGGCCAGTGTCTCCCATGTCGTGCCGTCAAATCCAAAGTTCTTGGGAGAAACCTTGAAAGTGTCCTTGTATCACTTTTTCTCACCACCATGTGATCTCCTGCCCTATGTGAGTTCTCCATATGTCTTTTCTCCATGTCTTTTTGGCAAGTGTACGTTTTGCAATAGAACAACTTGGCTAGTGCTTCGGAGTTGCACTCTGTGAAGTATAGTTTGAATGCTTGGCAGTTCAGCTTGATCAAGGACTTCAGTGTCTAGTACCTTATCCTGACAGGTGATCCTCAGAATCCTCCTAAGATAGTTCAAATGTAAGTGATTCAGTTTCCTTGCATGACACTGGTAGACTATCCTTGTTTCACAACCATAAGACAATGAGGTCAGCACAAGGGCTCTGTAGACCTTCAGTTTGGTAGTCAGTCTGACACCTCTTCTCTCCCAAACTTTTCTTTGGAACCTCCCAAATACTGAGTTAGCTCTGGCAATAAGTGCATCAACAACATTGTTAATGTGTACATCCCTGGTACACTACCAAGGTAAGTGAACTTATCCACAGCATTCAAAACTTCTCTATTTGTTGTAACCAGTGGTTTCACGTATGGTGGCTGACAGAGTACTTGTGTTTTCTTGGTGTTAATTATTAAGCCAACATTAGCACAAGTAGCAGAGAACTGATCCATACTTTGTTGCATTTCAGTTTCAGAGGCTACATTGAGTGTACCATCATCTGCAAACAGAAAATCATGCACCAACACTCCACTTTGGTCTTGGCTTGCAGCTTTTTCAAATTGAAGAACTTATCATTAGTAGGGTAGTTGACCTTGATGTCGTGTTCATCATCATTGAAAGCATTTGACAACATGACTGCAAACATCATGATAAAAAGCAAGGGAACAAGCACGCAGCCCTGTTTTACTCCATTGATGAATGGGAAGCACGAGATCATTGTCCACTATCCAGAACTCAGGCAAACATGCCATCATGAAATTATGATCTCAATGTAGACAATTCCTAAATCTATTTATTCAGCCTATGGAAACAAACAAAGCCCCTTTCATACCTCTTGCATTTTAAAGATATTAATAAAGCATCTAAAATTATTCTAGTCCAAAACTTTTGGACAAATCTGAAAAAGAAAACTTCTTCAGTCTTTATTTAACCATCATTTCTACTCCCCTCTCTCCAAAAAGGATTCCTCTCTGAAATAATTAAGGTCCAGCCTGACTAAGGTAAAGTGTCCTTGATACATCCATCTAAAGTAGCCAGACAGACAGTAGACCACACCCTATAGAGAAGAAAGAACTTCTGGTTACTTTAGTTAATGGAAATATTTCTTTTATTGATCTTTCACAGGTATAAAGAACCCCTGAAGGGAATGGTCAGAGAAATTGAATGGCTTTAGGAAAACTATTTTTAAAGAATACACTGAAAGTTGTGATTGTTGGTTCATTTGATGAAACAAACTATGGACTGAAATGTTGCCTACATTCTGGACCCTCGATGGAAATATTCAAGAATCCTATAAATTGGGGTGGAGTCAAGATGGCGGAGTAGAAAGACGCACGTTTACAAGCTCCAAACCCCACAGCCCATAGAATTAATGTAAAAAGAGATCCCCATAAATTCTGGACCACTGAAAGGTGTGCAGAAACAGAGTGGAAGAGATTTCCATTCCAGAGAGCCCTGGAGAGCCGTCCCCAGGGTCCGTCACGCCCTGGAAAGCGGAGCCCACCCCAGCGTTGCTCTGGCCGCGGCCCCAGAGAAGCTGACCCGAGCAGGCTTCAGGGACGGAAGCTCTGGCAGCCGGGAAAGTCCCTCCGCCCACAGAAGCTACAGGTCAGTGAGAGAGACGGCTGGGCTGGAGGAGGGGAGCGGAGTGTCTCCGTGACTTGGGCCCCCTCGGGAGGAAGCGGCGGAGGCAGAGGCGGGGGCAGCGGAGGCAGCAGCTGCGGCGGTGGCCCAGGACTCCCCCAGCAGCAGGCAGGATCTTCATTACTGAAAGTCTCTGCATAAACAACCTGAGGGAGCTGAGCCTGGGAGACGGCCCTGCCCCACCCCGCTCCATTACTGAAGGCCTCTGAATAAAGCCCCTGAGGGAACTGAGCCTGGGAGGCGGGCCCCCCCCTACCCTGCCCCCACCCGCTCCGTTCCTGAAGGTCTCTGCATAAAGCCCCTGAGGGGGCTGAGCCTGGGAGGCGGCCCTGCCCCCACCCCACCACCAGAACTAAAGCTCACATTGATTAGCAGCCAGGCAGCCGGAAAGCCCATTTGAATGTCAGACCCCAAGCACTAGCTGGGTGGATCTAGGTGGGGGTGGACAGGAATCTCAGAAGTCAAGTAATAGGCTGGGAAAATGCCTAGAAAAGGGAAGAAAAATAAGACTATAGAGAGTTTTTTTGAACAGATGCAAATGATCCCAACTTTCGGATCTGACGACGAGGAGGACATATTCTTGCCATCAGGGAAAGATGTGGTGGGCGGGGCCTCAGTACCCCAGACATCCCAGGGGGATGTCAGATGGGCTCAGGCCTTGGAAGAGCTCAAAAAGGATTTTGAAAAGCAAGTTAGACAGGTGGAGGAAAAACTGGGAAGAGAAATGAGATGCAAGAAAAGTATGAAAAACGGGTCAATACCTTGGTAAAGGAGACCCAAAAAAATGCTGAGGAAATTAACACCTTGAAAAATAGGCTCACTCAATTGGCAAAAGAGGTTCAAAAAGCCAATGAGGAGAAGAATGCTTTGAAAAGCAGAATTAGCCAAATGGAAAAAGAGGTTCAAAAGCTCACTGAATTTAATAGTTCTCTCAAAATTAGAATGGAACAGATGGAGTCTAATGACTTTATGAAAAACCAAGAAATCACAAAACAAAACCAAAAGAATGAAAAAATGGAAGAGAATGTGAAATATTTCATGGGAAAAACAACTGACCTGGAAAATAGATCCAGGAGAGGCAATTTAGAAATTATGGGACTACCTGAAACTCATGATCAAAAAAAGAGCCTAGATATCATCTTTCATGAAATTATCGAGGAAAACTGCCCTGACATTCTAGAACCAGAGGGCAAAACAAGCATTGAAAGAATCCATCAATCACCACCTGAAAGAGATCCAGAAAGAGAAACTCCTAGGAACATTGTGGCCAAATTCCAGAACTCCCAGCTCAAGGAGAAAATCTTACAAGCAGCTAGAAAGAAACAATTCCAGTATTGTGGAAATAAAATCAGGATAACTCAAGATCTAGCAGCTTCTACATTAAGGGATCGAAGGGCATGGAATAGGATATTCCAGAAGTCAAAGGAACTAGGACTCAAACCAAAATCACCTACCCAGCTAAACTGAGTATAATACTTCAGGGGAAAATATGGTCTTTCAATGAAACAGAGGATTTTCAATCATTCTTGATGAAAAGACCAGAGCTGAAAATAAAATTTGACTTTCAAACACAAGAATGAGAAGAAGCATGAAAAAGTAAACAGCAAAGAGAAGTCTTAAGGGACTTACCAGAAGTGAACTGTTTACATTCCTACATGGAAAGACAATATTTGTAACTCTTAAAACTTTTCAGTATCTGGGTAGTTGGTGGGACCACACACACACACACACATACACACATGCACACACATACAGAGACAGAGAGCAACAGAGTGAATTGAATAGGATGGGACCATATCTTAAAAGAAATTAAGGTAAATGGTGAGAGAGAAATGTAGTGGGAGGAAAGAGGGTGAAATGGAATGGGGTAATTATATGTCATTTAAGAGGCAAGTAGGAGACTTTTTAGTGGAGGGAAAAAGAGGAAAGCTGAGGAAAAAAACATGAAGTTTACTTTCATCACATTTGACTAAAGGAAGGAATAAAATGCACACTCATTTTGGTATGAAAACCTATCTTACAGTATAGGAAAGTGGGGGAGAAGGAGATAAGCAAGGGCGGGGATGATGGTAGGGAGGGCAAAGGGAGGAGGGAACAATTTGAAGTCAACACTTGGGGAGGGACAGGATCAAAAGACAGAAGAGAAACAATGAGGGGCAGGGTAGGATGGAGGGTAATTCAGTTAGTCTTAGACAACATGACTATCAGGGAAGTCATTTGCAAAATTACACAGATATGGCCTATATTGAATTGCCTGACTTCCCAAAGGGAATGGGTGGGGAGGGAGGAATGGGGAGAATTTGGAACTCAAAGTTTTAGGAACAACTGTTTAGTATTGTTGTTGCTACTAGGAAAGAAGACATACAGTTAATGAGGAATAGAAAGTCATCTGGCCCTACAGGAGAAAAGAGAAAATGAAGACAAGAGAAGAGAGGGATGACAGAAGAGAGGGCAGATTGGAGATAGGGAAAATTAGATTGCTTGGGGTATTGGGGTGGGGGGAGTGGATAAAAGGGGAGAAAATTTGGAACCCAAAATTTTGTGAAAATGAATGTAAAAAGTTAAATAAATAAAAAAAAGAATCCTATAAATTAGGATTGAAAAATTACTTGCATTAGAGAAACATTCAAGGGCATGAGGGGATTCTGTCAGTCCTAACATTTCTTTCTCTATTCAGAAAATCACTTAGATTAAAATAATTGAAAATTCTTTCTGATAGGTTTATATCTATAACAGAGTACAGTAAAATTTTTCTTCCACAGAAAGTTTTTCTTCAGTCCTAACATTTCTTTCTCTAATCAGAAAATCACTTAGATTAAAATAATTGGAAATTCTTTCTGATAGGCTTATATCTATAACATAGAGTACAGTAAAGTTTTTCTTCCACAAGGTATATTCTCTATCATTATCTCAAGCTCTGTATCACCAGCTGCCTTTTTACATCTACAATTTAACATGTACAAAAGAGAATTCATTATCTGTCCCTTGAAACCTTATCCTCTTCCCAGTTTTCTTACTATTGTTAAGAAGATCCCCATCTTCTCAGTCACCCCAATTCCCAATTTTGGTCACATCATGTGTTCCCCACTCTCATCACATCTCATCCTTTAAATCCCAACTAAAACACCTTCGGCAGGAAGCTTTCTCTAACCTCTCTTCATTCCAGTGTTTTCCCTCTTTTAATTATCTCCCATTATCTGGTATATAGCTTACTGTGTGTGTATTTGTTTGCATGTTGTTTCCCTTGTTAGACTGTAAGTGCCTTAAGGAAAGGGACTGTCTTTTGCCCCTTTTTGTACACTGATACTTATCACAGTGCCTGGTACATAGCAGGCACTTAATAAATGTTTATTGACTTAAATCACTCTTGGTAGTCAATCCATTGTCAAATCTTATTGTTTCTACCTTCACAATATTTTTTCCCATGTGTACCCTTCTCTCCCCTTATATAGCCACCACCATAGTCATCTCCTCTCACCTGGGCAAAGGCAATACTCCAGTCCATCTTCCATTCAGCTGCCAAAGTGATTTTAGTAAAGCTTATTTCTGACTCTGTCAGTCTCTTACTCAGTAAATTCCATTGGGTCCTTATTACCTCCAGCATCAAATATAAAATCCTCGGTTTGGCATATAAAGCTCATCATAACCTGACCTTTTCTCACTTTTCAGATTTTCTTATGCTTTTACTCCCTTTCACACATGCTACAATCTGGCCACGGTAGACTACTTATTTCTCACAAAAAACCCAACATCCTTTCCCTTTCCCTTTGCACAAGCTTTCCTCCACATTTAGAATGCCCTCTCCTCCATCTTACCTTTTTTTTGGCTTCCTTCTGAAGAAGTTTTCTCATTTTCCCTTTCCACCAAACCACGTCACTATTGCCCTCCCCTCTGAGCCTACCTTCTGTCTGCTCTGTATATATCTTAGATGTATGTTGTTATTTCCATATTTATCTCCTCTATTAGCATTTCAAATGCTTAAAGGCAGGTACTGCTTTTGCCTTTCTTTATGTCTCCAACACTTAACAAAATGCCTTTTATACAGCAAATGTTTGTTTAATAAAATGTTTAAGAACTGACTGACATTTACTGGTTCTATGTCTTTAGGTAAATCACTTAATCTACCAGTATTCTAGGAAACTTTTGAGGATTATAAATTATTGGTATTACTGTTGTTGTGCAGAGGTGCTGACCAGCATTTTTAGAGTATGTTCCTTGATCCAAAAATTCTCTATATTGAAGAAATCACAGGTCTGGTTCCTAGTCTTATCTTTTACTGATATCTTTTGTTTTATATCGCTTTCATTTCTGTGGGTATCCCTAACCCTTACTCTATCCAGAGAATCATCCCTTATATCAGAGGGAAATAAATAAATACGAGTCAAAGCAAAAAATAAAACATTTCAGCAAAACTAACTTGAAATCAACTGAATCTGACTGCAAATACATTATTATCCTTGCATAGCCCCCATATTCTGCAAAATAAGAGGGGAGCACATTTTCTTGTGACTTCTTTGGCCATAAATTTTAATAACTAAATGATGTTTAGTTTCACTTTTTTTTGTATCACAGATATTTTGAAGGGTAAAACAGAGAGAGAATTAAGCAAATGAATTTTAAAAGGAACCAGATAAGTCTGAGGTGTAACCATGCCAATTAAATTCAGTAAGACTATTTAACATGCCATTGGTAAATTCAACAAGGATGACAAAAAACCAGATGTCTTCACACATGTCATAACTGAACATGATGGCTACTGATGTAACCATTGCTCCATTGCAATTACTGCTCTCTACAGAACAATGCTCTTCCCAGAAAACTAGTTGTAAAAAAAACCCTTCCCCCACCCCTTGACTTATACTATTAAGTCAAAGAAATGTTTGTGTCAAAAAATGAAATTGTCTTCAAAACAACAATACACCGAACTGAAAATATTTCAGTTTAGCTTGGAAGGAGTGAAGATGGTGGCCATGCAAAAGGTATTCCATGTTATCTGTTACTAAAAATACTACTGAACTTTGAAATGCCATGTCAGTTCTAAGATCTTCTCTCATTCTCCCACTATTTAAGAAGACCATGAGATTTTTCTCTCATATTTAAAAGTATCCAGGTTTAGTACTTGAAGTTCCAAGAATTTATCTTCCTTTCTTTATTTTTTTCCTGGGTGTTTACCATGTCTAATGGAGCTAGGTTTCAATAATTCATTTTTGCCAGTTGGTAAGACCATCTGATGTACCATATTCTCTCTTCATTGTGTACTGATACCCTTTTTTATTTTTACATTTTTATTGTTTTTGTTTTTTGGTTTGTTTTTTTTTTCATTCCAAACTGTGATTTCATCAAAGTGGGTAGTTCCATGTGTGGTAACTCCTTCCACCAAAGCAAATTAACAATTCAACTGCAACTTATAGTCTGGGAGTTACCAAGAGTTAAAATGACTTGTCCTCTTCAAACAGCTAGAATGTCAGAGGAAGGACTCAAACCTAGCTCTTCCTCATTCCCACTGTCTACTATATCACACTTCTTTTTACTGACATCTGCTCCTGTTTTACTCATATTAGGATATAGGGACTAGATCTGTTGTTTCACTGGTGTAAAGACCTCCAGAATGGGGAAACTTCTTCACAAGTCATTTTGGAGAGTTGCCTCCTTCATTCTAGAAGAAGACCAAAATGGCGTCACTATGTAAGAGTCAAGTTACAGTGTGTATGACTGTGGTTGATCAGACCAATAGTCTAGGATACTAAGAGGGGAAAGGAAGAGAAGGAAGTAAATATTTATCAAGCACTTAAAATGAACCAAACACTATGCTAAAAACTTTATAAAAATTACAAAAATACATTCTGGGATATGAAAGTATTGAGAGGTTCAATGACTTATCTAGGGTCACACAGCCAGTATATGTCAGAGACAAGATTTATATGCAGGCCTTCCTGATTCAAAGCTAGTTCTCTATGTCACCTGTAACTATGCTACCCTCTGGGTGTAAAAGACAAAATTGAAAGTGTCTATACCCTTAAGGAATTTATATTCTATAATGGGATGCAAGTACACCTAGGAGGTAGTTAGATGGGGTAGCAAGTGTTCTGGATTCTCTGGATACTTGTACGTACTATAAGCTGGAGATCCTGGCAGATTCACTTACTTCATATGGAAGAAACCTTTACTGTTTATCCTCTGCAACTCTTCCTCCTCCAGGTCAGCTGCTTCCGACAATCAAGTCCAGAATTGCAGCGTTGAGATCCAGATCTGATTGCTCAGCCCAGTCTGCTACTGCTGCTATACCTCATCTTGTTAGTAGAGTGTTAAAGAGGAACAAACAAGAATATATGTTAAGGATTGTGAGCTTTTGAAGGAAAAAGCATTTTGTGTAAAAGCAAAGCAGCACAGGTGTTGGTTGTCGTTGCTGAGTCATTTTGGTCCTGTCCACCCCTTCTTGACCAATTTTTGGATTTTCTTGGCAAAAATACCAGAATGGTTTGCCATTTCAGACTTACAAATAGAAATTAAAGTCATATCTTACCTAGCCTTGACATCCTCTGGCTACCTGTTTTGGAAGTGAAGCTGGGAAACTGACATGATGGGCAGAGAGGCTTGTAGTAGCAGCAAAAACCCTAAACTGACTCTGTTTCTAAGCCTACCACTTGCTTACTGTGTGACCTTATCACTTCCCTCTCCTGGACCTTAGTTTCTCACCTAGAAAATGAGGAAATTGGACTTATTTCGATTTGGAGTTAGGTCTCCTGGGAATCAGATTTCAGTTTGCCATGAGTTACTTGGCAACCACCATGTGTGACTGCAGTATCTCTGGGTCTCACTTTCCTTGTTTGTAAAGTAAGGGCTAGATGAGCTCCAAGCTTTCTTTCCACTCTGAACCAATGATCCAGTGACCTGGGATAAGTTACTTAAACTCTCTTAGTCTCAGTTTCCTTCTCGGGAAAATGAGTTGGATTAGCTAAGTGATGCAATAGATAGAACACTAGCCTTGGAATCAGAAAGACTCAGACATTTACTTTTATGCAACCCTGGGTAAGTCACTTAACCCCATTTGTCTCAGTCTCCTCATCTGTAAAATGGCAACCCACTTCAGTATCTTTGCCAAGAAAACATCAAATGGAATCATGAAGAATCAAACACAACTGAAAGGAAAAAGCAACAACAAAATTGCCTAACTCTAAAATCTAGCATCTGACAATGCCACCCCTCTGAAGTGCCTTCTAGCTCTGATACAGAATTTCCTCGTGATTACTCTGAGGCTGCAATGTTGAACTGTAGTGCTAACATCCTGAATGAAATGAATACATTTGTAACACGCTCTGGAACTTCTTACATGTATTTCAGTTTTGGCTGTTATACTTTTTCCGGAAAAAAGAAAGGGAGACTTAATTTTGTTTTTTAAAGTGCTTTTATAATGCATCTGGGTTTGTCTTTTAACAAACCAGATGTAATGGGGGAGGATGTAATAATAAGGACAAAGAAAAATGAACAAAAGTGAATGAAGGAATGCATGTAACCACGTAAGGTCCCTTGTCATTTAGGCTTAGGGGGAGGGAAAAGCTAAATGGATAACCATGTTTTCAGTAATTACAAAACCTTAATTTTATGTGCTATAGAGACGGCTCCCTCTTAGATTCCATGATGCCATATCCTTTCCTGGTACTACCTACATCAGAACTGAAGGCATTGTCAGGCTTCACTGTGATTAGGGAACGTTCAATTTCATTGAAATTATGGCCATCAGAAACAGTTGCTATATTATTATAGGAAAGTTGTTGGGAATAGGCCCTCAATAAAATTTACATAATTACAAGGCTGACATTTGCAAAGATGTAATCCTAAAGATTGACTCAGAAACGATTAAACATTTCCACAATGCCAGACTGAATCACTTTACCTACTCTCATTTTAGAGAAGTAGCACTGATTACTCTGTGGTTTGCTATCTATGTGTAACAGAATAACAGAGTGTCTGTTACAAAAAACCTTTGGCAATGTATGGTTTATGTTTTTCCTTCTTAATCTGCATTATCTGGTTAGAGCTTGATCAAACTAGACAAATAGGAGAGCAATAGGTCCCTGATCAACTCAGGCATAGTTCCTTAGTGAAGGATGCCCAACATTTTCCTAAGGGGTATTAGTAATATTATCATATTTACAGATTTAGAACTCAAGAAACATTGGGAATCATCTAGTTATAGGCTCATAGAAACATAGATTTAGAACTAGAAAGAATCTCATAATCTGCCTATTCCAAATCCCTCGTTTTACAAATGAGGAAATTGAAGAAAACAAAAATTCAGTGATTCACCCATGGTCATAGAGGTCCAAGCTTTTAATTTTGTCAGTTGTAACTGAGACCCAGAAAGAGGTAGATAACTTGCCCCAGGTCACTTGGGACCTCGTACTCTTGCCACCGTGCCTCTCCGCTTGCTATAGGAACCAACGTGGGATGGAGTAGACTATCTTAATTAAGTATGGCAATATTGGTGATAATAAGCCTTTTTAGTTCAATATTCTTGCTGGGATTACACTGGAGAAGAATGTGTCTGTCGAGCCAACAGTCAAACCCCCAGTACTCTGGGTACTGGGCAGCTAATATATTTGAGGATAATAGAGATAACAAGGCAGCACCATATGTTTGTACATTGCAAAATCTATGCAGACATTTGGGAATAGAAATGGTTTTCTCTTTTAAAAGAGAAGTCAGAAAATGTTAATCCTCTGGTTGGGGGAAAACATCCACATGGATTGTATTGTTGATGGTGGTAGTGGTATGGGTGGTCCTTTGTTCTCAAAGAGAACCATTGATGTAATGAGGGCCATGTCTTGACTTGCTGGTGAATTAGATATGAGTGGAGAGAAGCTGCACAAAGTTGTCAGCATTATTTGAAGGACAGCAAAACACGCTGACTGCTATTGCAGTGCAATAGATTGAGTGCTAAATCTGGAGTCAAAAAGACTGAGTTCAAATCTGGCCTCAGATACTAGCATCCCTGTCTACTCACTTACCTGCTATCTGCCTCCATTTCCTCGCTTGTAATAATTGTTCCTACCTCCCAAGGTTGATTTGAGGATCGAATGAAATAATGTTTATAAAGTTCTGGGCACACAATACTTTATAAATACTTGTTTCCTTCCTTTCTTCTTAACTTCCTTCTTTTCTCTTTTCTTACCTTCTTTCTTCCCTCCCTTCCTTCTTCCCTTCTTGCCTTCCTTCCTTTTCATGTTCTTTCCTTCCTTTTAACTTCCTTTCCTTCTTTCCTATGGGCACTGCTGAGTGGAAAGAGAAAAAAATGCACAAAATACTTCAACATCCATCTGTGGAATCAGGGAATTATAAGAATAAATCTCTAAATTGATGTTCCTAAAGCTGTATGCGTGAAGAGCTTTTAAGGGCTTTTGATGCTAATCTAGCCCCAAGTCCAGAGTTAGGTACACATCCCAATAAATATTTAGGAAATGAATTAATAGACAAAAGACGAATGGTAGAAGGATATTCTAGCAGAAGGTAAACTCCTTGAGGGCAAGTCCAATGTCATTTTTCATCTTTGTACCTCTGATCTTTATTACAGTGTCTTGAACATATTAGATGCCTAACAAAACTTGGTTGAATGAATGAATGATTAACCAAGGTCAGTACATATGATTAGATCATGACAAATTTATGGGAAAGGAAAAAATGAAAAAGTATCAAGTTATACAATTAACATTGTTTTGCTTGAGAAGCTACTTCCATGTTAAAAGCTTATGTTCATTTGTTTTTTAACAATGGTTTCTATTTTGGTAGTTATAGAGAGTAAAAGAGTGTGTCAACCCCTTTCTCATTTAATTATGCCTACAGAAAATCTGAAACTTAGCCATTTCAATTATGAGATCATAGCAAAGACAATGCTAATCAACTGGTGTCAGTGTTTTATAATCAAGGACAAAGTGACTGGGAAGCTAGGTGGTGCAGTGGAAAGACCGCACAGCCTGGAGTGAGGAAGATTTTTTTAGTTTAAATCAGGTCTCAGACATTTACTGGCTGTGTGACCCTGGACAAGTCATTTGACCTTGTTTCCCTCAGTATCCTCAATTTTAAAATGAGTTGGAGAAGGAAATAGCAAGACACTCCAGTATCTCTGCCACAAAAACTCCAAATATGGTCACAGTCAGACATAACTGAAAAACAACAAAATGATGATTGTAATATCATAGATATAGACAACAAAAACCATACTAATATAAATTGTTCTTATCCCCCTGCCTCCCCTAGCTTACCAAGTGGTTCTCATTAGCAATTTCTGATCCAAAATTATGGAAATATTTTGTATGTCATCAAGTCTTTTCACCTTGGAATAATGTCAATGCTGTGTTTCAATTTTTACTTTTATCATTAGTCATATCTACAAACTTGTATTAAGAAACCTGATGTACCTATGAATAAATGCTCTACTCATCTGCATTGTGTCATAGATCATAGGAGCTAGAGTCAGAAAGAACCTAAGATATCATTTATCTTTTCCCCATCATTTTAAAGATAAAGAACCTGAGGTTCAAAGAGAAGTGATTTGCCCCAAGTCACATGCGTAGCTAGTAGCAAGTAGCAAACCCAAGTCCTTTGGTTTCACATCCAGGATTCTTTCCTGAATTCTACTATACCCAACTTTCCCAATAACTTCATATTTTAAAATTCATAGGTTAAAAGAAAAATGAAAGGCCACAGTAAGCAATCAATAAATCCATCTTGAACAATTGATGTTTAAAGGAACCAATGTTTCTTGTCTCATTTGTCTCTGCATATAGCAGCTATTTTTAATTATATTTATCAAGCTGCTATTTATATAGCAATTTACAGTTTACAAAACACTTTATAAATATATAAACATTCATTCGATTTTATAGAGATTTGAATTTTATCAATAACAATTCATGTTCACACAGAACTTTATGTTGAACAAAACTTTCCTTCCATCAATACTGCAAGGTACAAAGTGCAGCTATTTACTATTACCATTTTATAGAAGAGGTAATTGAGACCCAGAGAATAAAGTGAACTACAAATTGTCACAAGCCAGTAAATGTCTTCTGACTCCAAGTTCATTGTTCTTTACATTCTTTTGATTAAGGACTGCCTTCTTATCTCTACAAAAACATTAGGAAAATGGTCTATAAATCTATTTAGGGCTTCATGATTAAAACACGAGAATACTTTTTTTACAGTTGTCTATCTCTTGATGATCACTGAGAGATATAGAAAAATATAATATTCCTGTTATGTCTATTTTCTATTGATTTTTTAAAAAGCACTTGATTCAGTAGAACAAAATGCAGCCTTAGGGGCTCTTGAGACCAGATATTTCCCTTGTACATGTTAAAGTTATAAGAGATTCTATCATCCAAGCAGTTATAGTGATGACACTGCTCTGCAATGTGCTGAGCATTGACGTTGATCAATGTGTAATGTGAGGAGACATATGCTCACTTAAGATATTCATAGAAAATGTCTTGGGAAGATGTCTTATGCAAAGCCCAAACAAAAGAGAGATTCCCCACTGATGGGAAGGTTCTTCAAATGCTATTATTTGCACATGACACTGTATTAATTATTCTGAGACCCAGGACCCTTAAGAGTTTCCTTGTTTAATCCACGTGATTGTCAAAGAGATTGATGTCTAGCTAGTGATACAAGAAAAACAAAATGATTGAAAAGTGAATTTTGCCCATACCATGAAATACAGCTGGATGCATAGTCTGTTGCATTAGTTCATCAATAGGTATATAGTAAACAGATGTCACCAATGAAGAATTGTCTTTCTACCACTACAACCACCCTGCCCCACCCCCAGAAATGAACAGGAGGAGGAGAGTAGGTTATGTCACATTTGAGAAACTGCACCATGATTCAGAGTTCCGATGTACCTTGTTGCCACAAATACTTACCTTTTTAAACAGAGGCATGCTCTTACTGATACTGTATGGTTAAAAAACATCATATCCTTGGATTGCAAGTCATCCAAAGAACAAAGGAAAGATGTACAGTAAATATAAACAGGTTATACCATTTTATCATCAAGAATGTACTTGAGAAGGGGAATAAAAACCACTATTTAAGCCATGTCTGACCAGGAAAGGAAGCAAACTGATTATATGAGATGAATGGGAAGCAATAGAGAGAGAACCCAAGTGGTTCTTGTCAGAAAGAATTAGCTAAGGTTTCCACCTTTGGTGGGCACTCTAGAGAGGTTTTATGCAAAGACATCGATCATAGAAGCATGAATTTAGAATTGGAAAGGATCTTAGAGATCATTTAGTTCCATCCTCTTATTTTACAAATAAGGAAAAGAGGGTCCAAGGATGGTTAGATGATTTGTCTAAGGTAATACAGCCAGTAATTGGGTAAAGTAGAATTCAAAATGAGCTCCTCTGACTCCAAGAATTCTATGCGATGAGAAGGCATGAAGGGGTCACATCATCTAACCCTGTGGAGGAAATAACTATGCTGGAAAAATCATGGATCCACCAAAATGGCAAGAACTGACTTACTGTTTAAAATATTCCACTTCTATTTTTTATTTTTATTGGTTTTTATTTTTATTCTTATGCCTTTTGTAGTATATTTAGAATAGCTGTAGGTAAAGAAAAAAAGAAAAGTATTATGATAAAATTCAAAGAAATGAAACTGTTACCTGTGGGAAGTACAACACATGCAACAAGTAATATGTGAGTAGAATATCTGCCTTTATGAAATTCTGCCCTCTCTTTTATGTTTTTTTCTCTAAAGATCGTTTTTTAAAGATCTAGAAAAGGATGAGGATCTCTGCTGTTTTACCACCAACAAAATTCTGTTCATTCTTTCCAAGAGCAAATGACACAGGGACATGAACCTGCTAAAGTACCTACTTTAATATAGAAGAGACAAAAAGAAAAGTTCAATTTTGTGGACCCTCTGGAACTAAATTCAGAAAGAAGACTGGTGTTTAAAATATGCCTCCAAAGAAGCAAAATTATTTAAGCTCTTAAATATGTAAAGAAAAGATGACTTTATATAAAACATCTTTTGCAAACTCTTTGGTGTAAAATAACACAATTTTTGGCTTCCTAGAAACAAAAAATAGAGATGCTTCACTAGATAAAAAATGAAAAATCTTGGTAAATACATTAATAACTGAAACCTTGTCTTCAGTACTTGTAACCGTAAGCTATGCATCAAGTAAAACTTTTAAGTTTAAAACAGATGGACAAGATCCTTTTAGCCATGGTCAGGTTGAATCTGAAACTGTGTCTTAATTCCCATAGTAAGAGATTTCTTTCCCCCTCCTGGAAGCTTGATTTGGAAATTGCTCCCCCTTGAAAAGCCTGGTATAAATTATAAGGAAATAACCCTTTGAAGTAGGGAGGGAGGAGAGATGGTGGGCAATCTAGTGAGTCGACAAAATTGTGGGGGGGGAGGGTGGAAGAGGTTGGTCACTGAAGGAAAATGTCAACATCTGTCTGTCACTGTGCAGCTCTTGTCCAATTATAATTTTTTCTGCTTCTGTAAACCCCAATCAGACAATGCCACTAAGTCCTATCCTTTGTTACCCAGAACATTTCCCACCACTGTTTCACCTCTGATATGCTAATAGAGAAACTGTGGGTTTTGTGTTGCTGAAAGGGATCTTTGGGCACATTCACTGGATCAACAATCCCAACTTCTGCACAGGGACTCAGCCTGCTGTGTGAGAAGCCCTACGTCCATGAGGTCTCCTCCATCTCCTTTCTCTATCCTCTGTGTATGTGTGTGTAGGGGAATTAACCATCTGGCTGCTTGTCCCCCAGACAAGTGTGCTGAACCAATTATAACATAACAGTAAAAAGAATAGGTACCTTGAGTACTCCAGAGTTGCAACGGATTGGTTACTGTGGTCAGAAGTCACTCAAGCCAATTTCTCCAGTAAGGAAGATAACCTATAGCACTAGCATGCAAGGAAGCTCTGTTGAAATAAATTTGTGCAAGAAGTTTTGAATCTATGGCACTTGATGGTAGATGAAAATCTATCCTGTGTGACTACCAAGGTTTAAAAATATCTTGGGTAGGCGTCCAGAATCACAAGGCAGCAGCATAATTACAAAACATTCACTTGCAGAATTACTTTCTTCTCACATTAATGGGTGAAAAGGAAACATATTAGGATGCTCCCTCACCCCAAATTGTGTGTCGTTTAACATTTTCATCATCATTATCCCCTTCTGAAACAAAATTAAAGTTTACATTTCAGGACTTCAAAAGAAATTCTTTTTTTCATTCAAATAATTTAAAATTCTTAAAGCTTCTGCCTGGTTTTCATTCTCAACGCAGAAGGGCTCCATTGTCTTCTGGCAGCTTGATTTGATCCCTTCTGTAGGTTTTTGTAAAAGCTTGAACAGTATTTTAGTGCATTTTAAAACTTTGCTCTTTTTTATTATGTACCCAATGAATATCAACAAACAAGAACATCTCAATTTACAAAAAAAAAGAACAGAAAAGAGAATTATGCATGAAATTAAATTTCTATCACACAGTTTGGTTTTTTAAGCATATATTAAATTTAACATCATAGTCACAAAATTTTTTTCTTCTCCATTGTCTTCTGAACTTCTTTTTGTTCATCTGTGTATTTTTTAGATGTTTAATTGATATTCTTTTCCTTCCCTACCCCCCACACCCCCTGTTAATATTATCATTACCTCCCACATCCACCCTATCACCACTACCATAAACTCGTCTCTGGAAACAAATAAATTTAGCTTCCATAGTATTTTGGAAATATTACTTTAGAAGTTTAAACTAGAGTTGGATCTTAGAAAGCAGAGAAGAAAACTGTAAACATTTACATTTTTCATTACCAAGACAAACGGTCACTAGGATAGACTGAAAGACTTTGCCTCAGCATGCCAAAATTTACCAGGTACTATATTTTCTTTAGTAGTATAGAAACAACTGTACTTAACATCTAGTTAACAAGAACCATTACTTAAACAGAAACTTAGCAGATGCTTCCTCCCTTCACCCAGTATTCTTAAGTGAGTCTCCTGAGTCTGGTCCCACCTTTCCCCTATTACCTTTCACTTACCTCTTCAGCAATGTACTCACAGTATCCCAGTCTCCACTGACAAGAATTCACCTTCCAGGGGCTCTCCCACAACTGGGCCTTGCGTTCAAAGATCTCTGCTCAATGCCAAATGGATTTGTCTTTAAAAATTTCTCTGTGGGAACATTTCATGGTGCTCACCTTAAAAACGGTACTTGCCTGAGTACCATCAGAATCACTAGGTAAGACTCTATTGCTCAGTACAAGCACACTGTTTGCAGTATTTTTTCCAGTGTATTTAAATTACAGCACAATACCTTGAAAATTACAAATCAAGGTTTGATTTATTTTTTGTTGATTGTATAGACTTAAGAAGATGGTGAAAAGCTGTTAGTAATGCAGGTTAAACTTAAAAGCATGCCCTAAATATTCGGGAGAACCAGGTCTTCAACATTTACCAGGCCATCACTACATATATCACACATTCCATCAAAGTTCAAGCTTTTAGGGGTAGTAGAAATCCCCTTTTCCAGCTGATAAGGAGTTTGGATATCACTAGTCTCAAATTTTCCAAGCTAAAGGAATATAGAATCAAGGGTTGGATCAGAAATCCCACAGCCAAGAGTAGAACCTCTGCCTTCCCCTCTGACACCACAGCCATGACTACGGGCCTACTCCAACCACTTTTCCCCTTCGGTCTTTCCTCTTAGAACATGTGACATGTAAGGGAGAGTTTTGCATCTTCTTATACTGTACCTGGGAACCCCAAACCTCACTCAAACTATTCAAACAAAGGGGAAGGCTGTGAAACAGGGGAAGGCTAATCATATTAATAACAACAACCTTATATGATGTCTTAAAGTTTGCAGAACACTTCACAAATATTTTTTCTTTTAGCCTTACAACAATTTCTGTACATGAGGTGGGATTTAAGTTGTCTTTTTGTATTTTAATTTATTTTACTTTTAATTTATGGAATATAAGAGCATTTTATAACAGTATAATTTTTAAAAAGATGATTACACATGAAACTGCAAATCTTTTATGTACAATTTGCCATTTCTTTTAAAGACATAATAAAGTTATCATGTACATTTCTTTTTTTCTTTTTCTTTTTTTCCCTTCCCTCCTCAACCCTAGAGATGGTTACCATTAAACATACATACACACACACACAGACACATACACACAAATATATAATTCTATATGTGCTTCTATTTATCAGTTCCTTTTCTAGATACAGATGGCATCTTCCTTCATGTATTCTATAGTTAGTTTGGTTCTATTGATTAGAGAAATGCAAATTTAAACAACCTTGAGATATCAGTTTACACCTATCGGATTAGATAAAATAATTGAAGGGGAAAAGTGGCCAGTGTTGGAAGGGATATGAAAAAATGGGGAAACTAATTCATTGTTGGTGGAAATGTGAACTGATCCAACCATTTTGGAGAGCAATCTGGAAGAAGGCCCAAAGTGTTATTAAACTGCCTGCGCTATGTCCTTTGATTTGGCCACAACACTACTACGTCTATTCCCAAAGATGATTAGGGAAAAAGGAAAAGATATGGATATGTTATTAAATATTTGTAGCAACTCTCTTTGAGGTGGCAAAGAACTAGAAATTGTGGGGATATCCATCATTTGGGGAATGGTTGAACAAGTGGTGGTATATAGTTGTGATAGAATAGTACTGTACTGTAAACTAAGTCTTAAAGTAAGCTAGAAATTCTAGGCAATAGAGGTAAGTAGGGAGAATATTCCAGGTATGGATAACATCCAGAGCAAAGCTCCAGTGAAGAAAGATGGGACATGTAGGGTGTGGAACATGTAGGGTGTGTATGATTAAGCCATAAAGTGGAAGGGTATGGGGATGGGGTGGAGAAGTACAGAGTGGGAAGACTGAAAAGAAATTTAGAGGTCAACTGGGAAAGAGCTTTATATGCCAAACGGAGCAGTTTATATTTGGTTCTAGAGGTAATAGGAGCCATTAGAGTTTATTGAATACGGGAAGTTGTGCTCTGCACTTTGAAATTTCAGGAGAAAGGCATTATAGAAATATAACTAAAAAACAAATCAATGAAAAACCATGGTGTTTATTCTTTGTGTTGCCTATAAAGAGACCATAGGAATCTGGCCAATTTTTGTCATCCTTACATAGGTGATATCCAAGTAGTAATTTCATTTGAAGATTTTATTTGGCTCATGATATTTTTATACCACCTTCCCCCAGTTTTCTATTGATTTCATTTCTTCAACAAGCATTTATTGAACTTCTATAATAATTCTGAAATGCAGAGCATTGTGCTAGGCACTGTGGGAGATTAAAAAAAAAAAGACATGTCTTTTTTTCCAGCCCTCAAGGATTCTTATTCTTATGATTCAAATGTAAAGACTACTTTAATAATTATTTACATTTATATGACATTTTCAAGTTTAGCAAGTACTTTTCTCACAATTACTGTAAGAGGTGAGCAGTGTAATCATTATCCCCATTGTACAGATGACCAAACTGAGTGAGACCCAGAGAGGTTAAATAATTTGTCCATGGTCATGTGGCAAGTAAATGGTGGCTTTGAAATCCAAATCCAGGTCTCCCAAGACCAGTACTCTTCCCTTGATAGAATGCTTCTTCTTAATATCTGTAAGTGCTTACTGATGAATAAAACATTCCATTGCTAGAATAGTACAATAAATCCTTTCTACAAGACGTCTTCTATATGTTCTTTGTCTTGTGACATTTATTTTTAACCAACATGAGAGATGAAGAATGTATTTATGTATAGTAAATTTTCCTCATTTTACTCCCATTCCCTCTGCAATAATAAACTCAAAGGCTAGAAACTTAAAATGAACTTTACCTCCACTTTGGCAGAATCCGTTAGTCCTCAGATGTCTGCAACCTGGATAATGAATGGCAGATGTTCTTACCCTAAAACAGATGTCATCATTTTCCTTAGGAGATAACTTTTGGGATTTTTGCTATTATAAATGCAAAAGATCATATCTTATTCAAGATGGGAAAACTGGGGAAACGATCCAAAACATTTTGTTTCCTTCTATTTAAAAAAATCTATTTAGAATATTAGAATTTTAATTTTGTCATGAATTTTTTATACTCAGGCAATGTATTCTGAAAGTAATATTTAATTACAGTTCCAAGATTCCTTGTGTAATATAACTCATCAACAAAAATTAGAAATGTAAATATTTGTCACATAAATGAATGAATTAATTCAATTTGAGAAAAGTTCTATTTGTGACAGAATTTGGGACATCTAAATTCTCCACTTAAGTTCTACTCTGTTGCTACAAAAAGGATCCTTGGTTTTCAAAGCCTATGCCTGTAGAACCTAGGCTGAAACCATTTCAAAATATGGACCCCAAAGAGAAGTGACACTTACAATCTGTGAGACCTGGAACAAATCGCTTATCTGCCTCAGTTTCTTCACATGCAAAATAAGAGGATTGGACAAGATGGTTTCTGAGGTCCCTTCCAACTCTAATTTAGGATATTATGCTATGATTGAATGTGTGTCAGTCCACTCCACACTTACATGGACTGTCCTCCAATACTGGGATGCACTCCCTCCTCATTTCTACCTCTTAGAATTATTAGCATCCTTCAAGACTCAGCTAAAATGCTACCCGAAATCCTTTACAAACCCTCTAAATTTTTAAGGACTCCATTTTTTCTAATATTGCTTTGTAAATACTTCTTGGACAAAGACCTGGTGGATAAAGCACCAGGTCTGGAGTCAGGAACACCTGAGTTAAATCTGACTTCAGACACTTACTAACTATGCGACCCTGGACAAGTCACTCTTCAGCCACAAAATGAGCTGGACAAGGAAATGGAAAATCACTCCTATATCTTTGGCAAGAAAACTCCAAACAGGATCACAGAAAGTTGGACACAACTGAAACAAATAAACAATAAAACCTACTCTGAATATATTTCATTTTCACTTATTTGTGTATATTTCAATTCCCAAGTATAATGTAGGCTTCTTGAGGGTAGGGACTGCTTTCATTTTGTCTTTGTGTCTCGATCATTTCACATAATGCCTGACATATAGCAGATTCTTAACAAATATTTATTGAATTAACGCCATTTGTTCAAGGAGCAACCTTGCTCTTTTTAGAAATGCTTGCTTTCAAAATTTGGGTGACCAAGTAATAAAGTTTTTACACTGAACCGTTCATGATGCTCATCTTCAAGGATATAGGATTGTGATCTACTACAGGGGGAAGACTCCAACCGATTCAAGTCCAGATTCTGAATTCTACAGATTACTTCATTTTATCCTGTACTGTACACGAGATGCGACTGCTTCTTGAAAAGATTAAACATTTTCACAGATTAGAGAGGGCCACCCAAACCCACTTGCTGCAGACTCTTTGAATCAATTATAGATAGCAAAAGGAGCTCTCAACCAGTTCTGCTTACACTTGTTTCATATGTGTTTAACAGCTTAATCAGGCCTTTGTCCCTCTCCTTGGCCAGCTATGTGCAGCTCTACATATGATTCACATTTCTCTAGGTAACTTTGAAACCTTAGCTATACAGTTTTGCTAATGCCTGTTAACAAGGGTTTGTTGTTGCACTTGTTAAAGAGACATGGTTTGTCTGGGGTTCTTAAAACTCAAAGCCTCCTATTTCTTTCTCATGCTACTTGGTAGGAATTTATTAGCCTCTGTAGAACACTTTAACTTCCTCCTCTTAAATTGCTGCTGGGACACTGAAATTTCCTCCTCTATAGGAACACAAGGGGAGATTGACAAGAGAGCATTTAGAAATGCATGGCAGCCTTGTTAACAAGAGCATTTTGGCTTCAGCTTCCAGAGAGGGATACTTTTTCATATATTCGTTTGTCCTGAACATGGCGGTGCTCCTGGCCCAACACCAAGAGAACAGAAATATATAAACTACAAATGTTTGTTTCCAAGATTAGGTAACGTTGATCTTCCACTCTTATTCGTCAATCAAAGAATGTCACACTTTAATTTCGGTGATATGGGGAGAGAGTTGTAGAAATTCAAACTAGATCATGCAATGATTCAATCAGTTCTTTTATACCAATAAAACAAGGTGATTGTATTCTCTTAACTTTAAGAAAATAGGACAAGCTGTTATTGCTAGGAAGATTACACTATTTTTTGTTTTCTGTGCAAGCACTTTTGAAGGGACTGTTTTCTTGACCAATGGAAACATATACATGGAAGGTTACTGAATTATTTTTTCCTATAACACAAATACACACAAATATATGAAGGCGAAAAAGACCTCATGGAGACAGATTGGCAATTTTGTTGCTATCAAGAATGCAAGGCATAATGTGACCAATTTTTCCCTGCTCCTCTAGCATCGGTAACTGAAGCTGCTTGGGTGGTGATTTGCATGGTCCATACATGGCACAGAAATGAAATTTGTCACCTAAAAGGGACTGAATTTGCAGATGGAATCGAAAAGGTTTTGATTTCGAAGACACAAGTAAAAGATTTGAAGAGTTCTCTGGCTAGCTACCTGGGGACTCCCTGGCTAGGATACCTATTATTAAAGAGCTAAAGATAGAGCCTCTCCTGCTATATAACTACCGAGCTGATAAACTCCTCCCCCTACAGCAAAAAACAGCATCACAGCTAAAGACCAAGTAATGGCAGAAAAGGGTAGTACCAGCTTAATGTAAATGTCCAGCAGAGTAGAAACTCCCAGAAGAGAGCAGCATGACGACATTGTCAGAAGATATCAGTAGATAGACTGCTAGTAGATAGAGAAGACTCAGTAGCACTGGGGACATGGGTCACACTTGTTCCCTGACTACTTGTATCTACTTGTATCATTAAGATGTTTCATTCAAAGGCATTTCTAATTTCTAAAATATGTCTGTAAAATAAAGACTTTGATGACCTTTGAATGAAGTTGTGATGAAGTCACCACACATATACTCTACCATGGGTGTTCCCTGGCAAGAGGGAGAAGAAGATGATAATATGAGAGGGGAGGGCAGGAAGCCCTTGGAGTGACCTATCCTCTTAGAAGTAAAGGAACAGAACTCAAAGTTACTTAAAAGGGCAACTGAGGCACGGATGAACTCCTTTTCTTCTTCCTTACATTAAATATTACTTGTGGAGTAAAATGGGTCATGAGATCAAAAGTTTGGCATCTCCTGATACAAGAACAGCCCCAGACCTCATCTCAAATTGTGTTTCCAGAAACCTATCCCAACTTTGAAGTACCTTATGGGTCACCATTCACTTAAAATCATACCTTATGAGTCTCCTCCGATATATTTCCTTAAACTAGACCAACCAAAGGACACATTAGTTCAAAGAAAAGGACATTTAATTAAATAGTACATTAAAATAAATGACAAAGATATATCTTCTGCATGCAAATTGTGTATAACTTCACATAAGTTACCATCCCACTAGCAGAGAAATAAGAGGAAATATGTGGAGATCTGGGGAATACCAGCAGGGGAAATACACAGGAAATGTGCACAGAGGTAACATGCATGAAAAGGCATAGGCAAGGAACACACAAAGGAAGGCTCATGTATGGAGCATGTGTGAGAAAGGGACATGTATAAAGCAGTAGACGTGAAGAGAACACAGACCAGTTTTCTGACTACAGAGGCAACTGCATTCTGATTCAGGAATCCGATTCAAGATGGTTCAGAAATAATCCCAACATTAGAAATGAGTGACTTCCTGTCTGAGTTAAGTACAACCCACCAAATAGTTTACAAAGATCAGAGACACGGATCCCTCCCCTCACAGCTCCTACTGTCTAAAAGGAGGGGTGAAATACTAATAACTACAGTACACAGAAGAATGTAAGAAGTGAAAAGGAGTCAGCAAAATGAGGACCCATTGAGATGACCTCTAAGTCTCCCCTTGAGCTTGAAATCTAGGATTCCAAGAAAGAGAAGTCCTGGATAATATGACTTGACTGCTTGAGATCCTCTGGGGTGTTAGAATTCCCTTCCCACTACTCTTACTCACTAGAACACCACTGCTATACTGTATCAGGCTTCAAACCTTTACCTGTGTCCAAGAAGCAGCTACTGAGCTCCCAGTTTTCCACTGACTACATTTTCACTACGCCTGCTCCCCTTTGCCTAGAATGCTCTCCATCCTCATTTCCACCTTTCCTTCTTTCCTGGAACACTCTCCATCCTCAGGTCCTCCTGACTCTTGCACTGGTGCTCTATCCACTGCACCAACTAGCTGTGTGACCTTGGGCAAGTCACTTAACCCCAATTGCTTCATCCTGGGTCATCTCCAGTCATCCTGATGAATATCTGGTCACTGGATTCAGATGGTTCTGGAGAAGTGAGGCTGGTGACCTGCACAGCCCTCCCTCACTCAAAACAAAGTCAAGCGCAAGTCATGTCATCATTTCTCTGATGGCATGGTCTTCTTAGGCAATGAAGGATGAACACACACTCTCCATCCTCACCTCCACCTCAAGGCTTCCTTCAAGTATTAATAATTGAGATAGACAGACAGACAGATAGATAGATAGATAGATAGATAGATAGATAGATAGATAGATAGATAGCCCTTCCACATTGTGACTTTCTCCATCATAGTTTTGATATCTCGTGGGTTGGCATAAGAAATTAAATGGGAATTTGGGGGGAATATTGTGGAAACCACAGATGACACATGTATATACACATATGTAACATACACATATATGTACATATGTGTATGTATACCTGTGTGTATGTGCACATGTGTGTATCTGTATGTGTATGTACATGTGCATTTCTATGTGTGCATATGTCTATCTGTATATGTGTCCATATGCATGTGTTTATGCATATATGTATATCTGTATGTGTGTGCGTATGTGCATATGTGCAAGTCTATGTGTATATGCACAAATATGCACTGGTGTGCATAGACATACCATACATGTATTGTGATATGCATATGTATATATTATGTGCAATATATTGATACAGATACACACATATCTATGTGTGTGATGTATATATGTGTGTGTGTATATATATGCAGATACACACACATAAAATATGTGAGCTTCTTATTTGTATATAGCTGTTTGCATATTGTCTTCTTCATTTGAATGTGAGCTCCTTGAGAACAGCGGCTGCTTTTGTCTTTTTTTGTATCCTCAGTGACTAGAATAGTACTTAGTTAGCTAAGTTCTTCCTTAGCACAGTGGCTAACATATGTTAAATGTTTTGTAAGTCCTTGTTACCTGCCTGGATGACCACACAGGCCACTTGGCAGTTGTAAGTCAAACGTTTGTAATACAGCCGTCCACTCTCAGGACTACAAGATAATAGGTACAGGATAGGAGTCTTGTCATTTGAAATATCTTACTTTGGCAATGAATGTCTGCAACTGACAGTGAATGATGAGCCAGATTGTGTGCCCCCTGAAGCATTTGTAGATTCTGGCGCTTCTAAATATGTCCATACTTCTGGGAGCTGTGAGGGAACTGTGTGTCCTAGAGCCTTGAATCACTTAAGCATCTCCTTTTGGAAAATAGATCACATGCCTGTACTCTCTAAAAGAAGGGAGATTTTGGCTGTTTGGACATAGAACCATGCTGTGTTATGTTTTCTTTTTTAAAATCTCAGTTGTATTAAATAAACTATAAATAGCTATGATGTGAGAAGAATGAAGGAATGTGGTTCGGGAGAACTGGGACCTACGCTGAGTTCTACTTCATGAGATTAGTAGGGGCAGCGTGGCAGCTGGGTGACACAGTGGATAGAGCAGTGGCCATGGACACTTAGGAGCTTTGTGGCCCTGGGCAAGTCACTTCACCCTGTTTGCTTCAGTTCCCTCTTCTGTAAATTGAACTGGAGAAGGAAATGGCAAACCAATCCATAATCCTTGCCAAGAAAATCCCAAATGGGGTCACAGAGGGTTGGGCATTACTGAAATGACTGAATAACAATAGAGGCCACAGAGTACATAGAGGACAATTAGCAAAAAAGAAAAAAAAATTGGCAAAAAAGTAATCTATTTTGAGACAGGGAACCTCTATTATTGACTACTTCAGTGACCATGAGCAAATCTCCTAATTTTTCTGGGACTCAGTTTTCTCATCTGCAAGATGGGATAGTTTGACTAGTTGAGCTATAAAGTAATTTCTAATTCTAAAACTTATTATTTTATTTCTATAGTTTGTTGTTTCTGATTTGCTGTTCTAGTTTGTTTCTTTTCTGACTTACTGTGGGCTGGGAGACCAATTAAGGATGTTTGTCAAGAATTACATATTAAAATATATAATTGCACATTTGAAGGAGCTATGAATTCAATCCAGTCATTCTGTAAAGCAATTTGGAACAATAGCTAAAATGTCATTAAATGATACGTTCCCTTTGACTAAGCAATACCACTAGTAGATATCTAAGTAAGAAGGAAAAGTCCTATATGTACAAAAATATTTATAGCTGCTCATTTTGCGGTTGTAAAATACTGGAAAAAGAGAAGCTGTCAATCAATTGAGGGATGATTGAGTAAGTTATGGTATATAAATGTGATGGAAGAAATAATGAAGGGGATGTTTTCAGAGAAACCTGGGAAGACTTGCATGAACTGATGCGGACTGAAATGAGGAAAACCACAGGAAGAATTTATATAGTAACAACACTGTTATGAAAACCAAAAACTCTGAAAGACTTAATAACTCTGATCAATACAGTGTTCCACCATGATTCCTAAGATTCACAATGAAATATTCTACCCTTCTCCTGACAGAGAGGTAATGGACTTAGACTGTAGATTGGGACATTCATACTTTTTAGACACGATCAATGCAGGAATTTGTTTTGTCTAACTATATATAGATATGTCTATATCCACATATGCACAGAAATGCATATGCACATATATATATATATGTATGTATGTCGCCAAGGAGAGAAATAATTGCATGTTAAATAAATATGATTTATACAAAATCAAGTAAGATAATATATTTAAAGCACTTTGCAAACCTTAACTATTGGTTATTATCATCATTAGTGTGATTCTAAGAGATACCTTAAGGATCAAGGCACATGTTTTAATGCAGGATCTTTGGGACAGCAATTTCTGGAAGGTTAAAAACTTTGGTGGGGGGACTTATTGACAAGTGTGCAGTTGGGTTGGCATGAGAGTGAAGCAGGTAAAGTCAGAAGTCTTATCTTCAGATAAGTAAATTATTGGAGTTGCTTTAGTGGTGTTACCTAGCCATCATTTAAATTGCTCATTAATTACTCTCTTTGTCTCAGAAAACATCAGGCCCTCTAATCTTAAGGAGAACAGCATATTCTCCTTGGATAGAATAATTGAAAGGATATTTATTTTTATAAGTCAAGGGAAGGATATGTCTTAATGACTGACAAATAGATACATCATCAGGTGGCTTACCCTACAACATTAATATGATTGGATGGTGGTCAAAGCTTTCAGGTGTATGTTTGAAGCAAAGTTGATTACTGGGTAATCAGCTAGAGTAGCCCATCAGCAGAGACTACTGTCAGAATTAGGTTAGGCTTGGAATTGAATGTGATCAAAGTCAGGAAAGGTCCCAGATTTAGAGTTGGACACCTTACTTAGAAGCCGTAAGGTCAATGATTTCACTTTAAATATAAAGACACTAGGCTCAGAGAGATTAAGTGACTTCCTCTGGGCCACACAGCAATTTCGTGTCAGAAGTGGGACTTAAACCAAGTTTTGTTTGGCTCTAAGCCCAGAAATTCATCCACTAGGCTATGCTGCCACTAAGCAGAGGTTCTTAACCTGGAGGTCCCCCATTTTCTGAACATGGACGGGAGAAAAATTGTATCTTTGCTACTGTTTTTGTTTCTTTTGTAACCTTGTGTATTTTATTTTATACATTTAAAAACTTTCTGAGAGGGGGTCCATAGGCTTCACCAGACTGCCAAAGGGGTCCAGGAAGCAAAAAGGTTTGAGAACCCCTGCCATAAAGGAAACCTTTGGGTATATAGAGTTGGTATAACAAAAGTAGATGAAAGCCATATGTAAAAGGTTCAAATAAGTAAAAGGCAGAGGATATTGGTTTATTGGGAAATGGGAAGCTTCATAAAGCCAGTCCAATAGAGTAACTTCATGGGAAAGAATTGACAGGATTTTTTTTATCCTCAGAGACCTAACTCTTCCTATTGTCTCTACTATTTAGGTGAAGTCCTATATACTTACTGAAAGAACCTTTTCTTTTTTTTTTTTTTTGGTCATTCATTTGTGCCAACTTTAATTCCTAGAGGGTCAGAGGAATCTCTTCATTCCCTCAAAGTCCTTTAAATATTCTTGTTGAATTTCTGAGGGTCATT
Organism: Bettongia penicillata ogilbyi; assembly: GCA_023548195.1. NCBI lineage: Eukaryota > Metazoa > Chordata > Mammalia > Diprotodontia > Potoroidae > Bettongia > Bettongia penicillata. The sequence goes on from JAJHZJ010000737.1 coordinate 3,850,234, forward strand.
TCTGCCTGCCTGAGAACCAGCATCCCAAGGGGTCTGATGGGGTAGTCAAGGAGGACTCAGATCAATCAACAAGGGTTTTTTACGTTAAAATTAGAAGACAATTTGTTGTTCAGTGATTGTAAGTCATGTCCAGTTCTCCATGACCCCATTAGAGGTTTCTTGCAAAGATCCTAGAGTGGTTTGCCATTTCCTTCTGCAGCTCATTTTAAAGATGAGGAACTGTTCAGGGTCACACAGCTAGTGAGTGTTTGAAGGCAGATTTGAACTCAGATCTTCCTAACTTCTAGGGGTAGCTACATGGCACAGTGGACAGCATACTGGACTTGTAGTCAGGAAAACTCATTTTCCTGAGTTCAATCCAGCCTCAGACACTAACTGTGTGGACTTGGGCAAGTCACTTAACCCTGTTTGCCTCAGTTCCTCCTCTGTAAAATGAGCTGGAGAAAGAAATGGCAAATTACTCCAGTATCTTTGTCAAGAAAATTTCAAATGGGGTCACAAAGAATCAGACATGACTGAAAAACAACTGAACTGAATTTCCTAACTCCAGACTAAGCACTCTATCCACTGAGTCATCTGACTGCATCTATTGTTTCCAAGCTTTTTGGTTATTTGCATGATCATAAAGAAGTAAATATCATTTATAAATATCATCTGCAAAATCCTACCTTTTCTCTCCTCAAACTAAAATCAAAGATTCTCTCAATGTGCATTGTTCTAGCCAAGATTTTTCAGACATATGAAAGCAGTTACCAACATTACTAATACTAAATATTACTAATAATTAAATTGGTAGTTACTAATATTTTCTACTAATAATACTAATATAAAAAACCATAATACAACGGTTTTGGTATAGTTTAGTTATTTTCATCCCAAGATTTTGGTATTACGACCTTTCTGATACATTAGGAAATAATCCCTCAACATTGTGCTATCTCCAGCATGGACTTCCTCTGCCTCCTAGGCAATACATAGTCTGGTACAGCTGCTTGAGCCCTCTAAGTTTATTTTAATTTCACTTCTACTTCCTCATTTCTCAAGGTCTATGATAATAGATTCCAAATGTGATGGCTTCACTGTCAATGCTGAAGAAAAGACTTTGTTATGGAAGCCTTGAGGGACTCTAAAGCCTTTCCCTTCTACTTGACCAGAGTAGTTTAGGGTAACAGAGGAAGGAAGCTTTAATCTTTAAGTTCAGCTTCCATGGTTAATATATATTTTATTTGTTTTCTGTTACTTTTTAATATTTTCCACCTGGGTCCTCCTTTACTCCCTCACCATGACATGGAGATGACCGTGACTCTCAAAAAGGCAATATTTAAACTCAAGTAGATCCCCCACAACGGTTGAAACCAGGGCCAAACTGTGTTTCTTTTATATGAAAACCATATTAGCAAAATTCAGAGGGCTCATCACTAACCTGGCCAAAAGACAAGGCATTTGGAGGCCATGGAGACACCTAAAAGATCATTTACCAAATGAGAACAGTGTTGAATGCTTCATCAGTGTGGGGAACACGAAACATACAAAATCATGGAATCTTGAAGTATGTTTGAATGATTATATCTATTTTACTCTGTTCAAAAACAGCTTTTGTTTAGTCCAGTATTTAGTACTGGGAGGTTATATGGTATAGTGGATAGAGAGATTATATAGGAAGCTGAGAATTCAAGTCTTGCCCTTGTCTCACATAAGCAAATTGCTTAGCCCTTTATTTCCCCCAAGCTCTACACTATAAATTGTAGTGCAGTTGCCCATCAGATTGGTAGAATTCATTTACTCACAAGGAATTCTATATGCCAATGAAATCATAAATCAGGTCCAAAAATCAATTTTGGACATATTGTTCATGTTCAGTCAGTTGTTCAGTTGTGCCTGACTTTTCATGACCCCTTTTTGGGGTTTTCTTGGCAAAGGTACTGAAGTGGTTTGCCATTTCCTTCTTCAACTCATTTTACAGATGAGGAAACTGAGGCAAATAGGGTTAAATGACTTGGGTCTTCACATTTTTATCAATTATACTGTGTTCATGGCTATGAAAAGCAACTATTTCAACAAACAAAGGGAAATGGAGCTAGCAGAGTTTGCATAGTTTAGATAATAACAAAGATAAGGTAATATCAAATGGTGATGGTTCCTTTAATTATCACAGACCAGAGCACACAGGATGCTATATCTATAAGTCAAGTCAACAGACATGTATTAAGAACTTTCTGTATGTGAGGCATCAAAGATACAGAGAAAAAGACAGTATTTGCTCTAAAGGACTTCCTCTAATAAGAGAGACAACATGTAAACAGCTATATAAATATATTATATATACAAATAAATATATTGTGTATGTATATGCACTATATACATACATATACATATACATACATACATACATATAGTAAATTGGAGAGAACCAGCAGAGGGAAGGCACTACCACTAAGGGGAATCAGAATAGGCTGCTCGTAGAAGGGGGAACTATAGCTAGGACTTTCAGAAAACCATGGAAACCAGGAAGAAAATTTAAAAAATTTAATTAAAAAAAAAGGACATTCCAAGCATGGGGACAGCCAGTGAAAATACCAGAGTTGTGAGAATGAGTGACTTGTGTGAGAAACAGTAAGGATTCAGTATCGCGGGATCTGTCCTTTAGGAAGATCATTTGGATAGCTGAGTGGAGGATGGATTGGAGTGGGAGATGCTTGAATCAGGAAAACCCTCCAAAATGTGATTGAGATATTCTTGACCTGAAGTGATGATGATAGCCTGCACCAAGGTGGTGGTAGAAATCAGAGAAGAGATGGGGGGGGGAAAGGGGAGGGATAGTATATACATATGTATGTGTATACATACACACATACATATATATGTATATATATATATATACACACATATATGTACTAGAGTTGTTATGAAAGTAAAATCTACAGGACTTGGCAATAATTCACATATGGGGTAAGAGAGTGGGGAATTGATGATGACACCTAGGTTGCATGACTGAGTGACCGAGAGGATGGTGGTACCCTCCACAGTAAAAGGAAAGAAATAAAGAGAATAAGATTTAGAGGAAAAGATAGTTTAGTTTTGGACGTATTGAATTTATGGTGTCTATGGAACAACTAGTTGAAGATGTCCACTAGGCAGTTGGAGATATGTGCCTGGAGGTTAGGGCTGGATAAGTAGATCTGAGAATTATAGGCAGAGGTGATAGCTAACTGAAACCATGGGAGGATAAGAAGACAGGACAGGACAGGAAAGGGAAGGGGAAGAGAGAGGACAGTAAAAGAGAGAGGAGGGGAGGGGAAGAGACAGGAGAAAAAAAGAGAGGGGAAGAGAAGGGAGGGAAGGGACAAGGAGAGGAGGGAGGAGCTCTAGCAGAGCTAATGATGGTGGGCACTCACCATTAGTGACCATGATCTGGATGAAGATTTAGCAAAGGGGTCTGAACTGGAGCAGTCAGATAGATGAAACAGCGAGGAGACAGCAGCGTCACAAAAACCCAGGAAAAATAGATTATCAAGGAGGAGAGGATTATCAACATTCTCAAAGAGTGCAGAAGATGAGAAGCATGAGGACTGAGAAAAGGTCATTGGGTTTGGCAATTAAAATACCATTAGCAACTTTGGAGGAGTAGTTTCAACTGAATGACGAGGTCAGAAGTCAAGCTAGATGCGATGAGAGAGAATAAGAAGACAATAGGGAAAGGAAGTGGCAGCACTGCTGTTTGAAGTCACCATCTTATCCATTTTTATTCAAGTGGCCCTTGAATTTAGATGCATTTTATTACTAGAAAATAAATCTTAAAAGCAGATCACTTTAAGACAAGACCAAAGGACAGAAGATACAACTTTGGCAAAATATAAGGAAAGACTGCCTACCAAGACTGTCTAAAGTGGCAAGAACTGCTTTGGATTTGAAGGTGGGAAAATTGGAGTAGGTAGTGAATTCATTATCACTAGAGCAGCCTTCAAGAAGAGCTGGTATGACTACTTGCCATGGAAATTAAAGATCATTTCTTTTCAGGAAGGCATTGCACTAGACAACCTCCAATGTTCTTTACAAGTCTGAAATGGTATTATTTTAACAGTTATTTTCAAATTAATTAAAAGAATTAAAATAATGCAAATTGTATAATAATCTGTCAACTATATAGTGAAATAATAAGGGAGAAAAAGTGTACAGTTCCAGTACAACAAGGATAGAAAACTGCGGCCCTACAAGTCAGAGGTAGCCATTACCTTGATATCATTTAACTTTTAGCTTATTACTTCTAATTTAATTCATTTAGGATATGTATCCCATCTTCTTCTGAATATGGCTGCATTCTGGGATGATGCTACTTTGTTGGAAAGACCAGATATGGCTCAGATATATGTTCTGAGGTGCTCTACTAGCCACATGCTAGAAAAGGGTCCGAGAACTCTGATTCAGGTCCTGTGCTATCTGAATTTGATGAAACTTTCTCATATCTTTTAGTATGAGATATATGGGCTGTTCAGGGAGGACTAGCACCTTTGGAATAAGGGCTTTCTGAGCTGTTTTCAGGGTTTCTTGTCTACTTTTGGTGTCAGTCTGTCACGCAACTTTCACCTGTGACTCCAAGGAGGTGTAGAATGTGAAGCAACCACCCCTTGGTGAAAACTTCTTGGGCAGATGGGCTAAACCAGGTTGAGGGCCTCAAACCTGTCAATGAGTTAGGAGATGTCTACCTCAATCATGTGAAGACATCCCCTGGTGCAATGAGTGAATAAGCACAATTTGTTCCAACAACCATGAAGGAGGCTAAAGCTTGGTCAGACGACAAAGATGCCAAGGTCATCCATTACACCCCAGGCGATTGTCAGTCATCTTGATTTTTGTCTTGCCACCGGAATTTGATGACTCTGGAAGAGAGTGTGAGGCTGATGATTTTGTGCGATTCTGCCTGTTTTTAACCCAATTCTCTCTCTAGTCAAGACATTATCCCATGATGGCAGTGGTCGTCATTGAAAATAAAAGATGAATGACAATAATACAACCACTAGGTGTTACTATAGAGAATGACGGTGGATGGCTGACAGCTCTCCCCTCATTCTCCCTTCTCTCTTAAGAAAAGGATGGTTTGGAAATCCTTATGAGACTCCCGTCTATCTGTCTACTGGGCCAGCTTAGAGAAGAGACTTTCCTAGGCTTGGATAAAGGTAGAAGAGGAGGCTTAAACTTATTTTCAGTCATGGATTCTTCTTGTAAGACACAGCTGGATCATAACCAGCTCATTCTTCTAGGGAAAATCAAAGTGAAAGTCCCAGTTCAGGTTTTATGATTCTGCTCATTAGGAGGGCTAGAGAGTCATTCATAAATCTAAACTCTATCTCAATAAATCCCTCAGATTCCCCAAGAGATCATAAAAATGGGAAAGGATCCCATATGTACAAAAATATTTATAGCAGCACTCTATGTGGTGGCCAAAAACTGGAAATCAAGGGGATGCTTATCAATTGGGAATGGTTGAATAAATTATGGTATATGAATGGAACGGAATACTATAGTGCTATAAGAAATGATGAACAGGAAGACTTCAGAGAGGCCTGAAAAAACTTATATGATCTGATGCTGAGCGAAAGGAGCAGAACCAGGAGAACTTTGTGCACAGCAACAATCACAGTGTGTGAGTTTTTTCTGGTAGACTCGGAACTTCATTGCAATGCAAGGACTTAAAAAAAAAATCCCAATGGTCTTCTAAGGCAAAATGCCTTCCACATCCAGAGAAAGAGCTATGGAATTCAATCGCAGAAAGTAGCAGATCATTTGTGTGTGCATGTGTGTGTCTGTGTGTGTATTGTATTTTGGTTTGTTAGATGATTTCTCCCACTCATTTTAATTGTTCAACATAGCATTGCTATAGTAAAAATGTATTTAATAGAAATATACATATAGAACCTATAAAAATATGCTGTCTCGGGGAGGGAGGGAGGAAGGGAAAAATAATAACTTAAGTTACATGGCAGTGATTATAGAACACTGAAAATAAATAAAATTAATTAATCTTAAAAAAATAAATAAACAAGCGATCAGAAAATAAATAAATCAATCCCTCAGATGAGCATGTAGTCTTCCAAACTGGAAATGGGAACTTCCTCTGAGTTATCCGGTCGAATATTCCCCTGTCCTCTTGGACTGTAGCTAAAGACATATGCGCAAACACATGCTGCTGGACTTCAATGACTCTGGAAGAGAGAGGGAAGCTGATGACTCTGTGAAATTCCACTTCACTAAAATCCAATTCACTTGCCAGTTAAGACATTACCCAAAATGTCACTGATCTTCCTCAAATGTGAAAGATGAACAGCGTGTTTGAGGGAGAACTGGAGGGAAAATCAGAGGTAGGAAGTCAAAGATCAAGTACTATAGTACATCATACATGATGAAGAATGGAAAGGGTTGTTAAGAAGTTCTCCTATCCCTCCCCGTTCTTAACCCTCTGAAACAGGTGGAAAAAGCCAAGAAGTCAACATTAACTAACTCCTTAAATCTTTATTGTCTCCATTTCTTCATCCATGAAATGCCTATTTAAGTAAGTGACATGAGGAACAGTTAATATCTGGTGGATCCATGATTTTATCAGGGCATTGCTGCTACTAATGCCTCATCTTTTCATCCTCTAGGATTCCTCTTCATCACACTTTTTCATCCTGTAAGATTCTTGTATACACTTTCTTATGCATTGGTTTTCCTATAAATTTATAGAGGGAATTAATCCAGTGAATTGACATTTGTCTTCTATTTGTTTAGAAGCTCAGAGTAACTATAGAGTTCTGACACTGCCCTTCTATTGAGTGGCTGGTGTCCTGCTTGACTGGCCCACTAGTCTACTCTAGTAGCCAAGTAGTCTAGTGACTACTTTCTACTAGTGATACTTCATTTGTTCATCATTTTCGGACATATTTCTCTCTCTCCCCTATGGTGAGCCTTCCCTTTTAACAAAGAAAAATATTTAAGTCAAACTGAATAACACAGCACTAACATGGCATGACTATAGTCCCCCACCTTTCTAATGGGGGGGAGAAAGAGAGAGGGAGAGAAAAAGAGAGAGAGAGAGAGAGAGAGAGAGAGAGAGAGAGAGAGAGAGAGAGAGAGAGAGAGAGAGAGAAGGAGGGAGGGAGGGAGAAAAAGAAGGAAGGAAGGAAGGGCAAAGAAATACAGAAAGATTCAGTCATGAGACATCTGGTGTTTTAGTGCTATGTAGACAAAGGGATTTGGTTTGCCATATTTTTTACTTTTAAACTGATTGCTTTTGTGTGATAAATACACTGACTTCTCCAAATTTATGTAATTCTATCAAAAGTAGTTAGGAATCCTTTGGAAAATTTTTTTAAACCAGAAAGGACAAAAAGGGGTGAGGGAATATTGGTATCATAAGGCAATGGTGAAAGGTTAAAAACTTTTCTTCATCACCCCCCAACATCTCTTGAAAAGAACATTGGAAATTTTTCTGGAAAGCAACGGCAATGATTCTAAGTATGCTTGTGAGTCCTTCCTTGATTAGATATTGCTGCCCCTTAAACCATTTCTGTGTGAGGCAAGCATTTTCCTAAAGGACCATGTGATTTGTCCCCATAACTTTTCCCCAGCATCGATTGGTGAAACATTTTGGAGGGAAAAATTGTTTTTAAAAATACTACTATCTATGTGTGTGTGAATCCCTTCCCCAAACATCTGTTTGCTATTGTATTCATTTAACCTTCAACTCACAGTAACCCTTAAACAAGATCCTCAGGGGTCTCATAGAGACAGAATATTTATTTCCAGAAAGTATTGGGGAGATCACTGGAAACAGAATGATGAAATTCAATAGACTTTATTTACTATAGGGAATTTAAGATCCAGCAGTAACAGGTAACAAAACTTTCCCAAGTCTTCACCTCATGATTTCTCCATTCGTTATTTACGTCCTTACTCCCTAGACTTTCATGAGAACACAAGCATTTGGCCAGCCCATTATATGAATCAAGGTAACTCCCTTCCCTCCACAAAACAGCTGGATTGACATTCAATTTGAGAGACATGACAGCTCCTAAAAGGTGACCTTTTACCTGCAGCCAAGATAAGGCCAAATATAACTTCCAGGGAGTGCACTTCGAACAATTAAACAGCTCGAATAATTACTCAGGGGTTTCCCTAAGGTTGTTACTAAGGTAATATGAGTAGGTATGGTTCACAGTGTTTTGAATATATATTCTCTCTGCAGGTTAATAAGGATGATATTTGAAAGTCCTTTTCTAGTTTGTTCAGGGTTTTTATAACAGTGCATTCCATATCTAGTTTCAAGGTCAAGTATTCAAGGTCACAACTGTCCTCAGAAGGCATTTGTTTTACCGAGATTATGATATTATTACAGAAGAGAGAACAAATAAACACATCCAGCTTCTCTCTCATTCATCCCCAAGATAATGCAAACCTCAAAGTTGCTGAGAACACCATGTGTGTAAGAACCCTGGTAGCAGAGAGAAACCACTGGTGGTACAATTATAAGTTAGTGACTGTAGAAATATATGGATGTTATTGCCTTACTTAGACAAGAAAGACATTTTTTTTTACTTCAGAGAAAGCATACCTTATTTGGTTCAGTGTGTTGCCAGAAGTAGTTGATCATATTAATATGCCAGTCCTGAAGTGCTAACCATTGAAGGGTTAACCTTTCTCTTAGGTTCTGCCTTCTGCAGATGCTTTCAGCATCCTGTGGGATACATTCTTATGGACGGGGGGTGTCGATACAAGATGAGGCTGATGCCATTGATTTCCCTGAATGAGTCCACAGAGTTTTAACCAGAAGGTACATTTCATAGTCCATAATACACAGATAGTGACATTATTTTTTAAAATATTATCATCTTTTGGTTTTAGATCATTCTCATTTCCCAGTCTATCCCTCCTCTTCTCTACCCAGAGAAACATTCCTTATACTAACAAACATTTTAAAGAGAGCAATTTAGCAAAATTAATCAACATATTAATCAAGTCTGACAATATATGTGTATATCCAACCCTACAGTCCAGCAAAGAAGGGTACACTTTCATATCTCCACTTTAGGGCCAATCTTGGTTATTATAATTACATGGCATTCCATTTTTTATTTGTTGTTCTTTCCACTTACATTGGTCATTCTGTGTGTTGTTTTCCTGGTTCTACTAACTTCAATTTATTTATATGTCTTCTTGTGCTGCCCCTATATCTCAGAATCAAGCTTTTTCTGTTTCTTATGTTGCAGTAATTATATTCTATTATACACAAGTACCTTGATGTGTTTAACCATTCACAAATGATGGGAACTTAGATGAATTTCAGGGGGGTTTGTAGCAAAGAAATTAAACAAAGAAGGAAAACACAGATATGTAAAAAAAATATTCATAGCAGCTGTTTCTGGAACTAGAAACTTAAGAGGTGCACTTCAATTGTAAAATAGCTGGGCAAGTTACAATATAAGAATGGGTTGCAAGAAAGGATGAGGGGGATATTTTTCAGAAAAACATGAAAAAGTGTGTATGAACTGATGCAATGTAGTAAACAGAACCAGGAGAGTGATTTATACAACAACAACACTTATACAATTGCAACACTATTTGAACAACAAAGTTCAAAAACAAACAACTTTGAAAGACACTGATCCATTCAAAGATCAAACATAATAATATAACATAATGAAATATACTATCTATCTTCTCACAAGGAGGTGATGGACTTGGAATGCACCTATTCCTGTTCAAATTCATTCCCACAAAGCTGCCAAATTAATTTTTCCTATTGCAGAAGTCAAAACATACTTGAAAACCTTCAATGACTCCCTATCACCTACTGAATTAAGTCTGAACTCCTCAGTCTAGTATTCAAGGTCTAAAGGACAAGCCCAGTCAATACAAGGTGTCGTTAGTGCAGTTAAGCTTAAAACTTAGGGACTTAAGCTTAAAACTTTAGAGACACCTTGTATGTTACTTTTTCTCTCCCCATTCCCCTCTTCTGTTCCAGTGTCTCAACAAAGAGTTAGCCCTTCTACTTGCAAGACCAACATGTACCTTCGACCTCATCACCACTGCTCTCCTCTAGATCATCCCCACAATTATTCCCCTCACGTTCTAATCTTCAATCTTACCCTATCTATTGGTTCCTTGCCGGCTCCCTGTAAACATGCCCAGTTCTCTCCATTCTTTAAAAAAACGAAAACAAACCTTACTTGTCCCTACCATTTTCTCAAGTATAATCCTATCTCTCTCGCCCTTCAGTGAATCTAAATAAAATTGCTGTCTACTCTCCTTCCCTCCATTTTCTCTCCTCTCATTCATTTATCAACCCTTTGCAGTCTTGGCCTGAACTCATTACTCAAATGATTTGCTTTCTGCAAAGTTAGAACCACCTCATAACTACAAAATTTGATGGTCTTTTATCATTCTTCTTGACCTGTCTATTAAATTTGATGATCTTAACTACCTTCTTCTCTCTGTGTTTTCATGACACTATTCTCTTGACTACCATCTTGGTTCTCCTCCAACCTATGTAACCAATCCTTTTCAGTATATTTTGCAGAATAATTATCCATGTCATTCCCATAGCTATAGGTGTAATGCAAGGCTCTATCTTGGACTCTCTTCCCTTGCTACACTCTTTCTTGGTGACTTAATCAACTATCACCAGTTTAATTTTCATCTCTATGCAGATTACTTCCAGTTTTACATAGTGTGTATGGCTCTAGTCTCCTCCTGAGTCCTAGCACTATGTCACAAACTGCATATTGGACATTTCATACTGGATATTCCATAGTCATATAATATTCAACATGTCCAAAAGTCCAAAAACTCATCACTCTCTCAATATCTCTATCACCCTCCTAATCCCACCTTTTATCTCAACCTCTCTAATTTAGTCAAGGGTATAAACATCAGAGTGAATCCTAAATATAATATGTAAAGCTACATCCTTTGATCCCATATCCAGTCCTCTTTCTATTCAACTAACAGTAAGCATTTACTAAGTGTCTGCTACATGCCAGTCACTGTGCTGAGACACCATACAACACTATCTCAGATCTCCAGATAGAGATGTTCCTTTTTCCTCTTTCCTTAGGACCTTAGGTTCAAGAGAGACAGAGAAACAAGAGACAAAGAAAAAGGTAGCAAGAGAATTCATCAGAGACAGAATAAAACTGATTTCAGTTAATTTTGATATGATATCACCATCTAAATATGAAAGTACTAATCCTGATGACATTAATGGGTGTGCTATTTTAATACACCATTTCCTCAGGTTTATACTAGGGCTAGATTTGCCTCATACCATGGGTCTTTTATTCAGTCCCCACTGTCATTTTTTCCCTCAATAGGCAACAGCATTTTTTTTCTCCTAATAACATGCTTCCTGCTGGAACATGAAGAGAAGAAGAAGAAGAGGAAGAAGAAGAAGAAGAAGAAGAAGAAGAAGAAGAAGAAGAAGAAGAAGAAGAAGAAGAAGAAGAAGAAGAAGAAGAAGAAAAGGAGGAGGAACAGAATGGAAGGGAAGGGAAAGGGGAAGGAGAAGGAGGAGGAGGAGATGATGATGATGAGGTAGTTTTGAAAATATCAAAATAGTTTTTTTAAGTGTTCTCTGGAGTTGAAGATGGAGGTGAAATGTTCCATCATGGTTCAACGGTGGCAAGCAGTACTAGGTACAAATACTAGACTATGTAATTGAACTCACCGAATTGCAACTGATCATAGATTTGTACTTTCTTACTGAAGGAAGAAAGAAAAGAAATTATGGGAGTAAAGTTCCTCCTGAAAGGAATTGTGGGAAAATAATAGATGTTTTGTTAAAAAGTCAAGGGAAAAGTTCATTTTAGCCTTAGTTTTAGCCTCCAGGCTGAAAAAAATATAGTACACCAGTCTACACGCAACATTTGACAAATTTGCCAGTAAGCATCAATTTTTTTGCCACTAGAAAACCTGGTGTGTATTGGCTTGGCCATGAGGAGATTGAAGCATTCACACTATGGAATATTATTTACACTATACTATTTTATTCTATGATTCAGTTAAGTAAGCATTTATTAAATACCTGTTATTTCTAAGGCATGTGCTGGGTACTAAGAAATTAGAGAAAGGCTTTAGTGACTCTACTACCGGGAAAAAAAAAACATGACTCTACCAAGGCTGGGAAAAAAAAAAGCTTTTTCCTCTTTCCTCTGTTCTTCAGACATACATCTATGTGTGCTATATAAACAACTTCTCTCTCCAGCTGGTCTCTGCTTGTCAATCAACCTGTAAAGAGCAATGATTAAGAACCAGGGGCATGCATTTGCCTCCTCCCAACATGCACTTAGTTCAGATTAATGCACATGGGAACTGCAAAGAGAAAATAAAGCCCTGCAATACTCAACCTAGCTTATTAAAATCAATTTTTGGAAATGCTGATAAAGCACCTGAGTTCTTGAAAACAGAAATCAACATTTCAGGTCATTAATATTAAATACAGGAGTTTGTTTCTTACATTAAAAAAAAATCTAATCATGGATCCTGTCAAAATGTGAAAGAAATTGGTGAGACTTTCTAATTCCCCAATTATGGAAGTGACCTTCATTTCTCAATCAATCAATCAGCTAATATTTTGTAAGTGTATGCTATAGACCAGACTCTGTGCTGGATTCTGGGGATAAATATAAAGAAAGTAGACCCTCAAGAAGCTGAGATTCTTTCATTAACACAAGTTAAATTTTTTGAGCAATAACTCTATTATATCCAACCAAATTGTAAAGTCTTCCAAGGCAAACCCAGAGTACAGCTGTTAATCCAACCCCCATTTATTGTCTACTGTGTCTGAGACACGTCCTAGGTGTAATGAATACCAATATGAAAAAAAAATCCAAATTCTACCCTAAGACACTTAGAAGATTCTGGGGCAAGGTTAAACCCAGGACCTAATACCCTGTATGTGTTGTTATTGAGTCATTTCAGTTGTGTCCAACTCTTCATGACCTCATTTGGGGATTTCTTGAAAAAGATACAGGAGTAGTTTGCTATCTTTTTATTCTACAGATGAGGAACTGAAGCAAACAGGGTTAAGTGACTTGCCCAGGGTCACACAGCTAATAAGTGTCTGAAGCTGTATTTGAACTCATTAGGAAAAGTCCTCTTTGTTCAAAGTCCCGTGACCTACCCACTGCACTATCTAGCTATCAGCACCCTGTATAGTGACTGAGTGAATTGATGACGACTGAAATCCAATTATGGGCTAATTTTCCCCACCACCTCTTTCCTATGTGACACCAGGCCATCACTTTAGCTGCATATTCATTAAGGAGTAAAGACTGCAGTTGAGTCTTCAGGCCTTTTGCTTCCTCATATCACCCCCTTCATTTTTTAGATCCTTTCATTATGAGGATTAAGGGAGCTAACAAGCAGATAATATCCCAAGCTGGTACTGGGACCAGTACGAGCAGAGGAATAAATATTGTTATTTATCTCCGTGTTATCCACTTCAGTTGTCTGAGTTGTCCTTTTCCCCATCTTCCCACATAATCAAAATGATCGAAAATCTGATTACTCTTAGGAATATGCACACTGCTCTGACATTAATTATTAATATCTAATATTAGTTAATTAATATTAGCTCAGAAATATTAGCACACTAGTATATTCATGTATTGCTATTCATATGCAGTATTATTCACAAGCCTATATGTTGGCTCTTGCTGTTGTATGAGTCTTAATGATGTCTACTGTTTATATTTTAAAATGTGGGCATATAATATATGTTAAAATATTGGGTTCATTTTGACAAGGTAAACTTTATTGTGTTTCCAAACTCCAGAATTCTCATCATTCCCTGTGTTTTGTTGCTGATGGATAATCATTTATTTAAGGCTAGAAAATGATCTTGAACCCAATTCCCCCTCTACCCTTGCATGCATATATACGCATGTATGTACATACAATACATATATATATATACATATACATGTACATATTTGCATATAATAGCAAAGAGGCTAGCTTAGTGTGTAGAAATCACTCCTCGTCCATTTTGCACATATGAGAATCTAACTCATTTTACCCATATGTATGCACACATGCATGTGTGCATACATTACACACATATTTCTGTAATCACAGTATAATTCAGCCTTAATAATACAATCCCATATTTAGTCATCACTATGAAGAAATTCTTTAGCATAGGAAGCATGGCATATAGGGTAGGGCATTGGATGTGAAGTCAAGAGTATCTAGGTTCATATCCTGCTTTAGAAACTCACCAACTATGTGGTCCTGGCTAAGTCATCTAACCACGTCATGCCTCATTTTCCTCATCTATAAAATGAAGGTATTGGATTCTATGGGGTGTAAAATCTTACCCAGTTCTAAATCTACAATTCTATGCCATCTTTAATTTTCAGTGAGGGAACAAAATAGTCCCTACCCTCAAATTAGAATCTTTCCTTTTAAAAATATTCTTTAATTTCATGGGATATGTGTGTGTATGTGTGCATGGACATACATATACATATATATATGCATGTATACTTAAGTATATACTTGTTTATATAACAAAATATACATGCAACTTTTTTCATTGTTTCTTGACTATGTACAGGGAGTGCCAAAAGTGTTAGGGCAGTTTAAGCTATGTAGCTCAGAACTTTGGCTTACAGTCTAACTTTGGGATGTCCTGCATTTCACATTATCATAGCTGACATTTACATAATGCTTAATACATGCTAGGTACTTCACTAAGCACTTAGCATTTATCTTATTTGATAATGTTAATATTTATATGTTGTTTTACATTATATAATTTTTATATATTATATAATATTTATATTACATATTTTCAGTTCTTTATTTTATACATAAATATATGTGCATATATACATATGTGTATATATGTGCATGCACACATACATGATATGGAGAAAGAATTGTCATGTTGTTTCTACCCACAAGTTTTATCTTTAGTATTCATCTTATTTCTTCAAATTGAGTTAGTTTTATTCTTCTGTTATACAAAAAAGTCACCTTACAGCTGTTAATAAACACATGCTAATAAAAAATATTCTTTAATTTTTCTTCTCTAGGCTGAATAACTCCATATTAACAATTAATAATAGCAATGATAATAATGACTAGTATTTACATTGGACTTTAAGGTATTCAAAGCACTTTTACACATATTATCTCGATTGATCTTCACAACAAGTCTGTAGGAAGTAGAAGTTATTATTATCCCTAACACTTTGGATGGTAGATGTAGTTATAACTTATTTTAATTTTTTAAATTTATTTATGTTTTTTGTTATTTTATTTATTTTCAGTGCTCACAACCACTTCCATATAACCTAGATTTTGTTTTTCCTTCCCTCTCCCTCCTTCCCTCCTACCTGCCCCCTCCCTCCCCAAGATGGCATACAATTCTAAATAGGCTCGATGTAGCTATAACTTAACTCGGAGGTAAAATTATTTGAATTAAATACAGATTTTCACATACCCATTTTCAAATACTATACAAATGGAATTTTTAAAAGATAACATTTTATTTTATTTTAAACGACAATAAAAAAGACAATAATCACCTCGCTCCCTTCTTTGCAGAGGCAAGGAACTATGGGTGTGGAATACTATATATAGTAAAGTTTTTGTTCAATGTGTTAGTTTGTTGAATATTATTTTCCTTCTTTTTATTCTTTGTTTTCAAGAATGGCTCTCTAGGATGAAGAGCAGAAGGACACATTAGGAAATGTAGGTGCTGTAAAAAATGGAATATATCAATAAAATTGTTTTTTTAATGTTTAAAGAACATTTTTTCCTCAAAAAGACGAGGGGTAATATGTAAAAGATTTCACATTCTTCCTCTTTATATACTTTATGGTCCAGCAAAACCAGCCTCTTTGCTATTATATACAAATATGTACATATATATGTATATAAATGTATGTATGCATGTATATGTATATGTCAATCAATAACCTATATCTGAGCTTGTGCACTGTGTAGCCCTATTTCTGGGATGTACTCCCTCCTCATCTCTACCTCTTAGAATTCGTAGCTTCCCTCAAGAGTTAAATTTCACCCCCTCCCCAGGGGTTAGTACCCTTTCCTCCCCATTCACTACTCTCTATTTCCTTATTTGTGTGCTCACTGTCCCCTCAATGGAATGTAAGCTCCTTGAGGGCAGTGACTGTTTTTTTGTCCTTGTATCTATGACATCTAGCACAGTGACTGATATTGCCTTGGTGGTATCTATTGTGTAACTGTTACCTATCAGACATGACACAGTCATCCAGAACATCATGATGAGACTGACATTGGCACAAAACTTTAGTGGAGTCTAGAAAACATATGCTTTAATTTTTGTTACACATAAGTCAAAATTTAACTCATCTCTTTAAGGTAGCCCATGACCAGACCATTTATGAACAGGACTTCTCCTTCTCAGACAAGGCTACCATAATATGACATCTTTTCTCATATTTATGATAAACAGCTCCAGATCTCACTGTTGTTATGGTAACTGTCATTGTATGCCCCACTCAAACATAATAGGTAATCTTAAATTGGACTGTGGACCCTAAACATACATTTTTCATATTTTTTCCTAATTTATTTTTCATGAGTCTATGTAATTTAGTCAAATATGAGACATTCATTCACATTTGAGAACCATAAGTACATACATATCCACTATCCAACTCAAACTGCCTTCTTTAATAACCACAGCAAATCAAAATCAGAGATTCTTTAGTGAGTCTAGAAGTCAGCTCTCTTTCAAAATGGTGCAGAGCCTTGCAATTTTCTCCTTTCTATATAACCTTCAGCTTCCTACATCTCAGTCCTCTGCAAAGCAATGTGATGGGCCTTTGAATGTGATATGACATTTTTGCCTTAGCTTCATAAATAATAGCTAAATGTTGAAATCATCCTACCCTTCTCTTCTAATTTATTCAGCCAGAAGGAGGACACAGGGAGGAGAAATCTCAACAAAGGAATGAGACATTCCCTCCACACCTCCCATCTCATCCCAACCCAGAGGCTCCTGACAGACCTGCTTGGGGATGGAAAGAAGCATATTTTCTTCATTATGTACATAGTTTACAGTCAGATAATAATGGTAAGGTTATAAAATATATATATTTTTTATATATTTATATAAATATATAAAGAGGGTAAAGAAAGGAGACAATAAAGCTCACAATAACCCAGTTCTGCCAGTGCTGTGCATATTTATGATAAGGTTCTTTATTATATGTTCCTAGTATAAAATAATAACATTGATACCTCAGTTTCCTCATCCATAAAATAAGAGGGCTGAATAAGATAGTCTCTGAAGTCTTCTAATTCTAAATCTATGATCCTATGAGAAAAAAAGGTCCACATATACTATAAAATATTTATAGCAGCACTTTTTGTGATAGCTAAGAGTGGGAAGCAAAGTAGATTGTCCAGCAGTGGGGGAATGGCTAAACAAATTGTGGTGCATGAATTTAATGGAATACTACTGAGCTGTGAGACATGATATGTGCAAAGAATATAGAGAAGCACAGAAAGATCTATATGAACTGATGCAGAGTGGAGTAAGCAGAGCCAAGAAAACAACATACAGCAACTATAACAATTCAAATGGAAAGAATGATGCACCAAAAGATCAAAAGTAAGAAGATCCAGTGAGACTTAAAGAGGGATTCATCTGGAGAGACTCACTACCCCTTAGTGGAGGAGGATGTCCACAGGTGTTAGACCTTGCAAATGTTCTCAGATTTGGGCAAAGTTTCTATCAGTTATGATGACTATTTTTTCCACTCTTAAAAAAAATACAATTTGCTATATGGGATGACTCTAAGGGAGAAGGAAGGGGGTGAAAATATATGAGACAATATAGCAAAGTAAGAACCAGAAAACTAATAAAAATATTTTTAAAAGAAAAGAAATATACATTTCCTTTTCTTATTTTTAATTTATGGAACAAAACAAACATTTCCATAACATAGTACAATAAAAAAGACAATTGTACATGAAACTGCAAATCTACCATGAATAACTTGCTATCCCTTTCAAATATACAGCAAAATTATCATGCAAATTTCTTTTTCCTTCCTCCCCACCCTAAAAATGATAACCAGTACACACAAATAGTTATATATATGTGTGTGTATACATATGTAAAATTTATGTGTGTGTGTGTGTGTGTGTGTGTGTGTGTGTGTATATATATATATGTCTATTGATTTGTTCTTTGGATGTAGGTAGCATCTTTCATCAGATGCCTTTATAGTAAATTTGGGTATTTATCATCCATTCGTTTTACTTATTTTCTAGGTGAAATGACTTAATTAACTCAAAGACAGGAAGAATTTTGCTTTTGATATCATTATAAAGCTAAAAACAGCAACTTGGGATGTTTTCTAATTGATTTCTTTGAAAGGGATATCTTACATCAAATCTTTAACTGTTATATAATATTTTTCATTTGTCAGCACTAGGGTAAGGAGAAATGCTGGGAAATAAAAACCCAGAGAGAACTAATGGGTTTGATGTTTCAAGTCTCTGGCTTTCCATATTGGAAATGGTTTGCTTATAGCAAAAGCAAAGTCTAACTTCTTGCCTTTAAGAAGAAAAAAAATCCCTTTAAAATAGACAAAGGCAGTTCAATAGGCTTGTTGGATATCAAATAACTATTACAAAGCAACAGTGAAATGATTTCTGAGTAAACAAATCAAGAGCACATGGATTAAATTAGCCTTAGCCTACACAAACTTTAAAAATTTAAAGACAAAGGATAGTTAGGATAGTGAGGTTTGGGATTGATGGACTATTAGGGAAAACACTGGAGATGGTCAGAACGCTGGCACTAAAAACCCATCATCAAGGTTCATTTAGGCACACTAATAATTGTCCTTTACTACTTCATGAATTTCCAGTGGGTATCAATCATATAGTCAAGACAAAAGTAAACAGTTTTGCTATCTGAATGAGGTATATGTCTGTTGAACCATATGTTTCTAAAGAAATACAGACAGCCCAGGAGTAAGGATTAATTATTTTAAATGAACGTTATAAGTTATATAAATAGACATAAAGAATGAATTTTTAAAAAACACTAAGTACTTAGTGTATATAAAGTACTAAAGTAAAAGATAAATCATATAAGAAACATTATTTTATTGTGAGGGATAGCTGAAAAAATTACTTCTAGACTATTGAATCAACATGTGTGTAAGGAAGACATTTATGCATTCCCCATCATTTAAAGGATGTTGTCATGAGGCATATCATAAAAAGAGTCAAGTGAGTCTGGGAATTATGGGAAAACTATTTCATTCAATAAATATTTTTTTTAGTTTTCATCTCCCTGTGGGCTGCCAGTTTAGATGTAGCCTTATGTTGATCAACCTTCCGGCAAGATGTATTTCTAAACAAGACAAAGCTAATCAAAAGATCAGAGGTTTATAACTGAAAAGAATCATAGATATCATCTAGTCCAGGATTCTTAATGTATGAGGAAAGTGAGGTCCAAGAAGATTTGCCCCAGCTTGTACAACCAGTCAATCAACTTGCATTTATAAAGTGCTTACTGTGTGCCAAACACCATGCTAGGTGATAGGGATGCAAACACAAAACTAAGACAATCTCCACCCTCAAATAGTTTACATTTTATTGGGGGATACACTACTGTAACAAATAAGGAAATACAGTATGGATATTCCTATCTATACTAATGATAGATAAAGATAGGTACATAGGTAGATAGATAGATAGATAGATAGATAGATAGATAGATAGATAGATGGACGGATGTATGTATGTATGGATGGATGGATGGAAGTTAGGTAAATAGCTGATAGAGGTAGACAGATGATAGATATACAGACAGATGAAAGGAACGCAGAGATGATAGAGACAGAAAGATGATAAAGATAGATGATAGAGAGGGAGATAGATGATAGAGTTACATAACACAGAGGGAGATATAGAGATGGAGAGATGATAGAAAGACAGAAAGCAAGATAGACAGATAGGTAGATAGATAAGATACAGTGATCTGAGTCGGACACTAAAAACTGGAGAAATAAGGAAAGGACTTTAAGTAGATGAGATGAGCCATACAGGCAGGCCATATTACAGCTGAGATTTCATCCCAGTCTTCTTACTCCAAATTCAAAGTTCTTTTCTGTTGCGTTATATTTACCTTTGAATTACATGTACAAACTTGGGAGTCACCTGAATAGTGATGATATTTGCAGTCATGGTACTGAATAACGTTGCTGAAAAAAGAAGCAGACCAAGGACAGAACTTTGGAGAGCACTCACCTGATGGGATCAGAAAGAGGATTAAAAGTCATTTAAAGGAAATGACAAAGGAATAGGTACAGAGGAATTAGAGCCAGGAGAATAAACTATCTCCATGGCCAAGAAAAAAGGGTTATATCCAGAAGGAGAAGGTACTCAAAAAAGGCAAAAAAAAAAAAAAAAAAAAAAAAGCAGAAACATTGGGAATAAAGAATGGGGGAAAGGATTGTATTTGATGATTAGGTCATTTTACTAAAAAGAAGTTTCCATAGAACAGTGGGGACAAATACCTAATTGCACATTGTTGAAAACTGAGTGAATGCTTAGGAAGTAGAAGGTTCAGGTGTAAACAATATTTCCTCCAAAAATATATCTCTGTGAAGAGAATAGGAGAGATGGGATGAGTGTAGAAGAGTCAAGAGAAAACATCTTTTAGGATTGGGATGACCAGAGTATATTTGTAAACAGATAAGAGGTTAGAGAAGAAAAAAAAGTTGAAGATGAGAGTCTGATGCAATGAGACCTTAAAAGAATCCAAATGGGATGATATCAAAGGTATAGGTAAACACTGTGGCTCTTAGCATAGCATAGACAGCAGAGTAGGAAGATCGTAAAATCTGAGAAGGTTTTCGGAGTGCAGGGGGGCTTAAGAAAGTTCCCATTAATTGACCTCAATCTTCTTGTTGAAGTTGATTTTTTTTTTAAATTACATTTTCAAAGTGTAGGGGATAGCAGTATATTTGAAGGCTCAATGATAGAAGGAAAGGTTTAGAGTGATTGCCATGGAGAATGCAATGAAGAATCAATAAGTGGAGAGCGGAAGATTTGTTCAGTAGACATAAGAACCCAGATAAAAAGAATGATTATTCTTTGAAAATCTTTCTGGAATGAAATTCACGAGCCCTTAAAAATAGAAGGAAAGATAAAAAGTTAAATGAACTAGAATTTGCCTGAGTAGAGAGTAAAAAGTCATAAGTAGATATGTGAATGTGTCATTTAGTTTATAGTCCAGAACAGCACTATATACTCCTCCAACTGGTGAAAATACACACAAAATGATCTCTATGAGCAACTGCTTAAAAATCTCAGTGGTGTCATTAATTAAATGTCTTAAACTGGATACCATAATAAACTGAGTTGGGATCCAAAACAATTGCCAGCAACCCCACTGTTTGCTGAACAAGTGTTAAGTTTTAGAAACAAATGATGGGTTTGTCTGATGAGAAAGTTATCCTCATAGGGGAGAGTGGCTTCATTCACTAGACATCATATCAATCACTGGGCTGAGTTAAATTGGCACAGAATTCTGCTTTGGTCTATAAAGCCAGGGAGTGGGTGACGGACTATGTGTGGAGTTCCAGGGTATCAGGCTAGGATGCCAAGTACCAGGAGGGTGAGGTCTGCTGCCAGCTGTCCCTCTCTGCTCTCCTGCTTTGCTAAGCTTCATTCTTAGCCTTGCCTTGGATGAGGAAAAAAATCACTGCCCAATGATTATCAATACTCTTACACTTTCTGTGGACTAATGATTCTTAGGTGAATGGTTTTATCCACTCTAAAATGCATTGTGTCCAATCAGTTGTGGAAATATTAATTAAAATTTGATCCAAATTAAAAATTAGTCAAATCCTTATCTTTTCTTCAAAATGTATTCTTAGTTTAATTTCAAGTTTTCCTTAATAAAAAGAATCATATAAAAATGAAATAGGATGGGAAATCAAGATTGTGAACAACAGAATTAACTCTATGTAAAAGTAGCTTTGATATAGATTAGTGGGCTGGAGTTTCAATGTATATAAAGCATTATTATCCATTTCCCAGGGCATCCCATTAATTTCCATTTCTTTGACACTACAAAAAAAGCTGTTGTAAATATTTTTGTACATTTTGTACTCCTTTTTTTTTGTCTCCTTGGGTTATAGACCTAGAATGGCCATATCAATTCACAGCTCCACTCACAGTTCCACCTGTGAACAGTATCTGTTTTTCCACAGCCCCTTCAATATTTCTCATTTTCTTTTTTTTGTCAGTTTTGCCAATCTGATGGGTATGAGGGAGAACCACAGAACTACCTTCATTTGCATTCATATAATTACTGATGATTTGGAGAATTTCTTCATGTCTTTTAATAGCTCATATTCTTTCTTTGAAAACTGCCTGCTTATATCCTTTGACCATTATCAATTAAGGAGTGACTTTTATTCTTACAAACTTGAATCAGTTCTGTCTATCTTGGATATGAGACCTTTATCAGAGAAACTTGCTGCATTTTTTTCTTGGTTACCTTCTTCCCTTCTGTAATATCAAGGATACTGGCATACACAGGAGGGTCTGCTGTACAGGTTCTTAGATTTGCTTTTCTACAAGGAAAGCAGCTTTTGAAGGATCAACCATCTACTTTAATCAATCACATATGTCATTTACTTAGTTCAAGGGAAGTCAGCAACCTGAACTTCAGAGAAAGTACAAACAGAAATTACAGAAGAAATTAAAAACAGAAAGACTAACAGACAGGGGTTCCAACTCTCTGACCATAGACAAAAGATATATCATTACCAGAGAGAGATGCACCAACATCTGGGTTTTCAAAGCATGGGGGGCAGCTCCTTAGAGGCTACCCAGAGTTTCATCTGGCACTTGAAACTTCTTCCAAAAATTAAGCCCCAAAGCAAAACCTCATTTCAGAGTATATATGCTCTTTTCAGGACTGGAGGGAACCATGCTCATGACCTAGTGCTTCATTAGAAATTAACAAAAAGTGTCTGAGGTCTATTAATGGGTGGGGAATACCTTTAACTCTTTCTCCCACCCACCATTAACCTTACACTAACATGACATTTTCTAAATGTTTCAGTCATATGCAGATATGTATACATGCATATACATATAAATATGTGCACATATACACATGCATGCATGCATGTGGATGTCCAGAGCAAAAAGGAACCTCAATCAATTAAAGATTATTTAGTGTTACCTATGTTCCAGGTGCCTCAGACATAATCTAATATGTTGGTTCCCAGTCTGTGGACCAAAGAGCCGTGGAAAGCTGCAAAGTTATTGCATGAAATTTGCAAATCCATTTTTCCCACCTTGAGGCAACTAGGTTTCACAATGGATAGAGCTCTAGGGCTTGGAATCAGGAAAATTTGAGTTCACATTTGACTTCAGACACTAGTTGTATGACACTGGACAAGTCATTTATCCTTTGTTTGCTTCAGTTTCCTGCACTGAAAACTGGGGATAATAACAATAGAAATTATTTCTTAGAATTGTAAGGATAAAATGATATATTTGTAAAGTACTTAGCACAATACCATACACATAATAGGCACTTAATAAATGCTTATGTCCCTCCACCTAGTATTATTATAGTTCTTACTTAGGTCCAGTAAAATATGCAGGTGCAACCTGGGAAGCGATTGGGGGATAGTTACACATCCTTTGGTACTGAATGATAGCTTAGCACAAAAATAGTTGATGACTATTGACCTAAACCATACTCCATCACTCCACAGATGAGTTAACAGATGTTCAGGGATTAAGTGACTTATTTGGCATTATATAAAAATTTCAATGTAGCAAAAAACAGCCTTGGAATGGGAACAAGGATCCTGGGGTTTGAGTCTCATTCTGCTCCCAGTTCTTACTAAATGAGTGACCTGGACCAAATCACTTAACTTTTCTGAGCTCAGTTTTCTCCTATAAAATGAGGTTCATAATACTTACGTGGTTTGTCACAGAGTTGCTATGAGGTTACGTTAAAAACTATAAAATCCCATAAAAACATAAGGTATTATTATATGCCCTCCCATTGGTAGGGCACCATGGTGGTATGGGGAGGAATGCATTCCAAATGACCTGTGTCTACCCACCAGGAGTTTGCAATGAAATGCAAAGACAACAGATATCCAAAGGACTAAGGGGAAGAGAAAAGGAATTTCTGTATTTTAAGTTTGGATTATTTAACTTTTTGATTGTTTTAATATTTAATCAGGGTACCTATTGAATTCCTGTGGGTAGCAACGGCATGAGGGAAAGGGAAGGGCTGGGAGGGGAGGTCTC
Organism: Bettongia penicillata ogilbyi; assembly: GCA_023548195.1. Classification (NCBI taxonomy): domain Eukaryota; kingdom Metazoa; phylum Chordata; class Mammalia; order Diprotodontia; family Potoroidae; genus Bettongia; species Bettongia penicillata. Next base: position 3,874,573 of record JAJHZJ010000737.1, read on the forward strand.
ATAGAGCTGAGGGATAAAGAAAAAAGAGGTAAAGGAAGCCCTTTCTGCCGCCTCCAGGAACAATGCCCTCCTACTGAGCTCTCATTTCTTTTGGAACAAATAGCCCAGCTGATTTCCCACCACAGAATCCAGCCCCCTCAATGTTCTGGTCATGCCCTTCTCTAAGAACAAAGCACTGATTTGGAGTCATTAACATTTGAAGAAGTTTTATGGTATGAACAAGATAAAAATGCATCCCTCCAGCATGCTGTAACGAAAAATGAATTGGAAACCTTTCAGCGGATTTTTTTAAAGCAGTGCTTGGGGATTTTTGTTTTGTTTTGTTTTGCATTCCTATAGATAATGGCTTCTCCCTGCCAAAAAAGCTCAGACCAAGAAAACTACTTGGACAAAGTAAGCATTCAAGCTAGAATTTCTTGTGTCACAGAAATAGTATCAGAAATCTGATAGGGAAAAAGCTTGACTTTGCCTCCACTCTGCCACTGCAACTAACTTCAATTCAACAAACGTGTATCAAGCTCCAAGATGCTAGGTAGGTAGGGGTGGGGGATACAAATACAAAAAAACAAAAACATCTCTTCCCCTAGAAGAAATTATGTGAGAATCATGCCTGCTTCCTTCGATATGGGGAAATCTCTCCACCAACACTGATCACTAGTATCAGAGACTTTGTCAAATAAATCATAGTTGCCTATAGCATATAGAGATTAAGAGCAAATATGTATGCAAACATGTGCATATATGCATACCCACACATATACATATAAACATGCATGTGTTTATATTATATATAAATATGTGCATGTGTGTACATATATAAATATATTATATATAATATATAGATATACATGTATAAACATATATATGCATATGTGTATATCTATGAAAAGAAGGAAGGTGGATGAAGGCACCTGGTGCAGAGCCATAGTTAAGTCCAGACAACAGGAACAGAATCAGAAGGAGAACGAAGGGTGACTTTGGCCCCTTCTCTCTCTCTCTCTCTCTCTCTCTCTCTCTCTCTCTCTCTCTCTCTCTCTCTCTCTCTCTCTCTTTTTCTTTCTCTCTCTCTTTCTGTCTTCCTATATATAATATACACACACATACATATATACACAAACATACATACACACATATATGTGTGTGGGGAGAGAGAGAAGAAAGCAACAAAGAGAAGAGGATGTTAAAGGCTGAATAGAGGTAGAGGAGAATGAGGATTGAGAAAAGATACTGAGTTTGGCAACTGAGAGATCTTTAGTAACTTGGAGAAAGCAGTTTTGGCAGAATGATGAGGTTCAAAGTCAGACTGTAAGGGGTCAAGAAATGAGTGAGAGGAGAGAAAATGGAGCCACTTATTGTAGATGGCCTGTTCAAGGAGTTTATACACAAAAGACAGAGACGATAGTGGAAATACAAGAATTAAGTAAGGATTTGGGAGGCATGGGGGAGACATGGGCATATTTGTAGGCAGTAGGCAAGAAGCCAGTACACGAAAAGAGATAAGAAATCAATTGTAGAGTGGGAATGATAGAGGAAGGAAGTCATTGAAGGGGGTGAAATAGAATGGGACTGCTTGTGCAGGGAGAGTGCATTAGCCTTGGTAAGGATTAAGGCAACAACTTCGTATGACATAAAGGTGAAGGAGGAAATGGTGGCAGAAGTTATCTGAGTGATATGATAGGAAGAAGAGAAAGCTGATGGCAAATAGTTTTTTCTGTAAAATACAAAACAAGGTTCTAGCCTGAGAATAAGGGAAGGGAGTCTATGAGAAGTCTGAGGAGGGATGAAAGAGTTTGAAGAGCTGTATGGTGAGTGGGATAATGATTTGATAAAAGATGTATAATGGATTGCCTAGCAATAGTTAGGCATGGTTTGGTAAGGGAAAGGAGAGGGAAAGGTGAAAAGTCAATAGATTATGGTCAAAGAACGGATTTCAGAATTCTTGAACACTGAGGTGGTTTTATTTGTGGATGATGGCAAACCGAAGAATTTAACCATCTTTGAGGTGGAGGTGGAGTGGAAGAATAGGTCATGGGAAGTATGTCCAGAAAATGAGTGGTAAGATGTTTAAGGGACAGTCAATACATAAGTTCAAATCCCTAAGTATGAGTTGGGAAGGAATAAAAATTGCAAGTCAGATGCCAAACTCACTAAGGAAGGAAGGTGAATAACCTGGAGTCATAGACAATAGACAAAACTACCAGGATTTTGATTGGGTGGTAAAGATGAATTGGATGAACATCAATGGAAGAGCGATAATTGAGTGATCAAGTAGGCAGAGAACTTGGAAGTGGCAGTAGGGAGCAAAGAATATCCCAACTCCCCTCCTTGACCAATGAGCCAAGGAGAATGACTGAAGAAGCAATCAGTCCTGGAGACAGTATCCAAAGAGACTGCATCATGGGAAGGGAGGAAAGAAGAGAGAATCAGTTTTTAGTAATTGTTGTGTTTCTCCTTCATTGCCAAAGAAGTCCATGCCATCAGAGAAATGACTTGACTTGCACTTGACTGTGTTTTGAGTGAAACTGGGTAACTCAGTTCCTCCTTTTCTGTCTGTCTCCCCCTCCCCTTTCTTCTCCTGCCCAAAGGAAGGTAAATTTGGATGGCCAAAAGATGCCCACTTGACTTGGGTTGTGCTGGTTAGACTCCTTTCCTTCTCTCCTTTCCTTTCTTTCATTTCCCTTCCCTTCCCTTTCCCAAACTAGGCACCTGCCTAAGAGCTCTCTTCTGGACCCTCCTGGCTTCAGAGTGGTTATCAATAGTGACTGTTGCTGTTTCCCTCCCAGCCTGATGTTTTTCTTTTCTTTGCCTCATTAAAGGGGCCATGCCCTGGCTACTTCTTAAACAGGCCTATTCAATGAATGGGCATTACCTCACCCTAAGTGAGTACCTGCAAAGACTTTGACCTAAAGGGCTCAAGGTTTCCCAGTACATCTTGGGTCATCTCCAGTCATCCTGATGAATATCTGGTCACTGGATTCAGTTGGCTCTGGAGGAGAAGGGAGGCTGTTGATCTTGCACAGCCTTCCTTCACCTAAAACAAAGTCAAGTGCAAGTCATGTCATCATTTCTCTGATGGTGGGGTCTTCTTCAACAATGAAGGATGAACACAACCCTGTGAGTAGATACAGCTGCCTGAATGGAGACCCAGCTAGCTGGGTAACTCAACTCCTCCTCTCCTGTCTCTTTCCCCTTCCTCTTCCTTCTTTTCTCCAAAGTAAGGTAAATTTGGATGGCCAAAAGTTTTCAGTAATAGCAAAAAGATGGAAGAAGTGAGGGAGGAAAAGATTTAGGATAACGTAGAGTTTGTTGCCTATGGGACAATCACTCCAGAGAGCATAGTTGCAATTTTAGGATGATGGGCTTGAGAGGCATGGGGAAAAGGAATTGGGTTTGGATGATGACTAACAGGAGTTCATAATCACTAAGATTTGTTGGTACCTATGACCAAATGTAAGAATGTTCATCATAGAATGGAAGATATTGGCTGGAGACAAATGAAACATGACATGAAAGAGGCAAATGGTAAGATATATAAGCTATTGCTGTTATTCAGTGGTCCTTAAAGACTAACTTAGGGTTTCCCTCTTTAAGAGTCTTAGGACAGCTAGGAAACACTGGATACAGTGGCAAGACTGGAGTCAGGAAGACTTGAGTTCAAATGTGACCTCAGCTTTATGATCCTGGGCAAGTCATTTAACACTGTTTGCTTCATTTCCTCATCTGAGAAATGAGGTCAACAAGGAAACAGCAAAGCCCTCCAGTGTCTTTGCCAAGAAAACCCCAATGGGGTCATGAAGTGTTGGACACAATAAACAACAACAACAAATATAAGTGTATTTCAACTTCTCTAGCAATTTGATCTAGGTGGCCTGTTGCCATTTTATTACAATGAGAGAACATTGCCTTCCCTTCTCTTTGTGACTGAAGAAAATAGGAAGGAAGGAAACAAGCATTTATGAAGTAGTTAATATTTGCCAGACCCTGTGCTAAGTGCTAGAAATACAAATATAAGTAAAAAAGAAAAACAGTCCCTGCTTTCAAGGACCTTACATTTTTTTACAAGACAACTACAGTAGTGATTCACTTGCTGCCTTGCACGTCTTTCCTCCTGTCCTGTCTCCATACTCATGCCCTGCTCCAAAGAGACCCCTGCTGCTGTCTCCTCCAGCAAACAGGCCCGGTCTGTACAGCACAAGGAGAGAGTCCTATGTATCTGTTTCGCCCACCTCTCAGAGCATGCCATGACCCCCTCCAAGGGGTCCATATGGGCTGCAGGCTATGACCTGTACAGTGCCTGTGATTATAAAATACCAGTCATAGAGAAAGCCCTTGTGAAAACAGACATTCAGATCTCTCTCCCTCCTGAGTGTTATGGTAGAGTTGCAACATGTTCTGGCTTGGCTGCAAAACATCTCATAGATGAGGATTACAGGGAAAATGTTGGTGTAGTACTGTTTAACTTTAGCAAAGAAACATTTGAAGTAAACAAAAAAAGATGACTTTATGGCCCAGCTGATTTGAGAATAGGTTTTTTATCCAGAACTTGAAAAAGTAGATGACACTGAACATAGAGCAAGAGGTTTTGGTTCAACTGGTCAAAACTAATATTATATAAAGAGTTATAGCAGATTTCCCTCTAAAACAGTTAATAAAATGACTTTCCACTTAAAAATAAAAAAGAAGGCTACATACCAAGAAAAAAAAGATTGAAAAGAGAGAAGGGGGATGAAGGAACCCAGTGCAGAGGCATAGTCATCAAGTCCAGACATTAGGAACAAAACTAGAAGAATGAAGGATTACTTTAGTCTCTTTACAGAATGAAGGTTCCAGAAGGAACTTACTATTGGGAAAGAGGGAAAAATCTTCTCGAAGGACATCACAGGTCCAGGAGGCTGTAAGGATGTTACAGTGAAAGACTTCATGTGTTGAGGGAAGTTCTAAGATCAAATCGTAGCAGTCAGAGTTGTGCAACCTAGAAGTGAGGAATGGGGCCAGAAGGGAATGTTGTCCACAAATACAGTGTTGTACCTGAGTACATTGGGGCTAAGGATTTATTTTCCAAAAGGAAATAAATTAACGTTGTGATAGTAATCATACACCTGAAGAAAGATCAGTGTCACGAAAAAAGTTACCTAAGGTCTAAGCAAGTTTGAGTCATTTTTGAAAGTGAGTTGGCCCCAGGTGCCAGTCCAAGGTGGTAGAAAAAGGCAACAACCTCCCATGAATGATGAGTGAGTGAATGAATGAATGAATGCATGAATGAATGAGTGAATGAATGAAAAAAAGTATTTATTAAATACTTACTATGTGCCAATGCTGGGAATAAAAATATGATCAAGTAAGAAATCTCTTGCTTTCAAGGAGTTTACGTTTTAATGGGGGAAGATAATTGGATAAAGGGGAACTAGAAATGTGTAGGAGAAGAGCAATACATGACCAGGAAATGAAGGAAATGATGTGGAGGCCTGGTTCTGGGTAAGATAAGGATACATACACACATACATATTTATATGTATATACATATATACACATATATATTTCTTATTCACTGTATATGTGCCAGCAAATAAGAAATATACACATATATGTGCATATATCTACATTATATATATATATGCATGCATATACACATGTGTTTGCATATATACAAGTGTATATGTACATATATATTATTATTTTTATAATCTATTAGGCTCCATGGCAGAGTCCAGATGGGAGGTACATTTTCATTCCCAGAAAGAGAAGGAAAAATATGATTTCTCAGGGTAGGTCTGTGTCCAGATTCTCCTCTCCTTAAAGAATTAAAACCCAAAAGAAGAGGTTTATCTCAGAGGTTCTAAAAAGGGAATAACTTCCAGAGACCCAGGATTACTAACCAGGAGCCAAGAACTGGGGGCATAAAGTTTAGACCAGTTTTTGACATCTCCTAGTGATAGAGGTAGATCTTGTCTAAGATCAAGGACAATGCCTGTCATGAAGGAGTCAGTCAGGAATGAATAAGGAACCCATATAGAGTGAAATCTTATCCCAGCAGTGATTAGATAGTATCTGTATTTACTCAAAATACCACTGCAACATTTGCTGTTCTTTTAGTCATAATCTTGGTTGCTTAACCAGCAAGACAGTCACTTTCAACAAACTTTGCTAAGGCAAATACTTCAAAAGAAAATAATTATTTTCTAGATGTGGAGTAGTGAGAGTTAAATCCACAAGATAAGAAGAGCGTCCCCAACCAACTTGATGCCCTGTTTGCAGTGAGCAAAAAAAAAACTTATAAACTTGGGAGTCAGGGTCTATCCATAAGGCTCTCCCATGACTGTGACTCTTCCTAAACCACTGCCTAGTCAATGCTTGGCACACAGTAGGTGCTTAATAAATGTCTATTGATTGACTGACCACTCCCCAATACCCTTACCCCAAAAGAGGTGATAGACACTGCTTCTACCTAACTACTCTAAAGAAAGGAGCGGGAAAGGAAGATTCACACAGAAGGCATGCCCTAGATGGTGCTCAGGTTAGGGGAAAGATGCCCAAGCAGCTAGGACTAATCCTGAACGCCCCAGGGGTTACTCAGGGAAAGGGACTTGCATCCAGCCAAACTCTATATCAACCCTAGTAGCCTGGAGACATCCAAAAACCAATCTCCAGTGTTTGTGTAACAATAAAAGCTGAAGAAAAAAGGAGGTTTGCAAGAGTAGTAAGCAATACAAAAGAAAGGCTGAAAGACCAAAAGAGAAACGTTATTAAAAACTCACCCCACAAACAGATAAACCAACACAGAAGATCCCCAAAATAGCTAACAAACAAACTAAGCAGGTCCATCATTCTAGCACAGTAATGGATGCCATTTCAACGTGTGGATCAAGAAAATAAAATTCTATCATACAGTGGTATGATCTCGAAAGATTCTTTCTTTAGCTTGAGGAGACCCAACCTGCCAACATTAGTCAGGTGGTCTGACACTCATCATGTATCGTGACTACCATCCAGTTATTTTCACCATCTATATATGGTTCTACAAGGTCACCGGGGCTCTAATGCTCATGAATGTCCATAGTCAGCTGCCTGTGGTGGTGAGGGGAAATAGCATGTTTAATTCTGTTATATGACTTGGAAAGGACAAGAAGACACGTCACATAGGCATCACTCCTAGCCCCTGTAAAACAGTTATACTCAGGGCATTCTTCATTCCAGTCAAATTCACATCTGGCTGTATCTGAGAAAATGGAAGCATATGTACAAATTTCTGGCTTACCCTCTGTTTCCCAGAAGGAAACTTGAAAGAGTAAAGGAAACGTAAAAGGAAGGCTAGTGGCTGATAGACTTTGCAGTGCTCATTGATATCCCTCTGTACCGATTACAAATCAAGTATCTTGGAAGTATGCTGATAAAATGAGATTGTCTTCTTAGAGAGGCAGTTTGGTAGAGTTAATAGGGTGCTGGATTTGCAATGAAAAAGAGCTGAATTCGAATCACGCTGTAGACACTTAGTTCCATGATTCTGGGTAAGTCATTCAATCTGTCCCAACCTCATTTAACTCAGCTATAAAACAGGGATAATAATAGTATCCACTGTATCTGTAAAGTACTTTGTAAACATTAAAGCACTCTGTAAGTGCTAGCAGTTGCTACTATTTTGTATGTAAGAAAGCACTTCCTGTGGCCTTGTAGCATTTTCTAAGAATTGATTTTCTAAGAATTTCTTATAGAATGGCAACAACCTCGCATGCTGAAGCACACAGTACCAATCACTTCTCTGGGTAAGTATAGAAAGATACTAAGAAATCTGTAGGTCTGAAAATAGAAATTGTTTTGGTAGAAATTGGAAAAGTCTGTCTAGGTCATTATATAGTACTGTGGTTACGGCATTTACTGCATGAATAAAGAGCACATTTTATTTAAAACCACTTAGTATAACCTTAGTCAATCTTCGGCTATCAGTTTGGCCTTAATTCCTCTAATTTTTGCACTGACTATTTCTTTTTCAGGTGTGGACATTTGTATTTATTTAATGTTCCACTATGGAATGATTACTAATTAGGTAGTTAGCATTTATGAGGATTTCTCATTCACTAGCATGTACTTGACTGTAAATTTTCCCTTTTTTTCCCTCTATCTTATATTATCTTTGGCAGGTATGCAATTGAACATGATAATTAGTAATTGACTATTAATGATATCTTTCTATAAGGCCACACAAATCTGTACAAAATTAGAATAATCACTTGGGTTTACTGACATTGCACAAAGACAGCCAGATTTTTTTACTTCTTAAAAAAGTAACTCACAAAAGACAATCCAAAATAAAACCCATGGTCTCAGATATTTACACGTAGAAGCATGAAATGTACCTCATAAGTAAGGTAACTTAGAGGTTCAAAGACAAGGAGACATATTTAATCTCATAGAGCTTATTGAAATTTTTTGAGATGGGACTTAGGACTCACATATGGTTCTGACAAAGATATACTTTGTACAAAAGGTAAAGAAAAGATTTTTTGCAAATGTGGAGTGACATTATATGTTAAGAAGATATGTTTGTGAAGAGATCCAGAAATTGAAAGGGAGTGGGGAATGGTAGAGAACATTTGGGTGAAGTTCAATGGAGGGAGAAACAGAAGGTATATTATCAAAAGAATATACTGTAGACCACCTAGGTATAAAGGCAAAATAGAAAAAATGTTTGGGAAAGAAATAAAAAATGCTAGAGAGAATGAAGGAGAAAAATGCTATGCAAAAAACTCATTAACACTCTCCAAGTTAAGCATGTACTTCAGTGAGAAAACAGAAGTAGGCTAAGATAATGAAAAATGTTTTGGAAAATATTGTCCAAGAGTAAGGAATGAGAAAGGTAAAAGACCTGCAGACTCCTTGATCCTCTTTAAGAAAAAAGAACAAACGACAACAGCATGAATGAAACATACTTTCTTTGAGAAAAGCATTGGGAGATTGTAGACATGGCAAGCTCCAAGTAAGATAATCAAATGCATTTCATTATATTTTTTAAATTATTGATATGGGAGGTATTCCTCAGTCAATTTTCAAACCAATAATTTGTTAGGGAAAATAACAGAATTAATAAAAAGCTAAAAGAAGAAAATGAGAAAAAATGTATGATGTACAATTTAAAAGCAAGTTATAAGTTCTGGAAAATGAATGTGGGCAGAGGAAAGGATATTGAACCAATCACAAAAATTTCATATAGAAGCTTGATGAATGTAAATCAGTTTCCATAACAAGGAGTCTCAATGAGCCAAAAACTGCCTTAGTTAGAAAATATTTGCTGCATATTAAATGGAGAGATATGGAAACTGAGGTATAAACTCTTCAAATCTTATCAAAATAGATGGTAGAAGATTATGAATAATATTGCCTTATAAAACAGTAAGAAGAACTGGAAAGAAAACAAGTTTAAAGATAATTTGACAGGAGAGGAGAGCAGAAGGGAGAAGAGAGAGAGGAAGGGAGAGGGGAGGAAAGGGGAAATAAAGACGAGAAGAGAGGAAAAACGTAGGGAAGGGGTTAAAATTAGACAAGACATGCTATAGTGAAGGGGCATTTCAGGAACAGAATGAGCAAAATTATGGAAGGAGGAAATCTTGTAGGTATATTTAGGAATGGGTAGGTTTCCTTTTTGGTCAAAGGTAAGAGACATGAGGCAAAAGTCCTTGGATCAGAGCTCAGAGAAAATGAGACTAACTCATTCAGGTATTTGAATTATCCAGCATCATAGTTAACCATCTTTTCAAAAATAATGAATGATATATTTGGGATTTTCTGATATACCACAAGTTTAAATAGGTTCAGGGCAATCATTTCATAATTGTAGAGATATATTTTGCTTATCCTGGCTGATATTGTTACCAACTTCTTAATAATACATCTGTCCACATAGAGGGTACAGTTTAGTCCCAAATCTGGCTTCCATAGAATTCTTAGTGCAACCTACAATTAGTGCTATCCTTCAATGCATACTTATGTATGCTTTTTTTGCCTTTCAAAGAAATCTCATTTTGTCTGGGGCAGGTAGGGTGACCTATATCCTGGGGCAGACTATATTCAGACTAATATGGCTGCTGTTGTTTAGTCATTTCAGTAATGTCTGACTCTTCATGATCCCTTTTTGGGCTTTTCTTGGCAAAGATACTGGAGTGGCTTGCCATTTCCTTTTTTAGCTCATTTTACAGATGAGGAAACTGAAGCAAACAGGGTAAGTGGCTCACCCAAGGTCACATAGCTACTAAGACTGAGGGATGGTAGGGTGGTCTATATTCTGGTACAGACTGTATTCATATCAATATAGTATAGAAAATAAAACAGCATGTATCCAGATAAAATGCCCTATTGCCAGGATATATTGGAGTTGGAAAGGAAGTCATAAACATGCAAAAAATTCCATCATCCAAAAAAAAATAACCAGAAGAAAAATTAAGCACTTTAATCACAGATGTGAGCCCAGAAATATAACAAGCTTATAGAGTTTGTGTGTGTGTGTGTGTGTATTTGTGCACGCGCATGTGGGGCACACGTGAGCACGTTTCCTTAACCAAAATCTCCTGCTAGAACACTGCCAAATATTCCTTATTACGACTGAAATTTCCAGCTAAAGTCAGAAGAGGAGCACATGATGGAGCAAATTGAGGGAGGGTTGTAAAAAAAAAATGTGGTGGTACTGCTGGATTTGTTATTTTTGTTTTTTACAAACCTCAGAAATGCCTAGTTAAAGTTAGAGCTCATTCTTTGGCTTGTGGAGCAGATTTTGTATTTTATCACCCAAGTCCTAATTTGTCATCCCCCAATTCCCGAGTCATTTTCATTTTTTTCCAATGAAATTTTGTGAGGTCTTGTGGGGCCCCCAGAACTGTTTCGGAGGCTCTGATGTGAAACTGACCTGCTTCTGCAGCAGTAACTAAAAACACTGATTCTATAGAGGCTGTTTTTAGATCCCTGAAAATACCCTTGGTGTAGCAGTGATAGGGATGATCATATTATTTTGCAGAAGAAGTATCTGGGAAGGATGCATGAGTAAAGGAGAGATAGACAGATTAGTACAGTCAAGTCACAAAGGAAGGGACGCACAGAGAATGAATATACAGAATGGGAACAAACTCAGTTTCCTTTATCTCTGCATCTCACTCACTACATGAGAGATTTTATAATTCTTGGGACTTTGCCAGTCATGTCAGTAGTGTCCTTATTAAGACTCCTGGGGGGAATGATGAAAAGTATAAAAAATGACTAATGAATCTAGAGTCAATGATGAAAGCTAACCCGATGAGACTTTAAAAGAAAAGAAAAAAGACTCACCTCACACAAATTGGCAACCACAGTCAATTCAAAAGAGTGCAGGCTTTCCTTTAGTCAAGTTTTTTTTGGTCACTCAAAAATGACTATTTGAAGTCATTTTTTTTGACAATATAACACTATTTTAATCAGTGCAGAAATACCTTTATTTTTTTTTTTACTACCTTACTTTAATAATAAAGTATTGATTCTGGCAAATCTTATTCACTCTGATGTTTTGATAGTTTACAAAGTAAAAACCTCATCTCTTCCCCATAAAATTTACCTTTTTCCATTAGTGCATTCGTTTGTATAGTTTTCTGTTTATAATATTCTATATCCTCATTTCTTACAATACAACAGTATTCCATCATATATATGTATATATGTATAAGTGTGTGTATTATATATACCATGTATACGCCATAGCTTTTATATGTAACATAAACATAAAACATAACATATACATAACATATACACACATATACATACATGTACTGTAACTTTTCAGCTATTCTTCAGCTGATGAAAATTATTTTAGTTTCTTTTATTTGCCATCCTAACAACAATAGAAGCAGTGATTTAGCTAAGTCAAAGGGCATGAATTGTTTTGGAAACTGTGCAAATTGATTCAGAGCTAAGTGAGCAGAAATACACAATTTGTATTATAACATCAACATTCTAAAAATAAGCAATTTTAAAGACTTTTATAAATGGATGAAGAATGAAATGATTAGCATCAGAAGGCATAAGGATTATGATCAATAAAATGAAAATCCATGATTTTAAAAGACTGACAATGAAACATGCTATCCACCTTGTGACAGAAAGGCGGTGGTACAGAATGAGAGGTGTGTGTGTATAGAGATATAGATATTAAACACATTTTTACACTAGTCATGCTGCACAGAAAATTGAAAGGAATGGGAGAAACCAGGAGAAAAACCAAAACAAAACATAACAAAAGAGAAAACAGTCTGCTTCATCTTGCGTTCTTATTCTATAGTTCTTTCTTTGGATGTGGATGGCATTTTGTCTCAAGAGTACTATGGAAATGTTTTAGGTTCCTGTATTGCTGTGAAGGGCTAAGTCTATCAAAAACAGTCCTCATACACTGTGGCTGTTACTGTGTACAATGCTCTTATGGCTCTGTTCACTTCACTCAGCATCGGTTCATATAAGTCTATCGAGGTATTTCTGAAGTCTGTTTGTCATTTTTTATAGCAAAATAGTATTCCATTACATTCATATACCACAACTTATTCAGCTATTCTCCAATTGATAGGCATGCCCTTGATTTCCAGTTCTTGACCACCACAAAAAGAACCACTTTAAATATTTTTGTACATGTGGGTCCTTTTTCCACTCTTATAATCTCTTTGGGATATAACCCTAGAAGCAGTATTGCTGGGTCAAAGGATATGCACATTTTTATAGCCCTTTGGGCACAGTTCCAAGTTGCTTTCCAGAATGATTGCATCAGCTCACAGCTCCACCAACAATGAATTAGTGTTCCAGCTCTCCTACATCTCCAACATTTATCATGCTGGCCAGTCTGAGAGGCATGATGAGAGAGAGAGAGAGAGAGAGAGAGAGAGAGAGAGAGAGAGAGAGAGAGAGAGAGAGAGAGAGAGAGAGAGAGAGAGAGAGAGAGAGATTTTTTAACACAGCAAATGAAGGAATTGGTTTTGCTTCACTATGCATATTTGTTATAAAGAATTTTTTCCCAATAGGGTGGGGATGAAGGGGAGAGAAAATAAATTCCTAATTAAAATGATAAAGCATTTTTTAAAAATAGAGAATGAAGAGGTCAAGCGGCTACTTACGTGGCACAGTGGATAGAGCCCTGACACTGGAGTCAGGAAGACCCGAGTTCAAATGAAGCTTCAACTAGTTGCATGACCCTGGACAAGTCACTTAACCCCATTGCCTCAAAAAAAAATAAAAGAATGGAGAGGTTGGGGGCATCATAAGCACTTTCAGTTGAGATTACATTGGTGTTAGTTTTGCTTCATTGTCTTACCCTATCACAAGAGATCTCTTACAAGACTAGGGGTAATCTTGAAATGTTAGTAATATAAAAACAAAACATGTCAATAAAACTTTTTAAGTGAAAAAAATAGAAGCAGGCATTCGAGAGTTCTGGTAAATAGCTCTTTTCCAAAAAGAAATATAATCGCTCTAAAAGCATGTTTGTGTATATGTTGATAGATAGGGAGAAAAGGAAATGCCAGATAGGTGGAGTTTGCCAGGTTGAAAGAAAATGTCAATGAGATATAATCTACTTGCACTCTTCCCTTACCCCATCCCTAGCATGATCCTTGGTTTTTTTATATAGATTTGAAACACACTTTTCTGTCGACTTCTGAGCTAATGCATTTTTAGCCCCAGGGAGGTTCTAAGGCAAATCTAGAAGCTCAGGCCAGGACAGAGGCAGGTCTATGAAGATTTTGGTGATGCTAAAGCATCCACTACGGGCCGCTGTGGATATCTCGATAAGACATGCTAGGATGCCCTCAGTAGTTATAAGACATTGAGAAAGTTTATGATGTCTCTGCCTGACCCCATAGGGCAAAACTAGTAGTAATAAGTAGATGTTGTAAAGGGACAGGTTTCTGCCAGAAAAGCTTCCTAATCTGGAGAACAGTTTGTAAATACACCCAAAGGACTATAAAACCATGCGTATCCTTTGACCCGGCAATAACACTACTAGACCTGTATCTCAAAGAGATTAAACAAAAGGGTTAAGGTTGTATTTGTACAAAAATATTTATAGCAGCTCTTTTTGTGGTGGCAAAGAATTGGAAATTGAGGGGATGCCCTTCATTTGGGGTGTGGCTGAACAAGTTGTGGTATACGATTGTGGTGCAGTAACTATTGTGCAATAAGAAATGACAAGTAGGAGGGTTTCAGAAAACTGATACAAAGTGAAGTGAGCAGAACCAGGAGTACATTGTACATAGTAACAGCTATTTTGTAACAATGATCAAATGTGAAAGATAGCTACTATGATCATGACAATGATGCAAGATAGTTCCAAAGGACCCATGATGAAAAAGGCTATACACCTTCAGAGAGAGAACTGAAGAATTCTGAGTGTAGATTGAAGCGTATTTTTTCATTTTATTTTTCTTATTTTTATGTGTGTTTTCTTTTGCAACATGACTAATATGGAAATATGTTTTGTATGGCTGCGCATGTATAACCAATATCATATGGCTTGCCTTCCAAAAGAGTGAGGGAGGGGGGAGAATATGGAACTTAAAGTTTTTTAAATGAATGTTAAAAAATTTAATGTGATTTGGAAATATCTAATGAAATAAGTAAAAATATTTTTTAAAAAAGAACTTCCTAATAATTATAATTCTCCCAAACTAGGAAAGGCTCTGTTGTAGGTGGGAATCTTCAAATAAAAACTGAATGACCACCTGATTAGAAAACAGTGGAGAAGACCATCCTGTTCAGGATGGGTTGAATTAAGTATCTTCTGTGAACTCTTCCAACTTCATCATTCTGGGATTCAAAGAGCTGTTCCTTGGGACTATGGAGTTTTTTCATCTCCTCAGTGATTCCCTCAAGGACCACAGAATCCCTAAAGGATTCTGTTACTAATGACTCTATCTTTCTTAAGAATCCTCTAGGACTTGGGGACCAACTCAAGGGCAGAGGAACAGCAAAAATGGCTGTATCACTCAAGGTTCCTTCCCCCTAGCCCCATGCCCCAGACCTGCTCTAGAGGCCTCTGATGACATCCTGGGGTTTGAAATGCTGGTAAATGGTGAGCCAACCACAGGGCAACAATAGGACTCTCTGTACCATGATTGTTTTGCAATAATATAACATAGATCCTTTACAGTTGCTCACCTCTAACATTTGGTCTGTGGTCACTCAATAAAAAGAAGATGCCTTATTAAGGGGGAATTAACAATGCAACCAGGACAACATAGCTAGAAAGCAGCCAGGAATAGTGCAATGAGCACAGGGCCTGGAGGACTTGAGTCTGAGTCTCTGTTCTCACACTGAATTATGTGACATTGGGCACAGCTGTTTCTAAACCTAAGGCTACTCATCTATAAAATGGAAACAATAATTGTTTCCCTATTCATTTTGCAGTTATTTTTTCTGAAGATAAAACTAATCAATCTAGTTTTAAGTTTTGTAAACTGAAAAGCACTATGTATTTAAAGCAATAATAATGTAAGAAGGTCAGTAATGATAATAATGATTTGTGGATGTTTTGGGGTCTAAGTCAGTTTAATTTTAATGGTTCCTTAAATTCTTCATTTTTTTTCAACATGGGAAAAAAGGAAATTTTTTCAGGGATGTACTGTCAGAATAAGGTATAAAAGGTATTGATTTTGTATTTCAATGATTAGCTACATATTTTCCCTACAAATATTTTTGTGAGCCCCACCTCCCATATTCTGGATACATCCTCTACCTTTGAAAGTGGGTGCCCCTTTGGAGAAGATTGTAGACATTTTTAAGTTCTTTAAAGGAAATTACAGTATCAGATTTTTCCTTATCCAGTAAAAATCAAGAAATAATTTTTTTTATAGTCATGAACCTTCCAGGACCTGGGTCTGGAAAGATCTGTGAATTAAGGCAGAAGAAAAGAAGATTGCAAGTGCAAATAGACATATACTAATGAGACATGTGTCAGTTAAGTCCTTTCCATCCTTTATGGGGACCATGTTGAGGGACACTTTCTATTCGTAAGCCCATCTCATAAGCCTATATGAGTTTCATATTAGAAAATCCTCCCCAAAAAAGAAAAATTAAATTTGACTAAAATGATCTTTGAACTGATAATTTGATGAAAACCAATTGAGAGCTAATTTACTGTCCATGACAGATCCATATTATCCATTCAACTATCAATGGCAAAATTAGTGTTAACTCCCCTTTCCCCCACCTCCCTGGGAGGGAATAATGCTAAAGACTTTTTTGGAGGAAATATTGTGAATGATATCTGCATGTCTTTGGAAATACAGTCCTTCCCCCTATTCTCTCCCTTCTCAACCTGGAAAAAGGGAAAAAACATTAGGCAAGATTTGGGACAGGATTGTAGGAGATCTTAGAATCCCCACAAAACTTGAGTGATAGGTCTCAGGGTGGAAACACAGCATGGCAGGAAGAGAGCTCGGAGTCACAGCAGCTGAGATAGCAGAGAAGCAGCTGTGACAGTTTACCAGAGATGGTTGCAGCACTAGTAGAGATAATGAAGTTACCCCTTCCGGGCCTACAGAGAGAAGGGAAGTCCATTGGAGAAGTATCAAACATACTATGTGACCGAAGCCCCAGTCTGGTTGTAGATGCCTTGTGGTAAATGTGGAGGAACTAACCCATCTCTGTCCAATTCCTTTCCTCCTTCCACTTACTTGTTCAACAGATATGTTGTGCTAAGTTATTTTCTTTACACTGACTTTTACTATTTTTCTTTCTAAAATATGATTGAAACATTTTTATGTTTTTAGGTAGCAGTCTTCAAGCAAAAGCTGAATGACTATTTGATTAGGACACAGTACAGAAGACTATCCTATTCAGGATGGGTTGAATTAAATATCATCTGTGACCTCTTTCAATGGACTCTTCCAAATGCACATGTGCATTTAGCTACTGTCCAAGAGGACAAGAGAAAGTATTAGTCAAATGTTCCCATTTCCATTTTGGAAGACTACATACCCATCTGGGGGACTTACTGAGATAGAGTGGAGTGTTATGAATGAACCTATAGCCCTCCCAGATGAACAGAATCTTAAAATCTGAATTGGGACTTTGATTTTCCCTAGAAGAATGAACTGCTTGTGATCCAAGTGTGTCTTACTAGTAGAGTCCATGACTGAGACAAAGGCTAAGACTCCTCTTCTACCCTCATCCAAGCAAAGGGGAAGAAGTCTCTCTTCCAAGCTGGCCCAGTAGGCAGACAAAGGAGTGATTCATAATGATTCCGAACACACCTTTTTCTCCAGAGGAAAGGGAGAATGAGGAGAGAGTTGTCAACCAGCCGCCATCATTCTCTATAGTAACACCTAGTGGTTGTTATTGATCTTCCTCCTTTATTTTCAAGAGACCAATGACATCATGAGATGATGTCTTAACTCGCTCCTGAATTGGATTTAAGCTAGGCAGAATTGCACAAAGTCATCAGTCTCACTCTCTCTTCCAGTCATTGAAGTCCAATGGTAAGACAAAAATCAAGAGGACTGGTGACGACCCAGGTTGACCTTGCATCTTCAATGCCTGACCATGCTCTAAATGCTGCTTAGCCTCCTTCATGGTCATTGGAACAAACTGCTCTCATCCACCCATTCTGCCAAGGGAAGTCTTCACATGCATAGGGAAGATGTCCCCTTAACTCACTGACAGGTTTCAGGCCTATCAGTTACTCTTAACCTGGTTTAGCCCCTCTGCCCGGACACTTTTACCAGGGTGTGGCCACTGTACATGCTCCAGCTTCTTGGAAGTACAGGAGACAGTTGAGTGACAGTTGGATACCAAAGATGGAGAAGCAGCCCTGAAAGGGGCTCAGCAAGCCCTCACACCAGAAGTGCTAATCCTCCCTGAATACCCCATAGAGGTTAGAGATAACCATCACAAACACTTCAACATTAATAATTCCCATTGTCCATTTTTAGTGTCTGTCTCAAATAAATGTACTAATGAACAGGTTCCATAGGTTGCATATCAAAATCTAGATAATAAGTATTCATCATCCACTTGTTTTTTCCTGTGTGGATAGTTAGAACAAACTTTTTGGAGGGATTACAGATTTCCTTTCCTCTCCATTTAAGAGCATCCATGAATAGAGATACATCTGGTGGGTTTCATTTTCTATAAGTAATCCCTCTTCAACTCTGATTCTTTACTGGAACTCTCTCCATGACAATAACTAATGTTTTTAGCAAGCATACATCACCGAAAATGGACAGCAAGCTGGGCCTGGAATTAAAAAGAGTTGGAGAATAGATTGGATTGCATTTGAGAAATGTACTCTTAAGGTTTCTCCCTGAATCAAAGGTCCATTTTTTAAACAGGAATAGTCTTCTGGTGAAATTGAATGATTTTGAGTCATGAAATACCATAATCTTGAAAAACTAAAGTTTGAGGTCACCCAAATTGCAATGGAGAAGTGTATGGTGGGTATAAGCAGGGTTCAATATTTTACAAATGAGAAATTATGCAGGGAAAATGATGTAAAGGATGTTATTAGAGAAATCTGTAGCTGTGGGGGGAGACAGTTATGGATGAGGAAAAGCTGACGTGTATTCCATTGTCAGTAAGAATTGAGAAAAGTCCTTTACATATTGGGTGAACCTTTTATGGTACGATTATAATGGATTATGGACAAGAGTTGTATAGAATGGAGTGAGCAGGCATGAGTTAATTGTAATCTGTATTATCAGAAGGAATATCCACATTGATAAGATCATAGATTCATTGATACATTCTAATATTAATCCTTATTAGTATCACTAGTTAATTTTTTCAACTAGCTGAAAGCATTTTATCTCTCTTTTTTTCAGGTATAGGGAAGCTATTTATTTCCTATACCACAAAAGAAAACACAAAACTCTCAAAAATACACATTGCCAAATACTTAAAACCAGAAACATTGACCCATCATGTCTATTATATTCTCCCAGGAAGTAAGGACACACAGAAGGCTTTTTGACACTTTCACATCTGATAAGCTTTGTCTGTGCGACTCACAAATCCAGATCTCCTAGAAAGTCAGGGCATGACTTTAGCTTTCTCAGTCATTTCATCTGTAGTTTCCTCCCGGAAATTTTCTCCTTGGAAAAGTTGTTGCAAAAATAACTTCCTGTTGGACAACCAGTCCTCAGACCTGGAAAGTCCCAAAAGCTTCAGTTCACAAGGTCGCTTGTATGTTAGAAATATCCTTCTTGACATCATTCAGTGGGTCATATGAGCTTAGGGAAAGAAACGTAAAGCAGGAGATGCAGCCACATATTAACAGTTCAGTTGGAAGCTTGTCTGGGTAAGCACACATGCTCACTGCCGGATTCAAGCAGGCACCATTGCTACTGGGAGGGAGAGATTGGAGTTCTCTTTCCTCCATAGAAGTCTGAAGGAGACCCTGCCTGATTTTCAAGCAATTTGCTCCAGAGAGAAAGGTTCAATAATTATCTTGAAAGGAATGCATGACGCATTGGAAAGAACATTGGACTCTGGGCTTACAAGACCTAGGTTCTGCTATTGACTAAGACACTTACTAGCTACATAACCGTGGTCAAATAATTTCACATCTTGAGTTTGCACTTTCTCATCTGTGAAATGAGGATAAAAATAGTATTTGCGCTGTCTGCCTCATAGGGTTTTGCACTATTATGGTTATTACCTTCTCCGACCAGACAGATAGGCACTAACTGCATCATTTATTAGTAACTCTCATCTAATTTTATTCCCCAGCTAACCAAAAACAGAGCAGCTGTTTTCATTTACAGCTTCCTGGCCTTCCTATCAATATCCTTTTCCTTCCTGTTTCTCTATTCTAGGCCTATGTTATTTCTCTTGAAGAAAGTTTCCAAAACTGTAGAAGAGGGATCTGTAGTATATAACCCTGAGAATACTACAAAAAGTGCAATGTTTTTCATCTTGGATCCTGTGTCCCTAGCGATGAACAAGTGCCAAAAATCCATTTAGAAACTAAAGCCAGCATGTATGACTTACTGCCGATAAACAGTTTGGGGTTTAATCATAACAAGAAAGAGGGAATGGATACTGATCCTCGGTTTAACATTTAGCAAATGTAATCTCCATCCTATGCTGTGGTAGACATTTCCAGTCTTATTCATATGTATAGATTCATTGCTGTCCTTCAGGGACATGAAGTTTTGCTTGTTTAGAATCTTGGTGGTGTTTAGTGATGCTTGCTACTGTAAAAGCCGTGAGCTTGTTCCAGCGCAAAAACGCACAAACTATCTTTATCCTCAAGGAGAGAAAATTGTGGATTGGATTAGGAGAACCCACTGAGATCTTCTCCCTGGGCCAATTTGACAGTCAGACTGTTTGAAAAGTGCTGGGGGAAAGAATCTCCCTGTTTTCCCTACTCACAGCCCATCACAGGCCTTTAAGCTGAATCATTTCTGACCAAGCCTCAGGGTCAGTTAGCACAAAGGTGGGCACACAGGATTGACTCTGGTCCAAAGCAATGTCAAGAGGGTCAGCCTGACCATGGCTTATACCTAGTTTAAAGGATACTGAAAATCCTTGAGAAAGCCGGTACAAGACTTATTCTGAGATCTGGATTGATATTGCTAGTTTTATGTAGGTGTTAGACACATCGTGGGATAATGGACAGAGGGTTAGGCCTGTTCTCAGAAAGACCTACCTGACTACCACTTAATTAGCTATATTAACTATATTATCCTGGGCAAATTACTTAACCTCTCTGTGCCTCAGACAACTCCCTGGGACTCATCCATCATGTCACAGACATATTGTCACTTGCTTTCATGGAAAGAATTCTCACATCCTCTGTGCTGATGCTAAAGCTACAGTTTTGGAGTCAAACAGATTTGAGTTCAAGTCCTAACTCAGACACTTACTAGCTATATAACCCTGAGCAAGTCATTTAACATCTTATGGCCTCAGTTTACTCATTTGTAAAACGAGGAGATAGAACTAGATGGTGTCTCAGCTTTTTTCCAGCTCTAAATCTATGCTGCTATGAAAAAAATCATATTCCCTTTATGTATCCAAGTATGTGGAGTCTGGATCTGTATCTAGCAACAGAATTCAGAGTTTATAGGCAAATGATAATGAACCAGACTTTGCACAGTATATGTAAACTAAGGCTTGTGACGACCATTTATTATTCTGTAGCTGGTCAAATCATTTCATCTCTCTAGGTCTCAGATTTCTCTCTCATCTTCAAAAGGAGGGGATGATTGTCCTAAATGATCTAAATGATCCTATACTAACAATCTATGACTCTTACTCTAGGTAATTTTCAATCTGAAGACTATCAGATATTTTAGCTTGTGGATTAAATTAAGGAGACTAATATATTTAGGGGGGGGAAAGGATGGAGTCCATTTCTGAATTACTCAATTTGGGTTCTTTTTTAATGATTAAGAATATGACACATAGGAAAAACCAAGCTAATAATGCCTATTGTACAGACATGCAAGTGGATGAACAGCCAATAGTGCTAGCCCATCAGTACAGGTCTTGGATAGGCACCATACACGATAATAAACTGAACCCAGAATTGAATAGGGAGGCAATAGGGGGATGGATTGCATTTGCAATTGCCAGTACTTTTGTTGACTCTAAACTTCTGTTTAAAACGATAATCTATATTTTAAAATTTTATTTTTTCCAATTACATGTAAAAGCAATTTTAGCTTTCATTTTTTACAACTTTGAGTTCCAAATTATTTCCCACCCTCCCTTGCCTCCCCCCAATTGATAGGGCAAGCAATTTTAATGCATCTTTTCTTATCAATATTCTTCTAATGATGCTGAATGGTTGTATTTCAGGGAATATTCCAGTCTCTAAAAAATTAAGGCTGTGGATCACCCAATGGGAGATGGAGATTTACATGGTGGGAGTAAATAGGCCTTAGCATGTTACTAATAAAAAATACAAGTTGCATGAAGGCCATCCTCAGATAGATGTGTAATCAGAAAAGGAGGTAGATGATTACATAGTAAGGAGAGATAACTGATGGACAAATCATGTGTTCCTTTTGATAACCCTGCGATGTCAAGCTAAAGGAAGACTCTCAGCATGTTGGGTTGACCCTCTGTAGAGGATTTACTATAGACATAGGAAAGAGGTGGAAAGAATGAGAGAGGATGGATGTATTCCCATTGCCATCATTGAAGAAAGTACCAATAAGGATGGAATCAGAGACCCACTAAAGCAATAAAGTAATAAGGATGTAATCTAATTATCTTTTACATTATGTGCAATATGCAAGTTAAACTCAAGAATAAACCAGTCAGTGGAACTGGAGTTTCAGCTATAATGACACAGTAGAAAAAGCACTTGGGTCAGTGGACCTAGCTGAGTTCAGATCCCACCTGTGATGCTTACTGCATGAATGAAATATGTCTTACAAAATGAAGCATGAAAGGAAATAGAAATAGTTCAAATTCAACCTCACTCTCTAGCCGTGTAATCCTGGGCAAGTCATTTAGCCTCTGTTTGTAAAATGGGGATAATAAAATAAAAAATAAAAATAAGTATAATAAAATAATAAAATGGGGAAAAATAATATAATAGGGATAATAAAATAATAAAAGCACCAACCTCTTAGAGTTGTTGTAAGGATCAAATGAGATAATAATTGTAAAGCACTTAGTGCAGTACCTAGCACATAGTAAATGCTACATAAAAGCTATAATTGTTATTATTAATTATCATAGACCAACCTTGAGAGATTCCAAGAAAAGGGATTAGAGGACTTTACTTTAAAACAACAAGCATACTGATGCTCCTTTTTTGTTCTTTTTCCTCCTCTTCTCCATAAGATCATTGACAACTGACCAGCCTTCGCCTGAACACTTCCGGTGATGACAAACACTCCTACATCAAGGTCGCAATCCCATTCATTCCGTGACAATTCTGGTTACTAGAAGGGATTTTTTTATAATGACAAAGGTTTTTTTTTTTAATGTAAAATCCTACCCCCTTGTAATTTCTACCCCACTAGTCCCACTTCTGCTTCTTATAGCAACAAAGAAGAAATCTACTCCCTATTTTACCTGCGTGGGTCCTTTTGTAAAACATTTTACATTGTAGACAAGGAATAAAATAACATAGGAGATATGTATAATAATAAATAAATAAAAATAACTGGAAGAAAGAAAAGAGAGTAATAAAAGGAAGAGAAAGGAAGGCTAAAAATCACAGGAGAAAGGAAGAACAGGTGACAAAATGGGAAAAGAGTCTCTGAGGTAGGGTTATACCTGTGGTGGCCTATGTTTCTACTCCTGGGCACTTCCCTCTTCTCAGTCCTTACTTTGCCATAGTCTGTGCAAAAGACAGTAAGCAAAGGAGAGATAACTTTCTTAAAAGAGAAGAGAGACCAAGCATATACATTATTCACACTTAAAGTTCAAAAAATTTGCAAACAAATCCCAGATCAAAATGACCCAAGTTTTCAAATGCTTGCTTTACAGAGAGCCAGTACCCTGCTTCCCTGGTTTTAATCTAGGCTACTTCTATACAATATGATGAAAATAACCCTTGTTAATCCAAGTAGAATCAACACTGAGATTTTAACAAAACAATCCTTGCTGCTTCAATAACCTTTTATTTTTAGAATGTTTTATAAGGTCAGTTGAGTAATTCCCTTCGAAGAGCCCTGATAGGTCAATTGTCTTTCCCAAGTTTTAAAATGATGAAGAATGAGGCAGAGGTAGGGAGGACCTATCTGCATTTGAAAATTACACTGTGTGCATGTGACTCTTTATACTCAAATTCATGTGATATTCATTTGAAAGGTCAATCCACTTACTTAGTGCATTAACCACAACAGTGAGGCAGCCCATAGTCGGAAGACAGACTGGCACTACTTAGTGCCACTGAGGTAGCTACGTACCTTCCCCTTCCCCAACTCCACCCTTGTTGTCCCATTGCCCAGTTTCCATCAGGCACAGGTCATTCACTGGACCCTTACATCCCCACCTCTTCAGGAGGTACAGCAGAGCCCCATTCCATTCTCACCTTTGGACCCTCTATTCTCTTGGTTGGAGACCATCTAATCTGTCATTGTTTCACAAGGTCCGTAGGGCCTTGTCATCTGCCCTATTTTTTTCCTTGTCAGAACCTAAATTTGGTCTTTCCTTCTGCCATGAATTCCTTCTTTTCAAAGGTGGGGGACTATGGGAGTAGACCAGATAGGAAAGTTACATATTTATACCTTGGACTCATTCACCTTCATACTCAGATACCTTCTGTCTGGGTCCTCTTGAAATCCTTATCAGGGCAGCTAGGTAGTGCAGTGGATAGAGCGTTGGGATTGAAACCAGAAAGATTCATCTTCATAAGTTCAAATCTGGCCTCAGACACTTATTAGCTGTGTGATCCTGGACAAGCCTCTTAACCCTATTTGCCTCAGTTCCTCATTTATAAAGTGAGCTGCAAAGGGAAACAGCAAACCACTCCAGTATCTTTGCCAAAAAAAAAATGGAATTATAAAGAGTCAGAAATGATTGAAACAACTCAACAGCAACTAGATGCTCTCTTTGCTCATGCAAAGGCTACCTGGGTATTCAATATAGCACCATCCAGATATGGCTTTTGTCATCGGACATCACTGCTCCCAAAAGACAGAATAGCGTCATGGAAAGGGCACCAGACC
This sequence comes from Bettongia penicillata ogilbyi, assembly GCA_023548195.1. Classification (NCBI taxonomy): domain Eukaryota; kingdom Metazoa; phylum Chordata; class Mammalia; order Diprotodontia; family Potoroidae; genus Bettongia; species Bettongia penicillata. Next base: position 3,899,196 of record JAJHZJ010000737.1, read on the forward strand.
CACTGTATACTCATTCTTGTCTACTAGGAACCTGGACTTAGGGAGCTGGCTTCCACCCACAGTCATAATACTCCAAACCCCCTGTTTGAATTTGGTTCTTTGGTTGTATTTTTTCTTTACAAATCAAAGGTCACACAGGACCCACACAGGGACCCAATAGGGATTCCAGGGATCCAGCATGGTTAATCAATAACTACAGAAAGATGTGAGCCCTCCTCAAATCAGATTAAAACCACTCCACTTTTGAAGACTTTCTATAGCAGTGGCACCATGACTTCACCTGAAAGTTCTCTCTACTGGTACAACTCAATCTATCCATGCCTGATAAAAAAAAAAAAAAAAACCAATTTGAAAAATGCATGACTCCTTGTCCCCAATAGTTCTAGGTCTATTGATCTAGAATTGGAAGAAACCAAGTGGCTATCTGGTCTACCCCCTCAATTTTACAGATAAGAAAACTGAGGCCCAAGAAGAGTAAATAATCTGGTCAAGGTTAAATAAGTGTCAGTGATAGGATTTGAACACAGGTTCTTTGATTCCAAAGACTGTACTCTTTCGACCCTAGAGGTAGCAGCATCAAACAAAGAATGCCTGGGCTTCAGAAGTATGTTGGGCGGTGTATAAAGAACCAACTGCAGCAAGCTAATGAAAAGTTAGTTTGTGACCTGAGCATTTGGAACCCAAGTTTTGGGGATCAAAGAGTACTTGAGCTTTCCAGAGTAGATATGGACCATGACAAGGGTCACTTTTTTCAGACTTCCTTCTTGTGTCTTTATATAGCTTATATTGTGGCTTGGTAGTTCTAGAAGGTTGGTTTGCTGTCTTGGATTAAATTAGAACATAAACTCTGCCCTCAAGTCCCCAGAAAAATCATTCTTAAACCTTTCGTGTGCTGTGGATCCATATGGGAACCAGACAAAACCTATAAAATAAAGCATACAGGAATACAAAGAAAGCCAAAGGTGAGTGAAAATAAAAATGTCATTTTTTTTTCTCAATTCAATTTCATAGACCTCCCTCTGAAATCTATCTATAGACCCTAGCGGTCTCCATGGACATCAAGTTAATAATCCTTACTCTATAGGTATACATAACTCAATATCCATGAAGTCCAAGGATGGGGATTTTTTAGACCTTTCCAGTTTTTTTGAGGCAGTCCACAATCTGATGCCACTACTTATTAATATGTCAAGAGAAAGTCAACCAGGATGGTCAGAGGAATGAAAACAACAGCATGTGTGGATATATTGAAGGAACTGGGGGTCTTTAGCCTAGAAAAGAAGAAACAAATAGAAACATGGTTAATGTATTTGAAATGCTTGATGAAGTAGACTTGTTCTGCCTGTTTTTCAAGGACAGAGCTAAGAACACAGTTTTCAGAGACAGGTTTTGGCAAGGTAGGAACTGTCCAAAAGTGGAAAGAGCTGCCCCAGGAGTTAATAAGTTCCCTGTCACTGAAGGTCTTCAAGAAGAGATTGGAGGAAGGGCTATAAAAAATGTACACATCCTTTGACCCAGCAGTACTGCTTCTAGGACTTTATCCCAAAGAGATCATAAAAATGAGAAAAGGACCCATGTGTGCAAAAATATTTACAGCAGCTCTTTTTGTAGCCAAGAACTGAAATTCAAGGGGATGCTCATCAATTGGGGAATGGCTGAATAAGTGGTGTTATACGAATGTGATGGAATACTATTGTACTATAAGAAATGATGAGCAGACAGACTTCAGAAAATCCTGGAAAGACTTATATGAACTGATTCTGAATGAAGTGAGCAAAACCAGGAGAACACTGCTCCAGAAACAGAGTGTGTGATGACTGATTTTGATAGATTTAGCTCTTCTCAGCAATACAAGGACCTAAAAAAATTCCAAAGAATTCATGATCATGTGTTATCCATATTCAGAGAAAGAACTATGGAGTTGGAATACAGAATGAAGCAGACTATTTTATTTTTTGGTTTTGTTTTTTCTTTCTCATGGTTTCTCCACTTCATTATAATTTTTCTAGGCAACATGACTAATATGAAAATGTGTTTAATAGGAATGCATGTGTAGAGCCCATATAAGATTGCATGCCATCTTGGGGAGGAATGAAAGGGGAGGGAGAAAATTTAAAACTTATGGAAGTAAGTGTTGAAAACTAAAATTAAATAAATTAGGAAAAAAAAGGAGAGATTGGAGGGTCATTTATCAAAGCTATTATGGAGATCACTCTTTTGTAGGTACTGGTTAGAATAGATGACTTCTAAGGGCACTTCCAACTTTGAGATAACATAATTCTCATCCTCCACCCTCTAGGACAATTTGACCAGTCTTACCATCCGAGTACCTGTTGCCTTAGATTTTTTTGTTAAGTGAAATATAGACCTAAGCGACAATTTATCTCATGATTAGGCAAAGTATGTGAAATTCCTGCACTAGGCTACTGCTGTTGCTGTTCAAAGGTCAGTATTATTTATGTCCCAAAAATAAAGGATCTGTGTATGAACACACCTTCTGGCAAGCCATAATATTAGGCAGAGACCCAAAGTTCTCACCAATAGCCTTGCCAGCTGCTTTGTACCTGACCCGCCCTGTATGCAATCCCTAAATCAACGACCTCAGCTTCACCCTTTCATCCTTTTATCCAGAAAAATCAGTCTCCATGTGTGAGATGCTATCCATAAACCCATTCACCCAACCTTTGACCTAACAGAGACGTTTTTGAGAATATTGTCCATCCCTACCACAATGATGTGTGCCTGGAGTGAGATCTCTCTCCCCATCCCCTAGCCTTAACTTCCTCATTGGTTCCTCCCAGTTATAGCAGGTATAAACATTTAAGCAGTAGACAGAGCTAATGTAGATAGAGCAGTTGACTCAGATTAAGTGCTGAGTACATCAAGGACGCAAAAAATCCCTTGGAATTGGAGAAAGCTCTCCTTTTTTTCTGTCATTTTTTACTGTGTGCAGGAAAATTCTCATAGTCTCTAAATTGTTCATAAGCGTAGATTTCAGAAAATATAGATCTCCATTTTCTGGGGAGTGGAAGAAGTCTAAATTTAGCAGGAATATGGGATATAATGATGCCTAATTAAGCCTCTGTGACGCTGAGCAAGTTATTTTACATTTCTTCATCTATAAAATGAAGGGATTGGACTAGATGACCTCTTAGATCCCTTCCCGCTCTCAGTCTATAATCCTAGGCCCTGGAGAATGGCTGCCATGTCTGACCTTCACTGAAGATAAGAGCTTTCTTTTTAAAGCAAGAGTCGAGTTTTCTCCTTGGAGAAATGAGTCAGTTCTTTGTTTACATAGCCTGGTAAACGCAGTCTTGGGAAAACTGTCCTTTAGTCAAAGAGCAACAGAGACCACTGGAGCACTGCAAACCAACTCAAGTATCTTTTCCACCCACCAGAAAGTTGACAAGTCTCTGGCTTTCTTTCCACCCCAGAGTTTGGTCTTTACCAATTTTGTCAGCCCTAGCAGAATCTCTTCAACTGCTGATGATGGAGAAATATTATCTAACCTACTACATAAAGCAAATGTTTGATTCCATAAGCCTGGAGCCTCAATGCAATCAATATGAATTAAAATAAATTTGGCTGGAGACTTTCAGTAAAAATTAAAGAATGTCATCTATTGAAATAGTGATGCATATTTTTATATTGTGATAATAGTAATATAGGGATAGGAATTGGAACTATAATTTCATTCTAATAGGAAACTCTCTGTCCTAGAGCACAGGGAGATTGGTTATGTGATTTGCCGAGGGTCAAACAGTTAGGGATTTAACCCAGTTCTTCCTATACCTGCTATGCCATGGTGACTCTCTAATAATTTTGTGTTTCAAAAAACATATATTGCATATATTACTTCAATCAAGCATCACAGCAACTCTCTTAGGCAAGTAATGCAAATCTTCCTATCCTCTTTTGTCAGATGAGTAAACTGAGGCACGGGGAGACAAGAAGCAAATTATCCAAGTATTATGTGCAAATTCACTGAGTTATTAATAATGTTTAAAGCTTATATAAAATTGAGTAGGCGATTGAAATTTTTGAAAGGTCACAGATTCTGGAATCTGTGGAAAAGAAGATAGAAAAGACATTCCATGCCCCAAATGGACCCAAATTACCTGGAAACCACAATTTGAACATTACAAGCTTTATTTTGGCTGGGAGAATGGGTGGCATCTGACCTGCAGGAACCCATCAGTATGGAATAAAGAAAGAGCTTGACTCTCAAGTCAACTCAGTTCCTCCGAAGAGGAGATTTACTTAAGGTTGAAGCAAAAACTGAGTTGAGAGGATGTGCCTGAGAGGGAGTCTGCTAAGGCGCCAGTGATTGCCAACGACATTTTTTCAAACAAAATCATTTACAAGATATACAACATTTTAAATTCTTTAAAGAAAAACACTGCTGCAGAATCTGGGCTTATCTGAGGTCATGTATCCAAAGATAAGGCAGGAGATATTTCACTCCATGCCATAAAACTTGTGCCTCCTCATGGTTTACTTCCCCCTGGACTTTGAGACATATGGAGAAGCTTTTGTAGCTTCAGATCTGGCTTCTCGAGAGATACTGAAAGGCTGGTTGTGGGAACTCAGAGTAAATGTGTGCAGAGGAAGCTTTGAGATCCAATTTCATTTATTCTGAAGAGCATGATTTTTCCTTTCCAAAGCAATTATGTTTTATCCTGCATAGTGTTTTTCTGGCCTGAGAATACCATAGGTGTATAGGAGGAGTGAGATATGAGAGAAGGGAGGAGATTTAACTTGTTAGAGTTTCAGAAAGTGGTTACTAGTCTGTGCTGAGGCTTTAGGCTGAGGCCAATCCCCTGATCCATGACTTGGGGTGGTGTTTATCTTTGAAGGGAAACTCTGCTTAGTGGTATAGAAAGTAAGGGAATTTGCTTTTCACATGTTACTGTGTACAACTGAAGAATTGAAGCTTGTGCCTCTCCAGAGGTTGGCTTGCTGGGCAGAGAAACTCTAAAAATGAAAAATTGAATGCATTTATTCCCATTGAGTCTTTCGGAGCAAGATCAGTTTTTATAAATGTAATCAATTGATTAAAGTGCTTTCTTTCAACTTTTTTTAGAAGAATTACAGACTTTAAAGCTTGAAAAGACTTGGAAGAGTGTCTAGATCAGGGTGGAGAACATTCAGGGTTCCCCTTTTCTTGAGGGGATTTGTTTTGTGAAGTTTGGAGTCAGTGAAAGGACTGCACTTGAAGACCTGGTCTAGATTATTTTCTTTTTATAGATGAGGAAACTGAGGTACAGAGATATTAGATGACTTACCTAAGGCCAGCTAGTAAAATACAAATCCATGATTCAAATACAGACTCTTTAAATACAGAGTTATCACCACTATACCATAATAGTAAACTTACAGAGAGTAAAATGCAAATCCATGATTCAAACCCAGGTTCTTTGACTCAGAACAGCAAAGTGGTGCAGTGAATAGAGTGCCCAGCTTAGAGTCAAAAAGACTCATCTTCATGAGTTCAAATCTAGTCTCGGAAACTTATTGGCCAGATTACTTTTATCTTGTGAATCCATTTTCATAATATTTTGAAGCCTGAATGCTTTTTCTGTTACAGATGGATCAAACGCAATCAGGTCTTAGTTATTTAATAGCTATTAACCTGATAAAATTCAGCTAGATAAGTGCAAAACAACATACTACATGATGAGTCCCAGAGCAAACTTGATGAATTGCAATATTGCCACCAAGAAGTAAATAGCTCCTAGAATAGATAGGCAAGAAAACTGGAAAGGATTAACTGGAAAAACATTTTATGAAACTATCTAAATACTCATAATACAGTGTCTTAATGAAATGGAATACTGTCAAACAAGAGTCCAGAAAAAGAAATAGAATGTTCTCCAATAATAGGAATCAATGTGTGCATTATGAATAACAGGATGAAAAAGAATCCTTTTTTTCCCATAGGGGGAGGGAAAAGGATGATGAGGGGAAAGGCTTCATGTAAAAATTAGCAGCAGAACTGACCCAAACATCATCTGTGAGAATATTTCAAAGCCAAAATCCCACAAATGGGTGTGTCAGAACTGATATCTTTTCTTGCTGAATTTCAGTACCTTTATATATTGGGTTAAGAAATCACTGTGTTTCAAGTACAGTTCCTTTTCTCTGACATTTAGACCAGAGTCTAATGATTGGGTTTACTTACATCCCCTCCTCATTTTTGAAGAGCAGGTTTCCATTTCCAGTTAGTGCACTGGAAGATGGAGGACTAGTTCTAAGCTTCTGTCAGATGTAATCACACTCCTGGGATGCTTCAGGCCTGTGCCAGTTACAGTTTTAATTCTCATGAGTTTTCTGCCAATGTGTTCCCAGATAGGGTATAAGACACAAATGTTATTTACAATTTCAGATTCATCTTTTAATTAAGACTGAATGGAAGCTTCTCTAAGGTTATGGGCCCTTCCAGACCTGACAAGCGAAATCTTTTGGATTGGGGCTTTTTGGATTTTTTTTCAAATGTTGTGAGAGTTTTTATTATTAAAAGGAAAATGAAAAAGGATTAGTATAGTTTCCCCAGTTAACCTGGACCATCCTTAGCTGCTCTGTCAGAAACTGAGGGCTCATCTGTTCACCATTCATTACCCTCTTTGTTAATTACATTAACTTGATTTTTGCCAAAAGGCCAAGAAGCCTGATTTGTTTTTATGCATTACATGGGCAATAGAAAATGTGAGAATGATGACAAGTCAAAGTCATGGGTGAGAGAGTTTTCAGAAAAATGCTTTTAAAAAAAATTTATGGCCAGTGAAGCAAGGGGTGGCCAGGCCATTATGGAAACTCTTCATCTTGAATTTCTTTTTAAATCTACAACTGCTACCACCATCATGTGTGAAAAACAGAGGCTACCAAGCTGCTGTGACTGCTGTGTGTTCTGGAACTGCCTCTCAAGTTAGTTTTTCAATGATAACCCATTATGGATATTCCCTCTTCCAATTATATGCTTGTCTTCATATAAACTCTTTAGTCTGTCATTGAAGGGTCTCCACCAGCTAACTCTCACATTTTGGCATGGTTGATGGGACCATATGATCATAGACCTAGAGCTGAAATGATCTCAAGGGTGATTTTGTCCAAAATTTTACAGATTTATCAGCTTGTTTTCCATATGAGGAGACTAGAGCTGAGGGAGAATAGGTAACTTGTCTAATGTCATGTAGTTAATAAGCATCCAAGATGAGATTTCAAAGCCAGGCTCTCTGTCTCTAGAGACAATTGAAGGAGCAAAAGAAGGAAAGAAATAGCATTTTAAGTGCCTACAATGTTCCAAGTCATGTGCTAAGGGATTTATAAATATTATCTCATTTAATCTCCACAACAACCCTGGGAGGCAGCTGCTATTATTACCCCCATTTTACAGTTGAGAAACAGAGGCAGAGAGAGAGGTCAAGTGACTTGCCCAGGAGCATGTAACTAGTAAGTATTTGAGACTAGATTTGAACTCAGATCTTCCTGACTCCAGACCCAATGTCTATCCACTTAGCTTCCTCCAGGGAAAAGCCAAGTACCATCATATAGGAGAAACAATCAGAAGACCTGGGTTTGACTCCTCTCTGTTATTTACCACTTGTATAGAGTGAGATAATATTGCATTCTGGGCCATCTCCAGTCATCCTGGTCATTGGATCCACATGGCTCAGGAGGGGAAAGTGAGGCCGGTGACCTAGCACAGCCCTCCCTCACTCAAATCAAAGTCAAGTACAAGTCATGTCATCATTTTGATGTCATACTCTTCTTTGAAAACAAAGGACAACCACAACAACAACCACTTGTATGTTGTTGCTTAGTCATTTTTCAGTTGTGTCCAACTCTCCATGACCCCTTTTGGGAGTTTATTGGCAGAGATATCAGAGTATTTTTGCCACTTTCTTCTTCAGCTGATTTTACAAATGAGGAAACTGAGGCAAGCAAGGTTAAGTGACTTACTCAGAATCATATGGCTAGTGTCTGTGACCAGACTTGAACTCAGGTCTTCCTGATTGCAGACCCAACACTCATAGTCTATCCACTGCACCATTTAGCTGCCTCTCACTACTTGTATGACTTTGGTCAAATTACTATCCTCTTTGGGGCATCCATTTTCTTTGTAAAATGAAGGGCCTAGACTAAATGACCCACCTCTAAGATTCCTTCTAGAGCTAACATTTTGGTCATACTTCTCCAATCCTATTTCACATTATTCTCCTTCACACACTTTGAATTCCAACCAAAATGGCATACCAGCTGGTCCCTAAACTCTAGCCCTTTTCTGCTCCAGTCATTCATACATGTTGTCCCACAAGCCTCAAACACGCTCCTTTGTCCTCTTGGTCAAAATCCTCTTTCTACCTTCAGGACTCAGCTCAGGAGGTACCTCCACCATGATCCATCCCTGATCTACCTAGAGTCGCTAAAATCACTTCTTCCTTCCTTAAGTTTTCTGTTACCATTCTGTCTGGGTCTCCTCTTCACCTCCATCAAATGCATCCTTATGTTAGTTTTTTTAACTCATCCTACAATTCATTTCCATAATCATGCATCCAGGGCAGAGATTGGGTCATTGGTCATCTTTGTTCCTCCAGAAACTAGCCCAGCACCTTGCACATACTAGGTGCTTCATCCCAGTGTGTTGAATTGAATAATAAAATTGCAAGAAACCTTAGATTGGAAGTCAGTTCACTTCTTCAGGTTGTGATTTGTTCTTGATGGATTGAAGAGGTTGGATAAGATCATAGGATCATAGATTTAGGAACGGAAGGAAGCAAGGGAAAAATCTAGTATGACTACCTCATTCTGAAGACCTTGTTATTATTCACCCTTCACTCGCAAAGACCAGTGACATCATGAGGAAAGCCTAGGAAGATAAAAGTGATTTGCCTAGAGTTGCACAGGTAGTAACTGGCACAACTAGAATTCAAGTCCAGCTCCTCTGACTCTAAATCTCATCTAAATCACATGATTCTCAACTGTGAAAACTTGGGAACTCTGATCAAGACAATTTCAAAGGATCCATGATGAAAAATTCTATCTGCCTCCAGAGAGACTGCACACTAATCCTGTGTGAAGATTGAAACATACTTTGTAAATTTTTCTTTATTTTTCTTGAGATTTTTTGACTACAGTTTCTTTTGCAATATGGTTAATATGGAAATATGTTTTGCATGACATATATAATTGATATTACTGACATTAGAGCTCAATTTTTTAAAATGATTGTTTAAAAATTTTATATGCAATTGGGAAATATTTAATAAAACAAAAACATTTTTAAAATAATATGATTTTCATGATTTTTTGTATCACCCAATCCTACTGCTTCCCAAAACATAAATATAAACAAAGACTGATTTTTTATTCTTGTAATTTAAGCCAAACAATCCCTCTTTAGCTCTTTGGAGCCAAACAGAGAAAACCTAATCTCTCTTTCTGTCTCTCTGTCTGTCTTTGTCTCTCTCCCTCTCGCTCTCCCTCTTGCTCTCCTTCTCTCTCTCTCTCTCTCTCTGTCTCTCTCTCTCTCTCTCTCTCTCTCTCTCTCTCTCTGTCTTTCTCCTCCATGGTGTCAGTCTCAAATGGAAATCCCTGAAGGTGCACACAGTACTCTGGAAGTTGTGCTAGAAGGGAGGGACCACAAGTTTGACACCTCTGTGACTATCTATGTTTATTGTTATGTTAATGAGTTTTTTCAACTACATTTTAATTTGTAATGAAGAGGAGATGTAATTATAGAAAATTATAGAAAGAGAAGATGGGTTAGTCATGTTACTATGCATGTGTCTGTGTTTGTATGTATGTAAAGGGATAGAGGGGGAGAGAGAGAGAGAGAGAGAGAGAGAGAGAGAGAGAGAGAGAGAGAGAGAGAGAGAGAGAGAATAAGAAAGTGAGTTGTGGAATCATCCCATGGGGTATTTATGGCACATCCCCAAATGTGTCTATGGAATGACCCCTGGTACAAATCAAATGGGACCAGGACACTCACTTAGTTGGTTCTTTCTAGCAATTATTCTGTAATTCTATGATCCTCTGCCACCCTAAAGCAATGTGCCTGGTGGGATGGGCAATGATTGCATCACCCTTGAAAAAGGATGGACAGGTTTGGGCAAAGCACAGACATTGAACTTCAGTCTCTATCAACAAATCTGAGAGCAGAAATTGCTGGCATACATCACGTAGATTAATTTCAGACTTAATAACCCATTTTGCCATCAGCATCAATCATCTTTCCGTCTGCCTTATTCATTGAAGGGATAAATATTGACCTTATTGTAGAGATAGAAGAACAGATAAGCTAAGTGACTAGCCCAAGGTCACACAGCAAAACTTTGGTGGAATGTAGAAAAATAATTTTTTGTTTTTCATGATTCTAATTATTGGGCAATTACTCCAGAAACTATTTTCTTTTCCTTTGTGGGTTTTGTAGACAGTTTATTCTATATGGAGGAGAGAAGGCATTCAAGAAAAGTATGATTCAAATATTTTTGTTGCAACCACCACTTTCTTTTTAGAATGATGACCTTTCTAATTTCCAGATGGGCCATGAATTTCCAGATTCATGGCGACATAAATGCCAGAGAGTTAGTTTGTATCATACCTCTGCTCAACTAAAAAGCACAGAAGCTTAAGAAGACTATGATGGTGAAGGCTTGAAGATAATTTATCTGACTTTTTTAGATAGCCTTTCCAGCTCCTAACACAGAGCACATAGTAGACGCTTCATAAATAATAATGGCTAGCATTTATATTGCACTTTAACGTTTGCCAAGGGCAAATCTGAATCCTCACAGATATACTGGGAAGTAGGTACTTTTATTATCCTCATTTTATAGACATGAAAACTGAGGCAAAGGTTTGGTGTGGGGATGGGGGAGATGGAGAAAGAGAGAGAGAGAAAGAAAAGAAGGAAGGAAGAAAGGAAGGAGGGAAGCAGGGAGAAAGGAAGGAAGGAAAAAAGAGGGAGGGAGGGAGAAAGGAAGAAAATTAGGAAAGAAGGAAGGAAATTAGGAAAGAAGGAAAGAAGGAAGGAAATTAAGAAAGAAGGAAGGAAGGAAGGAAGGAAGGAAGGAAGGAAGGATCATATGCCACTGTTCTCAAACATATTTGCCATGAATGGTTTAACTGTGATCAGCTACAAAAGATTGTAGGTGGAGATGAGGGATAAGGGGAGTTAATAATATAAATGTTAACACTTTAGCTTGCTTACAGACAGACACCTACCTCCTCTGCGAAGGCCAGGGGAGATACAGAGCTAGGGCTGTTACTTGAGGCTGCATTGCTGACCTACACTGGACTTTGCCCACCTACCATGCCAACAGAAACTCCAGAAGCTCATTCCAACCCCTGGGCTACTTCTCATGCTAGAAATACCCTCTCACACCTCCCACCCCTCTACCTCAACCCTCTGACTAACTGATTCTTCTTCAATTAAGGAGGAATCCAATACCAACCGCATCTTCATTCCTCCAAAGAACCTTGTCTACTTTGCCCTTCCCCCTTTTTACACCTTCCTTCTCTGTAAGCTCTCTGACAGCAGGCACTGTCTTTCTGATTGTATTTGTATTCTCAACTCTTAGCTCTGTGCCTGACTCATAGTAAGCACTTAAATATCTGTTTGCTGACCAATGGGTCAACTATATGTTGATACCCAGCTACATGTGATATTTGCTGATACTCAGTTTTTTCTCATTTGTAATCTGAGATGTTATCTAGGAGTGTTATTCCAATTAAAACCTAATTAACCACTCCATATATTCCTTAGTCCTGCAGGCATGTCCTGTGCCACTCTTAACAAAGTCAAGAAAATTAGGTTGCATCTTTGTATTCTTCTCAGTGACTAGCATAGTGCTTTGTACCCCAATGTGAAACTGAATGATTGAATCAAAAACTTTGTACTTCATTGGACCTTTGATCTCATTCATGCGGCTAGTCTCTCCATTGATATAGATAACTGCTACACGCTCCTCTGTATGACTCTTGTCTATATAAATCCATAAGTCTTCCATAGGGGACCCACCCACCCAACCTGCCGGAGGTTCTTTATTTGAAATCAAGCACTACCTTTCATTGAAGTTGGAAAGGTTCTGAAGAATGTGCTTATTTTCTCATTCTTAGCCGAATGAATGCCAATCATAATTACATGAATAAAAATGTCTAATTCACTGAAGGTCTTCAGTTAAAATGACAAAAAAATTAAAATTCTTTAGCTATTCATATTTGCTTTAAAAATAAATATTAAAGAAATCAAGCTGTAAACATTGTTATCAATTTTGTCATGGAAGCAATGGAGTGTTTAATGCACCTCTTTATTTTCTAACTGCTCTTATGACAGCCAATGATATCTCTTTTTTTTTTGGAAGGGCAACTTGGAACTGATTGTTTGTTGTGTTTTTCTCACTTCTTTTCTTAATTTTTTCAGTTTAATTTTATTGCCAAATGAATATTCTACTTTTCTCTCTCATTCATCTTTCCTGTCCCTCCAGTCTCCCAACCCCATTGAAAAAGCAAGAAAAAATAAACTTTTATTTCAAATGCATATAGTCAACAAAGCCAATTCCCACATTGGCCACATCCTCCCTACAAAAAAGTCTGAGGCCACACTCTGAGTCCATCACCCATCAGCAGCTGAGCAACATGGTTCATCAGGAATGCTTTGGAATAGTGACTGGTCAAACACAATGATCTCTTTTTTAAATATTTTTTTCCAATTACATGTATAAATAATTTTCAATATTTTTTTAAAGTTCCAAATTCTCTCCCCCCCATTATTCTTCCTCCCCGCCCCTTCCCTGAGAAGGCATGAAATTTGATATAGGTTGTACATGCAGCATGATGACTTCTTTATCCTATGCTGCAAGTAAGCAATACCCATGCAAATATGTGCACATCTAGGTATATTGGTGCCAATTCATGTTGGGGTGACGTGCATTGGCAGAGTCTGACATCACCTAATGGAGTGATTTCAAGGGTGCTAAGAAAGTCTTGTTGGCCATTCTACTCCTACAAAATAAACCCCTCCTTTTTCTATTAATTTAACTGATGCCTGAAATTTTCACTTCAGACCTTCCTTGCTTAAAGTTTTGGTTCTTGGTTAAAATAGATATTCCTGGCAAGGGAGAGGACCTTCAGCTGTCAGCCTTTTACCCCTTAGCAGTGTTTGATAAAGGAGCAAAGCGAAGACAGAAGGAAAGTAATGAGATAAGGAATGACTCAGAAGCAATGCAGTTAGACAAATAGACTTTGCTTCACAATTGTGCCCAGAGCTAGTTCTGTATATTTATTTGTGTATGCATATCTTTCCAGAGGTGTAGAAATCGACAACTAAAGAGGGAAAACAGCCCAATCTCAGATTTTTTTTGTATGAAAACAACAATGACCTTAAGGGATGGTTTTTATATAGGTATTGTAGGACTACCTCTTCAGGAAGGTACTGCTTGATAAAAACAAATTGCAGGAGATGACTTGGGCAAAGGGAGATAATTCAAACCTTCATGAATGACTTCTTGTGATTTTAAGGGATCCAACTGGAGAGTCAGGAAAGGCGCAATGTTTTTACCTGCCTACAGAGCACTCAAAATACTCCAGTGTAAAATTCTACCCTCAAGCTTTTGCAACAGTAGGATTTTTTGCAATTCAATCTTACATCTTCACTATCTTCTATAAATAATAAAGGAGTGATTTTCAAAGATGAGAAAGTGATTTCTTGGTGAAAAATGGCCATTGTGGACCTGATGAGCACAAATCCAGTTTTACAAAAAGTATGTAGGGGGAAAGAACAGGGTGGGTTCCCCTCACCCCTTGAAAGCAAAGAAATGACATTTATTTTGGAAGTCTCAAAATTTTGTCTTTTACTCTAACTCTTGGAAAGGTTCCCGGTGAAGTTTAATGCATTTCTTCACTCTTCCATGTTCTAAAGATTTTGTGCCTGGAATGCTGGAGAAAAAACAGGAGAGGAGGAAGGGAGATAAAGTAGATGGTGCAATGCCACTTAAAAGAGCTGATGAATTGTACAACTAGCCCACATGTAGCAGGCTTTAAGCTGCCAGCTGTTTTCCCTCTAAACCAGCTAGACGAGAGACTCATTCTGTGTCATAAACAGCTCTTTGCTTTGACTTGGTATTTCAAAAATAGATTGTTGTTACTGAAGCATTTCTGTCTCCTAAGCATCTGGAACGCATATTAAATATTCATCTTAAGCCCACTTGGTCATGTGTCCAAACCAGGTAATGGGCACTTATTTGTTAACCTCCAGCTTACATATCTAATTAGGCAACTAGGTGGTGCAGGAGAGAGAGTGCCAGGGCTGGAGTCAGGAACATTCATCTCCCTGAATTCAAGCCTGGCCTCAGACTAACTGTGTTTGCCTCAGTTTCATTAATTCAAAATGAGTTGGAGAAGGAATTGCAAACCACTACAATATCTTTGCCAAGAAAACCCCAAATGGGGTCACAAAGAGTTAGATATGGCTAGAAAGACTGAACAACAGCAAATACACATCTCATTGTCCCTCTTACTTGCCCAAGTGAGTCAGTCCCATTAGATGGGTTGGAGTGGTTGGCTGCTGAGGTCCCTTTTAACATTCAAATTCCATGATTCCTTAATTCTAGATGGTTGTCTTTGTCACCACTGGGCTGGATGATATATAGAAATAAATATACTGACTCAAACAGAATACTATATTGAAAGACTGAGGCAGATAGATGGCATAGGGAATAGAGCTCCACATCTGGAGTCAGGGAGACCTGAGCTCAAACTTGCCTTCAGAAAGTTGAGTGTCACCTTGGGCATGTCACTTAATCTCTGTTTGCCTTGATTTCCTCAACTACAAAATAAGGATCTTAACAGCACTTATCTTCCAGAGTTGTTGTGAAGATTGAATGAAATATCTGTAAAGTGCTTAGCATAGTTTAGCATATTATTCGTTGTTGTTGATGATGATGATGATGATGATGTCAGAGGACTTTGTTCTAGGGCTGACTCCAATGATGGCTAAGTGATTGATATTGGATAAGTAAATCATTTCAGCACTCTGCCCTCAGGAACCTTCTCTATAAAGTGAAGGTTTGAATTAGAAAATATTTAAGCCCCCTAATATTCTATGATTCTAAGATACTAATGGACCCATGAGTATAGATTCTGTGATTCCACAGAATGTACATTACCATTACCACAGGACCACCATGGCAATTCATAGTAGAGGTCTTTCCTGCTGCTCTATCCACCATGGAGAGCTCAGCCTGTGGCAAAAACATTATGAGGGCCCCTGCCATCAAGGGTAAATTGGTCCTGCTTTGTAATCTATTCTAGTTTCCCCAAAAAAGACAATGCAGCACTTGACAAATCTAAGAACTAAGTATCAAACTCTAAAAATTGCTTCCTGGTTGCCTGGAACATAAGAAATTCAGACCATCCGAAATCACTGTCCCTCGAGCTTGACTGTTAATGTTTATTTCATGGTCATTAAATTCACCTTCCCCATCTGACCTTGATTCCCCTTAATGCCAGTCCTTTCCCTCTATTGATTACCTTCAATTAATCCTGTATATATTATATTTGTACATGGTTGTTTTCATATGGTATCCTCCATCAGACTGTGAGATCCTTGACAATATAATCTGCCTTTTGCCTTTCTGTATATCCCCAGAGCCTATCATAGTGCCTGGTACATAATAAATGCTTTCATTTGACTCATTTGACTGACCCAACACACTCTACTGACCAAATGAATTCTCAAGACAAAGGGGGTTATGTCTACCTGAAATAGTTCTATATCTTTGATGAGTATTATTTCCATGATATGGCTAAGTACATTTCTTTTGTCAACTGTTAAATTCTTTATAAGTATCACATTTCATTACAGTTCTAAGCTTGAATCATTCCCTTCTACATTTTGATTATAAGAGAGTACAATGGAATAAAATGATAAGAAAAGGAAGTGAGGAAAGGAGCCAGATTGGAAGCAAAGAATAGTAGTAAATGGTGGTGAAGTTACCCTGTATAGGTCCAAAAGGAAGGTAGATGTAGTCTTCATGGAGCATTTGCTGGTAGCCACTTAAAGTAGTTGTCCTGGGCCTCCAAATATTTTTATATTTCAAATTTCATATTTCACCAAGGTGATATCACCTTTGCATATATGTCTAAGAAAATAAGGCTTTGATAAAGCCCATTGAGATTCAAATAGAGCCACTGGATCAAGCCGTAAACCCAAATCACTCTGGCCAAATCTCAGTTTGGGTTTTTAGGGCTCAGAGTGAGAGTAGATAGGGTTCTAGTCAGAAACCCTGAGGATCTTCCCCTCCCATTCTGATTTTTTTTAATAGGTGAAAGAGGCCATTTTCCCCCTCATTTCTTACCTAACTTTAATCACTGAAGGGGCATTACCTCAGACAAAGTGAGATCTGGGAAAGATCTTAGCTTAAACAGTCCTCTTCCTGCATCCAGATCCTTCTCCAGTTATTCTGATCTATATCTTGCTACTGGCCCCGATGACTCTGAAGGAGAAAGTGAGACCTTGTACAGCTCTCCCTCATTTAAATCCAGTTCATTTGCAAGGCAAGACATCACCTTTGCAAACAAAGGACAAAGAACAGCAAAAATTACATCTATAGGTAAAATGCAAACTTTAAAGCATAAGACTGAGAACAAATTACTGCTCATAAAAATTAGGGAAAGAGATTTCTTTTTGAATATGCCTTCATTGCTATCTACCATAGCAGCCAGATAAAGGGTTGAGGGTTTTCAGAGGGTTTTCACCCATACCTCTGATGTTTTGCTTGCTGCTTTGCAGGTGCCATCTGAATGGTAGAGAGCATACTGTGATATTCCACACCTATATAAGGGACTTATGGAGTTAGTGCCAGATGTTCTTTGAGAGACACAAGAGGAGAGCAAACCTGCTGACATGAAGGGGAAGCTGAATCCCCAATTCTTCCTGAAATTCCAGCTTGCCTCCTTAGACACTTCAGAGAGAGGACTTTCCCTTTGATGAGATGGGCCTTCCTCCTCTGTTTTGAGTTGAGATCTCTCACTCTCAGATCAAGCATTCTTTGTAGTTATGCTTGTATATTCTTTGTTATATTTTAATTGGTATAGGTTTTCTCACTTTTCCTATTTGTGATGATCTTTTGTATAACTAGCACATGGTGAAAAGGAACTAAGATGTCAAAGGTAAGTCAAGGACTACTTCTCTTCCAAGAGGGATAAGAAGAGTGACTTTCCTTCGGAACCTAAATTTATACCCCTAGACAAGAGATATGGAAGGGGTGGCATTTAGCCCCATACCCCTTCCTGATACTAGAGGAGAGACTGCTTAGCCATGATGACTCTCCAGGTGCCTGACTACCTTTGGTTCTCCTCCCTGCACGAGTGGGCTAGACCTCACCTTATAACTATCTATGCAACCTAATGGACTGACCCAATATCACCTTAATAGTAAAAAAAAAACAAACAAAACTAACTGCCCAAGTTTAACTTTGTTTTCTCTGCTTTGTATTGACCCAAAATATTTTTATTTTTTAATGTAAATAGTACTTTATTTTTTCCAATTACATGTAAAGATAATCTTCAACATTCATTTTATAAGATTTTAAGTTCCAAATTTTTCTCCCTCCCCACTCCTGAAGATAACAAGCAATTTGATATAGTTTATATGTGTGCAATCATGTAAAACATATTTCCACATTAGATTGACCCAAGGTATTTTTAGAACTGTCCAACAGAACAACCATGAAGAGGAAAAATAAAAACAAAAATAGCAGGAGTAATCTTTTGGATCAGAATATACCAGAACAATTATCATAGCGTGATAAACAGGTATGTTCTCTGGGAAATGATATCTTCATAATGAACCACATGCAATCATATTAATCTTTTTGATGTGTACCTAGACTGACCTGTATTTGACTCCTGCCACCACACGAGCACCCTGTCAAAGCTGTATTAACACCCTAGTAGGGAGAAACATCCTCATTTGATTTAATACTGATTTACCAAGTGCTGAAAAGGGAAAACAATGGGAGGCTGTATAACAGCTCAATGGAAGGTCACTATGGCCTTCCTAGAATTCTACTGCCCACAATTCATCAGATGAACTGTCATTAACCTAACATCCTGCTTCTGTCTTGCTCTGGACTGACACTGGTCAATGGGGATTAACTTCTCTAAATTGGAACAGCCCTAAGAGAACTGGCTTGCCCACCTTTGAGCTCCAACTTGAATGGAATTCTTGTGCTAGACACTGTCATGATCCCAGGAACAATTTTGGGATGTTTTCTCTCTCTTTTGGTTCATAGCTCCCATGAAGCAAGTCTGGTTAAATGATGTATATGGCATCCCTCAATACACTGAGACTAACTTCCTACTTCATGGCCCTTTATTCACTAAACAAAGGAAAGTTTTATTAAAGAGGGAGGGACACAAAACAAAGATTCATGATTGATTAGTCATCTATATGCAAATATTTTTTAATTTATTTTATTCTGAACTTAAGAAATAAAACAAGCATTTTCATAACATAGTCCAATAGAAAAAAAAGATTGCACATGAAACTGCAAATCTATTATGTACAACATTTCTTTAAAATATATATTAAAGCTATCATGTAAATGTCTTTTTTTCTCTTTTTTTCTTCCCTCCCTCACCCCACCCTCCCCATTCCTAGAGTTGCCAGGAACAGAACAGAGGTCTATACACAATGTTTGTAGATTGCCTCTAACAAAGGCTGTTGACATTGTCAGTCATGAGGGAAAGTTATGGCAAAAATTTGGTTGCCCAGAGAAGTTCATCAGTACTGTCCATCAGTTTAATGATGGAATGCTTCCCAGGTTCTGGACAGTAGACAATGCTCTCACACTCTCCCAGTCATCGATGGAATAATGTAGGGCAGTGTGCTTGCTCTTGTTTTTTTAATATGATGTCTTCAGTGGTGTTGTTGGATATCTTCAATGAGGATGAATATGGCATTAAGGTCAGCTATCGTCCTGATGGTAAATTAGTTAACCTCAAAAGACTACAAGCCAAATTGTAGTGGAGGAAGAGTTGGTGAATGACTTTTTGTTTACAGATGATTGCACACTCAATGCAGCCTCTGAAGCTGAGATGCAACAAAATATGAATCTGCCGTTTGTGCTAATTTTGACTTAACAATTAACAGTGGGAAAACAGAAGTTCTCTCCCAGCCATCATCACATCATCCATACATGAAACCATTGGTTACAGCAAATGGAGAAATTTTGAACCCTGAGGATAAGTTCACTTACCTTAGCAGTATACTTTCCAGGGATGTTCACATAGATGATGTGGACACACATTTTGTCAGAACTAGCTCAGTTTTTTGAAACTCTGAAGGAAAGGATGGGAGAAAAGAGGTATCAGACTGCTTACCAAACATTGCTGCATGCCCATGAAACCTGGACAATATACCAGTGCCATGGCCAGGAAACTGAATCATTTCTATTTGAATTGTTTTAGGAAAATTCTGAAGATCACATGGCAAGATAAGATACCAGACACTAAGGGTTTTTTTCGAGCTGAATAGCAAACATTTAAACCACAGAGAGCACATCTCCAATGAGTTGGCCATGTTCAAATACCAAAAGCATGTTTACCTAAAAGACTATTTTATGAAGAACTCACACAAGGTGAGCACTAACATTGAGGGAGAAGAAGAGATACCAAGACACTCTTAAAGTCTCTCTGAAGGACTTTGGAATCTGTTGTGAGACATGGGAGATGGCACAGGACATGGTGTGCCTGTATCAAAGAAGGCACTATGCTCTATAGGCAAAGCAGAATTGAAGTATCTCAAAAGAGACATGAGATGCACAAATTTAGAGACTTCTCCACTCCAAATGTTCACATGGACTATTTATGCTCAACTTGTAGTAGACTCTTCTGACCTCCTATTGCTCTGATCAGACACAGTGAGACATACAGTATCTTGACCTTGATATAGAGAGGTCCTTTTGTCCTCTTTGAGAACTAGTACTGTTATTTTAGGGATTCCCTAGAGTAGTACAGAGGTAATCCATCTGGCATAAAGATATATCCTGTACTCCAATGAGGATCTTGTATATGTGGATCTTCCCTCCAAGAGGCGGATAACAATCCACCCAAGTCTGTCTATTCTGTACGGTTACTTCTCATGTCCCCCTGCAAATTTGTCACAAAGATCCTCTTCAACACGATAAGGATCTTCCTTGCAGTCTCTTAATATCATCAGGGTGTGATAGAATTCAGGAGCTATCCACCATTCACCTCCCCCTCTCACTATATGAGGGATTCCTTTTACAACTACACCTTTCATTTTGGCTCTCGGTAATTGCTTTTTGGTTACATTTCAGCCTGGCCATAAACTTCCCCATAACCCTCTGAGATACACTCATCCATAAGTCTTTGGAGAATATGAGGCCCTTCAATTCATTTAACCGTAACACCAATAGAATGTTCTTATAAAAAAAAAATATTGGCTTTGATTTGTGAAAGAAGATTGGCGTCATTGAAAGAGTACTGCAGTTTTCCTCTCTTCTATTTAATTCTGGGCCCAACTGATACTCATTTGAATTTATTGTACACACAGACACAGACGCACACACACACACACACACACACACACACACACACACACACATACCCTTGAATACTATTCTTATATGTAGTATATATAAAGAGAGCATGTATTAGATATAATGTATTTAAGTATAGTAATATCTTCATATTATAAATAATAAAATATATCTTTTATAAAATATAAACATATTTATGTCTTAAATATTTATGTTTATATTATATAACATAAAATAAAATATATCATTTATAATATATATGAAATATATATTTCTCAGGTGAATAATTAGACCAAGTTCTTGAGTGTCTATGGAATCTCTCCCAGAGGATCTGCAATGTTCTGAGGCTTGATTTATCAACCAACAAGAGTTTGTTACTTTTTTACATAGTTATTTATATATATATATATATATATACATATATATATAACTATATATAGTCATTTTTAATAAACTTTATTTTAACAAAATAAAAGTATGTTATTAACATTTGCTAGGTACTGGGGATACAAGTCCCTGGCCTCAAGGTACAATATTCTAAAAGGGAAACAACATACAAATAAATGTGAACACAATTTAAGTGGGTGGTAATCTCGGAAGGAAGTCATTAGCAGGAAAGGGGTCTAGGAAAAGGAGATAGTTGAGTCAAATCTTGAAGGAAGTCAAGAAAGCCGGGAGGTAGAAGGAAGGAAAGAAAGCATTCAAAGCATGAAGGGACAACAAGTCAAGATGCACAGTGCTGGGAGATGGACTGTCTTCTGTGGCAAGTGAGAGGCCAGGATCACTGGGACATAGGATATGTGGATAGGAACAAAACGTTATAAGGCTAGAATGATAGAAAGGTTATGAAGATCTTTTAAAGTCGAACACAAATTTTTCCTCTTTGATTCTCGAAGTAATAGGGAGTCACTGAAGTCTATTGAATGGGAAGGACATTAGGTCTGGATTTAAGAAACATCACCTTTATAATTGAGAGTAGGATGGACTGGATTAGGGAGAGACTTGAGGAGTGAAGGCAGTAGTCTAGGTATGTGGTGATGAGGACAGAATTATGGCTGCTTCCGAAGGGAAAAAGGGGTACATATGAGATGTTCATAGGTAAAAAAAAAAATTACAAGACTGGCAACTATTTGGATAGGGAGGGTAAGAGAGAGAGAGAGAAGATGAGGATGATATCTAGGTTTCAAACCTAAGGAGCTAGTAACAAGAAAATTAGGAAGAAGGGAAGGTTCCAAGGGAAAGATATGTTCAGTTTTTACATGTTGCATATAAGATAACCAGTCTATGAGATAACCAGTGCAATAGATCATTGGAGATGCTAGACTACAAGTCACAAGAAAGGTTCAAGATGGATAAACTGATAAGAGAGCCATCAGCAAAGAGATGATTTTCAAATTCATGGAAGCTGATAAGATCACCAAAATTAGTATACAGGTAGATGAGAACAAGACCCAGGATAGAATCTTAGATAACAGACACAACTTATATGAAGAGCTAGCAAAGGAAATTGAGAAGGAGCAATCTCCTTGTAATGAACAACCTATCATCAAAAAGGAATTGCTTCAATGAAGGGTACAACGAATTTCAGCAGGAAGACATACGATAAGAAAAGAAGATGGACCTGCTAGGATCAAAGGATAAATGATGGAGAGCCCAATGTGATTCCAATTCACATGGAATTCAAAATTATTCAAAAATAATAATTTAATTATTCAAAAGAATTCAAAAGTAATTAGAGGAGGGGTACCTGCATGATGGGTAGACCTTCTGTCAACAAATAGGAGGAGATCCAGGAAAGAACAGTGGAGAGAAGAAGGTGATCAACAATTTTAAAGACTAAAGAAAGGTCAAGAAAAGGAAGTTAGATTTGGCAATTAAGAGATCACTGGTAACTCAGGAGGGAATGCTTTCAGTGGAATAACAATGTTTGGAAGCTAGATTGCAGAAAGTTAGAGTAAAAGAAGTAGAGGCAATGACTATAAATACCTTTCTCAAGGAGTTTAGTCATAAAAGGGATGAAAGATATATAATAGCTAGTGGGGATGAATGAATCAAGTAAGGATTTTTAAGGATGTGAAAGAAATGGGAATATTTATAGGCAGCAAATATACAAAGAGAGATTGAATATTAGTGAGAATTGGAATGATGGAAAATTTCATATTGGGCACATTACAAAATGGGCTTGGGAGGGACTTCTGGGGGTACAGCCAAGATGGCAGAGTAGAGAAAGCACTCAGTCAAACTCTCCTAACATTTCCCTACAAACAACTTTAAAATAACACCTCAAGTCAAATTCTGGAGTGGCACAAACAACAAAAGGTCAGAGTGAGACATTTTGCCAGCCCAAGACAACTTAGGAGGTAGGAAAGAGAGATATATGACAAGGGGTAGAGACTAGACCAGAGCCCACATGGATGAAATCATGCCAGTGGTGGAATTAGGTGGTAATGACAGAAGCAGCATCAGCTTCAGGAGCTCTCAAGCCACAGATGGTAAGGGGACACAGCAAATGGTCAGAAAGAAATTACAAGGAACTCTTGTGCTAGCACTGGATGTAAGAAACAGATGCTGTTTGGCAAACCCATTGCTTATATCCAAATCTGGGTCACAGCTCAAGGGTGGAAAGGATCATTATTGGTCAAGAGGGAGTGGGAGTCCTGAGAAGCAGTATCAATTGCAATTCCAAGGAATCTGGGGCCCTTCTTGAGTAAAGACCAGAGTGTAGACCAGGAGAGCTATCATCACACCTCTCCCCAGATCATATTACCTTGGAAGTATCAAAAACTCCCAACTCCCCAAAACTAGCTCTGAAAACAGCGGTATGAAAAAAACCTAAAGTTAAAGACAGTGTCTGTCCCCTTCATGCCAAAAACAGAGCCAACTTTAACATAAATCAAGAAATAGCATGGAAAATGAGCAAATAACAAAAAAAAGAAAAAAAGAACCTGACCATTAAAACTGCTACAGTGACAGGGAAGATGAAGACACAAACTCAGAAGAAGACAATTAAGTTAAATAAAGTTAAAAACAAACAAAACATCAAAAAAAAATGTGACAAGCAAAAACCCAACAAGAATTCCTGGAAGAGCTTTAAAGAATGATTTTCACAATCAAATAAAAATATTAGAGGAAAACTGAGGTAAAGAAATGCAAACAAAGGAAGAAAATTCAAGAAGAGAATTAATAGGTTGGGTGAAAGAGATACAATACCAAAGAAAATTATAGCTTATAAAGCAGAATTGGCCAAATGGAGAAAGAGGTACAAAAATTCACTGATGAAAACAATTCCTTAAAAAGCAGAAGTGGGCAAATGGAAAAAGAGGTAAAAAGCTTACTGAAAAAATTAATTCCTTAAAAGTTATAATTAGGAAAATGAATGTTAATGGTTCCATGAGACACTAAGAAACAATAAGACAAAGTAAAAAGAATGAAAAAAGACAAAAATGTAAAATATCTCATTGGAAAATAGATCAAGGAGAGGTTTTGAGGACCTGAAAGCCATTATCAATGAAAGAGTCTACACATCATCTTTCAAAAAATTGTCAAGCCCAAATGTCTTAAAACTGGAGTGTAAAATAGAAATTGAAGAGCTCTACTGATCACCACCTGAAGAAGACCCCAAAATGAAAACTCCTAGGAATACTATGGACAAAAACCAGACCTCCCGGGTCAAAGAGAAAAAATACTTTAAGTGGCCAGAAAGAAACCATTCAAATATCATGGAACCATATTCAAGATCACTCAAAATTTGGCATTTACCATGTTAAAGTAAAGAAATTGGAATATGATACTCCAGAAGGCAAAATAGGTGGGATTGCAACTAAGAATAACCTACTCAGAAAAAAGCTTTCAAGAGGGGAAAAAATGGATATTTAATGAAATAGAGAACTTTCAAAAGTGCTTAATGAAAAGAGCAAGATGGAATAGAAAATTTGATTTTCAAATACAGGATTCAAGAAAAGCATAGAGAGGTAAACATGAAAGAGAAATAATAAGGAAGTCATTAAGGTTAAACTATTTACCTTTCTATTATGAAAGATGATACATTCAACTTCTAAGAATTTTATTATTATTAGGGGAATTACAAGTATTCTACACAGAAAGAGGGTATGGAAGAGAGTCAATTATGTTGAGATGATACCCAGAAAATGGATAGGTGAGAAAGAGGGATGCCCTAGGAGAATGGGGAAGGGAGAAGAAGAATGGTGAAAAATCATCTCACATAAAAGAGTAAGATCCACAAGGAAAAGCTGTGGAGAGTGGAAGAGAAAATGGTCTAAATTGGTCCAAAGAGGAAATACATCCACACCCACACCCCCACACCCAATTGGTAACAGAAATCTCTTACACAAATAAAGAGTAGAGGGATAAGAAAATCAGGGTGTAGTGATAAAAGGGAGAATGTATAAAAGAAGGCAGTGGTCAGAAGCAAAACCAACTTTAGAAGAGGCACAGAATAAAAAAAGAAAGAGAAGGCTAAACAGAAGAAAATAGGATGGAGGGAAATGTATATTTAGTAATGATATCTGTGATTGTGAATGCATGAATTCACCCATAAAACAGAAGTAGGTAGGAGAATGGATTAGAAACCAGTATCCAACAATGTATTGTTTACAAGCAACACTTGAAATGGAGAGACACACAAAGAGTTAAAATAAGGGACTGGAGCAGAATCTATTATGTTTCAGTTGAAGTAAAAAAAAAGGCAGGAGTACCAATCATGATCTCAGACTAAGCAAAAGCAAAAATAGAACTAATTAAAAGGGATGAGCAGAGAAACTACATCCTGCTAAAAGGCACCATAGACAATAAAATAATATCAATACTAAATATGTATGTAACAAATGGCAAAGCTTCCAAATTCTTAAAGGAAAAGCTAGGTGTATTACAAGACAGTAAAACTATACTAGTGGGGGACCTCTCAGAACTAAATAAATCTAATCATAAAATAAGTAAGAAACAAGTTAAGGAAATGAATAGAATTTTAGAAATTTGAATATGATAGACCTCTGGAGAAAACTGAATGGGAATAGAAAGGTGTATGCCTTTTGTTCAGCTGTATATAGCCCTTTCACCAAAGTAGACCATGTATTAAAGCATAAAAACCTCGTAGCAAATGCAGAAAAGAAGAAATATTAAATGCATCCTTTTCAGACAA
Organism: Bettongia penicillata ogilbyi; assembly: GCA_023548195.1. Lineage (NCBI taxonomy): Eukaryota > Metazoa > Chordata > Mammalia > Diprotodontia > Potoroidae > Bettongia > Bettongia penicillata. The sequence goes on from JAJHZJ010000737.1 coordinate 3,924,918, forward strand.
TAATAATAAAAATATATTTGATAAAGGGACAGGGAACCATAGATTAAAAATTAAATGGAACCTAAATAATCTAATCCTAAAGAATGAGTAGGTCAAATAACAAATAATAGGAACGATAATTTCATTAAAGAGAATGACAATAATGAAACTACATACTAAAATCTTGTGAAATGCAGCTGAATCAGTACTTAGGGGAAAATTTCTATCTTTAAATGTATAATCAAAAAAAAAAGTAAGAACAGATCAATGAATTAAGCATACAACTAAAAAAAACTTGGAAAAGAAAATTTTTAAATCCCCAATTAAGCAACAAGATGGAAACCTTGAAAACCAAAGGAGAGATTAATAAAATTGAAAATTAAAAAACTATAGAACTAACGGATAAAACTGGGAGCTGGTTTTATGAAAAAAAAAAAAAGACAATAAAATAGAAAGCCCATTGGTTAATTTGATTTAAAATAAAGGGGAAAAAATCTGATTATCAGTATCAAAAATGAAAAGGGTAAATTACCACAATAAAGAGGAAATTAAAATTACTTTTTAATTACTTTGCCCAATCATATGCCAATAAATCTGACAATCTAAATGGAATGAATGAATATTAACAAAAATACAAACTGCCCAGATTAACAGAAGACATGAGGATTGTTAATTTATCCTTTCATAGAAAAGTAACTGAACAAGCCACAATAAGCTCCCTAAGAAAAAACCTCCAAGAACAGATGGATTTACAGAAGAATTATGTTAAACATTTAAGGAACAACTAATTCCCATACTATATAAACTATTTGGCAAAAAAATAGTTAGGAAAAAAAGTCCTACCTAATTCCTTTTTTGACAAATATATGCTGCTGAAACCTAAACCAAGGACAGCAAAAACAAGTAAAGAAAACTATAGAACAATTTCCATTCATCAATGCAAAAATTTTAAAGAAAATACTAGCACTGAGATTACAGCAATAGATCACAAAGATCATATCTTATGACCAGGTAGGATTTATACCATGAATACAGAGCTTGTTCAATATTAGGAAAAATATCAGCATTATTGACCATATCAATGACAAAAGCAAAGAAATCATAGGATTACATCATCAAATGCAGAAAAAACCATTGACAAAATATAACATCCATTCCTATTAAAAAACACTAAAAAAAAACATGAGTAAATAATTTTTTTTAAATTTAAAGAAGTATCCATCTAAAACTAAGAGCAAGCATTATGTATGATGGGGATAGAATTGAAGTCTCCCCAGTAAGATCAAGGATGAAACAAGGTTGTTTATTATCACCACTGTTATTCAGTATCATACTAGCAATGCTAGCTATAGCAACAAGACAAAAAGAAAGAAATTGAAGGAATAAAAAAAGGCAAAGAAAAAACAAAACTATCCCTATTTGCGGATGACATTGTGGTAAACTTAGAGAAGTCTAGAGAGTCAACTAAAAAACCTAATCAAAACAATTAACAACTTAAGCAAAGTTTTAGCATATAAAATAAACCCACATAAATCAGCAGTATTCCCATATACGCCCAACAAAACCTAGCGACAAGAGAGAGAAATTCCATATAAAATAACTGCAGATATTGTAGAAAAACTTGGGAGTCTGCCTGCCAAGACAAACCCAGGAACTATAGGAACACAATTATAAAACATTTTTCACACAAATAGAGACAGATCTAAACAACTGGAGAAATATTAATTGTTCATAGATAGTCCTAACCAATAAAATAAAAATAACAATTCTGCCTAAGTTAATATACTTATTCAGTGCTATACCAATCAAAATAACAAAAAATTATTTTATAAAGCTAGAAAAAAAGTCATAACAAAATTCATCCAGAACAGAAGGTCAATAATGTAAAGGAAATCAATGAAAAAATGGTAAGAAAAGTGGTCTAGCAGTTTTAGATTTCAAACTATAATAAAACAATAATCTTCCACAAATCTGATACTGGCTAAGAAATAGAGAGGTAAGTCGGTGCAATACGTTAGGTGCACAATACACAGTAAATGACCATGGTAATTTAATGTTTAATAAATTTAAAGAGCCAAGCTTTTGGGTTAAGAGTTCACCATCTGACAAAAATTGGTGGGAAAACTGAAAAGCAATTTGGCAGAAACTAGGCATAGACTGACCTTTCACATAGTATACCAAGATAAAGTCAAGATGGATAAATGATTTAAACAGAAAGGGTGATATTATATAAGTAAATTAAGGGAGCAAGGAAAATATACCTGTCAGTTGTATGGATAAGGGAAGAGTACTGATCAAACAAGAGATAAAGAGGATCACAGGAAGTAAAACAGAGAATTTTGATTATGTGAACTTTAAAAAGCTTTTGCATAAACAAAACTAACATAGCCAAAATTAGAAGGAAAACAGGAAACTGGGGTGGGGGAGGGGAGAATTTTGAAGCAAGTTTCTCTGATAAAGGCCTCATTTCTCAAATATGTAGGGAACTGAGCCAAATTTGTAAAAAAATAAGAGCTATTCCCCAGTTGATATATGGTCAAAGGATATGAACAAGCAATTTTCAGAAGAAAAAAATCATAGCTATCAACAGACCCATGAAAAAATGCTCTAAATCATTACTGTTTAGAGAAATGCAAATTAAAACAACTCTGAGATTTTACCCCATACCTATTGAATTGGCTAATATGACAGAAAAGGAAAATAATAAATGCTGGAAATGTAGAAAAATTAGGATACTAATGCACTGTTGGTGGAGTTGTGAACTAGTTCAACCATTCTGGAGAACAAATTCGAACTCTGACTAAAGAATTATAAAACTGCGACCCAGCAACACCACTACGAGGTTTGCATCCCAAAGAAATCAAAGAAAAGAGAAAAAGCCTTTTTTTTCCCCACAAAATTATTTATAGCAGCTCTTTCGGTGGTAACAAAGAATTGAAATCAATCCCCAGCAACTGGGGAATGGCTGAATAAGTTGTGGTTTATGATTGTGATGGAATACTACTGTGGTATAAGAAATGATAAGCAGGATGATTTCAAAGAAACCTAGAAAGTCTTATATGAACTCATGTGAAGGGAAGTGAGCAGAGCCAGGAGAATATTGTACACAATAACAGTAATACTGTACAATGATCAACTATTAATGACTTAGCTACTCTGATCAAGAATATGATCCAAGACAATTCTAAAGGACCCATGATGGAAAAAGACTGTCCATCTCCAAAGAGAAAAACCAATGAACTCTAAATGCAGATTGAAGTATGTTTTTCACTTTTTAAATTTTTATTGAATTTTTTGCCTATCTTTTTATTTATTTGTTTGTTTATTTAACTCTTAACATTCATTTTCACAAAATTTTGGGTTCCAAATTTTCTCCCCATTTGTCCCCTCCCCCCACTCCAAAACACCGAGCATTCTTATTGCCCCTATCACCAATCTGCCCTCTCTTCTATCATCCCTCCCTTCTCTTGTCCCCATCTTCTCTTTTGTCCTGTAGGGCCAGATAACTTTCTATACCCCATTACCTATATTTCTTATTTCCTAGTAGCAAGAACAATACTCAACAGTTGTTCCTAAAACTTTGAGTTCCAACTTCTTCCCATCCCTCCCTCCCCACCCATCCCCCTTGGGAAGGCAGGCAATTCAATACAGGCCATATCTGTATAGTTTTGCAAATGACTTCCATAATAGTAGTGTTCTGTTAGACTAATTATATTTCCCTCCATCCTATCCTGCCCCCCATTGCTTCTGTTCTCTCTTTGGATCCTGCCCCTCCCCAAGAGTGTTGATTTCAAATTGCTCCCTCCTCCCATTACGCTCCCTTCCATCATCCCTCCCACCCTGCTTATCCCCTTCTCCCCCACTTGCCTGTATTGTAAGATAGGTTTTCATACCAAAATGAGTGTGCATTTTATTTCTTCCTTTAGTCAAATGTGATGAGAGTAAGCTTCATGTTTTTCTCTCACCTCCCCTCTTTTTACCTCCGCTGAAAAGTCTTTTACTTGCATCTTTTATGAGAGATAATTTACCCCATTCTATTTCTCCCTTTCTCCTCCCAATATATGTCTCTCTCACTGCTTAATTTAATTTTTTAAAGATATGATCCCATCCTATTCAATTCATTCTGTTCTCTCTGTCTCTATGTGTGTGTGTGTGTGTGCATGTGTGTGTGTGTGTAATCCCACCAACTACCCAGATACTGAAAAGTTTCAAGAGTTACAAATATTGTCTTTCTATGTAGGAATGTAAACATTTCAACTTTAGTAAGTCCCTTATGACTTCTCTTTGCTGTTTACGTTTTCATGATTCTTCTCATGCTTGTGTTTGAAAGTCAAATTTTCTTTTCAGATCTGGTCTTTTCATCAAGAATGCTTGAAAGTCCTCTGTTTCATTGAAAGACCATATTTTCCCCTGAAGTATTATACTCAGTTTTGCTGGGTAGGTGATTCTTGGTTTGAGTCCTAGTTCCTTTGCCTTCTGGAATATCCTATTCCACGCCCTTCGATCCCTTAATGTAGAAGCTGCTAGATCTTGAGTTATCCTGATTGTATTTCCACAATACTGGAATTGTTTCTTTCTAGCTGCTTGCAATATTTTCTCCTTGACCTGGGAACTCTGGAATTTGGCCACAATGTTCCTAGGAGTTTCTCTTTTGGGATCTCTTTCAGGCGGTGATCGCTGGATTCTTTCAATATTTATTTTGCCCCCTGGTTCTAGAATATCAGGGCAGTTTTCCTTGATAATTTCATGAAAGATGATGTTGAGGCTCTTTGTTTTGATCATGGTTTTCAGGTAGTTCCATAATTTTTAAATTGTCTCTCCTGGATCTATTTTCCAGGTCAGTTGTTTTTCCAGTGAGATATTTCACATTCTCTTCCATTTTTTCATTCTTTTGGTTTTGTTTTGTGATTTCTTGGTGTCTCATAAAGTCATTAGCCTCCATCTGTTCCATTCTAATTTTTAAAGTACTATTTTCTTCAGTGAGCTTTTGGACCTCCTTTTCCATTTGACTAATTCTTCTTTTGAAAGCATTCTTCTCCTCATTGGCTTTTTGAACCTCTTTTGTCAGTTGAGGTAGCCTATTTTTCAAGATGTTATTTTTTTGGGTCTCCCTTAGCAGGTGTTGACCTGCTTTTCATGCTTTCTTGCATCTCTCTCATTTCTCTTCCCAGTTTTTCCTCCACCTGTCTAACTGGATTTTCAAAATCCTTCTTGAGTTATTCCATGGCCTGAGCCCATTGAATATTTATTTTGGATGTTTGGGATGCAGAAGCCTTGACTTCTATGTCTTTCCCTGATGGTAAGCATTGTTCTTCCTCATCAGAAAGGAAGGGAGGAGATATCCGTTCACAAAGAAAGTAACCTTCTATGGTCTTATTTTTTTCCCCTTTTTTGGGCATTTTCTCAACCAGTTACTTGACTTTTGGGTCCTTTGTAAAGAGTAGGGTATACTCTGGGAATCTGTAAATCTCAGTTCCTCCAAGGTGGCACAATCAAGCGTGTACTGGTCTGGGCTTAGCAAAGGATTTTTGTGCCCAGAATCTTAGCAGAGTATCCTCTCCACAGCCTCCCGTTCTTCCAAGCCAGCACTAGGGGACTGGGATACAGTTAAGCTGTGGTGGTGGGGCAGCCATTCAGTGCAAGACAAAGACCAGCTGCCTCAGTTCATCTACACAGGGCTGAGGTAAGACTCAGCTCTTCAGTGCCTCCAGGGGTTTTTTCCGCTCCAACAATGGAGCAGTCTATATGGGCTGCTGTGCAGCCTCTGTGGCCACTGCCTGCTGCCGGAGCTATGGGAAGACCCTTATTTCTTCCTGGCCAGTTGAAAAAACCCTTGTCACTGACCTTTGGCACCTGTGGGTTCAGGGATCTGAGGACTCGCTGCTGCAACTGGAGAGTCTGCCCCCGAGATGTCCTCCTCCAAGAGTCTCCTCCTGCGGCACCACACAGCCAGGGCTGGGCTGGCCTCTGCGCTCTGCTCCATGTCTGGTGCAACTGACATTTCCATGGGCCTTTCAGGTCACCATGGGCTGGAAATCTCCTCCCCTCTGTTTTTCTCCACTTCTGCTTCTCCAGAATTTGTTGAGAGTCCCTCTCTACAGGTATTTTATGGGCTGTGTGGGGAGACCCTACATAAGTGTGTCTTTCTAGTCCACCATCTTGGCTCCGCCTCTAGTCCGCTATCTTGGTTCCACCTGTCTTTTCTTTTGCAACATGACTAATATGGAAATTTTTTTGCATGACTTCACATGCATAATTAATGTCAAATTGTCTCCTCAATGAAGAGGGAAGGTTAGGAGGAAGGGAAAGAATTGGGAACTCAAAATTTTTTAAAATAAATGTTAAATTTTTTACCTATAATTGGAAAATATTAAATGAAATAAATAAAAATGTATTTTAAAATAGACTTGGAAAACAGCTTCATTTTAGTCTTCTAGGAGAACCTATGAGCCATCATTCCATTTAGCTACAATTCCATTCTTCTTTTTGAGAATGCTAAAACTGATATCATTCTATTTCTCCAGTAGTATATTCACTTGTGCATTGGACAAGAATGTATCATTTAGAGAAGCGACAACTAAGTTAAGGTTCATTAAGAATAAGTTAAGAATGCATAAGAACTGTGTTATTCTTGGCACTCTCTGCCCCATTTTCTATCACCACTGCTTCCATTACTACAGAAGTAAAAGGAGACTACACAGGATGAGACTTTTGTATTTTCCTTGTGTCTGTGGGTTACGATGTTTTAAGAATTCATTAAGTGGTCAGTTTCCATACTTCAGTACGCATGCTGGGCAGGCCCTCATCACTTCATGCTTGGACTACTGCAAAAGCCTGCTAAGAGATCTGCCTCCCTCAAGCGTTTCCCTAATACGGGACATCTTCCATTCAACCTCCAAAGCCATGTTCCTAAAAAACAGGTCTGACTGTGTCCCTCAGTAAAGTCTAATGGCTCTCTATCACATCTAGGATCAAATACAAAATCTTCTGTTTCAAAGCCCTTCACAATCTAACAAACATATACATATATCTATCTATCTATCTATCTATATCTATCTATCTATCTATCTATCTATCTATATATATATACACACACATATATACATACACACATATATGTGTGTGTGTGTATAGGGACAGAGAGACAGATAAAGAGACAGAGTGAGACAGACAGAGACAGAGAGAAACAGACAGAGACAGAGACAGAGATTTCTGGTTTTCTTACTCCTTATTTCCTGCTAGGAATTCTTCAATTCAATGACATTGGTCTCCTGGCTTATCTATGAACAAGATACTCCAGATGTCAGCTCTGGGCAATTTCTCTGGTTGTCCACCATCCCTGGAATGCATCCCCTTTTCATCTCTGCCTCCATACTTTCCTGGATACCTTCAAGTCCCAACTAAATCCTACCTTGTACCCTCCCAATCTCTTTTAATTCTAGTGCCTCCCCTCTGTTAATTTCCTATTTATCTTGAATATAACTTGATTATACATACATATTTGCTTGCTTGTTGTTCCCTCCTTAGATTGTGAGCTCCTTGACGGCTGGGGCTGTCGTTTTCCTCTTTCTGTATTCTAAGTGCTTAGCAAAGTGCTTGGCATATTGTAAGTGTGTAATAAATGCTTGTTAACAGCCTGACCTTCCAAAAGCAGATCCAATCTGTTTCTAGGGTGGTTCGCAAAGTCTTTTCAGCATGGTAGAACCTGCTAGGATTTTTGCTCTATTGTTCTTCAAGAATCCAAGAACATCTCCACATCATGAGGAGGTATCACAGTAGGACTTTGTGGGGTTTCAGATATACATGTGTCCAATTCAAATCTCTTCACATTTCTGAGCTACTTCAATTTATTAATCATGGAATCTTAGAGCTAGAAGAGACTTTACAGTACATCTGGCCAACTTTCAACCCTAGGTAGAAATACTTTATCCAACATCTGTGAGAAAGGGTCAACTAGTGAACACCTCTAATGAAAAAGGACTCACTACTATAGGAAAAATATTGGGCCATTTAGGGATGGCTCTACTTCTTTGGTTAAGGTAATAAAATATAATTAACTGTGTTGAAATGCATAGTTTGAGTACTTTATTTTGGATAATGAATACAGTTCTTCCAATCTGCTCCAAAATTTGAATTTCCTAAAGTACTAATGATACTTAAGTGACCTTGGATAATGACACTTCATTCATTAGAAACCTGATTCTATTTATGTGAAGAAGTTGGCCAGCATCTGTTTCCGGGAAGAGAGAAAACAGATTGAGCCTGCCTTCTGCTTTTTTCTCTCTTCACTCTCTCTGCTGTATTCCCTCCCCATTCCCATCAGCATCCCATATTTTCTGTAAGTTTGGTGTGAAAATGGAATTAGTTTTAACACAAAGAAATTCAGAAAGGAAGTATTAGGCTTATCTATAAGGGTCTGAGCAGGGAAATATAAGCTGAGGGAAATGAGGGCACTGGGTGATAGGGGAGGGAAGTTGAGAACTGGTCTTTGAAGGAATTGAATGAGCTGATACCTTAGGCCAACCTTGTGTGGCCAGGGGATAAGAGTATCAGATGTGTTGTTTCCTGGATAGAGAACCCAAATACATGTTATGGTGACCTGGGAAAATAAATATAAATAAGTTCACCCAGATGGAACCCACAAGAAAAAGATAAATGGAGAGAGAGGTCTATGATGAATATACAAGGTCATTATTTTTAGAATATTCAGTTGTCAATGTGTCGGCCAGAGCTTGTTTACATGTTATGTATATGTAAGACTTGGTCCTCATCCAAGGATTTCAAAGAGCTTTATCAACAAGGAAGTTATGTCTCTACCTTGCAGACTGGGAAGCCAAAGTCCCAAGAACTTCAAAAGTCTGCCAAAGGTCACCAACCAGTAAGGAGTTCTGTCTGACACCCAGTTAATTTATTTATTCATTCAGTCAGTCAGTCAACAAATATTTAAGGACTAGAGGGTGCAAAACAGGTGCTAGGTACTGAGGAACATTACAAAATCTAGATCAAATATATCAGGTGGGAGAAGGATGAGAGCAGTAAGTGTGAATGTGATAACCCCTACGCTAATGGAACATACAGTCTTGTAAAGGCATGAGACAAAAAATGGTATAATCTTGAACAACAATAAAAAAATCCTACTCTGCGCCCAATATACTATGTGTTTTTAAATAGAGTAATGCATGCTTGGCTGCACTTAACCATAAAATAATACTGATAGCATAAATGAGATTCTATAAAAAATAATTTTAAAGACTTTTGGAAGAAAGATGCTTTCATCCTTCATTGCCAAAAAAGACCGTGCCATCAGAGGACATGCCTTGACTTTCCTTTCTCAAAACCTTAAACCTACTGCACTCTGAAGCTCATACGTTGGAGGACACTAGGACCCTGGCTAAAGGCTCTCTTCTGGACTGTCCTGGCTTAAGAGTGATTATCAATGGTAACTGCTGCTGTTTCCCTCCCAGCCTGATGCCACCTTTTTCTACGCCTCACTAAAAGGGGCCACCCCCTAGCTACTTCTAGAAGAAAGATGATAGAGAAATGAAAGATTAATGAAAGACAGAAGCAGAGACAAAGAGAGAGGTAGAGATATAAAGCAAGAGTGAGAGGAGAGAGGAGAGGAGAACTGAGGAAAAGAGAATTGAGGAGAGGGGATGGGGAGGAAAAGAGGAGAAGACAAGGGAGTGCGGAGAGGAGGACAGGAAGAGAGGGAAGGAGTGAGAGGGACAGACAGAGACATAGGCAGAGACAGAAACAGAAATTAGTGGTTGTCAAGACTTCAATGGTAGAAGGAGAGATAACAAATCTCTGAGTGAACCAGTCCACCCCAAGCAATGTCATGTTCTCTAGGGGCTAGACCCTGTTCCCCGCCTGTCGTCTCCTTTGTTATGCCCAGGAAGTACACCATCACACCAGTGCTCACTCCGATGATGTAATTCTCACTTTTTATCCTTTTTCTGCCACTTCTTGTACATGGTGTGTGCCTTCATTTTTCACACTCTCCAAACTCTTGCTTCTCATCATTCAAATTGAAATCCCACATCACTAATGAAACTTCTACCAAATGAGCTTTGAGTGTCCTCTTCCTACTCCAGCTATCTTTTCTGAACCAGCAACTTATGCCTCTCTCAACCTCTGTTCTATTCATAGTGGAGATACTTAGATACTGATTTCAGAGCCTTGAAAACTGGTGGTGTGGGAGCATAGCTCAATGATAGATATATCTCTTTGTCACACAATGAACAGATATGAACCAAAAGTCCCCTTTGCCTCTCTGGGTCTTTGTTCCCTCAACTGTAAAGATGAGAAAGGGAGACATCATGTTACACAGAATTAATGGAAAAATGAGAGTGGAAAAACATTCTCAGTTTGGGGTCAATGGAACTGGGTTCAAATTCTGACTCTGCTACTGACTCTGTGTAACCTAACAAGCCATTTGACCCTCTCAGACCCAACTTCCTCATTTGTAAAATAAGATTATTGGCCTAAATGATCTCTGAAGTCCTTCCCAGTTCTAAATATAGGAGAACATGAAACTAAAGTGAGGAAACTGGACCTAGATAATCTCCAAGGTCCCTTCCTACTCACAAAGTTTTCTGATTTTGTGACCTATGAGGGTTTAATCTAAATATAACATTCTATGATTCACTCATTCTATGAAAATAGATTTGCAGAAATAAATGTCTTCCACCCCCTAATCTCAGACAGAACGAATGGATCAGACTCAGTGAGGATGTCTGCCTCTGCCCTGACCTGTTACCACTTGTCCTTTGGGGCCTCCTGCCTCCCTAGTTCCCACGCCAATGACACGCCTTTTTGTCTTCACAGTCTGAACTTTCCAATTGTAATGAATGGTATGCCCAGGGACTTGCATGCGAATAAGTTAACATATTAACTTGACAAAACCCCCAAATCACTTAAAGATCACTTTAAAAAAAGCAAACTCTTAATAAATGAAAAAAAAATCAAGAATAAGCCTGGAAAACAAAAAATGAAACAGAACTCTGTCCTTTTGGCAAAAAAGTAAGGGACTAGAAAGACAAGATGTTGCTGACATTATTAGACATTGTCACCATTTTCAGTAGTTTTGTTAAGTTTTTCTTTGTTACCAGAGAGTGCCCACTAAGAGGGAAGAAGAAAAAGTAGAGGGCATTTCCAAAGATGACTTATATACTAATAACACCATTTATATGATGCCTATGTGCCAGGCTTTTCAAATATTATCTCATTTGATCCTTGACACGTTGGGAGGTAGGAGCTCTTATGATTCCTATTTTAGAAATAAGGGGAGGGAAGGAAATATAAATTTATTACCTATTTCTTTATTGCCTTTTGTGTTACTTTACAGATATTATTCCATTTCATCCTCACAACAACTCAGTGAGATAGATGCTATCATTATCCCCATTTTACAATTAAGGAACCTGAGACTTGTCTAGGGTCATACAGCTAGTAAGTATCCAAGGCTGGATTGGAACTCATGACTTCCTGACTCCAGAAGGTGTTTACCTGTGGAAGATAAAAAAATACTGAAATTAGGTAAATTATTTTTTAGTCCACACTCCCCTAGTTATAACACCTGTTTACAAATTAGAAAATGGAGCTAAATACAAATGAAAATTTTATTCATTATATAGCTCACCTCCATTTTGAATAAGACATTTATTATGTAGCTATTCATGAGATCATAGATGTAGAATTAGACTTCTCAATTTAGAGTTGAGGAAACTGAGTCACAGAGAAATCAGTGAAATGGTTTGCCCAGGGTCACAGAAACTAGTAAATATATGGATAGGATTTGAACCCAAGTAGGTCTTCCTGACTCCAAATCCAATGCCCTTGCATCAAAGTATCATTAAAAATTATTCATTCCCTCATTCATTCAATAAACATTTATTAAGTGCCTACTAAATTACTCCTAGACTTAGAAATACCATAGGGACTATTGTTCTCGAATGGGTTATTTTCATTTTTCATTCTCTATGTTCCTTGGTAACTATTTATATCGTCTTTAACTGGCTGCATTGAATTGTTTTTCCAGGTATCTAGGTGCTTGGGGGCATATTATATAGCACTCTGTGATGTCTTGGTTACTTTGCAAACAAACACCATCATGTCAACAGGAACATTTTATAAGACTGTCCTTATAATTGTGTATACATAGTCATAATTCTTAGATTAGAAATTTTTGCATGCTTTTCAACAGAAAATCACTTAAGTGTCCTAAGTGTGTTTATATCCTGTTTGAGGATTCAGGTTCTGAGACACTTAATTTTGGCAAAGGAAAGTCTCATTTCCTGACCCAGAGGAAGTAACAATTAAAGGTGACATGATTTCAAGTGCAAATGAACAAACAGATTTATCTTCACTGCTATTCTGTGAAGCAGACAACACAATTTCATTTTGATGATGGAAGCCCAGGTTTAAGTAACTCCAATACTCAGTAAAGGAGTTTTTCTATTGACTCAAGCATCATTTTTTACATCCATGCCAACAGCCTGTCTGCTATATTTAAACTTCTATACCAAGATTAAAAAGAGACAGAGACAGAGATTCAGAGAGAGACACACAGAGAGAGGGGGAGAGAGACAGAGACAGAGAGAGTTTCAAAGAATGATGGAGAAGTCAAAACCATTTTGGAGAAAACTGATATGGGTTTTACCCTCAAATTCAACCATTTATCAGTGATAATGCCCTTTGAACCTAATGAAGTGATCAAGGTTTTGAGGGTTGGTTTTTTTTTCCCTTCTTGGTTGATGAGTGAAAGTGATGGGTGAAGGAGAAATCGGAGAGTTTTCATGAAGTTCTGGAATGGTGTGGAAGGACAGGAGAGACCACAGAGCATTCAAAGGGCAGATAGATATTCCTGCAAACAGAGCAGGAAGATCTCTTTTCCAAGGCCTCAGGGGGTTCAGAAGTTCAGTTCAAAAAAGCATCACGTACAGGGGCCTGTATATAAAAATTGTCACCTTTCCCCAAGACCAGGATACTATCCCTTGTAATAAAAAACAGCTGTCCTGATGGGATTTGGTGTTTTCAGTCCCAGTGGAAACTAGAAAGTACAGTGACATAAACATACCCTCGAAAGTTGCCTGGTTATGTTCAAACGAGAGGAAATAGTGATTTGTTTTCCCTTTGAATTAGGGCCAGAGCTGAAAGTCCCCCAACCTGATGCAGGTCACTTATGCACCCCAAGGCCTCCCCAGTGCCAGGTGCGATTTGTTATGCTTTGTCATGAGGGCCTAAGGAGAAGGGAATCCTGAAGCACTAGCAACCCCAAGGAGATTCACCTTGTAATTAGTAGGGTTATGAAATAATGAAGGAATCAGTTAAGTTGCTTGGGCCTTGACTATGCCTAAGGCAACAGCTGTACCCCAGGACCTCGTGTTAAAGTTAAGCCCAAATTATAAGATCCCATAACACAGGAACAAAAAGCTTATGTTCTTGCCTTCAGAAAATAGACTAAAGTAAGGGAGGTACCTCCAGTCAAGTTCTGGGATATCATAAACTGCAGGCTTCTCTCCCAGCAGATAAACTTGACTCACATCTTGAAAATGGGTGATTGTTAAGAAGAAATTGTAGAAAATAACACAGTAAGACTCAAAGAGGGTATCTCTTGGGATTTATCAGCTATTAAAAACTACAGTCATTTTAGGTTTTTGCTGACTGTTCCCCCATGACTGGAATGCTCTCCTTCCTTATCTCTCCCTTGCTTCCTTCAAGTCTCAGTTAAAATTCCCACCTTCGGCCATAAACTCGTCTCTGTTCCCCTTAATTAATTCTAGTGCATTCCTCTGAGACCACCTCCAAATTATCCCGAATCCATGTAATGGCTCCCACTGCCTGAAGACCAGATATAAAATAGGGACCTCTCTCTTGGAGCTAGATTTCAGCTTACTCCCATCCAAAGAAGTTATTCACTCTTGTATATCTTATGGTTTACATATGCTCTCCTTTTCCTACTTGTTATTTGCTTGGATAATTAAGTTTACTCACTATTTACTATTCAAGATCCCTCTTGTAGAACCAGCATTTTATGGGAATACCCACACCAAAGCTCTTCCAGGTAAATGTATAAGAGACATGGAAGCACTCATTCTCTGAAGAATCAAAATTGCACATGACCCAGAGGGCAACAGCAAGCCAAAATGATATATGTGACTATTGTATATTACCAGTGGTGATTCACATTCCAAGTGATGTAAAAGACTTCATCCAGGAAATGAATAATCAGAAAAGGGGGTAGGTTGGTCATAGAGCAAGAATGATGGATAAGAAACAGACAGCGTGGCTGTTGTGCTGCTACCCAGGGAATGTTAAGTGAAGCTCTCAGATATGTTGGGTAGTTTCTTCTGGACAATTTATGGGAGAAGATGAAGAAAGGGATGAGAGAGGTGGATGAAATGAGATCTCTGTAGATGGAGGGAATATATTCCTATCAACGAGATCATAAATCCATTGAAGTGTTACAATAATAAACTTATAGTGTTTTTGGTTTACAAAATACTTTTTCCCACAATTTTCACAATTACCCCATATCCCTATTGTACAGATGAGAGTCAGCTGTGGGCTGATGGATAGAGAGCAAGCCTCAAAGCCAGGGATACCAGGACTTCAACTCTTGACGTCTCTGACAGGGTGTATAATCCTGGGCCAGTAGCTTCATTTCTCAGTGCTCTAGGAAACTCGATGACTATGTAAGTTGAAGAGTAGGTATCACTACACATTCATTGAAGAGGGAGTTTTTTCATCCAAGTTCAGTCCCTATCCCTATTTATCCCTATCTATTAAAAAAAATCAAGGATCAGAGAGATTCCTTCATTTGCCCTAAGTACAACAGCCAGGATACAACAGGTTTCTAACCTTAATTGTTTTACAAACTATAGCCCTTACTTAGCATTAGAGGTACTCTAAATGTAGATTTTTTTTCCCTCATGGATCCAGTTGTTTATTAAACTATATTATGTTGTATCAGTGATATGATATTTCTTAGATGTAATTATTGGGTTGGTTGGTTGGATTTTGATCAGTTTGGAAGTCCAACTCACTCTCTTTATATCAGCAGACATAAATCTCTATGTCTATCTAATGAGAGTTAAAATTTTAATTTTAAAATGATGATAGTTAAAGAAGTTGAACAAAAATATGCAACATTCTTTGAAGTGGGTTGAGATATCCACTATGGCTAAATAACTTTTAAAACACCAGGATTCATTTCCGGTTCCTCTATCTCACTTAAATTGAAGAGTCTTGGTATCAAAAGTCTTGGTTTTAGTGATTAGGATATATTTGATGTGTTTTAACCTTTATACTTGTAAAGAAAAAAAAATTCTCCCCAGATGTCTATAAATAAAATAAAAGACTGGAAATCTGACCAATTAAATGATTAATATATCAAGCCCAGGGCTTCTTAAGCTAAAAGATAAGGGCAGTGGTACAATCAGCCCTCTGGTGTGAGCTCCCCAGGGAAACTAACTGAAAGCTGTCACTTCAAAGCAGCCTCAGCAACAAAGTGAATTTGGAGGAATTTGGGTGAAAATTAAATAATGCTGCCTGAAATAGAATACCTGGAGCTTGACTCTAAGAGAAAATGAAACAGTGACTTCGTTTTCATTTCAACTAATGTAATGCATCACACTCAAAGGATCATGTGGGGCTTTAAGTAAAGATATATAAGCGTCAGCATGTCTTCTGTTTACAGCTGGTGGGATTTCATAGATCCGTGATCTATGAAAAATTTTGGAAAACAAACAGATTTACTTCTGGGAAATCTCAGGCGGCCTATTCTCAAAGTCAGTCATTTTTAAATGATAATCGTTATTCTTGAGGATAATTCAATTCAACAAATAGCATATAAAATGAAAATCTGGTTTCAACTCTTTGAAAGTTGGTCCAAGTCTCTGAAGTTTATTAACTGTGTGACCATGGGTAAATCACTTAACGTGTCATACACACACACATAGCACACACACACACATCACGCACATACCACACACCCACACACACCACACACACCACACACCACACATCATACACACACCACACACCACACATATATGCACACACACACACACACTCACACCCCTTTTCAGCCTCCTTTTCTGTATTCTTTAAGGGCAGGAACTATCTCTCTCTTACTTATTTGTATCCGTAGCACTTAGCACATTGCCTGGCACATAGTAGGAGATTAATAAATTAATGTTTATTGAAATGAACTGAATCATGGGCCTAGAAATGGTACTGCTAGGACACAAGATAAATGCATCCATCCCTTAGTAATTTGGGGGGGCATACTTCCAAATTACTTTCAAGAACTAGAAAGGCTTTAGGCTGGATCCTAATAGGTTATCATGAGGCTCAAATGACATCATCTTTATAAAGCACTTAGATTGCCATTAGATTTCCCTGGCAACGGGAACTACCGATGAGGGAGGACACTCTACCAATACATCTGCAGTTCGTTGTTTTAGAGAATTGTCTGGGGAACACTTGTTCGGGGCTCATCAGAAGTACTTCTTGACCTCCTATCTTCCCAGACTGGAAGCTGAATCTTTTGCAAACTTTAAAATGGTATAAAAAACATCACCCTTTATTATTTACTGAGTACCAATCTTCTCCAAACCATTGCACTAGACCAAGAGGAAAGAGATACCAAGTACAGATAAAGAGATAGGGTCTCTGTCTCTAAGGAGTTTAATACAAGTCATGGAAAAAACCACATTCACAGAACACCCTAATACACAGACAGTAAGCATCATAGGTGGGCTTTCAGCTTGGGCCGTATGGTCTCTCGAGCCAATGCTCTATGCACTATGCCATGATAGATGCCTCAAAAAATAGTTGGTTAAATTATTTGTTTACAAATTCGGATGCTTCTTTCTGTTTTTTTAAAAAAAGTTAAATAGTAGGTAAATCTCCAGGTGAGTTCACAAAAAAATAAATAATTTTTCATTCATCAATATTCCTTATTGTTCAAAATGGTAAAAGACCCACCAAGGACCAGAAATGATAGTCTTGTACTCACATTTTCAACTTTTTACCCAGTCTTTAAGTCACAGACTTTGTAGTCTTTAAATCACATGTTCCATGTTTTGTCTTTATTCCTTAGTACCTAGCTCATGCCATAGCTGAATTGTAGCATTAGTAGCAGGAGCTTGGATCTGGATACTATGAGCAAGGAGAGAAGGGATGAACTTGTGCAAGTGGTATAAAGAGAGTTTCCTTTTCTTTCCAAGTAGATGAAATGTCTTTGCTACCCTCTCATCTCCCTTTCTTTCTTTTTTTTTCGGAGGCGGGGGAAAGGCAAAACAATTTTGGTTAGGTGAGTTGCCTAATGTCACACAGCAAGAGATTGTCAAGTGTCTGAGGCTGGATTTGAACTCAGAACCTCCAGATTCTAGGATTCCACCTCCTTTTCTTTGATTCTCTCCTACTCCTGGAATTTTTGTCAACACTAAGACAACCTGGCTCTCTCTTTTGAACAAACATGTACATCCATGAAGACCCCTAGAGACACTTTTCCCAACTACCCCCATAAAACTGACCCACGCTCAAACATTAATTGTATTACATTAAAATGTCTGTTGCCTCAGCATAGCTAGTCTTGTTCAGATACCAGGAGAAAATATGCCCAACCGAATAAATTCACACTAAAATAGTACTGACATCTACCTGGCCTGGGAGTAATTCTCCCAAATTCACCCACTTTTTTATCACTTTTTTGCCTTTCTCTACTTTTTTTTATTTTTGAAATCTTTATTTAATTTTTAATTTATGGAATAAAAGAATTTCCATAACATAGTATGATAAAAGAAGATGACTGCACATGAAACTGCAAACCTATCACATACAACTTACTATTCCCTTTCAATATATAATAAAGTTATTATGTAAATTTGTTTTTTCACTTCCCTCTCCCATCCTACTCTAGAGATGGCTAACATTAGACATAAATATGTGTATGTATGTATATATATATATGTGTGTGTGTGTGTGTGTGTGTGTGTGTGTGTGTGTGTGTGTGTGTATCCATAGATGTGTGTGTAAAATCATTCTATCCATGCTTCTATTTATCAATTCTTCCTCTGGATGCAGATATTCCTTCACATGGCCTTTGTAGTTCATTTGGATATTTATAACAGTCACAATGACTTAGTCACTGAAGGTTGTTCTTAAAACAATATATTAGGGGCAGCTAGGTGGCAGAGCCCTGGAATCAGAAGGACCTCAACTCAAATTTGGCCTTAGACCCTCGACACTTACTAGCTGTGTGACCCTGGGCAAATCACTTGACCCCGACTGTCTTGCAAAACAAACCACCAATATTACTGTTACTGTATACAACATTCTCTTGGTTTAGGCTCTTCATTATTTCATGTCTCTATTTATAAATTCTCCACATTTTCCACAACTCTGTGACCCCCACACCTAGCCGAACTAGGGGGCATAGACCTCCCATCTCCATTTTCCAGTTCTCCCATAGTCTAAGAGAGAGGGAACTTTAGACTGGTGAGCTTCAGACTCTTAACATTTAAAGCAACATCTGAAGTCTCTACAGCAAGTGAGGCCACAACAGCTAGTGTAGTAACAGAAGATGAGGAAATCCAGGGTCATTTGTAAGTCAGGGACTATACTTCTGAAGTTGGACTTGGTTTTCTTTACCCATCAAGTACTTGGTCATCAGTGGCTTTGGCTGACCTCAGAGCCCAGGCTGGCCTGCAAAAGATCTCCTCCTTTGTTTCCTCCCCTCCCCCAGAACAAAATCAACAAGGGGAGCAAAGCTCTGACTCACGACAGGCTTCCTGCTTTTGGGGAAGCTGGTTAGAATACCTAGCCTCTCCAACGGGCAAACATCCAGTTCCATTAAACGCTGACACGTATGCGTAGGACAGGGAGGGGATAAATGCTAGGGATGGCTTCCTGTTCCCTGTTTCTTGTGCTAAGTCCTAGAACAGGAAAAATAATGGGGGGAGGGCTCCCACCTGCAACTTAAGAGCAGGTGTTTCCTACTAACCTTTATCTTTATTGACACAGTCTACATTGATTAATTAATCAAATGTTTCATCGACTGAGAACTCTTGCTTTTTACCTTTGGGAGTCCCAGGGAATATTCATTTTCTACTGAGTTAAGTAAAAGTGAAAGAGATAAAGCAATCATCCAAGGCCACTCCTGGCTGGGAATGAAAACTGGGCCTCTTGCCTCGTGGCCAGGCCATATATAGACACATCCAGAACAGGCAGCTCTCACTACGAAGTGATTTAGGGATCACTGGAAAGATAATTAAGGGTCACGTCCCCTTCCACCCCCAATAAAAACACCCCTTCCCCAGCTGGCCTGTCATTAATGTCTGAAATTCTAACATGTGAGATTTATCCAAGGGGTCTTAATGGTTCTTTTACCAAAACACAGGGGCTCTGGTTGTTATCAGTTAATAACTCCTTAAAAAGAATTAGTTAATAGTAATAATAAAGGTTGCATTACCTCCTCTGTGGCTTCCAACATTAGAGAATTGTTTAGAGCACTGAGAAATTAAGTGAATTGCCCAGGGTTACTCATCTATCATATATAAGACAGCACTTAAACCTAGGTCTTTAGGTCCAGGTCTCTATCCATTACATGCACTGCCTCTGCTAGCACAACTAGGTTGTGCAGTGAGTAGAGTGCCTGAACACTCATCCTCCTGAGTTCAACTCAGATACTTGTCACTTAACCTCCTTTGCCTCACTTTCTCCATCTGTAAAATGAGCTGGAGAAAGATTTAGCAAACCATTCCAGTATCTTTGCCAAGAAAACCCTAAATGGTGTCATAAAGAGTTGGATGTGACTGAACTACCACAAGAAAACTGTTAAGTAGAGATAGGGAATAGACATAATAAACATTTATATTTTGCTTTATAAACCTTATCTTATTTATAAACCTTATCTCACAGCCACATAATAGTTCAACAAACATTTAATAAAGCATAGAGGCATCAAGGGGGCAGCTAAGTGGCACTGTAGCATTGGGACTGGAGTCAGGAAGACCTGAGTTCAAATCCACTCTCAGACATTTGCTAGATGGGCAAATGCTTGACCCTGGGCAAGTCACTTAACCTGCTTGCCTCATCTGTAAGAGGGTGAAGGAAATGGCAAACCACTCCAGGTCTTTGGCAAGAAAAGCCCAAAAAGGAGTCACCAAGAGTTGGACATGAATAAAAATAACCAACGTCAACAAAAGAGGCATCGCGGTGTTGCAAGGAAAGGAACCTTCCTCAAAGCCAGGAAGGGCTGGGTTCTCATATTTCCTCAGCCCATACTAGCCATTTGACCCTGGCAAGTCACAATTCCTAGTTCTCTAGGCCAGAAATATCAAATATGGGACCTGCCACTCACCCAAGCAGCTTCAGCTAGATAGAGAAATGTAATTGGAAAATATTTAAGAAAATAAAATACAACAGAACACTTGATATTTAGTCAGTTTGGACTTGTGACCCTGTGGTCCATATCATCCATGGGATATTCTTGCCAAAGATGCTGGAGTGGTTTGTCATTCCTTCCCCAGTGTATTAAGGCAAACAGAGGTTAAGTGACTTGCTCAGCCAGTGTCTGAGGTCGGATTTCAACTCAGGTCTTTCTGACTCCAGGCCTAGCGCTCAAGCCATCTAGCTGCCTCACAACAGAACATAGAGATGTGTTAATGTTAATGTGTGATTTTCTAAGTCAATTTATTACCACAAATATCCCAGTGTACAGGTTAGTGACCTCCATTTCTATTTGAATTTCATATTACTTCCCTAGGCAATTCATTAAGTTATAGAGAGAAGTTGACAATTCATTTAGTAGAGCAAAATTCCTCACCTGGTAGGTCCTTCTATCAATGAGACCAGAGACTCTGTCTCTGTGCCTTGCCAGGCATTAAGGCTACTGAGAGAGTGTGGCACAATGGAAAGAACCCCAACTTGGAAGTGATCATGAATCAACCTTTACCTTTGACATTTACTGTTTATGGGACTTTAGACAAGTCACAGCCTTGCTGGTCTCAACGTCTTCATTTTTCAAATGAAGTGATTGGACTAGATGGTTTCTGATGTCCCCTCCTGTTCCAGACCACAGTTTCTGCCCTCAGGGAACTTATATTCTACTGACATTGGTAATATAATCCACATAGGTAATTCAAGTATTATTTTCCCCTGTGACACTTAAAAATTCAAGAGACATACTAGGTAATTAATCATTTTATTATTAATAAAAGGGATGAGAGGCACTCTCAAATGCCAAACATCCCTCAAGGAACCCACTTATTGCTTATATGCCCTGGGAAGTATGGGTGTTTCTGAGTGTGGCAATCAACTCTGATTGGTTAACAAGTAATAAGAGAGAATGAATATTATAATGAGAGGTGGACCTATTCTAATGAGAGTCTGGGGAACCATGACTTTATGTCATTTACTTCCAAATCACACCCCCCAAAACTAGACAAAGGATCTATAACCCTCACCCAAGCCTGAGTAGAACACAATTGGCCAGACTTTCAGCTTAGATTAAATTCCTTGTAAAAAATTTGGGTGTAGTAGCAGTTACCCAGATTGAGGAGAAAGTTAATCCTATCTACTATAATCGTCATATCCTTCAGAAGCTGATCCTAGAGATGACGACTTCAGAAAAAGGGGGAAAACTCTATATGTCCCCAAATCATTGGTTATGAATAATTTCTTGCACCCCCATTTTGCAGATGATAAAACTCATGCTCAGAGAGGTTAGGGTTTGCCAATGATCACATCATGAGTAATTGTCTGAGGCAAGATTCAGCCTCAGAAGGCTTGACTCTAATTTTCTACTACAAGGTCATGATTTTTCTCAAGCAACAATAGCATATCAGAAATGAAGAGTTTACCAAAGATTCTATATCTTTCCTGTTGCCTCTTCCTCAGATCTCCTACATATGTCTGTTTCCCAAGGTGAGGTCTCATCTTCTTCTAATAATAGAAGTATAGCTTCAATTCCATCACTGATCTCTCTGATGGACATCTGAAATTCAACATGTCCCAACTGAATTCATCATCTCCTCCCTATTTCACCAACACCTCCAGATGATGGCTTCCTCTCCTCACTTCTCTGTTTCTATTCATGATTCTATCGTAAGTCACCCAGGCTTAAAACCACACCCCAATTTTGGAGTCTTCTTTCTTGCCTCCTACTTCCAATCCGTCATGAAATCTGATCATTCTTCATGCAAAAGGTCTAGAAGTCGTCCCTTCCTTACAATTCTGATTTCTACTTATTAATTTTGGGTTCCTATTAATCACTGCCTGTATAATTGCAATAACCCCTAAATAGATGTTCCCAATTTCATCTCCCTCCAAACCAACACTCTTGTCACCCAATTAATTGTCTTAAAATAGCATTTTCATCATGTTATTCCACTTAAATATTTTTGATAACTCCCTACTACCCTCAGAACATAATTCAAGTTCCTTGAAGGCCTTAAATCCAAAGCCTTCTCACTCTCCTACCTTTCTGATTTTTTTTTCTATTCTCTTCTAGGAATGATCTGCTTATGTCCAAATGTCCTTTGTACTACCCCCTTTATGTACCTTTTCTCATGGTCTGCAGCCTCATTGGAATATCTTTCCCTTCACACCACTGATCACAGTTCTAACTTAATCCTTAGAGGTCTACCTCACCTCTCCTGTCATTTTCAAAGTTATTCTCTGATCATACCAGAGAGAAGTAATGAGCTCATGTTTATTTAGAATTTTATCAAACACACATATTACACAGAGGTATCAAACACATAGGCCACATGCAGCTGAACCAAACCAGGTTGAAACATAGTTGGGAATATTTAACAAAATAAAATATAGATGACATAATATTTTAAAACTAAGACAATATGCAACCCACAGGGATCTTTATGTACAAGTGAGTGAACCCAGCTTCTTCATGAGTTTGGCACTATTACCGAATAAGGCAACACTGTTGTTTAGTCATTTCAATCATGTCCAATTCATCGTGACCCCGTTTCAAGGTTTTTTGTCAAATATACTGGAGTGTTTTGATATTTCCTTCTTGAGCTATAGCTACAAAATGAGGCAGAAAGGGTTAAGTGATTTTCCCATGGTCACGCTGCTAATAAGTGTCTGAGGCCAGATTTGGAACACAGGAACATGAGTCCTTCTGACATACTATCCACTGAGACACCTAGCTGCCCCACTGCCTAAGAACTAAGGAGTATGAGTAGTATCATATCTGTTTTCCAGCTAGTTATAATAATGATTGCTAGCATTTATATGACACTTTGAGGTTTGCAAAGCACTTTACACATATTTGAGCCTCCCAACAATCCTGGGTGGTAGGTAAGATTATTAATACCCCCATTTTATAGATAAGAAAGGTGAGAAAAATGAAAACAGTGATTTGCCCAGGGTTACACAGCTCATAAGTATTTGCTGATTTTTAACTATGAAAGAATTCTGAATAAGTATAACATGGTAATCCAAATTAGAATTTCAACTGGAAACTTTAGGTTAGAGATAATGGGTGTGTCAAAAAAATACCCTTAAAGGCAATTTGAAATGACTACATGGGAAAAGCTTTTAGATTTGTTCTTAAGTCAAAAAAAAATATCTTGTCTTTAAAATTATATAAATCCCTTCATCAAGTCATGTAACAAATAATTTTTTATGACATATTGCGTAAACTCTTCCCCCAGAGTATTACTCCAATGCTTTATTAAGGTGTGGCCAGTGACATTGGGCTCTCTCTCAGTAGTACAGAAAGCCTTCCACTGGACCTAGAGAAAAGATAGGCCTGGGTTAAAATCCTTCTGAAATGGTCAGAGGACAAAAGTGAGGAATCATCAATGTTGGAGCTATCGTGGAAAGATAGGACCACTAGTGTATTATTGTTGGAACTATCTAACCATTTATATGGTTAATATATTTTTGCTTAATTTAAAGACCTTTCCTACCCATGGGAGCAAACACACAGTCCTGCTTTACTCAGTTGGTGACTGGGAAAGCTCAAGAGTTTCATCAATTATCCAGAGCCTGGGCAAGCATGCTGTCATGAAACTGATGTACAATAGTAATGAGCTATTCCAGGAAGTCCATGCTTTTTGCATTATATATACATTATATGTTGCCTTTTATCCTCTGTGGTGCACACACACTACACCAATAGGTCAGCTATAGATATATATAGACATCTACAGGGCTATGCCAGTGTAGTAAAAGCTTTGGCAGAACTAGAATAGATGATGGGTCTATTCTCCAGTAATCAGCCTAGCTCCATCCAAGTTGCCTTATTACCAGATGATTAGCTACTAGACAATGAATATTTTTAGCTAGGATAGCTCATAAAAATTCACTGTGACATGGAAGGGTTAAGATCTGTGTCAATGGAAAGAACACCCATACTAGTGAAATCACTTAACTTTTGCATCACACAAACTGTGTTTGTTTAATGAAATCATAATCTGGGTACAAATAAAATTGATTTTTTAATGTTATGGTTACATAGCTCCTAAACTTTTCAAGTGCCATGGATTATGAGCTTTCCTAATTATTCCCTTAAAAAGTCTATTAACTTGTCTTCATTGGAAGACCTACTGTGTGCATCATATCCCACTGAAAACTACCATATTCGATAATTATATAATTGTATAAGGTAACTGTGCAAATTTAGTTTGAATTTTGTGATAGCTAAACTCCAGGTTCTCCAAATAGTTTATAATTGGGTCACGAAGAGTCAGACATGACTGAGCAATAACATCCAAAAGTCCTTGGTCATATGTCCAACTTAAGTGGTTATGTGCTTTATCCAACACCCAAGGGTGTCCTAATGGAAGGTTAAGTTCTCTGTGACTGAAAGCTGGCATTTTCCCTTGCTTAATTCTGTCTATTTTGCGGACCGCAACCCAGAGTGAATGTATGGATTTATCCAAACCTTTGTTTCAATTATTCCACTCACTGTCAGACAAAATTCTATCCTTCTTCCTGTTCCTAGTGCACACCAACGGTGCTTACTCATGGCAAGGATAGCATAGCTACATAAAGTTCTTAAATCATGACAAATGGAAAAGGAATACAACTATAGACTTAAGGCAATTTCTGTTGTTTGGTTACCCCAACCCTCTCTGATCTGAGGATCAGGTTACCCAAACACTTTGTCCACAGCCAAAATCCACTGACTCATATTCAATATGCAGGAGCTAAGGTCAAAGGTTAGTCCTTCTCCCAGTCATTCTTGTAGGATATTAGCAGAGACCACTTCAGGGTTGTTTCACTCATGGCCAAAACTGCTGAAAGGTCAATGCCCTTTCATTTGTGACTCAGGAACTGGTGGCACCACAAATGGTGTTTGTCTGTTCTTAAATAATAACTAAAGACTTTGAAAGATCCACATCAGATGCTTATTTTTCCATGGTGCCATCTTGTCTCTCACCTACCAATTGGCTAACAGTGATTCATTCTATCTAATCATACTTCTTATAGCATATGTATATTTATAGTTTGATTCCTCATACCCAGGGGGTCTCAGCATCTACATTAAAACCTTTTCAAAGACCCAAAAAGAGGTTGATGGCTACTTTATCCCTTCAATGACTTTTCCACAAATTGTGGGCTCCCTTGGCTTTGGTTTTCCCAGCATGCCTTGCTCCAAAGCTGTTGAGGGCAAGGCCTCAATGATGCAAATTATAGGCAGTAAAACTAAGGTGATAGCCTCAGGTTTAGGTTTTTATGACCTGAGAAACCACTCATCAAAGGAAATAACCTTAGAGGCCCCAAAGGAAATCTCCAAGGTAGTTTGCTGCCAATTTAAAGTGTCTTATGAATTATCACATCTGAATGAAGTGGGTAAGAGGGGAGCTTTCAAAGTGAAGTCATAGATCACTAGAACTAGAAGGGATCTCAGAAGTCATCATATAATGGTCTCTGAACTTTTTTTTTAAATTTTGTACCATGGTCATAAAAAATTTTTATTCACTCCCAATATGTGTATATTCATATATTTATAAAGTATATATACATATACATGTATATATCCATAACCTTATATATTTATATATGTGCAAAGTATACTTACGTATGCATATACTGGATACGCTCCCAATATGTGTATATTCATATATTTATAAAGTGTATATATATATATACATATATATATGTGTGTGTGTGTAAACATATGCATGTATATATACATAACTTTGCGTATATATATGTGTGTGTGTGTGTGTAAAGTATATTTATGTATATGTGCTTTGGATCCCAATATGTATATATTCACATATTTGTAAACTATGTATGTAATATGATACTGTATTAATAATTACTTTTAAGGCACAAAAAAATGGAAATTTTAAAATAATCACCTAAACATAAAACAAGAATCTAGGTGGTGCAGTGGATTGAGTACCAAGCCTGGAGTCAGGAAAATCTTTTTGAGTTAAAACCTGGCACTTGCTAGCCACATTACCCTGGGGAAGTCACTTAACCCTGTTTGCCTCAGTTTCCTCTTCTGTAAAATGAGCTGGAGAAGGAAATGGCAAACCACTCCAGTATCTTTGCCAAGAAAAGATACAAATGAGTTGGATTGACTGAATAAAAACAAAAACAAGGTTCCTATCATCTCTAGCTCTCTCATTCTAAAATAGCTGAAGAGCAACCAATTTGCACATGCTATGCTATTTTTTCTTATTTTGTATTTGAGTTTCAATATTTGAGTTCATAATGTTTTTTTTTCACTATTTATATTGTTTTAGTATTTAAGTCTAAAATTTTTAAAAAATTATAAAAGGAGGGGGGGGGTAGGTAGTTAGTTCCATGAATATAGCACCAACCCTGCAGTCAGGACATGAATTCAAATTTGGCCTCAGACACTTGATATTTACGAATTGTATGACCCTGGCCAAGTCACTTAACCCTGATGGCCTCTCTCCCTGCAACCCCCAAAAAAGAGAGAAAGCAACTGAGTTAAGGTAAATTTACACTCGTTATTACAGAAGAAAAAACCGAGGCACAGAATGCTTCAGCAGTTTACCTAATGTCACAGAAAAAAGCTTGAAAATTCATCCAAGCCAACTTCCAAGTGAGTGTATCAACCTCTGGATCAAGCTACTTTAACGATGAAAGATGATGAGCTCTTGGTAAGATTCCTTTTATGGAAGTTTTTGTCTGGCACACATTCCTGGTTTCCTGAATAAACAGCAGCGAGAAAGATCTTAGTTTCATGACTATGAAAGGTCAGCTAAGTCTCTCCTCCTGTCCCAACACAGATAATTTTCTGCATTATGTCACTAATGAGCACAAAATGAGCACCTGATTAATAATCCTGGATTTGCCCCTAGTTTAGCCTGACTCACTCCTATAGTTAGAATGAGTAGCAATCTCCCCTGGACTTTAGTCTTGAAGTTTCAAACATAAACAGCCTTGGAGTATGTGATCAAATTAGGGTAAACTCCATCTCAACCCAGAACCAAGATCAATCTTTTCTAAATAGACTGACTCTCTGAGGAACTGATGAGATCCTGCAAGTTGATTTTCCTTGTCATGTTATAGGTCATTTTGGCTTTCTTCTGCTGTTGTCATTGAAAAGTTTAAAAAAAAAAGTTATTTGTAGAAAAAACTGAGTGTTTCTCAGGCCCAGTAAGGTTGATTTATTTCTACTCCTTATTTCCGCTCCTCTGCTTTTGTAAGTTTTATCTGCTGCTGTCAGGCGCACAATCAGTTTAGGTATATGTAATGGTAATTTAAATGAGAAGATCTTTCCACTCATTAATAGGCCCATGTGTCCTGCCTGGGTGGAAGCCTGAGTCACTTGAGTCTGAGTCCCATGGAGCCTGTGGTGGGAGGAGTTTGCTGCATGGGTGGAACAGGAAGAGGTGAAGCTAGAGCAGAGCTGAGAGGAAGTGAGTCAAAGAGCAGAGACAGGAAGGATGTAGCTTCTGGCTTGTGTGGGTGGAAGAGCTTGTTTGTGATTGGTTTCATGGAGCTTTGTGGGAAGCCTTGTAGGGGGAAGACTTGGGGCTGATGATGTTCTCTGCATTGTTATTGTGTATCAGTTTTTGTTACTATGATGGATTTGACTTTTTGGTATCTGAATCGGTGTTTTGGTTCTGTCTTTTATGTGGAGAGTCTGTTGCATTTCATGATTCAGAATTGCATCGGGATATTCATGACTGCCGTAAGCGCTGTGAATATCATGGTGGAGCCACGGTGTACAAGCAAACATATCCAGATCCATCTGATTAGTGGTCCTGGCCCCTGCATTTAAGAATTACAGTTTTCTGTACTCGTCTATTCTCATTTGATATCTTCCACTTAAAAACCAAGCTGTTGACTTTAGGGCCTTTTTAGTCTCTAAAAGAACAAAAATGTTTCTCATTTGGGCCTCAGACTCATCCCCTTTGATTTCTGGCAGAACAAAAAAGGTTTGTTTGCTTGTTTGAAACTTGATCGTGTTGTTAATTAAGCCATTTCAGATGTGACAAGGACACTAAAATGGTTTGCCGTTTCCTTTGCCACCTCATTTTTTACAGATGAGAAACTGTGGCAAGCAAAGGTTAAGTGACTTGACCATGGTCACCCAGCTGGTAAGTATCTGAGGTCAAATTTACCCCATCTGGGGCTTTTTTGACAGATACTAGAGTGTTTCACTCTTTCTTTCTCTAGTTCATTTTGCAGATGAGGAAACTGAGGCAAACAGTGTTAAATGACTGCCCAGGGTGTCTAAGGCCAGATTTGAATTCAGGAAGATGAGACTTCCTGACTTCAGGCCTGACACCCTATCCAATGTGTCTCCCAGCTGCCCAGAAGGGATAGAACCTTTGCTAGGGGTGAATAGAATGAGGGTACTTGACTGTTGAATTCTTGAATGGTTTCAGTTTTCTCTACAAAGGAGAAAGACCTTTACCCTGGATGTGACCAAACAAAAATGACTAAGGGAAGGTTGATCTCCAAGATAAAATACAGATATGGTAAGAGAACACCTAATAAAGTAAGAGAACCCTAGAAGAATTCAAGTCACCCATCTAAATGAACTATATCCTCCAAACCTGAAAAAAACAAACAAACTGGCAGATGGAATCTCTGAGCCCCTGCAAAGGATATTTTAAAGATCATAGAAAATAGGAGAGGCAAATAGAAGACTGGAGAAGGCAATTGTTATTCAGGTTTTCGCAAAAAAGAAAAAAAAAAACAAGAGTGCAAACTATAGGACAGTGAGTTTGCCTTCAATTCCTAGGAAAATTCAAGAATGGTTCCATAGAGAGGAGATTGGCTTAGTCCTATTCAAGAAATTCCAGTGGCTTTCTGGGGCCTCTGGGAGCAACTACAAAATACTCTGTTTGGTACTCAAAGTCCTTCATAACCTGGGTCCCTCCCATTTTTCTAGTCTTCTTACTGCTTACTCCCTGACTCAAACTCTTTGGTTCAGTGACACCAGCCTCCTGAGTGTTTCACAAGCAAAACCCTTGCTCTCTAAGGTTCAGACACTTTCTCTGGCTGTTCCCCATTCCTGGAATACTGTCCCTTCTCCACCCTGACTCCTGACCTCTCTGGCTTCCTTCAAGTCTCAGCTAAAGTAGCACCTTCTATAGGAAGCCTTCTGCAACACCTCTTGTTTCCAGTGCCTTCCCTCTGCTAATTATTTGCTATTCTGTGTGTAGATTACTTTGCATATCATGGTTTGCATATCGTCCCCTCTGAAGGCAGAGACTATGTTTTGCCATTTTGTAACTCAGGCACTCAGTATAGTGCCTGGCACATCGTAGACACAACAAATAGTTATAGTTATTGATTAATTGGTAAACATCTAGAAAAAGATGTAATGATTACAAAAAAGCCAATATGGCTTCATCATAAACAGATCGTTATTTCCTTTTTTTGACAGGAATAATAAACAAATAGACATGAGGGAAATGATGTAAATATAGTCTACCTAGATTTCAACAAAAGTTTCTTCATAAAGTATCCTTTGATACTCCATGATTCTCATGGAGAAGAGAGAAAGCTATGGATTAGATATGAATCTAGTTAAGTGACTTCAGAATGGTCAGATGGTTGGATTTGGCGGGGTGATTTAGTACACACAAAAAAAATTAATGCTGTCTTGTGATACATTTAATACCATTGCTTCTAGGGAAAAAAGTGATAGTCTCACTGTATTCTGCTCCTGTCAGAGCTTTTCTGGAGTATCACATATATTTCTGGACACCATGGTTTAACAGAGAAGCCTACAAGTGATAAGGACCAGATTGGTGAGTCTGTCGTATGAATATTAGTTGAAGGAAATGGTATGTCAAAAATGAACAAAAAAAAGACTGGGGAAGAACGTATCACATGAGAACTCTGTTCTGCTATTTGAAGGACTATGTGAAGTAAGGATCTAGCCCCAGAAGGAAGAACCAAGTCATGGATAAACATTGCAAAAAGAAATCAATTTAGGCTTGATGCTAGGGAAAACTTCCAAATAATTAGATCAGTCCAAATGTGTATTGGACTGCCTTAAGAGGTGCTGGGCCAGGGTTCACACACACACACACACACACACACACACACACACATAAAACATAGGTTATTTTCCCTAAAAGAAAAACAGTTGGGATTTGATTGGCTCAGAAGTAGGGCAAATTCCAAGCTGTACCACCCTTTCTGCACTGGCTGTGTTGGCATGACTTCCTGGTCACCTAGGAACATTAAAAAGGCCCATCTACACAAGTTAGTATCGTTCTAATTTCATTGATGTCTGAAGACTTCAGGAGTCACCACACCCTTCCCTGATGACTGGGCACAGATCCAAGTGAAGGGAATAAGAGAGGCATGCTGCCTATAGAAATTAAGTGCTATCTTACCTTTATTGTATATCTTTGCTATGTTTGAGCTAAGTAAACCTCCTTTTATTGACTGTTCAATGACCTTTGTAAGATTCATTTCATTCCAACCTTGAACCTAAACTCACAGGGTGCCAGTGTCAAGCGCAATCCTAATTTCCCTTTTTTTCCTCTTTTTTTTTTATTAATAGTAATTTTTTTCCAATTGCATGTAAAGATAGTTTTCACCATTCATTTTTATAAGATTTTGAGTTTCAAATCTTTCCCCTTGCTTACCTTCCCCCTCCCCAAGACAGCATGCAATCTCATATAGGCTATACATGTACAATTATATTAAACATATTCCCATACCTAATATCCATCTTAAAGACTGTTTATCAGAGTCTCCATTCTGAATCAACACCTCTTTTTCCTTTTCTCTCTCTGTTATATTTATCTAAAACAACCATTTTCTTTAAAAAACAAAACAAAAATAACTTCACATAGTGGGCACTTGATATAAGCTTGTTGACTGATAAAAAACTGAGGCCCAGATAAGTCAGACAATTTTCTCAGTGTCACACAGATGACAAGAGACAGGGCCAAGATTTAAACCTGACTCCCCTAACTC
Source organism: Bettongia penicillata ogilbyi (assembly GCA_023548195.1). NCBI lineage: Eukaryota > Metazoa > Chordata > Mammalia > Diprotodontia > Potoroidae > Bettongia > Bettongia penicillata. The sequence continues at coordinate 3,956,316 of JAJHZJ010000737.1, forward strand.
TAAAACCTTCACTGAAATACTCAAATATTCACTGTACCATGCTAACCTACTCTGGGTCCTCTTTTCCTCTGAGATTTTTTGTTTATAGACATTAGAAACCATCTCTTGGACTCTCATTCTGTGGCACATAGTGCACACATTGGTGCCACCACCAATCTTTCCTTTAACTGGTTTGAAAGTGGGAGTAGGAGTTTAGTCATAGAGCTTCATCTCTGGGAGGAGTAATGGAAAGATAAGGTTCTGAAATTACCTTAGTTATCAGTTCTTTTATTTCAACGGTTCTCTGAATGTATCAGATTGTAGTTTTTAATAACTGAGATGGTTCCATGGCAACCCGGCTGGAAGAGGCTTCTAGTCATGATTCTTTGCCTCTGAAGAAGTGTTAATATTTTGTGTTTCAGTACCCTTTTTTGTTTTATTTATTTTTAGTAGCCACAGGAGACGCACAGTGTTTTCTAAACACATTCCAAAAACAGGAATTTCAATTTATTCTAGCTGGCTAAACTTGCCTAAGTTCTTCAGATACCTCAAATAATTATAATAATAGTTGCCATCTACTTATCTCAGGTTCACAGACCACTTTCCTTGATTATACCATCTTATTTGACACTCACAACAATCCAGTGGGGTAGATGGTTTGTTGGTTTGCAGATTTTTACAGATTCTAAAGGATTTTACAAATGAGAAAACAGAGATTAAGTGACTTGTCACTTGAGGAACAGAAAGAGGCTGTGGGTATCAGGAAAACTGGTTCTTTTTATCAGCAAAGAAGATGGGGTGCCAGCCAGATTGATCAGAGGGATTAAGTGACTTGCCAAGGGAAACACGACTAGTCAGAGTGGGGGGCAGGATGGAATCCGCGTCTTCCTGATGCCAAGTCGGTCAGTCTATCCATTGTTATCACCTGGCTCCCTAATATTAAAGTCAGTAGAAATGCAAACATTTTTATTTTCAAACATAAAAAAAAACACCTTCTGAATGCTACTTTTAAGTTATACGGCATATACTATACCTCTAATATATTAGCAACAGTCATTTTTCTCTGAAAAACAGGAAGTCAAAATTTGTCAGCCATGAGCAAAAACTCTCCCTCCCTAACCCTGCTATGCAGATTTAAATCCTTCAATTGTGGTTGTTTTAAACTGGGTTGTAAAACTTAGCCTCTGCCACTTTTCTTACATGATTATTTATATATTAACTTAGAGCAACAAAGTGTTCTAGTGAGTAGGACTCATAAGAGGAACTAGAAGAAGTGTTATGCTTATAGGGAAATTTGTTAGACTAAGAAGTGCCAAAAATCTAGTGGCACTCCGCCTTGTTTGCTGATAAGAAAAGCCAACTTTCCTGACACCCACAGCCTTCCCTTGATCCTGAAATTACCATGAATTCAAGGAGATTTTCCCAGGGAACTAAAAATGTAGGCAGGCTCTCTGTCTCTCTATCTGTCTGTTGGTCTATCTGTCGCTCTCTCTCTCTCTTTCTCTCTGTCTCTCTCTCTCTTTCTCTCTGTTTCTCTGTCTCTCTGTCTCTGTCTCTGTCTCTCTCTGCCTCTGGGTAGGTCGAAAGCAAAGAATACAATTAGTCCTTCCTTACAACAAGAGATAGGGACAGACAAGAACAGCTCAGAACCTAGCCAGCCCATACCACAGAAGACAGAGTCAAAATAGTGTCCAAGAAGCCTGTGTCTGACCCATTATTCAAACAGTCCAGAGCAGAAGTAGCCTGTACCTAAACCACAGCAGCAGACAAGGACAGACCAGCACCTGGGCAGCCCATGCCCAAGTTACAGCAGGAAAAAGGGCCTGGGCAGTACCTGGGGTATTTCTTATAAGAAACCTGCTGCCCACACAGTTGATACCTAATTTGGACCTGGGATGAAGGTAACTCCAGCTTCAAGACTATGCCAATAGGAGGAGACGAAGAAGTGAAAGCCAAAACCAAAGCCACTAGATTTGTGCCAAAACCCTTACTGCAGAAGGCAGGGCTTAGTCTTAGACATCACATCCAGTACCAAGCACAGCCTGCCCACACCATCCAAGAGAATGAGAAGAAGCAGAGTATGACCCAGGAACATAGCTGTAATTCAGAAACTAAGGTTTCAAACATGAGTAAACTGAAGAAAATATCAAATATGATATAATAAAGGAAATGTATGGACTAAGAAAAGCCAAAGAGTTAAATCCAGAAAAATAAAGTTATTCTACAACAAATTCAAGAAGATACTGAAAGAAAAGAATGTTCCAATCAAGAGTGCCTAGAAGAAATGAAAGTTAAATATGTAATGTTGAAGAAAATGAGAGCTAAGAAGTAAAGAATGGCAAGGAGAATTAATAGCTTAAAACAGATGGTAATAAATCTTACCCAAGAAATGAAGACTTGGAAAATTTGAAGGGCCACAGAGAAAGTAATATCTCCATAAGAAAATAATAAATGTTAAAAATAAGTGAAAAGATTAAAAAAACAGAAGAAAATATAAGGTATATCCTATCAAAAAAATCATCTGACTTCCTCAAAATCATGAGCAAAAGTAAAATTGCATATCATAGTTCAAGAAATCATAAATAAAAACTGCTCATTTTGTTGATGAATGTGAAATAGAAAGAATTCACTAGAATCTTAAGGGAAAAAAAAAAAGAAAAGAAAGCTCCCAGGAATGTCATAGTAAAAATCCATAAATTCCAGGTAAAATGAAAAATACTTCAAGAAACTACAAAGAAAGAGTTCAAGTACCAAGAGATACAGTCAGTCAGTCAGTATCACATAAGACTTGGTCATTGCCACTTGAAAGAAAATGAGAGGGGAGGGACAGGATCAAAAGAGAGAATAGAAACAATGGGGGCAGGATAGGATGGAGTGAAATACAGTTAGTCTTACACAACACGACTATTATCGAAGTCATTTGCAAAACTACACAGATATGGCCTATATTGAATTGCCTGCCTTCCCAAAGGGAATGGGTGGGGAGGGAGGGATGGGAAGAATTTGGAACTCAAAGTTTTAGGAACAACTGTTGTGTATTGTTGTTGCTACTAGGAAATAAGAAATACAGTTAATGGGGAATAGAAAGTCATCTGGCCCTACAGGACAAAAGAGAAGATGGGGACAAGAGAAGGGAGGGATGATAGAAGAGAGGGCAGATTGGTGATAAGGGAAATTAGAATGCTCGATGCATTGGGGTGGGGAGAGGGGACAAATGGGGAGAAAATTTGGAACCCAAAATTTTGTGAAAATGAATGTAAAAAGTTAAATAAATAAATTTATATTAAAAAGAAAGAAAGAAAATGAGAGCTTAGAATACAATATTCCGAAAGGGAAAATAAAGTCTTATAACCAAGAAGAACCTACTGGGCAAAACTGATTATAATTTTACAAGGGAAAAATGGATCTTTAATGAAATTGAAAATTTTTACTAACAATTCCTAATTATAAGTAGTAACTAAGTAGAAATTTTGTAATGCAAAAATAACAATTGAGAGAAGCATGGAAAAATGTTTATGCAGTCCATTGGAAAGGACTATATGATAAATTGACATTGTAACAGAGGGAGAGGAAACAGTGTGGTCTCAGAATCCTAATGTCTTTGAGGGACATAGACAGAGTTAAACAAGATCGGCAGAGAGCCTGGGAGTGATTTTGTTGTAACAGTCTTAGGAGAAGAGCGAAACAGAAAGGAAGGAAAGGAAGGGGATGCTTATTCTCTCTACTTCCCTCCCTCCCTCCCCCTCTCTCTCTCTCTCTCTAGACCCTCCCTGTTTCTCCCTCTCCCCGCCCCCACACACAGTTTGGTGTAGAAATATATTAAACTCAAAAGAGAAGTAGGAAGGGACAGAGAGAAAGGGAGGAAAGGGTTTAAGAAGGAAAGTGGTTTTCCCTTTATTTTCAAAGAGGACTAAGGACATCATGATACTGGGGTGAAATAATGGTGATGTTTTAACTTACATGTAAATTGGATTTAAGTGAGGCATAGTTGCATGAAGTCATCAGCCTCACTCTCTCTTCCACAGTCCAGTGGCAGAACAAAAGTCAAGATAACTAGTGAACGACCCAGGATTCAGTGGATGACCTTAACGTCTTCAATGTCGGACAGAACTCTTCAGCCCCCTTCATGGCCATTGGAACAAATTGTTCTCATCTGCCCATTCTTCAAGGGGAAGTCTTCACATGCTTGGAGTAAACATTCCCCTAACTTACCAATGGGTTTGCGGACTGTTGGTTTCCCTCAACTTGGTTTAGCCCATTGCTGAGACCATACAGGCTAAGTCTCTCCAAGTTACAGGTGAGAGCTAGGTGAGAAGTGGATACCAAGGATGGCTGAGAAGTCCTGGAAAAGCCCTCACACAATGGTTCTACCCCTCCCTGAACATCCCATATGCCCCAAGAGGGACAGTAGGATACATGTAAAGGCAATTTAAAAAAAGCAAAAGCAACTGTAACATCTAAAAGTGGAGTGTGAAGAGGAGATTAAAAGATTGGAGGTAATATAAAATTAACAATTATAACTGTGAATATGAATGAGAGGAACTCACTCATCAAATGAAAGAAGATATCAAAATAGATTAGAATTCAGAATCCAAAAATATCATTGTTGTTGATGCTGCTGTTTGTCATTTGTTCTCGAAGAGGATCATGACATCAGGAAGATGATGCCATGACATGCCAGGGAATTGGATTGAAGTGAGGAAGGGCTACACAAGAACACCAGCCTTACTTTCACCTCCAAAGCCATCTGTGGCAAGATATAGATCAGGACAACGGGAGATATATTGTTTGTAAATAATCCAGAGAAAATGCTCTGGAACTACTCTTACAATATCCATTCACCCAAGTAGCCTAGGTCCCCAGACCTCAGCTGCTACCCTTAGAGATCTAGAGGATGGCAATGAGAAGTTGGAATGGTTCTCTAATACTATAGTTTATGTATATTATTTGACATCAATGAGTCAGTAAGACTCTGCTCTTAGAAGGGGGTATTTAATAAATCGGCACAGTAAGAACTATTGGTACAAAACATCTTTCCAAAAATCTGTGACACACTCTTCTAGTACGTACAGATTTCAAGAGGAAATGGTCAGATCTTAGAGAATATATGTGGCAAAGGGTAAATCACAGCTTCTAGTTGCTAGAAGTCTTATACTTCCCTTGGTGAGATACTAATGAAATTCCCCTTAGGCATGGTATAATTTTTCTGTGGGCCTCCTTATTATGTCTCAAATCTCTATTTTCTCATTGTATCCAGTCTATTATTGCTTCCCAATGCATTTACTACTTCTAACAACTAGAAACACTGCTAAGATGCTGATGAAAAGTTTCAAATCCTCCCCAAGCATGCCCACAGAGATTTGGCTAGAATGTTCTCTACTGATTTGCCTTTCACTCCAAATTTCTTAACTAGCTCCTGGTTCAGAACAGAAGCTAGACAAGTCTCCCCGACTCTAAGGCATGGAAAGTTGGGGGGGAGGGACTAAGTCTCTCAACCAGTCATAACATACTTGCTAACAATGACATATCAGTTTATCCAATGACTTTCAAATACTTTTCACACTTACAAGTCTGTGACTGGTTTACTAAGACATGTTTTCACCTGTTTAAGTTATCACTTACTAAGGTAGTATCTAATCACTTACCTCAAGTGGGGTGAGATAACTGAATCAATAATCCTACACAAGAAACATACTTGTATGATAAAGATTCAGACAGCTAAAATAAGGGGCTGCAGCAAAATCTAATAGGCTTTGGGTGAACTCAAAAAAGGCAAGAGTAGTAATTGTTATTTCAGACAAGGCAAGAGGAAAAATAGAAATAATAGAAAAAGATTGCAAGGAAACTACATTATGCTTAAAGCACTTTAGATATGGAACCAATAGCTATACCTAATAAATATGTACCAAATAGCTGTGGCTCAGTGGATAGAAAGCTGCACCTGGAGTCGGGAAGACCTGAATTCAAATCTGGTCTCAAACACTTATTACTTCTGAGATGCTGGGCAAGTCATTTAAACTCTGTATGCCTCCTAGAGAAAGAAATAGAAAATCACTCCAATATCTTTGCCAAGAACAAACCATATGAAATAATGAAGGGTCAGGCATGACTAAACAACAAAAATAGCATAGTTCTAAGTACTTTAAGGAAAAGTCAAATGAATCGCAAGACGTAGAGAGTAAAGCTATTTATAGTAGACCTCAATGCACCCCTTTCAGTTATAGACAAATCTAACAAAAAGTTAGAAAAACAAATAAAAAGTTAAGGACCTAAATAGAACTTTAGAAAAGTTAGATATGATAGACCTATGATGAGTAAATAGAAACAGAAAGCTGTTAACATATTTATGAGGTGTACACAGTACCTTTACAAAAAATTGACTGTGTTGGGGCATTAAAAACCTCATAAACAGATGCAAAAAGGCAAAAAAACCCAATCACACAGATTTCAGAAACTAGTCAGAATATAGATTGGAGGATGGTTATTGCCAGAAGGTAGATAGCCATACAGACCAGACTTACCTTAACTTTTATGCCTCAAATATTTAATAAATATTTGAAAAGGACATGTAAAATAATGATTTCCTATACACTAGCATTCTAGTAGTTCTAACAGATCCTCTTTAATATTAGATATGTAAGAGATTAACAATATTTTGGTGTGAAGAAAATATTCACTATTAGCATGAACTCAACAATCATTTGGGACTCCAATTTGAACCCACTATCATCCCTGCCCTTCCTTCCAATGTATTCTAGGTGAACCAAACAGGTTCCTGGTGCTTAAGTCTGATCACACTGCTCCTCCCCTCTTAAACATTCAATGGCTTCCTCTTTCATAGCATGTAAAGTTCAAACAACAAGGATCTCTACAATCTGGTCTTATCTCATACCCCCACCCCATCTCCACTGCCTGCCCCATATCATGTATCCATTGCTCTAAGAAAACAAAAGTACTAGTTATATTATTAGATGTCTATCTAAAAACCTTTCACTCAAACTAGACTACATACCAGCCCCAATACCCACCCTATATTTTTTTTTCCATCCATGCCTTTGTTCACACTTATTCCTGGAATCATCTTCCCTGTATTCACTAACTACTGAATTCCTATCCATTCTTTCAAGTCAAATTCCAATGCTTCCATGAAGACTTTCTTGGCTCAGTAAGGATCTCTTCCCCCTCAAAACTCACACAGTATTTGTTTTTCGCTTCACTTACACATTTATCTTGGATTATTATATTATTATTATTATTTATATTTATGCCTACCTGAACGTAAGCTTCATGAGGTCAAGAATTCTGCCTCAGTTAAACTCTGTATGTTCTCTAACGTACAGAAACAAAAAAAAATTCAACAAATATGTTCTAAGTATCTATACAATAGCAAAGCTAAGATAGCACATAAATATATAAAATTAAGTTCAGTAAGTACAAAGGAGATTTCTGGGCAAGGTAACATGAAAAATTCAAGAAAGGAAAGTCATTTTCATCCGGAATATCAGAGATTTCATGCAGGAGATAAAATCTGATCTGGGGCTTACAGGAGAATTTCAATAAATGGAGATGTTGAAGGGAATGTATTTCAGCTGTGGGATATTAGCCTACAGTAAAGTAGCCTATAGTGAAGAGAGGCAGAAAAGTATGTGAAACTGAGTAATATTCATTCAGCTTGACTGACACTGGAAGTACAGTCAGAGGAATTGAATGAAATAAACCTGAAAAGATCAATTAGCATCTATAGTAGATCAGGCTAAGAATTTTGTACATTATTTTATTCTTGTAAGAGACTTTGAAGGCTTTTAGCAAAGGAGTGAATTGGAGATCCATAAGCGTAACATAAGAAATTGTTTTCAAATAATTACATGGGAGTTGCATCACCCCAGTAAGATTCTAACTTTTTGCGGGGAGGTAACTATTTTCTAATTTCTTGCACACTCTCTTCTCTATGTGACACCACTTCTTTCCCCCTTTGCCCCAAAGCAACATTCATAAACACACACACACACACACACGTATATACATATGTGTGTGACACATATATACACACATGTTGCCTACGAGAATCCTCAATAAGCTTTCTTTGGCTTGCTTAGAGTTGACAGTGCTCAAACTGTCAAATAAACAAGGATTCAGAGTTTTGTTTGTATCCACTGATGTATCTGCCAATGACTTGGATGTTTGACCTCCAGCTAGAACAAAAGAAGAGGGCAAGAAACTGGTTTCACTTCTGAATAAACAGGATATATTCCCTCCCCTGAGCTCTTAAAATGGGTGGAACCTGGACAGCTCCTATGGTGCACATTGTGAATTCTCCAAAGAATGTCTCTTTTGCCAACGACACTTTTTCCGTTCCTTACCCAGGTTTTTGTTGGCATATTTTTTATGTTTTTCATGGTGGCTTCCTTAGAAACGTGAGGATTGGGCCTCATTTCTGACAGCATGCTTATTTGGGAGACATGAGCACATTATGATCATCGTGCATATGCTTTCTTTTCAACAAGATTAGAAGTTCCTTGAAAGCAGGAAATAAACTAAAAGGGGTTGGGAGGAATGTCCGACTGGTAACCCCTGCACCTTCACGATTATGTTCCATAATAGAGTAATGTGATGCTGTCCCCTGGAGTAAGAGCTCGTTGGTTACATAATGGTCAAGTGCTTGTGGCTGAAGCAGTATAGTAGAGATAAGGGGGAATTTAATATTTAATATTATTGATAAGGTGTTATGAACCCCTTTGGCAATCTGGTAAAGGTAAATTCTCTTCTCAGAATGATGTTTATTTGTTTGTTTTACTTTGTAATATATAATTGAAGGAAATGCTAATTTCAGTTAGAGATTAATGAAAAATGTAATTTTTCCTCAATCAATTTGATACACCCTGATATATCTATCTAACAGATTCCTTGTGGGGCGGAGGGGAGGATCAGTGGATATCAGGTTAAAAACACTCTTTGTGTAAAGCATTGGTATCAAATTCAAATAGAAATGGTGGCCACTAAATTGTATATAAGGATCCTTGACTTAGACAACTACATATTAACATTATCTGTATTTTATTATATTTTTATTTATTTTGTTAAATATTTCTCAATTATATTTTAATCTGGTTCTGGAATACTCAGGAGTATTATGAGCTGCCTATCTAAAAGGGCATTGGAATTTAGAAAGAGGACATCCTGTTGCTTAGTACCTGTTAAACCATGGGTGAGTCATTTTTCCTCTCTAACACCTCATCTGTAAGAGTGTTAGACTAGGTGATCTCATAATCTATTTGAGCTAAATTCTTTGAGCTCAGGGGCCTCAAAAATGTTCTAAATTCTTGAACTCAATGGCCTCTAAAAGTCAGGAGGCTTCCTGCTTGGTTGAGAATAAGCCTGGAATTGAAATTTGTATGAATTGTCTTTGCTCAGAAGATATGGCTAGGCCAATCTAAAATTGTCATAGAGGTGTTCAGGGAAAACAACATGAACTTTCTTTGAGAAGAGGTCACTTTTAGCCTGAAAGAACCAGAGGAAGAGGAATGACTATAAATTCATTGTCCCTTCTAACTAGAGGAGAGCCTTAAGGTAAATAGATTGTAACACATTTCCACTAAAGACCTATGTTTAGGAAATGGCTTAAGGAAAATCAGCCAGTCAGTATACCATTAGAAAAGGAGATGGGAGGATTTCTTAACAAAAACAAAGAATAGTCAAAGTGCTACAACTGTATGCATAGAAAGTGAAAAGACATAAAGGGGCCTCCAGACTACTGGGTAATTTATTTTTGAAGACCCTATGGGAGAACCTACATGGACCATAGAGAAGTTAGGCTATAATCTATACCAGGAGGTGAGAGGTAGGGATGGAATTCCTGCACAGATGGGATCATGGATCCATTAAGATATAATAACATGAAGATCAAGGAAGACCAGCAGATGAACATAACCAAGCACTTTGAGAATTTTGTAAGACAAGGGAAAAACTAGGATATAGGATCATAAATTTAAAATTGGAAGGGACTTTATAAGTCATCCAACCCCCTCCCTTTTTTTGGATTTATTTTATTTTAGAGTTATACATCTTGAGGCCCTGGGAAAGTGGTATGCTGGTAATATTTAATAACTGACTTTGGGGAGGCAGGAAATATTCTCAGTACACCTCACAATGTTATCTCTTGTTTATTCAGAAATTGTTCTTCTATCCATAAGTCTGATACTTATCAGACATTCCCTGTTCTTCTGATTTTCTTAAGTTATCTCCCTTCATATATCCATTTGACTTGGCAAATGGTGTAAACTTGTGGTAGCAAAGAATGGGCAATTGAAGGGATGCCCATCAGTTAGGGGATGGCTACACAACTTGTGTATAATTGTGATGGCGTACTACTGGGCTATAAGAAATGGTGAGCTGGTTGATTTTAGAAAAACATAGAAAGAATTGTATAAATAATGAAGAGTAAAATGAGCAGAACCAAGAATACGCTGTACACAGTAACAGCAATAGTGTTCTAAGAACAATTTTGAATGACAGTCATTTTGAGTAATATAAATGCTCAGACCAACTACAAAGGATCTACAAAGGAAAATGCTATCCACTTGTAGAGAAAACAATAGAAGCATGTATAGAAAGGTTTCACCTATGTTTATATACATAAATATACGTGTTTACATATACATATACATAGATGTACTCACATATTTGTGTCTAGTGCCTTCTCTAGGGCAAGGTGGCTAGGGAGGGAGAAAAAAAATATGTCCAGCATAGAAGCAAAGAAAACTTAGAAGGAAACACAGAAAGGCAGGGTAACTTTGAAATCAATGTGTAATATTTATGACATAGTTTTTAAAAACAAACCAACAGTACAAAATGTAAATTCATGGTTTTATATTGAATCCTCTTTTTACATTGTGCTGCGTTACAGAGAGATGGTTTATCTCTCTTCTTTTATGTTGAAGTTCAAAATGAATAAAATTTTAAAAAATAAAGGAACTACAAAGAAGATGAAATTTTAAAATATCCACTGTGAATATTTTTTTTCCTTCAAATCTCAGGGTCAAAAAACATCATAGTCCTAATTCCTTTAAGAGATAGATTGTAGGAAAGATCTTAAAAACCAAGGTCCCCAGGCTATAGTACTTCCTTCTCACTTTTCTACCTGAAGGTGACCATATGAGAAAGCAACAATTACAACCATGGAGGTCGTCGTTCCAGTAGCAATGTTATCACATGCGGAGCATGGCCTTCAGGGATTCCATCCAAGTCACAGAAAGACAGTCTGATGAAAAGAGGAGTAGCTCATAAACAAAGCTGGAGGAACAAAGTGGTTGTTTATAATGCTGGGCAAAGAACAAGAAGTGAAACTGTGTGGCATAAATAAAAAGGACTAACGAACGAATCCTAGTGTGCTTAAGAGTAATTGTGTTTCACAGATGGGGAGAAACACTAGTTTGGCACCATTTGTAGGGACCACATTTCATAGCCATATAAAATAGTGTTAAAGTACTCTAGAGCCTTAAGTATAATTTAAATAAACAACTTTTATAGTTTTATTTTTCTAGAAAGCATTTATTTTCTCTCTTTTCTATTTCTTCTCCCCACTCTTTTGAACAAAAAAAGAAAAAATTCTTGTAACAAATATGCATCATTAAATAAAAATAATTCATTTGATGGCCATGTCCTAAAATGTGTATCTCTACATGAGTGTTACTTAGTACCAACTCGGCTTGATTTGAGTTCAACAAGATTAGGTATTTCCTCTGCCATCAACCTTTATTTGTTCACAAACATTCTCACCACCACATTTTCCTTCCATTCTTGCAGAATTAATTTTTTTAGGTACTACCCACCTTTTGCTTTAACTACATTGCTATCCTTTCTATACTTACTGTGAACCCTGCCTCACCTATTCCTTCCCTTCCTCAGACTGAGGAAAAGAGAACCCTTTACCTTCTTCTGTCCCCAGATAATTATTTCTAACCCTGAAATTTTCTCATCCATCTCCTTGTTCAGAACCTACACATCACCAGGGTTCCGGAGAACACAGTTTGAGAAATAATGCATTATACAAAAGCAAGGTATTAGTATTATTAAAGTAAAGCTGATCCATGTGGCAGATCACAGAGTAGGCTTTTAATAAATGCATGTTGGAATAAATTGAATACATTTGTTCTCAATTGTCTCCAGCTCATTATTGAATGAAATCAGAGTTAGCATTTAAATCTCTGGCTCTAAAAAAATCAGTGAGACTATCTAAATGCTGAGTGTGTCTAAAAAAGAAGTTATATTTTTTGAAGGCCACATCTATATGACCTAGTGAAAGTAAAAAATGTTACTACATTTATTTTATTTACATTTATTTGCACAATGGATATTAAAAAAAAAAAAACAACCTAGTTTTCCACACTGAATTAACCATATTGGGTGACTTGTAGGCAAACTGTTCAGATTTCACTTAATGCCTGATGACATTTAGAATAAACTGTCCTACCCTGACTCTTTGTTCATACTAAGAACTAGAAACAAAACTAGATGCTCATCGATTAAGGAATGGCTGCATAAATGATTGTGCATAAATGTGATCGAATGTGACTGAAATGTAAGAAACAATAACTTGATGAACCCAGAGAAGCATGAGACAATTTACATGAACTAATATAACTTAAGTAAACCAAAAGGAACATGAACAGCAACAAAATAATTGAAAATTAAATGCTTTGAAATTATAATAACCAATATACAATGAATATGATAACCAAGCTTGGCCCCAAAGAAGAAGCATGAGAAGGCATTTCTTTCCTTTCTTTGCACAGGTGGAGGAGATATTGGAATGGAACACTATACAATGTCAATTTTTTTCAATGTATCAGGTAGTTTTGATGAACTCTTTTCCCCCCTCTCGTTTTTATTCTTTGCAGAAAGGGATGGCTCATTGGGAGAAGTAGAAGAGAAAAATATCTACCACAACCAAGCAGAAAGAAAAGAAGATGGACTTGACTCTAAGAGTTTGTTCAGTGGTTTTTAACTGTTTAGTTCATAATTCTCCAATGGCAGATCTGATAGTCTTGGTAAAAGAAATTATCATCATATGGATCATTACAAAATCCCTAAGTTCACTCATTTTTTTTCATCACTCTGAGATTTTGTGGCCAGAATGTTTTTGCAAACTGACATATTTTAAAGTGTTTCCTTTCAAGCTACACTTTACTTTAAGCAAGCTTAATATAAGCCTACTGCGTGGAGCAGTTAGGTGGTACAATGGATAGTGTGCCAGCCTTGGAGTCAGGAGGACCTGAATTCAAATATGGTCTCAGAAACTTACTAGCTGCTGACCTTGGGGATGTCAGCCCTGTTTGCTTCAGTTTCCTCATCTTCAAAAATAAACTGGACAAGGAAATGGCAAACAACTCCAGTATCTTCACCAAGAACACCCTAAATGGGGTTACAAAGAGTCAGAGAAAACTGAAAAATGACTGAATACAGTTCTCATTGTGACTTGGTTCCACAAAAATACAATGGTAGATAAGACATCATTACAGGATACAGTCAGTTCCACAGGCACAATGTTACAAAGGGATATTAGCCAAATGGTATTGATTAGCTCAACAGTATTATAGTGGGGTTTCATGATATTTCAAGGCTATTTGGTTATAATGTTTTAATAACTCCCTACAGAATCAAGGCCTCTAGATCTTTGAAGATATTTCTACCCTGCAAGCAGTCCATTTACTCTGGAGCAATATTACTAAGTGTTTCAAAACCTCAAGATATTTTGGTTTTTATGACCCTGAAACCCAGATACAGTAGGGGAGTATAATTCTTCAACGTCATGTTTTACCACAGAACTTTTTGCTAACAGTGAAGCCATCGTTGGAGTTGTGGTTGTTATGAAACTATCCCACACCCTATGAAATGTCTAAAGTACCTCCACCTTATGCATCAATATGGTTTATAATAGCCACACCTTCATTATACTGTTTCTTAACAACTGTCTAACCAATCCACTAGAACTACCATTTGATAACTGCAGTTTTATTTACTAGACACTCCCTTGTACCTCAGAAGTGTAATACTTTTACAGAAAGTCAGAAGGCCTACTTCAGTCCCATCTCTGCCACTATGTTGAACTTAAATAAGGCTCAAATTCTGTAAGCTTCAGTTTTCTCATCTCCCACATGAGAATAATAATGACCTCATTATCTACCTCGAAACCTTTTTTTATTGAATAAAAGGCGTGTGTGCCACATAGCCATCATCTAATTTGCACCAGGGATTCCCAAGTCAAGGCTTCCTCAGGGTCAAGATGGTTGATGAATCTTGAGTATATCCACTAGCAATCATAGCTCAAAAGCCCCCACCAATGTGTTTCCTTCCTCTGATCAGTCAGCAGATGCAGTTGGCTCAAAGCAAATGAAATGGCATAGTAAGATAAGTAATAAAAAAATATTTCATCCACAAACCTAGGTGCATTTTCTTGTAGGGTAACACATTTGAGGAATACATGGGTCTGAGGCAGATATAATAAATGATAACTGGTGCCTTTGATGTTACAGTCTTCTGGTGGTATCATCACTCTGCTCCTTCTGGGTCCCTTCCTTCCTGATGGTCTCAGATGGTATGGAGTCTATATTCGGCATATAATCTCTTCTCTGGCATCTCCCTACCAGCCTCACATGGTCACTACTCAACATTCTTCCACTACCTGTGTGTTGCTACTGCTTGGTGCCAAGTATGGCTCCACTGGGCCTGAGAGTGTGGAATTTTTCTCTGCTTCCTGCTTCTAGCTTCAGATAAAGTCTCCAACTGGAGTGCTATCTCTTTCTTACAAGAGAAGGCTCAGATTCTACCCCTGCTCTTTTAGTGAGACTTGTGACTTCTCACAGCCCTTCCTCACTCAAATCAGTGTCAACCACAAGTCATGTCATCCTCTCCCTGATGGCATGATCCTCTTCCAGAACAAAGGACAAACACAACAGTCTAAAGCCTAGAGGTTTTTCTGTGATAACTCTTCCAGAAAGACAAAAACTCTAATGTACCAAAAAAAAAATCCTATAGTGGCTTTCTCCTATAAGAAAGGTCTCTATCTTCAAGCTTTGGATGGAATGTATGTTTATCTCTGGAAGAGGACTCTTGATTCTAAGTCAGAATCTGGCATATAGAGGCACAACTAGGCTTGAATTTGTCTTTTTTTCACCTCTACCTCCTGGTGTCACTGAGGACTCTGTCTCTATCAGAGGTCTCATTGACTGGTGCACAGAAAGTGCCCATAATTTAAGTTCATAGAGTTTAATGTCCACACTCAGCTTCCTTTAAAGGCTACTCTTTTAAAAAACTGCTAGGATCTCTTGGGATTCAGAGTCTATCTTTCTTAGTGACTTCCCACCACACAGATGTGATATCTTTGGTCCTTTAAAGCTGTAAGTTAATAATTTTATATTACTTGGAAGAAGGAAAAGTGAAAGGAACAATACTAACCTCAGGAGGAAAGGTCATAACTCACTCATACCTAGTTACATTCCTGACTTTTCATATGGATGTGTTGTTGAGTTATTTCAGTTATACCCAATTCTTCATGCCCCTGTTTGGGGTTTTCTTGGCAAGGGTTCTGAAACGGCTTGTCATTTCCTTCTCCAGTCCATTTTACAGAGGAGGAACTAAGTCAAACAGGATTAAGTGACTTGTCCAGAGTCACAAAGCTAGTAAGTGCCTTGAGTCCAGAGTTGAACTCATGAAGATGAATCTTCCTGATTCTAAGTCTAGTGCTCTATTTGATGTACCACCTAGCAGTCCTTTCATACACACGTGGCCTCTAAAACTTTCAAAGGCTTTAAAACAGTGCTACAATATATTGTAAAGCACTTGAAAACTATATACTAGTCATATATCAATGTGAGTTATTAACAGTCATAAGAGCAATTCTCTACCCAAAAAGAAGGAATACATTAATAGCTTTTTATTTTTTAACTGAAATGGTTGTAAAGCTTAAATAGGAAGAAGCTATAGTGAATAACTATATGTGACAAGAAGAATTTACATTGGATGTCCTGTGCTTTCATTTTCTTGAAATTTTTCTTACTTCCCAAAGGGAGTTCTAAGAATGCTTTGCTGAATGTCAGCGTATGAGGGCAGAGACAAACAAAATTCATGAGATCCACTGTAATGAAAAAAGGCCGTGGCAAAATGAAATGTTAACATCATTTCCATTAAAGAAGATGTATAAATATCCAAGCAAAAACACACAAGAAGAATGGAGCCTCTGTGCACAGCTTTATGGACTTCTATAATCTGTTTTTTTAAGCCTCCAGCAAATAGTGAAATAGATAAATAAATCTAAATTATTTCCAGTGCTTAAGATAAGTGAGAAAAGAATAAAACACTTTATTTTCAAATAAAACAATTTGCTAAGAAGGACTTCCCTATTTCATTTGGAAGGATGAAATTTCATTGACAACCAGTGAAGAATGCTTAATAAATGCTGAGCTAGAGAGACAAGGAGAGGTTGGCGTAGGCTGCAACAGAAAAGGGAAGAAGCTACTCCATTTTGACAGCAGTGAGCGAGGACAGAAAGCAAATAGGTGACAGAGCATTTTTCACTGATTGAAAGTCATAGCTGGGAGTTTCATGGGCATGTAGAAAATGTGAGGAATAAGTCCTTCATTTTCTGCCTTATTTTTCTAAGGTTTTGCCTTGCCTTGGTCATTATTCCATTCTTCCTCATGAATTGTGATTGTCCATAAACAGCTTTGGAAAGAAGGGTTGAGGTGTAAGAGACAGAAAACTCTACCTAGAGTCAGAATAGGACAGGATTCACTTTCAGGTTAACGTACATACTAGTTATGTTACATGGTGGATGAAAAATCAAATGACTGAGGAAACAAAGCTTTGACCTTCCAAGCATATAATTTATTAAGCTATGCATGTCAATTGCCCAATGAATTGGGACCGGTCCCCTTCCTCAGCTTAGCCTAGACCCTGAATATAGGAGACAGATTTGTATACGTTAAGAACAATCAAATAATTAATTAAAAGGAAACAATATAATATTAGATAATCTGATTTCTAATTGGAGGAAGGATTAGGGAATTTTCCAAATTAGGATGGGGTGAGCAAACAGGTGCAATTCCCTGAAATTTAAAAAAAAGAAAAGAGATATCTCCCTTCCCTTAAGTGCCTTTGAACAATCAAAGGAACAATTGATCAGTATGGGGTCAGTTTTCAGGTAAGACATATGGATTGCTTGAGGTTTTTAATTGTAGGAAAACTCTTCGCATCAATCTTAGGATCTAACTGGGTTTTTGGCCAGCATAACTTAAGTCCTTAAAGATCTCTACTCAGCAGATAGAGGTAGCCCAGCTTTCAAGACACACAGGTTTGAACAATGAAATAAGATGTTCCCCCAATATGCACAGTTGAATGACATCTTCTCACAGGGCACAAGTTGGACTAGACCCATAATTGAACAGAAAAGAAACTGAGCTAGCTTACAATATGGCGTCAGTGTGGTTCACTCAATTTTCACAATTAAAATCTTGCTGCTTCAATCCCCTTATTCCATCAGTTGTGCTAAGGAAGTCACACAACTTCCTTGAAACTCAATTTCTCCTTCTATAAAATGAGTTATTAATACTTATAGTAATTACTTCCTAGGCTTGTTGTGAGGAAAGCAGATTGCAAATCTGGATGTGCTATATAATTAATGGGTTATTATTTAGTAGGAAAGTGGAAGAAACATTGAGTTTATATCACATGGAAATGTTGGATATTTTTTAATCTTCCTGCAAAACTAGGAACCATGGATAGTCTCTGAACGATATATAGAATAAAAGTCAGGTAATTCCTGGAAGACAGGCATGCCAATGCAGTCCACTGTAAGGGAGATGTAAATTGAGCCAATAGTTATGGATATCAAATTGGAATTATGCAGAAAAAAGCAACTAAATTATTCTTATAGTTTATAGACCTAACAATTTCACTAGTGGGCATATACCCCCATGAAAGTGAAAGACAGAAACAAAAGTCTCACATATTCCAAAACATTCATCATAGCAGCATTTTTCTGTCTTTGTAAATGCCAAGACCTGGTAACAAAGTAAACATCTGTCAATGGAGAAATGGCTGAACAAACCATGTTTTATGAGTGCAGTGAAGTATGATATTCCTCACACAAATGCAATGAATTTAGAGAATAATAACAGCTAACATTTATATAACGATTTGAGATGGGCAAAGTGCTTTACACATTACATCATTTGGACTTCACAGCAACCCTGTGAGGCTTGTGCTCATTTTACAGATGAGGCAACTGAGATTGCAAGTGCAACTTCCCCAGCATCACGTTGTTTCCTAACTCTAAATCTTGAACTCTAGTCATTATGCCATATAAGTGGAGAGATGTCACCCACAAATTTATATGGACAGATGCAGTTAAATTGCCAGAACAAGAAAAAAAACAATATACACAATGAATACAGTAACATAAAAGAAAATATCAGTAAATTCTGAGTCACTGCAAAACCAATAATGTTTCTTGAAAATAGATAATGACACATACTGCCCGCCTTTCAACAAAAAAGGTTAGGAGGTTACTGTTCAGCTAGTCAACTACCATTTATTAAATACCTACTATGTGTCAGGGATGGTGCTAAATTCTACAGATAAAGAGAAAGACACCAGTCCCTACATTCAAGAAGTTCACAATCTAATAGAGGCAGAAGGATGAATATACTATTATATGAAGTCACTATCTCAAGGCTGTTTAAATGATTGCTTTAACTGTTTTTGTCTGATGCAAAGGAAGTTTCAATTCTGGACTAGGGTGGGAGGAGGATATTAGAGGTAAGGGTGTTTCTGGAAATGACTGATATAAAGTCAGAAGGCATCAATTAAGCTTTTTTTTTTATCTAACTGAATGACAAGTACTCTGAGTGACCAGCATATTCTAATTAAATGATTTAATTTCATATTATTTTAATGAACACTTACTAAACAATCAGCATGTAAAGAATACCCCATGTGGCAAATTTATGAGAAAACAGAGCCAGGATCGTACAAAATGGGCAGGCATGGATGGGCTACCATGTACATCAGTAGAAACAATACCTATCTTGATGAGAGTGCAAATCCACTAGGTTATTGAGGCAATGCATGGCACTAGGATAGGTCCTAAAGGTACAAAAAAAGTATCTTTCCTGAAGAAGCTTGCACATTTCTTGTCTGCTAAAGGTATCACCTTCTACAACCTTATGTGCACTGTGAGGACAATGTGACATAGCAGAAAGAACAATTAATTCAGACTTCAGAAGACTAAGTTCTGGTCCTGGCTTTCAACCCTGATAAAAATCATTAACTTCTCTAGAATTTTGTTTCCTTAGTCTACAGAATGTTGTTTGTCCTTCATTCTCAAAGAAGGACCATGTCATCGGGAAGGTGATGCCATGACAAGCAAGTCAATTGGATTTAAGTGAGGGAGGGCTGTGCAAAGTCACTCAATGATTTAAACATGTTGCTTCAAGGAAAAAATTGTAACAAATTTATGTCAAAAGATAAAATTTAAAGTTTTACTAAAAAATCTAACAACATATGGAAGAATAGGGTAGAAAATGGTTCTTTAGAAATGTTTGCAGTTATATAGATGATTTTGTGATTGAAAATAGCCTTGCCAAAGATTTAATTGTAAGAGATAATTGATCACCTGAATTTCCTGGAGACACAGTTTCAGAAATAATTCCCTTCAAATTTTGATTCTAAAAAACTAAGTTAGGTTCCTAAACCATACTCAATTAAAATGAAAAACATCAGTCATCTGTCATTAAAAGTTCAAGAAGAATTGGCCAACTTACCAAGCAACACATGTTTAAAACTTAAGTTACCTAAAAAAATCATTAAATGAATTTTGGTTTGGAATTAGGACAGAATATTCAACAATTTCTGAAATGACCCTAAACACACTTCTGCCATTTTCCACTTACGCATTTATGTGAAGCAGCATTCTCACCATTGACAATTATAAAATCAAAATATCAATCAACTGTGAAAAATGGTGAAGATGTTCTACATCCTGCAGTATCAAATACTCCATTAAGATTTGATTCTTTATGTAAAACAAACACATCTATCTCATTAGTACACAAATTTGCTTTCATCTTTAATAAATGGTCAAATTATATGTACACCAAAGGAATGTTTTAAAATAAATTTCTTTCTGATTTAATATCAATAAATGTTTGATTTGTATATCTATTTTATATACCTATATACCCAGGGCTACTCTAAAATTTCTCAAGTGAAATGGAGTTGCAAGCAGAAAAAGTTTAAGAAGCTATGCTCTATAGAATGATTGAAGCAATTGGATGGAAATGTTCCCTTAACATTTGAACCTTAGCTATGATAATTAAGCAATTTGTTTAAACTAATTAAGAAACGATCTAAGATCAACATCAACATGTAAGATCTATGCCAAAAATGAATGTACTCAAAAAATAAATCAGGTAACATGTATTTCCACATTAGTCATGCTGTGAAAGAAGAAACAGAAAAAAAAAGAAGGAAAAAAATCACAAAAATTAAAAAAAAAGTAAAAATGATCTCAATCTGCATTCAGACCCCATCAGTTCTTTCTGTGAATGTGGATAGCTTTTTCCATCATGAGTCAAAGAGTTATTTTCAAAAGAAAGAGGAAAAGAATAACAATTAGTAAAAACGAATGAATATGCCACCACCACTCCCCCAAAATAGAAAATGTTCCACACCCATGAATCTTACTCTTCTGCAAAGGAATGGGAGGACACATCTCAAATCTCTTCTTTGGAGCCAGGCTTCTAGGATCAAATACAAAATGCTTTGCTTGGCATTCAAAGCCTTCCACTTTTCCAGTTTTCCTACATCTTACTCTCTGATCCTAGTTTTTCCATGAACTAGACACTCCATTTCTCAGCTCTGGGAATTTTCCTGAGTAGCCCCAGTTCCCTCCTCTACTCTAACTACTGACCTTCCTGGCTTCCTTTCAGTCCCTCTTAAAATGCCTGCTTCTACAGAAAATCTTTCCCAGCTCCTATTCATTCTAGTGCCTTCCTTCTGTTAACTATTTCCTATTTATCCTGTATATAGCTTATTTGTATATATTTGTTTGCGTGTTATCTCCTCCTATTAGATTGTAAACTCTTGGAAGACGAATATTGTTTGACTCTTGCTGTAGCCAGCCACAGTGCTTAGCCCAGTGCCTGACACATAGTAATCAATTAATAAAGGTTTATTAATTATTTGATCAGTTTTCTTATCTCAGTGTATTTTACTCCACTTCAAGTCATAGAAATCTTTCCATGCTTTCCTGTATTCATCGTATCACTCATATTTTACGGCATAGTAATATTCCATTACATTCACGTACCATAGTTTATTTAGCCTTTCTCCAGTCAATGGGCATATAATTTATTTCTAATTCCTTGCTATCACAAAAAACAAAAACAAACAAAAAACTCCTCCTATAAATATGTCAGTGTGCATGGGGACTTTTTATTTATCGATAATCTCTCTACAGTATATTCAGTGGTATTCTGCAGCCAACTCAGGAAAGCCAATTGTTAAATTTAGTGTGTATGGTCATGATGGGATACTACCATACTGTAAGAAATGGTCAACTCAACGATCTTAGAAAAACATGGAAAGACTCGCACAAAATGATAAAGAGTGAAATGAGCAGAACCAGGAGAACATTGTGTACAGTAACAATACTGTTTTAAGAACAACTCTGAGTGACTAAGCCATTTTGACTATTATAAATACATAAATTAAAAAAAAGGATATATGAAGAAAGATGCTATCTGCATGTAGAGAACTGATAAATGGAAGTATATATAGAATAATTTTACATTTTTTTGTGTATCTAATGGTAGCCCTCTCTGGTGGGGGCAGGGAGAAAATGGGGGAAAAGAAATTTATATGATAACTTTGTTGTATATTTGGAGGGAATAGGAAGTTATATATGATAGATTTGCAGTTACATGGGCAATCTTTTTTGTTGTACCATCTTATAGAAATATTTGTTTCATTTTGTGAATTGAAAATAAAATAAATTTGTAATCCAAAAATAAATTTTTTCAATATGAGCATTTACATATCAGAAATCAACAAATGCTACAAATCAGGGCTTGGTTAATTTTGTGTGGTATTTCTGGATTTTAGAAAATAATGGAGAAAATGTTCCTCCTACAATTTAATTTGAGTTTATCATTTGTACTTTTTTCTTTCAGAGAATTGGTTGTCAAGCATTTACCAGCATACCTCTGTGTATATGCCTAGAATATCCTACAGAGGATTTGGATGCTTGTTATTTTACTGTGCAGTTTAGAACTTTGCAATTATCCTATTAAATTTAATTTTTTTTTAATTCGGTTGATTACTTTGGCCTGGTGAGATCTTTGGGATCTGAATTTTGCTGTGCACCAGTGAGCTGTGAGATTACAGAGACTGGGTGTTTCTAGTTTCATAAGCCTGTAGTCTGGAAGCAAGCTGCTTTCAGCATATCCCCAGGAACATCAGCCCTTCTGACCCAAGAGCCTCCAACTCTGGGGAAAGGAGGGAAGGATATGGGAAAGTATGAGAAGAGTAGAATTATACAGAAGTGTTAGAGCATGGTAAGGAATTTAGGAACTAGTACAAAAGACAAATGGGCAGTGGTAATAGAGACAGTCAGTTATATTTTCAGAAGCTCTGACACTTGGAGAATTAAAAGGGAGGAGTCTGGGAATCCCAGTGGGGGTATGTGTGTTATTTACCTTGGTCTTCTTCAACCTTACATAAACACACCTTGGAAGAGATGACTTGTGATGTGTTTGGTATCTAATTCCAGAGCAAACACAAAGTAAACAAAACAATGCAAAATACAAAAGCCCTCTAAAAACAAACTGATGTATTCACAAGAGTAGAAATAACAGTTTGAGAAATGAAATGTGATCTGGTAGAGTAGCTGCTCCCCAGACAGAGCTCATCTTTCTCTTAGATGAACTTGTATTCTAACTCTCAACAGGTGTGTTGTTTTTCCTGTTTTTATGGCTACTTTTCATTGAGATTAAATTTCCCATGCAAAAAAGATGAAACTACTATATGCAACACCTTCCTGAAATCTGGTCCTACATGCAATGTCCAACAACAGAGCCTTCTGGCCAGAAGAAAATCATAATAAATTGCCAATGTCCTTAAATACGTTATTCCTGTAAATTCTGACTCCCCAACTGACAGCCCTAACTAGGATGCAGTAGCTGAGGCTTTGTTCCAGGGTGCTGAAATTTCCACTTACACTCCAGCAGCAAGTCGAAATAACTAACATTAACATTTAACTAGTAAGAATAATTGGATAGGAAATTACCAGAAGACTTACTTCCTAACTCACTTCTACATTCCATCTCTTGCAGGCATCTCAGGTGAATTTCTCCCAGGGATATGCCTCCCCTTTATGGGTCCTTGTATCCTAGTTATCTAAGATAGTGCTCTAAAGTCTCACCCACTTCTTTCATTGAATTTCATCTTTAAAAAATATATATTTGAGGGATATTTTCCTTGGTTCTACCTCTATATTATGCTGCCATCCACAAAATAAGTCATTTGATCAGTTCATATTGGTCAAATTGGAATGTAACTATGCTCATGTATGCACACATACACTCACATGCATACACACTAAAGATTCTTATTTTAAAAGCAGACTGTAGGAGAGAAAAGACCTTGTTCAACTTTAAAAAAATAATTTATAGGGGGTGGAGCCAAGATGGCGGAGTAGAAAGACTGACATATGCTAGCTCCGAACCCACAGCCCATATATTTCCTGCAAGAAGAACTCCCCACAAATTCTGGAGCACTGCAAGGTGCACAGAAACACAGTGGAAAAGATTTCCATTCCAGAGAGCCCTGGAGAGCTGTCCCCAGTGGTGCGTCATGCTCCGGACAGCGGAGTCCACCCCTGTGATGCCCTGGCCATGTGGCCCCAGAGGAGCAGATCTGAGCAGGCTTCAGGGACGGAACCTCTGTTGGCCAGGAAGGTCCCTCCACCCACAGGTGCTACAGATCAGAGAGAGAGACTTCTGGGCTGGCCGAGAGGGGAGCGGGGTGTCTCCATGACTCAGGCCCCCTCAGGAGGCAGCGGCAGAGGCAGAGGCAGCAGTGGCGGCCAGGACTTCCAGAGCATCAGGGAGAAGTTCAGGGCCATTACTGAAGGTCTCTGCATAAACCCCCTGAGGGAATAGAGCCTGGGAGACGGCCCTGCCCCCACTCGCCCCATTACTGAAGATCTCTGCATAAAGCCCCTGAGGGAACTAAGCCTGGGAGGTGGCCCTGCCCCCACCCAAGCACACGAACTTAAGCTCACATTGATTAGCAGCCGCGCCAGCCCCAGAAAGCCCATTTGAATCTCAGACCCCAAGCACTAGCTGGGCGGATCTAGGCGGGGTGCAGAGGAATCTCAGAAGTCAAGTAACTGGCTGCAAAAACGCCCAGAAAAGGGAAGAAAAATAAGACTATAGAAAGCTACTTTGATGGGGTACGGATGTTCCCGTCTTTCATTTCTGATGATGAGGAACTATTCTTACCATCAGGGAAAGACATGGAGGTCAGGGCCTCTGTATCCCAGACATCCCAGGTGGATGTCCGGTGGGCTCAGGCCATGGGAGAGCTCAAAAAGGATTTTGAAAATCAAGTTAGACAGGTGGAGGAAAAACTGGGAAGAGAAATGAGAGAGATGCAAGAAAAGCATGAAAAACGGGTCAATACCTTGCTAAAGGAGACCCAAAAAAATGCTAAAGAAAATAACACCTTGAAAAACAGGCTCACTCAATTGGCAAAAGAGGTTCAAAAAGCCAATGAGGAGAAGAATGCTTTCAAAAGCAGAATTAGCCAAATGGAAAAAGAGGTTCAAAAGCTCACTGAAGATTATAGTTCTCTCAAAATTAGAATGGAACAGATGGAGTCTAATGACTTTCTGAGAAACCAAGAAATCACAAAACAAAACCAAAAGAATGAAAAAGTGGAAGAGAATGTGAAATATCTCATGGGAAAAACAACTGACCTGGAAAATAGATCCAGGAGAGACAATTTAAAAATTATGGGACTACCTGAAAGCCATGATCAAAAAAAAGAGCCTAGACATCATCTTCCATGAAATTATCAAGGAAAACTGCCCTGAGATTCTAGAACCAGAGGGCAAAATAAGTATTGAAGGAATCCCTCGATCACCGCCTGAAAGAGATCCAAAAAGACAAACTCCTAGGAACATTGTGGCCAAATTCCAGAATTCCCAGGTCAAGGAGAAAATATTGCAAGCAGCTAGAAAGAAACAATTCCAGTATTGTGGGAATTAAATCAGGATAACTCAAGATCTAGCAGCTTCTACATTAAGGGATTGAAGGGCATGGAATAGGATACTCCAGAAGTCAAAGGAACTAGGACTCAAACCAAGAATCACCTACCCAACAAAACTGAGTATAATACTTCAGGAGAAAATATGGCCTTTCAATGAAACAGAGAACTTTCAAGCATTCTTGATGAAAAGACCAGATCTGAAAAGAAAATTTGACTTTCAAACAAAAGAATGAGAAGAAGCATGAAAAAGTAAACAGCAAAGAGAAGTCATAAGGGACTTATCAAAAGTGAACTGTTTAAATTTCTACATGGAAAGACAATATTTGTAACTCTTAAAACTTTTCAATATCTGGGTAGTTGGTGGGACCACACACACACACACACACACACACACACACACGTACATGCGTGCATGCACAGAAACATACACACATGCAAGCACATACAGAGACAGAGAGCACAGAGTGAATTGAATAGGATGGGACCATATCTTAAAAGAAATTAAGGTAAATGGTGAGAGAGAAATGTAGTGGGAGGAAAGAGGGTGAAATGGAATGGGGTAAATTATATCTCATTCAAGAGGCAAGCAGGAGACTTTTTAGTGGAGGGAAAAAGAGGAGAGCTGAGAAAAAAACAAGAAGTTTACCCTCATCACATTCGACTAAAGAAGGAATAAAATGCACACTCATTTTGGTATGAAAACCTATCTTACAATACGGGAAAGTGGGGGAGAAGGAGATAAGCAAGGGGTGGGGGGAATGATGGATGGGAGGGCAATGGGAGGAGGGAGCAATTTGAAGTCAACACTCGGGGAGGGACAGGCTCAAAAGACAGAATAGAAACAATGGGGGGCAGGATAGGATGGAGGGAAATACAGTTAGTCTTACACAACACGACTATTATCGAAGTCATTTGCAAAACTGCACAGATAGGGCCTATATTGAATTGCCTACCTTCCCAAAGGAAATGGGTGGGGAGGGAGGGATGGGGAGAATTTGGAACTCAAAATTTTAGGAACAACTGTTCAGTATTGTTCTTGCTACAAGGAAATAAGAAATACAGTTAATGGGGAATAGAAAGTCATCTGGCCCTACAGGACAAAAGAGAAGATGGGGACAAGAGAAGGGAGGGATGATAGAAGAGAGGGCAGTTTGGTGATAAGGAAAATTAGATTGCTCGGTGTATTGGGGTGAGGGGAGGGGATAAATGGGGAGAAAATTTGGAACCCAAAATTCTGTGTAAATGAATGTAAAAAGTTAAATAAATAAATTTTTATTAAAAAAAAAGAAAAAAATAATTTCTATAATGGTAGAATTTCAGACATAATGAAACTATGTACCACATAGGTGAAAGATATATTTTTGGTCAACAATTTCTGTAGTATTCCTAAAAGCACAATTCAAGGTCATCAATTCCATTTATACGTAAAGATTGTCCTAGCTGTACAGGTCTCCATAGTCATGTAAATATCAGGAATTTGTGTCTTTACTTCCATTTTTCTATTACAAAAACAAAACAAAACAATTTAGTGCCAACTCTGATCTTATGCAGAACAGACCCATTCACCTAATGAGGCTGAAATTCCTGACTCCAACTTGATTTAAAAGTTGGAAGAGAAACTTCACTATAAAAATGTGCTCTCCTCATGCACTCATCCAAAGATGTCCTATAGAGAGGTTGGCACAACAAACTTCGTAGGCTGTCCTGTTATTGAAGAGTACACCACTACAGTCTGTTTAGTATGAAAAAATTGAAAGGTTTTTGAAGTATACTTCCAGAAAAAAATCACTAGATTAGGTCAAAAGCCTTTAGATTGGGATGAGTAGGGAATTAATAATATTCAAGAGCCTCCAGAATTTTCTTGTCATTCAAAGTCTTTCACAAACTGCTAACACCTTACTTTTTCTGCCTTATTTCATATTACTCTCCTCTGTCTGCTATATGCTTCAGGCAAACTAGCTGACTTTCTGTCCCTTGAAGATATACTAGGTTTTTTCACACCTTTAATGTGCTTACATAAAGCCCACTTCAAATGACATCTCCTCCACGAAGTCTTCCATGACACTCAGCATCAGTGATGACTTTCTACCTCAGACCTAAGATGATAGATGGCACTAGTTTTGGTTTGTTTTTGGTTTTGGGCAGGGCTTGTATGTGTGGATTTCCCTGAGGAGTTTGCTATCTATCTATCTATCTATCTATCTATCTATCTATCTATCTATCTATCTATCTATCTATCTGTCTGTCTGTCTGTCTGTCTGTCTGTCTGTCTGTCTATCTATCTATCTGTATGTATACATGTATAATTTGTCTGTGCATATATGCATGCATATGTGTTCATATATGCACACTATATGTATGTATGTATATGTATATATTATATTACAAGTATATATACTATATAGGTATATATTATATGCATAAGTATATATACTATATATGTGTGTATGTATACACAATATGTACAAATATATGCTATATATGTGTTGCATTTTTATATTATATGTACAAGTACATATACTACATATGTGTATACATGTGTATATGTACATGTGCACATATATATCTATCTTACTGATGTATTAAACCGAGACAGGCTGTGAGGTCTGTGTAAGAGCTTGTCTTATATATACTTTGTATCTCTTCAGCACCTAGGATTGGCTTATATACAATAGGTGGGTGGTACTATGAATAGAGAATCAGTGCAGGAGTCAGGGGCACCTGAGTTAAAATCTCACCTCAGACACTTGACACCCACTAGCTCTGGGACCTTGGACAAGTCACTTAACCCCAATTGCCTCATCCTGGACCGTCTCCAGTCATCCTGATGAATATCTGGTCACTGGACTCAGATGGCTCTGGAGAAGTGAGACTGGTGACCTGTACAGCCCTCCCTCACTCAAAACAAAGTCAAGTGGAATTCATGCCATTATTTCTCTGATGGCATGGTCTTCTTCGGCAGCAAAGTTTGAACACACATTGAACAGATCCAGAGTATTTCTGGTTAAGATGGCAGTATAAAAGATCAAAAGGGAATCCATATCTCTCACATATAATCCAGCAATGATGTAAAAAAGGGTACAAGATCAAATAATGATTGAGAAATCTAAAGAGAAAAATCAGTAAGTACTTTCTTCCAACCCAACACATAAGAAAAAGATAACCAGAAGACATAGATTAATAGATCAGAAACCCAAAGCAGTGGCTTGCATACGGCGTCCTCAAAAAGAAATGAAAGCCCATAGCAATATTCTGACTGAGGATGCTTGAAGTAAGAAAAGGAGGAGAAAGGAGAAGAAAGAGCTATAAAACAAAAACAGGAATCTTATCAAGGATTCTTGTGGTGGGACCAAAATTCTGCAACCCTCAGTGGGGAGTGATAAGAAAGGCAGAACATCAAGTATCTCTGAGCAGAGATACTGAAGTCCACCAGCACTCTGAGCATAGCCACACCAGGAAAGATAGAAGTCAGTGGTAGGGGTGCAGAAAATCAAGGTCAGTACCAAAAAATGACATGACCACTTCATTCAAGAACACAAAGGGGAAGGTGGAAATTCGGCTCTTTCTGGCACAAAGTCTCAAATCAGAAAATAACATTGTTCTAGAGACATCCAAGAAGAGTAATTCCACAACAACTGAGAGCTTTCAGCAGAAGCTTCAGAAAGGAAAAAATAGTCATAAGAACCAAAAGTATATCTGGAAGAAATAAAACAAGATTTAAAGTATGTGTTAAATATGTCTATGAAATAAAATCTTTAAAGGAAATGGAAGAAGAATCAATAGCTTAGAATAGAAAATGAAGAACCTTACACAGGTAGTAGAAGTAGAAAAATAAAATAGAGCAAATACATCAATGATTCTTTTAGACAAGAAATATTAGAAAAAAATCAAAAGATGGAAAAAATAGAAGATTATCTAAATTATTTACTGTCAAAAACAACTAACCTGGAAAACATGTCAGAAGGATACCTGAATTGTCCAACTTTCTGAAAATCTTAACCGAGGGGAAAAAGGCTAGATATAATATTTTAATAAATAACATATGAAAACTGCCCAGATGCATTAGTACCATTAAGTAAGGTGAAATAGAAAGAAACCTCTCGAAAGAAATTACAAAATGAAAGCGTTTAGTAGATAATAGCCAAAATATAAAGCTTTCAAGTCAAAGAAAACAGTATTTCAACCAGCCAGGGAGAAAGAGTTCAAATATGAAGGAATCATGGTCATGACCATAGAAGAACTGGCGTCAGATACTAGAAAGGAGAAAAAAATCTTGGAATGCAATATTCCAAATGGCAACAGAGAAAGGTTAACAATCAAAAAAAAAATTACTCTGAAAGATCAAGTATAATCTCATAGGAGAAAATAATAGACCTATAATAAATAGAGATGGGTCAGTGAATGGAGTGCAAAGCCTGAAATCAGAAAGACTCATCTTCTTGGGTTCAAATCTGGCCTCAGGCACTTACTAATTGTGTGACCCTGGGCAAGTCACTGAACCCTGTTTACCTTAGTTTCTTCATCTGTAAAATGAGCTGAAGGAGGAAATGGCAAACCACTCCAGTATCTTTGCCAAGAAAACCGCAAATGGAGTCACAAAGAGTTGGACACACCTAAACTGAATATTAAACAAAGGAATAGAGAACTTTTATGCTTTCCATATGAAGAGATAGAACTGATTAGAAAATTTTAAATGCAAACACAGTAGTTGAGAGAATCTAGAATGGTGAATACATTGGAGGAATTCGAGGGGGATAAGTGATGACTAAGTATTTACATTCTAGTACAAAGAGAAGAGGCATGAATTCCTTCAGAATTCCATTATCTTTAAGGATCATAGAGAGAGTTAAGGGAAAAAAAATAAACATTAGTTCTGAGTCTAGTTTGGTTGTGATATTTTTAGGAATGGAAATAAAAGGAGGGAAAGAAATACACTAGGAAATATATGAGGAAAAATGGATGCTCCAAATGTTTACATTATCTAAATATAAAAGTTCACATCATTAAACAAATATGAGGAGGAGATACTTTTCAAAACAATGGATAGAAGAAGAGTTTCTTAACCAAACAAGTTAGAGAGGATCACAGGAGATAGAAGGGGAAATTTTGATTGCAGATGGATTTATAAGTGAATTCTATTAAGTATTCAAATGATTCCAATATGAAATAAACTGTTTACCAAAAAAAGAGAAAAAAGAAGAGATTGTACATTATTACTTCTGTGACACAGATATAACCTTGATACCTAAATCAGTAAGAGAAAAGGCAATGAAAGAAAAATACAAACCACTGTCATTTTTGATTATCAACATAAAACTGTTGAATAAATATTAGAAAAGAGGCTATAGCAATATATAAAATCTTATACACTATCATCAGGTTGATCTTATACCAGAAATGCAAGATTGGTTCAATATTAGCAAAGGCAAGAGATAGAAATTTTTATGAAAAGTTTTTTTCATGAACAGAAGCAATTTAAAAATTAAAAACAGTTTACTAAAAAAAGAATCTTGGCAACAAATTTGTCTGACAAAGGTCTGATATCCAAGATAAATAGGAAAATAATTCAAATACATAAGAACAAGAAACTTTACCCAATAGATTAATGATAACATTATGCAAACAGAAGATTCTCAAAATAAGAAAGCAAGCTATCAAATAATTACATTTCTATGTCATCTTAATCAATAATAACAAGTGATGTAAAGTGAAACTACTGAGGTTCTGCAGCTCTGAAATTTCCCATCAGATTGACAAAGATAACCAAAAAGAGAAAAATGACGATTGTTGATGTGGCTATATGAACACAAGGCTAATAATGCATTGTTTGTGTAACTGTGAATTGATAGAGCAATTCTGCAAAGCAATTTGGAATCATACCCTGAAATTCAGCAAACTGTGCATGTCCTTTGACTCACCAAAACCACTAAGGCTTATGTCCCAAAGAATTTTTTTTAAATGGGAAAGATCTATATGTACAAAAATACTCATTGCAAACAATCTTACTTGTAACAAATTATAAAAACCAAGGGGGTGTCCATCAACTCAACACTGACTGAACAAATCCTAGTATACAGATCGAATGGAATATTAATTCACCATAAAAAATGACAAAATTGGTGGATCAAGGAAATCTGAGAAATTTAGTATAAACAAATGTAGAATATATATATATATATATATATGTTTATATATATAGGTTTACTTTTTATAATGCTCTGCATCCATTATCTAAATCCAGACACAAGGCAGATATTATTGGTATCTGACCATGAGTGACTTTTGTGCAGGCAGAAGGAAGGTACAGTGAGCTCCTAGGAACCAGGGGGAGCTACTGAATTTTGCTTCAAAAAAATCCCCAGTTAATTCTCAACCTTCCACGTGGCCGATAAGGGCCACAGCAAATCCTCTGCCAGGTTTCTTATTGAAATGCTGCCAGGATCTATTTCCAGGACCCACCACTGAATGCAAAGCACTCCCATCCAACTTTTATACAGGAGGCAGGCTTTTGAACATGGTGATTCTCACTGGCCTTAATATAGTTTTACTGACTGTGAATGAATTGTGGGAAATTTAAAGACTGTAGGTAAAAGTGACTCACTAAATCAATTTCTTACAAGGGATTTTAAAAACAGTTGTGCTTTCACACAATGTCCCTTGAGATTTAAGTTGGATGTGGCCCACTGCCCCTGGGCACACCCCAGAGGCACAAATCAAAGAGCTCCTCCTCTCACCCCTTTTGTTTCTATTTCATCTTCTAATGTAATATTCCTATAGATCCTTATTAAAGGTATTATTTCGTTTAATATTTAGTAATGTGTTTTAAGAATTTTATTTAAGAATAGAATATGATGGGCCTAGAGCTACCAAGGAACTACATTATTGTCTTTCACATGTAGAGCATGTGCCCTCAGCACACTCACCTTCTTCTCCACATTGTCTTTGAGAAGTTGATCTTGTAAAAGATAGCAGGTCCCTATAGCCCTATTAAGCTGAAAGAAAAAAAAGAAGGAATTTGCTTCAATTTGAATTTGACTTTACCAAGAGTTAACTCTCTATGCTTATAAGTTGCAGAGAGTGGCCATTAGAAACTAGTCTTGAGAATGTACTACTTGTGCTCACCTTGATATGATGAATCAGCATTTGGACATTTCAGAGAAGACAAATACCATGGCTACTTTTGACCATAAGGTGGCCTCTTACTGAAAGGACTTGTCACTTTGATCTGACTCCAAAAACTCTGAGTAGTCCTTAGGTCCTTCCCAGCCCCCGGAACAATGGGAAGTGAATAGAATGCTAGGTCAGATCAAAGGAGGGACAGCTTCCCCAGGGCTCTTTTCCTTTGACCCAACACTTCCAGTGAGGATAGGGAAGGTCTGGTCCTTTTCACCCTGGCATCCTGGTTACTTCTCCCATACTACAGATAGCTCAACTAGGCAAGTTTGAGTCTGGACAAACCCAAGATGCTTTTTCTACTTGTTATTTCCTGATCTTGGGAAAATGGAACATATCCCAGCAGTCTTGGAGGCAGTCTTGGGAGTTGGAGAGTTTTGCTAAGTGTGAGTCTGAGTAGAGTCAGCTAATAGGAGGGAAAGATCCTGCATCATAAAGGAAGGACCTCAAACAAGAGGACTATCCCAGTCCAGGCCATTTTACCAGCAGACTTGTACCAGGAGTCGTTTCAGTAGTGCAGAGTCAAGACAAACTATAAAATAACTAATTAGAAATTCCACAAATTGGGTTTTTTTTTGGGACAACGTGATTTTTTTCTTTTTATTTGAAACGTTATTGATACTTATTCAATTTTATTTATTTTTAAATTTTTATTTATTTTATTCTCAACTTAAGAAATAAAGCAAACATTTCCATAACATAGTAGAATGTTCATGTTCTGATGAGGTTTAAATATCACCTTCCTGAAAAAGCATAACTGTAGTTATAATCTGAATCCTGTAGTTTCTGAATCCTGCTTTAAGCCTCACTGTCTTCCACTGTAAAGTAGTGATAACAACAGCACCTACCTCCCAGGGCTGTTGTGAGGGTCAGATGAGATAGTGTGTTTAACACAGTGCCTGGCACATAGTAAGTGCTGTCTATTATTGTTGTAAGAGGATTATTGTTATGGATGATGATGTTTTAGTATTTCTTCTGCATGAAATCTCATACCTTTTTCATGATGCAAATTGAATAACTTTCTATTCCACTTCTAGACATGAACAAGAACTTAAACTTTAAATAATTTAGGGTTTAATTAACATAAGAATGAGAAAATAGAGCTTAGTTGTCCCCCCCAGTTAGAGGCCAGGTTACCCTAGGACCGAACATAGATTATGTAGCTGGTTCCAGATAGGCCTTTGAGTGGAAAAGTAACTACAGGCTCCCAAAACAATTTCCTTATTGTTAGATATGTGCAAAATAGCAAATGGCGGAGACTGCAAAGAGTCACAAGTCAGGGATAATAATAGATTCTGCCTTCTTTCTGGCCTTCAGAAAAAAAAATACCTTAAGGTCAATTTTATTTTATCAAAATCTTTATTTTAGGAAAACTGTTTCCTTGTTAACTTTCTCCCTTTTTGCAAGGTACTGAAGAAAACAAACATATTTCAACAATAATTGTTTACTGGCTTTCCATATTTTTTTTTCTCCTTTTGTGGTTGCTAAGAAAAGCAGCACTGGATAGGTTGGTATGCAGGAAATAGAAGAAACATTCATTTATGGTTCTCTTTTGCTCTTGTGATCTCCCCGGGCTCCTCATTACACTAGCGGCATGTGCCACTGATTTGCCTCCCTTCTGCCAAAAGTGGCTACTTGTCACCCCAATCCCTGACTCCCACTACCACTAAACCTCTATGACACAATCATTGGGTGCTAATATCCCAACAGTCACAGGAACAGGAAGGAACACAAATAGACTACTCAAAGGGAGATCTCTTCTCCGAGGTCTTGAGCTGCCTCATGTTCTAGCTCTTGTTTGCACAGCTCAGGGGTGTTCTCCATGGTGATTATTTATCCCAAGAATTAGGAAACCTAAGGAAATGATGCATCAGGTTTGGTGATCACTATACTGATCAATTAACTCTTCAGAGCTATTATGATTCCATTACTACTTTTTTTTCTGGCCAACAGCCAAAACAAAAAAATGCTCCAGTTTAATGAATTTTGTGGGACTAAAAAAAAAAGTATTCCAGCTAATAAAATTGTAGCAAAGCATACATAATCTGCTATGCTACCAACTGGGTGGCATTATGGAGCCTATAAAAGAATGATGTAAGTCAGAAAGTCAATGTCTCTTTATAAGGCATTGTTATTGAGTGGAAAGTTAAGGGAAGAAAAATCCAAGGTTTATAGTATCATAGATTAGAGGGGAAAAGGAGTCCAGAAGCCATCCAGTTTGACATCCTCATTTTATAGATGAGAAAATTGAGTTGCAAAGAAGTTAAATGACTTGTCCAAGGGAAGCAAGCATCATAAGTAGGATTTGAACCCAGGTCCTCTGATTCTTAGGCCAATGAACTTTTTATTGTGCCACATGGGCCAGGGATCATCATATTTTAAAGCTGGAAGGGGCTTCAAAGATAATCTCATCTTTGCAGAATTATAAATCTAGAGTCACAAGGCACCTTCGTTGAACCCTTTCATTTTACAGATAAAGAAACTGAGTCTTAGGAAGATAAACTGAATTGTCCAGGGTTGCATAACTAGTCAATGTCAGAGGTAGGTTTTGAACCTAAGCTCTCTAACTGCACAATCAGAGCTCATTCAACTGTACAAGATCGGCTTAAGGGGAGTGGAGAAAAGAGGAGAAAAAGAAAGAGGAAGAAGGGAAAAAAGGATAGGGGAAAGGGAAAAAGACAAGAGGATGAGGGGTAGGAAGAGAAAGAAATGAAGAAATGAAACTAAAAAATCACAGAAGTTGAGATTTGGGAGGGCCCTCAGCCACTATCTAATCTGACCCATACACTAAGGAATCCCCATTATAACATACCCAACAAATGGCCATTCAGCCTCTACCTGAAAACATCCAAGGAGGGAAGAACCCACAATCTCTGGAGGCAATCCATTCCAAGGATGGTTGGTAGTGAGTTTTTACTACTTTTGTTTTTTCTTACTCATAAAACTGAGAAAGAATAGTCAACTTTCTCAGGGAATTGAGATAATGGAGCTATTGCAAGTCCTTTGGGTTCCAATATTCATAGTCATCCTCGAATTCCTGACTTTTCCTTCACAGAATAATTGTATCTCAGAGTTAGAAGTGATATAACCAACCAATATCTGAAAATTAATCCCCTCTACAACAAACACAAAAATTGGTCATCCAACCTTTGAGAAGAAAGGGAGGTTGGTGACCTTGAATAGCCCTCCCTCCCTCAAATCAAAGTCAATTGCAGGATGACATGACCCTCTTAGAGAAAAAAGGACACACGCACACACACACACACACACACACACACACACACACACAGAACTCCGATGAAGAAGCACCCAACAAGTCCCAAGGAAGTTCTAGATTTGACATTTTGGGATAATATCAATTATTAGGAAGTTGTTCCTGACCAAAGCCTAAATTTATCTCTTTGGGATTTTCATCCACTGCTCCTGGTTGTGTCCTCAAGAATCAAACAGAACAAGTCTAATCTGTCCTTCATATGTCAACATACTTAACACAGGTATCATATCCTCCCTGAATCTTTTCTTTTTCTCCAGACTAAATATACTCAGTTCTTTCAGACTCCATACAGGCATACCTCAAAGATATTGCAAATTTGGGTTCTAGACCACCCACAATAAAGTCAATATTTCAATAAAGAGAGCCAGTTTTCTAGTTCACATAAGTTATGTTTACACCATACTTTATTCTACTAAATGTGCAACAGTATTGTGTCTTTAAAAACCATGTACATATCTTAATTAAAAACACTTTCCTCCTCCCAAAATGCTAATCATTACCTGAACCTTTAATGACTTATAATCTTTTTGCTGGTAGATGGTCTTGACTGGATATTGATGGCTACTGATTGATCAGGGTGGTAATTGCTGAAATTTGGGTTGGCTCTGGCAATTTCTTAAAATACAACAGCAGTGGAGATTGCCACATCGATTAACTCTTCCTTTCACAAAGAATTTCTCTGTAGCATGGGATGCTCTTTGATAGTATTTTACCCACAGTAGTACATCTTTCAAAACTGGAGTCAATCCTCTCAAACCCTGATGCTGCTTCATCAACTAAATTTCCATAATATTCTTCAATTTTATTGTATCTCAGGGGATGGAGAAGTAGGAAAACAGGGAGAGAGATGGGGGAATTTACACAGTAAAGTGGAGCAGTCAGAACACACGCAACACTTACTAAGTTCATCATCTCATATGAGCACTGTTCATGGTGCCCCAAAGCAATTACAATAGTGACATCAAAGGTCACTAATCATCAACAGATACAATAACAATGAAAAGGTTTGAAATATTATGAGGATCACCAAAATGTGACACATTGACATGATAAAAATGGTGCCAACAGACTTGCTCAATCCAAGGCTGCGGCAAACCTTCAATTTGTAAAAAAAAATGAACAAAAAACCCACATAATCCACAATATTTTCAAAGCTCAATAAAGAGAAGCACAATAAAATAAGACATACCTGCCTATCATGACCTCTAGTCCCTGCACCATACTAGCTGCACTCCTCTGAACACTCTCTAGCTTATCAATACTAGGCAATTGGGTGGTGCAGTCCAGGCCCGAGTCAAGAAAGCCTGAGTCCAAATTTGACCTCAGACACTTACTAGCTGTGTGACCCTAGGCAAATCACTTAAACCTATTTGCCTCAGTTTCCTTATCTACAAAACAGGAATTAACTCCCAGGGCTGTTATGATGACCAAATGAGATGTTTTCAAAAGTGCTTTGCACAATGACTGGCACATAGTAAACCCTATTTAAATGTTAGTTGCTATTATTCTTTTTTTAAAAAATTTATTTATTTGTTTTCAGTTTTCAACAATCAGTTCCATAAGTCTTAAATTTTCTACCTCTCCCTCCTCCCTCCTTCCCCGAGATGGCATGCAATCTTATATGGACTCTACACATATATTCTTATTAACCACATTTTCACATTAGTCATGTTGCACAGAAGAATTAAAATGAATGGGAGAAACCATGAGAAAAACCAAGACAAAGCAAAACATAACACAAGAGAAAACAGTCTGCCTCTTACTGCATTCCAACTCCATAGTTCTTTCTCTGGATGTGGATGGCATTTTGCCTCAAGAGTCCTTTGGAAATGTTTTAGGTCCTTGCATTGTTGTGAAGGGGTAAGTCTGTCAGAAACAGTCCTCTCACACTGTGGGCGTTACTGTGTGCAGTGTTCTTCTGGCTCAGCATCAGTTCATATAAACCTTTCCAGGTCTCTCTGAAGTCTTTCTGTTCATCATTTCTTATAGTACAATACATTACATTCATATACCACAGCTTGTTCAGCCATTCCCCAACTGAGAGCATCCCCTCAATTTCTAGTTGCTATAAATATTTTTGTACATGTGGATCTTTTCCCCATTTTTATGATCTCTTTAGGATACAGTCCTAGAAGCAGTATTGCTGGGTCAAACGATATGCACATTTTTGTAGCCCAGTCATTATTATTCTTAAACTGTGGTGCCCAAAACTAAGAGCAATATGCCAATGAAGCCTGATGAGGGCAAAGTGCAGAAGGATTATTACCTCCCCATTTTTGGAAGCTATTCTCCTAATGGGGTGCAGGATTGCAGCAGATAGCTAGATAACTGAAGTCCCCCACCATTAATATATCATAGCTCTGTGCCAGTCTTGTGATCTGATTCCCATATTCCTCATCTATTCTTTCTGTGAAGGTAATCTATGGTATAATTCATTTCAAAACTGATTCTATTTCTCCTTCCTTTATCTTCCTCTACATAATCTCTATCGTGCTTCCTTTTTTTTTTCTTTTTTTGGTTACTGGATTTCCCTACATACATAAAACCTTCTTAATATACAATGCTACCTCCACCTTTTTTTTTTTTTTTTTTACTATTCACTAATCGAGAGCCATACTTCAGGCATAGCTTTCATCTCACCAAGTCTCAACGGTGCCCATGAGGTCAAATTTGCCCTCTTGCTGAAGTAAACAGAACCAAAACAATGTATAGAAAGGCAACAATACTGTAAGGACAAACAACTGTGACAGACTTAGAAACACTAGTCAACATGGTGAAACCGACCACAGCTCCAGAGGGCTCCTGATTACACATGCACCTTTTCCACCTTGAAATAGAGGGCTGAATCGGAATGCAGATTGAAGCCTATATTGATTACTCATTGATTTATTTGTTAATTCATCTATTTGATTATTTATTTGTTCATCCGTTCATTTACTTATTTATTAAAATATAAAATATAAATAAAATACATGGCTAATATAGGAATTTGCTTTGCTTGGCTATACATATTTTTATATATTTTTAAAGCAGATTTTGCTTTTCTTCCTTTCTCAAAAGGTAGAAAAAGAAGGAGGAAGGGAGAGAAATCAGAACATAAATTAAATAAAACTGAATTAAATTTTTAAATTAATTTTTAAAAATTTTCTCTTTGACCTCAGGACCTCTACTTCCTCTTGCCAGTTGACTAAACTTTGGACATTTGTATACAGAGGCTGGAGGTCATGGTTTTCATTACTGGCTCATTTGGGGGGTTTTCTCCTCCTTGAATTTCTGGGCATCTCAATTACTCTTCTTCCATCTCTGGGGCTACTCCCTATATTATTTGATTTTAAAAATATACACAGATAGTATTCTTTTTCCCCCATTCTTCTTCAGTTAAAGAATTTTTTATTAGATTTACAAGAGGAAGAAGAAAAAGAAGGGAGAGAAGGCTGCTAACAACTCATACTATAATCATGCCCTTATGTTTGCAAAATAATTTCTTCATATCCCTCAGAAGTGGATATTATTAACCCTATTTTATAGATGAAGAAAACAAAATGTATAAAGTTAAGTGACAAGCTGGTCATGAAGCTAGTTAAGGGTCTAAACTAAGTCCTTGGAGATCATCTAGTCCAATTGCACAAAGTCATAGAGCTTCTAAGGGGGAAGGCTTCATATTCAAACTCAAATCTTTTTCTAATTTCAGCACTCTATCCAAGACTCCATGAAAGGTTTCGATGTAACTCTATTTAGCACATTACCTAAAGACAGGCTGTAATAAGTAATGTGATGGTTTTGCAGGAAACAGCTAAAAATAAAAGACTGAGTAGTAACTATGTAAGCTGAAATATAAATGCTCCATTGTAGAAGAGAGAGATTTTTAAAGAAGAAATTCACATCATAACTATTACATATTCACATTGTACTTTCAGTTTTGCAAAGTGATTTGAAGACAAGATAATGTGTTAGAAAATATATCCATAGACCATTTATTTAGGGATATAAAATATGCCAGCACAAGTGGGAAGGAAATTTATGAGTAGAATACTTTATCAGTTCCTATTACTTATACTATCATAGAGCAACAATATACCTACCAGAGAATCAGGTAAAAATGAATTCTTCAAAATATGGGCTTCTTAACAAAAAAGAACAATTTACATTTTTTAGGGCAATATTATTGATAATACCCTCCCATCAAGCAGAACCAGGAATTTATTGTATGTTGACATTCAGAATAGAGGCAATAGTTGTGGGTGCCTATAATCTAACCATTTTTTTTCCATCACAACATACTGTGTCTACTTTTTTACTCAGAGTTATAAGGAAATTACTTTACAAACATAAAAGCTTCATACAAATGTGAGTCATTAATTCTATCTACCTTCTTCCTCTTTCTTTTCCTCTTTCTCATTCTCCTCCTCTTTTTCTAGCTAAGTATAGAGAAGCTGTCACTGATAATTGGTCACTTGGTGATAAACTATTTGTCTACAGCAACCTTTGAAATAAACAAACAAAAATGGATCTAAGTATTATGTAGGCCTCCTTCTGCCTCTGCCAGGGTTTATTTGTGTGTGTTTGTGTGTGTGTCCGACAGAATTAGACAGAAAAAGGCCTTAAGACTAAGAACTATGTACTTTTTCTGATTTTTTGTTTCTATCTAGCCCAGTGCTTTATACATAGCATTTGCTTAACCAATAGCTATTGAATAAATGAAAAATCACAAAGTTAGATCACCTGTAAAAATTAGTTTAGCTATTACGTTCTACATATGACATCTTTGTTTGATACTCAGAGTGGAGCTACTACAGCAGAAGCAGCATGTTATAAATCAATATTCTTTCTATGAATTAAACCCAATGACAAAGAAAAAAGTTGCACTTAAAGGAAAGGACAGGTAAAGGTTCTTCTTGGAGAGGAAAATAGGTAAAGCACTTGGCCCCTAGTCATAGCTAATCAGTGTCAGAAGTAAATTATGTCCCTTTTGTGGTTCAGTCTCTTTGTGACACCACTTGGGGTTTCCTTGGAAAAGCTACGGAAGTGGTTTGCCATTTACTCCTCCAGCTTATTTTATAGATGAGGAAACTGAAACAAATAGGATTAAATGACTTCACGAAGGTCACAGAGCTAGTTAGTGTCTGAGGCTGGATTTGAACTCAGGAAAAGGAATCTTCCTGACATTTGGCCCATCACTCTATCCACTGTGTCATCCAGCTGCCCCAAACCCAGGGCTGCTTGACTCCAAGACCAATATTTTGTCCATTACTCTACCCTGCATCCACTTCTAGACAGAGAGAACATGGAATCTAAAGTCAGGAAGACCTGAGTTCAAATACCACCTCAGATGCAAACTACTGTGTGACACTGGGCAACTGACTAAAGATCTATCTGCCTCACTTTCCTCAACTACAAAATGGGGATGACAATTGCACCTTCATCTCAGGCTTGTTGTGAGACTCAAATGAGGTAACATTTGTAAAGTTCTTAGTGTAGTACCTAGTACATAGTAGGTAATTAACAATTATTTGTTTCTTTCTGGCCCCTTCTTTATCTCTTTTCAAGGTATTATAAGTATAGTTTAAAAAAACTTGGATCTTATTATTATGCTGAAAAGGCAATCAAAAGTATATCAATCATTATGTATCCAAATGCCTACTTTCTCATGTCTACAATATTTTTGTGAGAATCTATTGAGGGTAGGTGACAGCTCGGTGACTCATGGGAAAGCGTAACAGAACATCAAGCCTGAAGTCAGAAAGACTCATCTTCCTGAGTTCAGATAGGACCTCAGACACTTAGTAGCTGGATGATCCTGGAAAGTTTGCCTCAATTTCCTCATCTGTAAAATGATCTGAAGAAGGAAATGCCAAATCATTCCAGCACTTTTGCCAAGAAAACCCCAAATAAACTCAAAGAGTTGAACATGACTAAAACAGCTAGACAAATCTAGTGCATACTTAAAGAAAGTATGAAAAGCTTTCAGAATGATTTTCCACAGCTGACCACATATTTATACTCATACAATTGAGTGAAAACTATAGGGAGTAAAAATGCCTAATATGCTCTGATAATTAAAATTCTTTCACCTTGGTGAAGCAAAATATTATCTTAAAGGCTCTCCCCCAACAAGTGGTATATGTCTCCCTGGCATACATCAAAATTGTTCAAGATTCCTTCAAAGATATAGCATGAGAGAGAACTTTTATCTCACAAACCTCTGGTTATTAACATCAAGCAAGGTGTAGAACAGGGAGACAAGGGTGTTTAATGCTGTCAGGGAAGATTTTCAGTATGAAGTTCAAATGGAAAAAGAATTCCTGCTAGAGATTTTAAGTCTTTCATCTCTTCTAGTCTGCATATTGAGTTGATTGTACTAATCTTGAAAACACTACGTAACTGCCTAAATAATATATATCATCCTTAAAAAAAAAAAAGTTTAATCATCCAAAAAAAATAAGGGCGGGGAGAGGGAAGAGGGAGATGAAGAATGTCAATGGTTCATTTCATTTCCTATTGAATGAACAAACTACAGAACTTATCCATACAGTAACAAGCAAACAAAAAATTGCATGATTTTATCAAGAGATACAGAAAAAGCTTTTGGCAAAATACTGTACCCACTCTATTAGAAACAACAGCAGCAACGACAAGTAGATAGCCCAGGAATCAAGGAAACTTTTCTTAAAATGATTAGCATCTACCTAAAACCAAGAGAAAGCATTATTTATAAAGGGGATATAAGTTAGAATTCTTTCCACTATGATCAAGGGTGAAGCAAGGATGTTCATTATCATCATTATCATTCAACATTAAACTAGAAATGCTGGCTACAGCAATAAGATAAGAAAAAGAAATTGAAGGAATAAGCATAGGTAATGAGGAAACAAAACTATCACTTTTTCAAATGACATGTAGGTATAGTTAGAGAATCAACTAAAAAAGCTATTTGAAATAATTAATAACTTAAGTAAAGTTGCCAGACAGAAAATAAACTCACACAGATCATGAGTATGTCTACATTTTACCAACAAAACCCAGCAGGCAGAGCTAGAAAGAAAAACTCCATTTGAAATAACTGCAAAACAGAAGAGCATTGTACATAGCAACAGTAATATTATACAAGGAAAAACTATGAATGACTTAGCTATTCTCAGCACTACAGTGGTCCAAGACAATTCCATTGAATCAAGATGAGCATTGCTATCTGCCTCCAGAGAAAGAACTGATGGTGTCTGAATACAGCCTGAAACATACTATTTTTCACTTTCTTTTTTTCATTTTTGTTGTCTTCCACAAAAAAGAACTGTATCAAATTGCTTACCATCTCAAGGAACAGGAAATAAAAGAAGAAAAGGTTGAATTTGGAACTCAAAACTGTTTTATGAATGTTAAAAAATGTTTTTCCATGTAATTGAGGGGAAATATAATATTCTTTTTTAAAAAATAAAATAAATGGGGGAGGAACCAAGATGGCAGAGTAGAAAGACTCACGTATACTAGCTCTGAACCCACAGCCCATATATTTTCTGTAAAAAGAACTCCCCACAAATTCTGGAGCACTGCAAACTGTGCAGAAACACAGTGGAAGAGATTTCCATTCCGGAGAGTTCTGGAAAGCCGTCCCCAGGGGTCCGTCGCACTCCGGACACGGAGCCTGCCCCTGCGCTGCCCTGGCTTTGCAGCCCCAGGAGAGCAGATCTGAGCAGGCTTCAGGGACGGAATCTCTGGCGGCCCGCGAAGGTCCCTCCACCCCCAGGTGTTGCAGGTCAGTGAGAGAGACTTCTGGGCTGGCCGAGAGGGGAGCGGGGTGTCTCCGTGACTCGGGCCCCCTTGGGAGGCGGTGGTGGAGGCGGCGGCAGAGGCAGCAGCGGCCAGGAGCTCCTGGAGCAGACAGGAACTCAGGGCCATTACCTAAGGTCTCTGCATAAGGCCCCTGAGGGAACTGAGCCTGGGAGGTGGCTCTGTCCCCACCCAAGCACCAGAACTTAAGCTGTGCCTGCCGCTGAAAGCCCTGAGGCTGGGGAGCAGCATTTGAATCTCAGACCCCAAGGACTAGCTGGGCGGATCTAGGTGTGGGTGCAGAGAAATCTCAGAAGTCAAGTAACTGGCTGGGAAAATGCCCAGAAAAGGGAAGAAAAATAAGACCATAGAAAGCTACTTTCTTGGGGGACAGATATCCCCGCCTTTCATTTCTGATGATGAGGAACAATTCCTACCATCAGGGAAAGACATGGAGGTTGGGACCGCTGTATCCCAGACATCCCAGGTGGATGTCTGGTGGGCTCAGGCCATGGAAGAGCTCAAAAAGGATTTTGAAAATCAAGTTAGACAGGTGGAGGAAAAACTGGGAAGAGAAATGAGAGAGGTGCAAGAAAAGTATGAAAAACAGGTCAATACCTTGGTAAAGGAGACCCAAAAAAATGCTGAAGAAAATAACACCTTGAAAAATAGGCTCACTCAATTGGCAAAAGAGGTTCAAAAAGCCAATGAGGAGAAGAATGCTTTCAAAAGCAGAATTCGCCAAATGAAAAAAGAAGTTCAAAAGCTCACTGAAGAGAATAGTTCTCTCAAATTAGAATGGAATAGATGGAGGCCAATGACTTTCTGAGAAACAAAGAAATCACAAAACAAAACCAAAAGAATGAAAAAGTGGAAGAGAATGTGAAATATCTCATGGGAAAAACAACTGACCTGGAAAATAGATCCAGGAGAGACAATTTAAAAATTATGGGACTACCTGAAAGCCATGATCAAAAAAAGAGCCTAGACATCATCTTCCATGAAATTATCGAGGAAAACTGCCCTGAGATTCTAGAA
Source organism: Bettongia penicillata ogilbyi (assembly GCA_023548195.1). Classification (NCBI taxonomy): domain Eukaryota; kingdom Metazoa; phylum Chordata; class Mammalia; order Diprotodontia; family Potoroidae; genus Bettongia; species Bettongia penicillata. The sequence continues at coordinate 4,000,870 of JAJHZJ010000737.1, forward strand.
CCAGAGGGCAAAATAAGTATTGAAAGAATCCATAGATCACCGCCTGAAAGAGATCCAAAAAGAGAAACTCCTGGGAACATTGTGGCCAAATTCCAGAATTCCCAGGTCAAGGAGAAAATCTTACAAGCAGCTAGAAAGAAACAATTCCAGTATTGTGAAAATACAATCAGAATAACACAAGATCTAGCAGCTTCTACATTAAGGGATTGAAGGACATTGAATAGGATATTCCAGAAGTCAAAGGAACTAGCACTCAAACCAAGAATGACCTACCCAGCAAAACTGAGTATAATACTTCAGGGGAAAATATGGTCTTTCAATGAAACAGAGGACTTTCAAGCATTCTTGATGAAAAGACCAGAGCTGAAAAGAAAATTTAACTTTCAAACACAAGAATGAGAAGAAGCATGAAAATGTAAATAGTAAAGAGAAGTCATAAGGGACTTACCAAAGGTGAACTGTTTATATTCCTACATGGAAAGACAATATTTGTAAATCTTAAAACTTTTCAGTATCTGGGTAGTTGGTGGGACCACACACACACACACACACACACACACACACACACACAGACACACACACATGTACATGCGTGCATGCACACATGCATACACACATGCACACACATACAGAGACAGAGAGCACAGAGTGAATTGAATAGGATGGGACCATATCTTAAAAGAAATTAAGGTAAATGGTGAGAGAGAAATGTAGTGGGAGGAGAGAGGGTGAAATGGAGTGGGGTAAATTATCTCTCATTGAAGAGGCAAGCAGGAGACTTTTTAGTGGAGGGAAAAAGAGGAGTGCTGAGAAAAAAAAACATGAAGTTTACCCTCATCACATTCGACTAAAGGAAGGAATAAAATGCACACACATTTTGGTATGAAAACCTATCTTACAATACAGGAAAGTGGGGGAGAAGGAGATAAGCAGAGTGGGGGGGGGGGAATGATGAATGGGAGGGCAATGGGAGGAGGGAGCAATTTGAAATCAACACTCTTGGGGAGGGACAGGATCAAAAGACAGAATAGAAACAATGGGGAGCAGGATAGGACGGAGGGAAATACAGTTAGTCTTACACAACACAACTATTATCGAAGTCATTTGCAGAACTACACAGATATGGCCTATATTGAATTGCCTGCCTTCCCAAAGGGAATGGGTGGAGAGGAAGGGATGGGGAGAATTTGGAACTCAAAGTTTTAGGAACAACTGTTGAGTATTGTTCTTGCTACTAGGAAATAAGAAATGCAGTTAATGGGGAATAGAAAGTCATCTGGCCCTACAGGACTAAAGAGAAGATGGGGACAAGAGAAGGGAGGGATGATAGAAGAGAGGGCAGATTGGTGATAGGGAAAATTAGATTGCTCGGTGTATTGGGGTGAGGGGAGGGGATAAATGGGGACAAAATTTAAAACCCAAAATTTTGTGAAAATGAATGTAAAAAATTAAATAAATAAATTTATTAAAAATGTAATAAAATAAAATAACTGCAGACAGTATAAAATAGTTGGAAGTCCACCTGCTGAGATATAGACAAGATCTATATGGACACAACTGAAAAACACTCCATACAAATAAAGACAAATCTAAACAAATGGAGAAATATTAATTGCTGATAGGTGGATCAAGTCAACTTAATAAAAATGATAATACTACCTAAATTATTTTAATTATTCAATGCCATGTCAATAAAACTACTAAAAAATTACTTTTACAGAGAGAGAAATAATTAAATTTGGAGCAACAAAAAAAAGGTCAAGAATATCTAGGAAATCAGTAAAAAAGAAAATGAGGCAAAGGATGCTAGTAGTACCAGATCTCAAACTCAATTACAAAGCAGTAATCGTTAAAACAATTTGGTATTGGATAAGAAATAGCATGGTAGTACAGTGGAACAGATAAGGTATACAACATGTAGAAGAAAATGAGCACGTAGTGTTTGGTTACACAAAAATTTCACTTTTTGAGACAGGAGCTCACTATTTGACAAAAACTGTTGGGAATATTGGAAAGTAGTCTGATAGTCTGGCAAAAACTAGTTATAGGCCAACTGCTCATATCATAGACTAAGATAAGCTCAAAATCAGTATATGTTTTATTAATAAATGATGATATAATAAGTAAATTACAGGAGCACCGAAAAAATTACCTGTCAGATCTATGGATAAGGAAAGAGTTCACAACCAAACAAGAGATAAAAAGGATCAAAGGATGCAAAGGATCATTTAATGACATTAAATTTAAAAAGTGTTGCAGAAATAAACTAATGCAGCTAAAATTAGAAGGAAACTAGGAAATGGGGCAGGGAGAGATTTTACAAGCAGTTTCTCTGATAAATATCTCATTTCCAAAGTATATAGAGAAATGAACCAAATTTAGAAAAAATAAGAGCCATTCTCCAATTGATAAATGGTCAAAAGTATGAATAGGCAGTTTTCCAAAGAAATCAAATCTATTAATAGTCAAATGAAAAATACTCTCAATCACCAGTAACTAGAGAGATTTCAAATTAGAACAACTCTGAGGTACCACCTCATACCTATCAGATTGACTAGCGTAACTGAAAAGGAAAATAGCAAATCCTGGAGGAGATGAGGGAAAATTGGTACAGCAAGGCTTTATTGGTGGAGTTGTGAAGTAGTCTAACTATTCTGGAGAACAATTTGGAACTATGCCCAAAGGACTAAAGTATGGTGCATATATTTGACCCAATAATACTGCTACTAAAAAAATGGAAAGACCCATGTGCACAAAAATATTTATAACAGCTCTTTTTGTAACAGCCAAGAACTGGAACTTGAGGGGGTGCCCCTCATTTGGGGAATACTACTGTGCTATAAAAATGATGAAGAGGATAGTTTTAGAAAAGCTGGGAAGATTTATGTGAACTGATGCAAAGTGAAGTGAGTTAGAAGCAAAATAACAATGTACACAAAAACAGAAATATTGTAACAGTAATCAATTATAAAAGACTTACCAATTTTGGTTAATACAACGATCCACAGCAATTCCAAACGACTAGTGATGATAAATGTTATTCACCTCCAAGAAAAATATTCTTGGACTCTGAGCACAGACTGAAGCATGTTTTCTTCATTTTTTCTTGCTTAATTTTTTTCATAATATGGTTAATGTGGAAATATGTTCTGTATGGCTTTATATGCATGATTGGCATTGTATAGCTTGCTTTTTAAAAAGGTGGGGCAGGATGAGGAGAAAAAAAGAATTTAGAGTGTAAAATTAAAGGTAAAAATTAAATAAAATCTTTGGACTAGTTCTTAATCTTTTTGTGTGATGGGAGCCTAATTAAGCCGTTGAGTCCCTTCTCAGAATAATAATTTTAAATGCATAAAATATTATAAGATTAGAAAGCAAATCAATTATATTGAAATATAATCATCAAAATGTTATAAAAATACAAGTTCATTGATCGCAGATTAAGAACTTCTGGATGATAAGAAGGACCCCAGCAAATGAGTAGCAATAATCATATGGGATGAGAAAGAATGGATGAACTGTTTTCTTTCCTACTAGAAAGGATACCCACATTAATAAGCTCATCAGTCCCTCAAAGAGTTTTCAGGCAAGGTCAGTCACTTTTTTTGGTTTCCTTATCTTCTACTTTTGCTCCTTAAGTCTTTAATTTCACCAATAGGTGACAACATTCAATAGGATGGAATGGTCTATCTGTAACTAATAGGCAGGGTTCATCAGGTGAATGGAACCTCTTTGATACTGATCTAGCCCTTTGTAGGTGAAAGGTATGGAAGAGAAAATGAGTAACTTGATGACTTTACACAGCTATCCCTCACTCAAATCAAATGCAATTGCAAGTCATATCATTATCTCTCTGAAGTCATGGTCCTCTACAAGAACAACTAGCAAGTAGTCCAATATGCCCTATTGGTAACTTAACTGGCCAGTTCCAGTTGGGCAACTATTCTGCCCTCCCCTACACTCCCCTCTCCCTCGCTCCTCTCTCCTCTCCTCTTCTCTTTTTCCATTGTCTGAGGGTGTTCTGCTCAAAGGAAGGCAAATTTGGGTGGCCTAAACCTACCTAATTAACCTGGGGTTTACTAGTTAGATTTCTTTCCCAAAGACTAAGCCTTAAACCCAATTCACTCTGGATCTCGTTGATTGGATAACAATAAGTCCCTGCCCGGCCCAAGAACTACTTAAGGGTTATTTTTTGGACCCTCCTGGCTCAGAGTGAATGTAAATAGTAGCTGTTTCTCTTTTGGCCAGCAACATTGAGGGTATTCAGTTCCAACTTTGATTTTTTTTATACTTAAAGGGACCAACCCTCTACTCACTTCTTAAAGAGTCCTATTCACTGAGTGGGTGTTGCCTGACTCAAAGTGAGTATTTGAGGAGACCTTAGCTTTAAAAGGCCTAGGTCCCTCATTGCATCCTGGGTCATCTCAGTCATTCTGATGGATATCTGGCCACTGGACCCACATGGCTCTGGAGGAGAAAGTGAGGCTGGTGACTTTGCACAGCCTTCCCTCCTGCCAATCAAATTCAATTGTAAGTCCTATCATCATCTCCCTAATGTCATGATCCTCTTCAGAAAAGAACAACCAACCACAACCACAGCTCTGAGAAGAAGCTGAGGAAGGTCTACAGGATGAGGACAAGAGTGTAAAAAGAGAAGGTAGCAATCAAAGTATTTTTGGTAAAATGTCATTCCTCAATTTCTTGCCTCTTACTCATCTGTTGAGGTCTTATTTATTATAATCATTTATAATTCGTTTATTTCTGTAGATATCTAATATTCTCTGATCCAGTGGAAATTCCTTGAGTGTACAATGGAACTCAATTTGTCTTGCCTCTCACTCGGGGAATCAGCTTTTCATATCCATCACCTGAGGACATTATCCAGGAGAACCGTTCTTTTACTTATTTATATATGTTTGTTTGTTCATTTATTTATTCATTTAGCATTCTGAATTATCCTTTCCATCCTTCTCTACTTGAAAATTATTGTCTCCCATCTTTCTCCCTTCAGTCCTTCTCTCTTGCTCTTTTTCTGCCTCCCCTTCCAACTGATCTCCAATTTAGGTGCTTACAGAGCAGCTACCATTTTTCTAAAAAGTCTCCTTCTTTTATACCAACATAAATAAGATAGACTATCTTCTCATTGGTTTTGATAGCCACACATCACTTTATTAACCATTTCAACATAATTTCAAATAAATAGAAAATCATTTTCAGTATCATTTTCAGTCATTTGCATTGAGTCACCAGGAATGATTAGTATCATTGACAGCCCTCACTCATAATTAATGGGGCAGATAATGAGGGATCCAGGAGAACTTTCTTCCTTAGGCATGCCAAAAGAGAAGTAAGGGCAGAGAGGCCCCTCAAAGACTATATTTGAGGGACTATAGATAAGGGATCTGTCTATGACATTATAAAATGCTATATGACCCTTTGCATAATCAAGAAAAATGCCTACTTTGTGGATAGGCTGAATCAATTGAAAGCCATATTGTGAATTCAAAAGGAAGAAATTATTTGCAGAGGTGCAGCCTACTAGGGTCCTTACACCTTCAGATGAGCAGGAGAGTTTCCCCTTTCTGCTGACTGAATCTTTACAGATGCCCAATTCCCACTCTGTCTTTTCTCCCACCTCCACTTCCCAATAGTGCTTGCCTGAGGTGAAGGTCTGGGCACCCAAAACAGCAAGAACATAGTCAAATCTTTCTTTGTTGTCAGGCAGGTCCTGAGGGACACTTCCTAACTTGACCCTCTTCAAGTCTTCAGACAGGATGAGATGAGGATTGGCTGATTCAGGATCAAGAGTTATATCCCTCTGGAAACTCAGGAGCACTTCTCTCATGCCTGTGATGGGGCAGGCAGTCAAGCCATGGACTTCAACAAGGTCTGGTTGTTGAAGTGGCAGATCCTCATTCCTTTCTGAGGTGCCTGTCATATCCTGTGGGACTCCCAAGGGCACCTTGTCCAAATTCTCCAATACTTCTTCAATCATCTGTTGTAGATGCTGGACTTGTTGGGACAACTCGGTCTTGGTGTTCTCCAGTTGGAACAGTTTGTCTCTGAATTCCTCATCCAGTCTTTCCCGGTATTCACACTCTTCATCCCATGAGAAGTAGTGCATTTTCACATACTCAATAACAACTGCCTTTTTTAGAGTGTAGGTGTCCTCCTTGCAACACTTCCCTTTTCTTCTCATTTTGTCCAATGCCATTTTAAAGTCCTCTTCTTTTTTCTGTACCATGGTCCATGTCTCCTTGCACTTGTCAGTAGCTGCTTCCAAGGGAAGGACATAATGATCCTTGTGCTCTGGGGCTAACAAACAGGAATCACAGAGGAGCCTTTGGTCTTCCTCACAGAAGAACTTCTCTTTTTCCCTATGTTGATCACAGGTTGTTAGGCCCACCATGCTCTGCAGCAAATGAAGTCTGAGTATTCTGCCAGTGACGGACAAGTTCTGCAGGCTCTTGCTGGGCACCAAGTCACTGTATCTGATGACTCCTCTGCACTCTGGACAGGTTAAGGTTTCATCAACTCCCTCCTTGCACCGGAGAAGACATTCTCTGCAAAAGCTATGGCTACATTTGACAGTCACTGGGTCAGTGAAGTAGCCCAGACAGAGGGGGCAAGTGAGATCTACCTTGAGGTTTTCAAGTAAGTCTCTTGTATCCATTTCCAGGCCTCTGATTCTGCCTTCTTCAATATTCCTCTTAGGAGAAATAATGCTAGCTCTTCCTTTTCAGTTCTGGCAGCAAAAGATACTAGCACCGAATTTAGAGGGTCCCTTCTTTTATATCTCTTCCTCTGCTTAGCCCCAACCTTGACTCCACCCCCAAAAGGTGAGAACTCCTGTCTTCTGAGAGGGCTGCCAGGGCTCTGCTCTAGGGCCGAGTTCTCACCTTACTTCTAATCTTACAATTCAGCACCAACATCTCTTGAAGAAAACATGTTTACTTCTTCTCAGTATTTGCAAAGTTTCCTGATTGGATCATTTAGCAAGAACCCATCTCATGTCCAAGCCTCAGAATCATCATGGTTCTGGTACTGTGACGTTCTGTGATGGAAACAGGGAAAGGAACACCTCAAGGTATCATCTCTGTCCTCCAAGTTGCTTCCCCCATTACCAACACACATATTAAATTTGGCATTATCCCTCTCACTCTCTAATTTTTGTCCCCTCTCCCTGCTATGATTTACTGATTGGACCAAGATGTTGTTTTTTTTAATTTAAATATTCCATTTTTTCCCCAGAGAAACATATTTGTGATTCATTTCTTCTCAGATATTCCTCTCAGAAAGGATAAGGCTAGCTCTTTCATTACAAGTCTACCACAAAAGATCTGAGAAGGGCCTTGGTGTCTTTTTTACACCTTTCCCCTTTAAGTGCCTCTTTTTACTCCTCCCTCAAAGGTGAGAATTCCTACATCCCAAGTACTTCTAGTCTCTTCAGTGGAACAGAGTTCTCTCCATTTTCCCTTTGCAGAATTATGACCTTCAAGGTTCACAATAGTGTTCACCCCCAAGTACTTTAGATCAGGGTGGTCTTACCCTTCAATCATTCAAGCTGGTGGGGAATAGGTAGAAAAGATCAGATTTTTAATTGAAGACATAATGACAATATCAATATTGTTTTTCAGGGTCTTCTTTGGTGTGATAACTCTGAGAAGCTGGCCAATTCCACTTGGGCAACTCCATTCCCCTCCCCTGCTTGCTTCTCCCCTTCTGCCCAAAGGAACATAAATTAGGTGGTCTAAACCTACCTAATTAACTTGGGGTTTACTGGCCTGATTTCTTCCTCAAAGACCAAACCGTAAACCCAATTTGCTCTGGATGTCATTGCTCTGCCCAAGCACCACTTAATGATTATTTTGGGGGCCTTCTGGTCTCAGAGTTAATGTAAATAGCAAGGGCCAGAAACCATTTTGTTTTGTTTTGTTCTTAATTAAAGGAGCCATCCCTTGACTCACTTCTTAAAGAGGCCTATTCACTGAATGGACTTTGCCTCATTCAAAGTGAGTGAGTGCTTGAAGATACCTTAGTTTTAAAAGGCCAAGAACTCCCACTGCATCCTGGGCCCTCTCAGTCATCCTGATGGATATCTGGCCCCTGGACCCACATGGCTCTGGAGGAGAAAGTGAGACTGGTGACTGCACAGCCCTTCCTCACTCAAATCCAGTTCATTTGTAAGTCATTCCCTCAACTCCCTGATGTCATGGTCCTCTTCAGGAAAAAAGGATAAACCATAACCACAACCATGAGGTGAAGGGTAGGTGAGCAGAACTAGTTACACTGTCTTGAGCTGGCCCTCTCCCTCATCTATATATTTCCACACATTGCCAATTCAATTCAAGTATGTCTTTATATTCCACACACATAAAAAAAAAAAGAAAGAAAGAAAAAATCAAACTGGGAGGAAAAGACCCTCTGGGTTCCTGGCCAAAAGAGAAACAGTTACTATTTAGTGTTCACATTCACTCTGTGATGTTGAAGTTTGGGGTGTTCAGGACCCCAAAACACCAACAAACTGGGTCCTGCCGAATGAATTCAACTCAAGCCTTCTTCCAATCAAAGTAAAAAGAAGTTTATTGAAGGTTCACTAAACTGGGTTAAGCTCTTAAAGAGCTAAAGCATTTGTGAGACTTGTATTGACAAGGGGGGCCAGATAGAATCTCACCTAGAGCTAGATTGAATCTGAGTGTCTTCAAGGAGGTGAGATGAAACTTATATACAGAAAGTCTGTAGGAAAGATCTGGGGGTGGTCTAGTAGTCTGGAAGAACAATCTAAGGAGACTCTTGATGAGACTGGGGAAACTAGTAATGTAATCAAGGGTGGGAAACAGCTAGAGTCAACTGGAGACAATGGAGGGCAAGGGTGGGAAGTAATCAAGGATGGGCCAGACTAGGTTAATGTAACAGATTTGAGTATAAAGTCTAGATTAAGTGGGAAGATTGAAGGGGCGTTCAAGGAGGTTCCCAGAGTCTGAACCCCATCATGCACTAGGAGGGCTGGGACATATTGTCCAACCTGTGAGCTCCAGCGTGAATTGGGCGTAAGGCTTGGTCTTTGAGAAAGCAATCGAGCCAGTAAACCCAAAGGAAAAAGGCAGTTTTTGGCCAGTGAAGTGTAACTTCTCCTGGGCAGGGAACCGCCAGGTAAACAAGGAGAGGAGAGGAGGAAATGGAAGGTGAGGGGAGGTGAAAAGAGAGGGAAGGAGTTACCCAAGTAGAATTGGCCAGTTTCTCTAAGTTATCACACCAAAGAAGACATTCTAAAACAATATTGATATTGTCATTATGTCTCCAATTTAAAATCTTACCTTTTCTGCCCAATCCCCACTGGTTTGAAGGAATTAAGGGTAAGTCAACTATGGTCTGAAGTGCCTGGGTGTAAACACCATTGTGAACCTTGAAGGTCATAATACTGAAAAAGGGAAATGGAGAGTACTGTTTCATTGAAGAGACTAGAAGTACTTGAGATGTAGGAATTCTCACCTTTTAAGAGAGGATAAAAAGAGGCGCTTAAAGGAGGAAGGTGTAAAAGAGACACCAAGTCAGTTCTCAAATCTTTTGTAGTAGACTTCTGAGGAAGAGCTAGCCTTATTCTTTCTGAGAGGAACATCTGAGAAGAAAGGAATCAGAAATAAGTTTCTCTTGGGGAAAAAAAAGAAACTTTATATTAAAAAAAACAGACATCTTGGTTTGATTTTCTTAAAATTAAAGGTCTCGATCTCCCATTGCATCCTGGGCCATCTCCAGTAATCCTGATGACTATCTGGCCACTGAACCCAGATAGCTCTGGAGGAGAAAGTGAGACTGGCAACCTTGCACAGCTCTCCCTCACTTGAATCAAAGTCAGCTGCAAGTCCTGGCATCCTCTCCCTAAGGTCATGATCCTCTTTGAGAACCAAGGACAAACCCAACAGCACCAACAATCTTCCCCAAACAGCTTTAGCTTCATCTCCAGGTGGGTTGCTCAGAGGATAGAATGCTGGACCTGAATTCATCACGATCCACGTTTGAAACCTGCCTCGGATACTTAGCTTTAAGACTCTGGGCGAGCTTCTTAACCTCTCTCAGCCTCAGTTTCTCATCTGCACCCCAAAGGGCTGTGGAGAAGATCGGATGAGATAACATGTAAACCCTTTCCAAATCCTTAAAGGACTTTATAAATGCTATTTTTTATTATTGTTATTGAAGGATGGGCTTCTTTAAACTATGTGGAAAGAACAAAGGGTTGAAAAATACCTGTAGCACCTAACCATTTGCCTCCAAGGATACAAAGAAATCATTACAATAAAAGAATCACAGTCTGAAAACAACTGGCCAAATACAAAGCAAACACATTCTTAAATGAGGATTGGCCGAGAACACTCATCTCTCCCTAGAGAGATGATCAGAAAGCAGAGAGAAAAAGGCAAAAGAGAGAGGCTAGAGAATTTACTTATTTCTCCCTCTCCGGCTCCAGGCACAGCAGCAGCTCTGGCTGACTTGCAATCCACCTTGATCGTACAGTTCCAACAGCAGTCTCAAAATCTTTCCCTTCTCGCTCCCTGTATCATGGACTGGTGGTTAGGCAATATCCCCCATCTCCCCACCATTTTGTGCTCCTCTATTGATTGCAATGGTTTGTTTCTTCTAGAGCTCCTCACATCTTCCTCTTAAGTTACTTGCTCATTTTTCATGCTCCTCTCCTCTCTCCTTCAGGATGATAAAGAGACTACCTTTTTATTTTGAGTCAGAGTACACTAGGGATTGCTGTCCTGAGTCTCAGACATTTATCTTCAGTGGTCAGTCGAGCTCCTCAGTCATTCTCAAAGTAGATGCCACCTTCAGATGGCATCTTAAGTCCTCAGAATGGGACACATTTCTTTCCTATATCCTATGCCCAGATTGTCAGAGAGACCTGTGATCTCATTGATATGTGTATTTACTGAAGTGATGTATAGTACAACCCATCCCATTCCTGCCCATCCTGCACATCTCTTAATAATTTTTAAAATAATAGTTAACATATATAACACTTTTATGATTTGCACTTTATATTCAGTCCTCACAATAATGTTGTGATATAGGTGCTATTGGTATTTCCAATTTACAAACAGGGAAATTGAGGCATGGTGAGGTTAAATGTAGTTCCTAGAATCACACAGATTGTATCACACATAGTCTGAAGCAAGATTTGAATTCATGTCTTTCCAACTCCAAATTCATCACCCTACCCACTATCTCATTTAGCTACCTAATTCTTGTTGATGTCCTCTCATAAATTTAATGGAGGGGGTCTACCCAAAGTGTTAGCCCCCAATGTGTGGGGCTGTTGGGCACTTTCTCTTGATGTTGTAAGGATAGTAACAAAGCATATCAGCATAATCACCAGTTACCTCTGATCTTTTTATGGAATTAGCCTTTTTGTCTCATTTCTTTGTTGACATCCTTTGCTCTGTTTCTCCTAGGCTAAAATTCAATAAACTGGGGGCATTCTTGAATCATATAGCTAGAGCTGGAGGAGCCTTTAAAGACCATCTAGCATCATAAGAACATAGGGGCATAGCTATAGAGAGGAAAGAAACTGTAGAGGTCGTCTAGTAAAATTCCTCCATTGTATAGATGAGACAACTGAGGAACTGAAAAAGAGTTGAGAAGGAGAAGTTACACATGTAATTATAGTCAAGATTTGTCTTCTGATAAGTTTTCTGATTCCGAATCAAATTTCTTTCTGCTAAGTTCAACAATACCTTCCCAAATCCCTCAGCCTTCTCTCCCCTCTGATTAGAAAACTCCTTCAAATGCTCTCCTTTGTAGAGGGATGGATCTGGACTCCGTTTTTCATCTCTAGCTCTGGTTTGAACTCCAATTAACATGATGGTCCTGCCCCTCCCTTTCCAACTAACTTCTGGATGTTATCTTCCCTTACTAGACAGTGAACTCCTTGAGGGAAAGTACTATCTTTTGTTTTGTCTTAATTGTATCCCTAGCATTTAGCATAGTGCCTGGCACAGAGTAAGTAGGCACTTAAAAAATGTGTATTATAATAAATCCAATTGAATTTTTCCTCCCTAAATGGTTCATCTTACAGAATACTTTCTAAAGTCAAAGAGAGTTGAGGGTTATTGGTCCCTGAGATTTGAACCATGTATGGGCTCTATGTAGAAGTGAAATAAAAAAATTAAAAATTAAATTAAAAAAGGAAACTGAGTATTGCCTCTGGGGAAAATGCACCAATAATTGGTTGGTTGTTGTCCTTTGTTTTCAAAGAAGACCAAAATGACATCACCATGATAAAGTGAAGTTTCAGTGTGTCCCACTGTGGCTGATGAGACCAATATGAGCTCGGGTTTCTTCTAGAAGTCATGTATTCACCTTCACTTCACATTTAAGTAAAGGCTGGATTAACATTATGAAGTATGTTATATAAAGAATTTTTATGAAAACTTGTGAGGTATGCTGTAGGAGGAATCTTTGTTCAGGGTTAGACTGAACCGGATGACCCCGGGGGACCCTCCCACTCTGGGATACTAGGATTCATTATGATCTCAATTTGCTTGAATCTGATTCCAAATCCTTTTCTTTTGGTTTCATTTTATTTTGGGAACTCTAATGCAGTTTTAAATTTGAACCAAAGGAGGGAATCAGCTTTTATTTTATCTAAACTAGTTCCCTCAGAATTCAAGAGGATTGAAAAATAAGCTAATTCCCTTTATAAATGAAAAGTAGATGCACTCAGAAAACAAAGCTTAAAATGATCAAAGAGATAGAAGAGGGATCTTTCTGGGAAAGGATGGAGGAAAACGAGGGAAAATGGTCTCATCAAACAGAGGCACATAACTGGGCATAGCAAAGGGGTGCTGAATTAAATTAGAGATGGAAGTTATCTTTGGCCTCAGCAAAACTTTCAATATGCATGCAAAAAAAAATAGAAAAATTACTGTGAGCATTTACAAGAGATGTGAAAGATGGATTAGCGTGATGCCTGGATGACTTCAGAGGTAGAATTATCAGAATTTGGTCCCTAATTCGATGTGGGAACTGAAGGAGAGGGAGAAGTCAAAGATGATAGAATCAGATCTCTAACTGGAAGGGACCTAAGTATTCCTCTAGCCCAATCATCACATCTTACAAATGAAAAAACTGAGACCCAATGTTTTAAAATACCCAAGATTTAAAACCACATCCATTGACTCTAAATAATATTCTTTCTTCATCACATAATGCTGATGCCTGAAAGATGGTTCCAAGATGTCAAGCCAGGTTGAATGTTTGGAAGATAGTGCTATTAACAAAAATGAGACAGGGGTAGGTTTGAGAAGATTTACATCCATTCACCTTCTTGCCATTTTCACCTTGGATAGGTCCTTATTACCTGGACCATTAACTCCCAGAAGCCAAGTGTACATACACAGGTCAGAGCATTAACTCCCAGAAGTACACAGGTCAGAGAAAGAAATACAAGGACACTCTTAAAGTTTCTCTGAAAAACTTTGGAATCAAAAGAGAGACAGGGGAGACATTCGCACAGGATTTCCCAGTACAGCATTCCTGCATCAAATAAAGGCATCATGCTCTACGAATAAAGAATTGCAGTAGCTCAAAAGAAGCATGAGATTAGCTCAAAAGAAACATGAGATGTGCAAATTTAGAGACATCACCACTCCAAATGTTCACATGGACTGCATGTGCCTCACCTGTATATGAGCGTTCTGAGCTCATATTAGTCTGAGCAGTTACAGTTGATCACAATGTACCCTGACCCCAAAATAGTGGTATCATTTTGGAACTCTATAGCTTTACTATAAAAGGGTAACAACTATACCTGGACCATTCTACTATTTATTTATATCCATAACATTTAACATAATGCTTTGCATAAAGTAAGCCTTTAAAATAACTGCTTTTTCATTAATCTATTCATTTCTTTAACTTTCTAAACCTGTGCTCATCTGACCATCAAAGTAATCATCCTAAGGCACTGGTCTTACCATGTCATTTATATGTTTAAAAACCAAAAGTGTCTTCCTATTACCTACCGTATGTGGATGTGTTTCTCCTTCGTTGCTGAAGAAGACCATGCCATCAGAGAAATAATGGCATGACTTGCACTTGACTTTATTTTGAGTGAGGAAGGGCTGTGCAGGTCACCAGCCTCACTTCTCCTCCAGAGCTATCTGAATCTAGTGATAGAATTCATCAGGATGACTGGAGATGACACAGGATGAGGCAACTGGGGTTAAGTGACTTGCCCAAGGTCACACAGTTAGTATCAAGTGTCTGAGGTGAGATTTGAACTCAGGTTCTCCAGACTCCTGCACTGAAGTTCTATCCAGTGTACCACCTAGCTGCCTTTCTATTATCTACCACATCAGATCCAGATGCAATTATCTGGCATTCAAGACCCTCCACATATGGATTCCATTAATCTGCCAGCTTTATTTCACCTTATTCCCCTGGATTCAACAATCCAATCAAACCCTGAAATTAACATTCATGTAGACTATCCACCATCCCTTGAGTACACTTCCTTCTTCTTACTTCTTTCCAAATCTTTATCTCCCTTCAAGGCTTACATCAGTTATTATTCTTCTGTGATGCCTTCCCTGATTTCCCTTCTCTTCAGAAGTCCATAGAATGCTTTCAGCAGGTTCTCTCCTTTGCTTTATCCTCCCCCTTTTTAATGTTTGTTTATGTACTTGTCATATTTCCCACCCAGCAAAGTGCCTGGCAAACAACATGATACAAGGGAAGAGTGTTCACTCAGGAGTCAAAGGACCTGGATTCCAATTCTGCCTCTTATGCTTACTAACTGTGGGACCTTGAGTCAGTCACTCAACCTCTCTCCTCCTCAGTTTCCTCATCTATAAAATGGGGGGAGGGTAGACCAGGTGGCCACTGAGGTCCCTTTCATCTTTATCTAGATGTTTGACTCTATGAATTCTGTGAGGGCAGAATCACTTCATTTTTTTTGTTTTGTTTTTCTAAGTGCCTAGGCATTTTATAAGTTGTTGAATAAATGCTTAGTTCCACTTCCATCCCCTTTATGAAGTCCAGACTCATAGAACTGAGATCTGGAAAAGACCTTAGAATTCATCAAGTTCAGGCTCCTCATTTTACAGATAAAGGGAGTTGATTTCGAGAGGAGCTAAAATCAGAGAGAGTAATAACAGAGTGAAATTTGAACCCGTCTCATGATTATATTTCTAAAAATCTGTGTTTTGTGGTCACTTCATCCCACAACAGAAAGTAATCGACTCTTTCTATACCTGAAATTCAGAACCTTGTATGACCACTGTGTACTTATATTAAAATCTGTTCTCATATGTATTATAGTTATTTAAATCATATATACAGACGTGTGTGTGTGTATATGAACTGGAAAAGGGAATGTGGAGAATAGATAATCTGTTGTATATACAGGGATATTGAAGGACAGAATGAGATTGGAGAATAGTTTACAGTCCAATATGGCTGGAGCATAAACATATGTGAAAGGTGATCAAATGAAATAAATTTAGAAAATTAGGTTAGAGTAAAGCTATAGAGGGCTTCAAAGGTGTGTATGCATAGTTGTATGTGTGTATATACACATTTATGTATATATAAATATACACATATATGTATATATACACCTATATGTATGTGTGTTATGTGCATATGTGTATATATTTGTGTATGTGTATATACATGTGTGTGAATAAACCTTAATACATAATGCATAATTATATTATAGAAATAAATGTTAATATCTATAACTATATTTTATATGTGTGAATAAGCCATAGTCCTTTATATATACTATAGAATTATATTATATAAGTAAATTAACATTTAATATATATTTAGGACCATGGTTTATTCACACATACACACATATGTGTATGTGTGAGTATGTGCTTATATATACAAACATATAACCTTTGAGGACCCCCATAGTTTTACCCCAACCTACTTTTCAAATTTATTTCATTTGACTGCCTTTCATAAATGTTTATGCTCTGGCATATATTAATATATATAACATTACATCTAATAAGGATTATGGTTTATTCATCTTTTTAGTCTTTGTCTTTATTAAAGTATCTTGCACATAATAAGTACTTTAAAATATTTGTTGAATTTCAATTTAAGATATAGTTAGTGTTTTTTGGATGAATTCCTAAATAAATGACATTAGTAAAGGATTAATAATTTTTCCATGGTTATCACTAAAGTATTACATTGGGTTCTGTATTTTATACATTAGACTTCTATATCTGGAACCAAGAGGTCAGAAGGCTTTGGAAATACTTGAGATGAATACCCTTCACTACAAAGGCAACAAGGTCCGGTGGAAAGAGGACTAGGGAGAGACCTTGATTCCATTTTCTCTTCTGTCCTTATCCTCTCTGATCATCAGTTTTCCCATTTGTGAAGCTGGAATGATAACATCTCCCACTGCCCACCAACCAAGACTGGTAGGAGGATGAAATGAAATAACAGCCAGGGAAAGGTTCTGAAAACCAAAAAGCAGTGTGTTGTTATCGCCATCAGTGATGCCAGCGGAGAAGCTGTGAGCAGTGATGATAATGACAGGACAACTGTCCTGCCACCTAAGTGTTAATGAACAGAACAACTCATCAAGATAAAGTACATCCAAATACAATCCAAGGATTACAAGCCTAGAGCCATTCTACACAGACTCAGCTAAAATATATAGACAGAAAAAAATAATGAAAATTGCAGGTATGGTTACCATGGCTACCAAATGTCCTCATCATGGTTTGGTCTCCTTTATTTAATCATGAATTCATAGCTACAAGGAACAGTATTGTTGTAAAGGTTCTTTCTGGTTCCACTCATGTGTGGCCTCTATTTTAAAAGTAACCTGATTCTCCCCAGAATGAAGGTCAAGTCTTACAGCGGGAACACTCCCCAGATTGAATGCTTCTTCGAAGCAGCTCAGCTGTCTCTCAGGTAAACGCTGGAGGCTGAACAGCAATTTTTGTAAACTTTGCAAAATTTACTCCTGCAAGAAAGATGTCCAAAGCATCAGAAAACCTCTGAGATAACAAAAAGGCAAAATTTTAGAATACATTCTGAAACAATGAAGAGAAAAGAAGGAGCAGAGTAGTGTACATGGTAACAGTAATATTATAGCAATTATCAACTGTGAAAGACTTAACTACTCTGATCAAGATAATGATGCAAGACAATTCCAAAACACTCATGATAAACTCAGAGTACAAATCTGAAGTATAATTTTTTTCACTTTATTTTTCTTGCTTTTTTTGCAACAAGGCTAATATAGAAATATGTTTTGCATGATTTCGCATGTATGATTGATATAATATTGCTTGCTTTCTCTGTGAGCAGGGGAAGGACTGTAGGGAGGGAGAGAATTTGAAACTCAATTTTTTTAATGAATGACAAAAATATATAAATAATAATTTTTAAAAAATAAATGAAAAAGAATATACTATCAACACTCCTGGCAACTTGGTAGCTCTTAGAACCCTGTTCTGTTTATGTGTAGGTTTTGTGATTAACTTTGACTTCTCTCCACCTACTCTTACTCCATCTAATCAATTACCAATTCCTTTTGTTTCTACATCTATAACATAAAGGAGTGCCTTGGTAAATGTTTGATAACTAGCTCTCCAAAAGCATTTAGGCACACTTTTAAATTTAATCTGTATTTTATTAACATTTTCTCCATCACTTTCTTGAATCTGGACAATAAAAAAAATTTTTTTTAAACCCTGGTTTATAGCATTTGCTGATTTCTGAGGTATAAATGCTCATATTGAAAATTTAAGGGCGGAGTCAAGATGGTAGAGTGAGAGCAACTACCAACTAAGCAACTCCAACCTAAGCTCTAAGACAAACTCCTTCAGACACCTCTAAGAGGAGAATCTGAACTGGTTTTGGAGGGGCAGAATCCAATAAGAGACAGACTGTGGCAGATTCACAACCCAGGACAGATTGGAAAGTCGAAGGAAAGGATCTGTTGTGCGGGACTGGAGAAGCACACAGCACACAAGCTGTACCAGTTTATCCCTGTCGTGGCAGGGCCAAGCAGGAAGTCCAGGCCGTCTGAGGCAGCAGCCGCACTGCAGAATCTCAGGCATATCAGCCCAGGACAGGAGTCCAGTGAAACCAAGCAAGTGAGAGCCCAGAGCCCCAGCTATGTGCAGCAGCTGCTCCTAAGACTATCAGCCCGCAGATTAAATATCTGTAAGTCACCTACTTGAACTTCTGGGAGCCAAGATGGCAGAGTGATTGGTAAATGCTCTCCCTGTCCCCTTGTTGACTTAGAAAGACCCATAAAATATTTCCCCAGGAAAAATCCTGGAATAATGGGATCAGTTGAAGGGTAAACAATCTCCCATGAGGCTGGGAAAATCACAAAGGAGAGGTCCTTTTTGCTGTGGTTGAAGGGGCCCAGTACAGGACCAGAGGTATCCCAAAGAGCCCCACTTCAGCAAACCAGAAGAAGATCCTGAGCCCCAGGGATATGGAGCCCACAACTACCAACCCCAAGACCCCAGGAATGCCTCAGCACCTCAGGGGAATCAGGAAGACATTAGGGCAGCTGGGATCACCAACTGCTGAGCTTGCCTATGCTCTAGCTCAGCACAAGAAACCTCTTGTGGCCAGACCATCCCTCCTCCACACTTAATGCAACTAACTCCAGGATAATTCTCGGGAAACACAGAAAGACTTCTCTTGGCCTCTGCTTTCAAACACCAGCCAGCTCAGCACCAGGCAAGCTGCAGCATTTTGGCTTCTAGCTGAAAGAACCAGAGGCCAGAAAACACAAAACCTCAAGTTCAAGGCACAAGAACTTTGGGACAGAGCCCTTTGTGCCCCAGAAGCAGAGACCTACTTTAAAAGTCAGGAAAAGTTTGATCATTATGAGGAAGAAGAAAAGCAGAAAAGAAAAGACCATAGAATCTTTCTATGGGGACAAGGACCAAAACACGAATACCAAACAGGTCAACATTGAGACTATACTCCCATATAAAATGAAAACAACTCTGAGGTACCACGTCATACCTATCAGATTGGCTGACATGACAAAACAGGAAGATGATAAATGTTGGAGAAGATGCGGGAGATCTGGAACACTAATTCATTGCTGGTGGAGCTGTGAGCTGGTGCAACCATTTTGGACAGCAATTTGCAACTATGCCCAAAGGGCTACAAAAATGTGTGTACCCTTTGACCCAGCAATATTGCTTCTAGGACTGTATCCCAAAGAGATCATGAAAATGAGAAAGGGTCCCACATGTACAAAAATATTTATAGCAGCTCTCTTTGTGATGGCCAAAAACTGGAAATCAAGGGGATGCCCATCAACTGGGGAATGGCTGAACAAGCTGTGGTATATGAATGTAATAGAATACTATTTCACAATAAGAAATGATGAACAAAAAGACTTCAGAGAGACCTAGAAAGACTTATATGAACTGATACGGAGTGAAGGGAGAAGAATGAGGAGTGCTTTGTGTGCAGCAACAACCACAATATGCAAGGAATTTTTCTGGTAGACTTAGTCCTTCATAGCAATGCAAGGACTTAAAAAATTCCCAATGGACTTTTGAGGCAAAATGCCTTCCACATCCAGAGAAAGAACTATGGAACTGGATCACAGAATGAAGCAGACCATTTTCTTTTTATGTTTTGCTTTGTTTTGTTTTATGATTTCTCCCATTCTTTTTAATTCTTCTATTCAACATGACTGGTGAAACTGTATTTTATAGGAGTGTATGTGTAGAACCTATATAAGATTGCAAACAGTGTCAGGGAGGGAGGGCAGAAGGAGGGGGAAGGAGGGGAAAAAAATCTAAGATATATGAAGTATTATAGAACACTGAAAAAAAAGAAAATAATTATTTGAAAAAAAGAAAATTTAACAATCAGATCTTGGGGCTCTGACACACCTTTGAGAAAAAAGATTTCATAGATGACCTTTTTTCTCAAGTGGCCATCACCCTAGTTCAGGCCCTCAGCATTCCTTATTAAACCTACTAAAATATTAAAATACTAAATAATAACTGTTTCTCTTTTACCCAGGAACCTTGAGGGTCTTCCTCTCACATTTTGATGTTCTGTTTTGTTTTATTAAAGGGGGCCATCCCTAGAGTAACTACTTAAAGAGACCTATTCATTGAATGGGTGTATCTCACTCAATGTGAGAATCTGATTAGAACCTAGCTTAAAAGGGCCAGGGCCCCACATTGCATCTTGGGTCATCTCCAGTCATCCTGATGAATATCGAGCCACTGGACCCAGATGGCTCTAGAGTAGAAAGTGAGGTTGGTGACCTTGCACAGCCCTTTCTCACTCAAATCAAAGTCAACTGCAAGTCATGTCATCATCTTAATGTCATGGTCCCCTTTGAGAAGGAAAGACAAACACAGCAACAACAACTATAATCCTGTCCTAACTGCTTTTTCTGCTTTTGATCCATCCATCGTATCCCCACCAAAATAATCCTTTCCATTCATTGGTCTGACCCTATGAGTCCTGTCCAAAATCATTCCATGGCTCTCCCTTGCCTAGGATAAGATAAAGATATTCTTTAACCTTGCCTTTGAAGCTCTCCATAGCTTTACCTCAACCTAATTTTCTAATTTTTTATTTGACTTCCTTTCATACATGTTTATGCTCCAGCCAGACTGGACTGTAAGCCCTTCTCCAATCTCAATCTGCCCTCCAACATCCTTCTACATTCAACCAACTAATTTATCCACCATGTACCCTCAAGTCCATTTAGTGACATTTTTTCTCATCCTTCAGTAGAAGCTACCTCCTCCATAAAACTTTCCATTATTCCTCTCATGATCTGTCCCTCCTCAAATTTTCCTAAAATACCTTTTTTATCTCAGTTTCACCAACTTGAATAATACCTTTCTGTATACATGTTGTACCTCCACAGCTATGCTGAAAACTTTTTTTTTTCATTTTTGACTCCCTTGTTCAACATCTTACACATAGTAAGCCTCTTCTCCCTTTTTTTAGGCAATCATAATTAAGTGACTTGCCCAGGGTCACACAGTTCATAAATGTCTGAGGCCAGATTTGAACCCAGGTCCTCCTGCTAGTGCTCTTATCTCTTGGTCCACTTAGCTCCCCTGTTAAACTCTTTAAAAAGTATTATTTTATTATTTTTGTTTAATATACCTCAACTATCCAAATGTATAGGTGGTGACCTTGGTTCTCTCCAACAATGCAGCTAACAGTGTATCTATGGCTGCCCAACCTACCTCTCCTCATCCCCAGTAAAGCTCTCATCAATGTCTTCCCTTAGGTTTATCACAAGAATATACTTCACACACTTCCTTGCTTTCTCTTGATACCAGAATTATACCAGTGGAAGGCAAAAGCGCATTTAGGCCCTCACACTTGCCCTGTGACTGGGTCTTTGGCATTCATGTCTTTTTTGTGGGCATCATTCACTCCTATTCTTCATAGTCCCTTATTAAACTGTGGCAGAATACTCCATTGCCTTCTGATGGCCATAACTTGGCTTCCTCAGAGATAGAGTTGCTCCTTAACTTAGAATCATACAGTATAATTCCTCCATCAAAAGACTATATAGGAACTAGATCTGTGATTTCACAGTAGAGAACATCTTGGGAGGGAATTCCTTCGGCTAGTCCAGGTTGGTATCTTCTCTACAATTGAGAAAATAGCTAAGCTCAATGACAGGTGGCACAGTAAGTTGAGCACTGGGTTTAGAATCAGGAAGACTCAACTTCATTAGTTCAAATCTAGCCTCAGATACTACCTAGCTCTGTGACACTGGACAAGTCACTTCACCCTGGCTGTCTCAGTTTCCACATCTGTAAAATGAACTAAATGAAGAAATGACAGATCTCTCTAGAATTTTTGCCAAGAAAACCCCAAATGGGATTAAAAAGAGTCAGGCATGACTGAAACAACTGAACAAGAGCAGTTTGTTCAAAATTACATTGCCAGGATGCATCAGAGGCAGAATTTGAAGCCGTCTTCTAGCTCTATGGCTGCATCTCTATCCATATCCATACTACCTCTTGGTATTAATTAAGTGTTGATAAAATATAAGCCTTAAAAATATGTGCCTTTACTTTAGAAAATTTTTGGAATCACATAAACCTGGGTCTTGGCAATTAACCAATATTTTCTGTAATGATGGCCAGAGTAAATGCTCCCCCTTGGATTTCATTTGTCTCCATCACCACCACTGCCATCTTTAGCACTATTCTAAATATAATGAAACCATTTTTCATTTGGAATATTTTTGATGGGTCCTTTGTCCTTGTTTTTGTTATTGGTGGCATTTTCTCCAACTAACCCTGACCCATACAAGGTAGCTATAAAATGTCTTTACTTTAATTGTGCCTCTTCTCTGCCTTTTCTAAGTTGGCCTCTTTTGACCTACAAAAGCCAAAGGCCTGAGTTCTTACAAAGAACTCTGAAACCCTTTGGAAAAACAATTTAAAATTGAATGGAACTCATGAGCTTCTTAAAGCTGAAATGTCTATGTGCAGACGCCAAGATATTGGAACAATGTTATTGAAAGCCAATAAATTTGTGTAAGCATATTGTCAGCGATCAGGATACAAAGGCTTCTAATTGTAGCATATGGTCAGGAACTAAAAGATTTGACTTTTTTTGTGCATTGAAAGCTTTAAGTTTGCCAACTACATGCACAGGTGAGATCTATATGGAAACAGGAAATGTTTCTAAATGGTCCCCATCAAACTGAGATGCGTGGTTTTGCAGGAATATTAAACCCACTACATTTAAACTTCCTCTTCTGATTTGTTTTTGAACTTCAAGAGGTGAGAGGCCAGCCAAAATGTTTTAGAGGCTTGGCTTTGAGTAGAAAATGGACATTCAAGCAGTTTATTTATCCAAATGCCTGAATGGCAATAGAAACCAGTATTACTGACAAGTGTTCTGAAAAGAACCACAGTGCACATTTTAACAGAGTTGTCAGTCAAAAGAGGGAGATCGTGTGGTTTCAATGTTTATTGTTGAGGTTTTCTTTCCTTCTGAGTATTCGCACTCTGGGAATGGAATCTGTTGACAGAAATGCAGAAGCAACTGAAGCCTGGACCTACCTGAGAAGAAGGATATCTCAAAGGCTTTGTACTGGGCTGTCACATTATAAAAAAGAAAGAGATATTAAAATCCTCAAGCACTTCAAGACAATAAAATTGATTAGGAATTGTGATTTTTCTGAGGACTCCTCATCAAGTCAAATTCATAATGTTTAATGAAATATTAGCTCTCCCAAACCTCAGCTGCTTTGTTCAGGAAAGAAAAAAGATGTCCTGGCAAAAGGTTTACATAGCATTATTCCCATTGTGCTGGTCACTGAAATTTTTGGTTAATATCCTTTGCCTTGGGTTTGCATTGGCATAACAGTTTACATACATACACAATGAAGTACAAACCTATCTGCTGATAAATGACCTCAGTGCATAAGAAGGATCCATTTTAGGAGAAATATCTGAGATCTGGTAGGTTGCAATTGTGGTATCTCTGAGAGACATAAGGAAGTACCAAACCTGTAGGACTGACATAAATGATATTGCTAGAAGATCTCAGGGGAAGCAGTATGGTATGGTAGAAGGAGTTTGAGGTTTGTAGTCAAGTAGATCTGGATTTAAATCTAGTTTTGCCGCTTACAGTCTCTATGACCTTGGGAAAGTCACTTAACATTTACATACTTAATTTCCCTCATCAGCAAAATGACGGGGTTGAAGTAGGTGATTTCTGGTTTTTTCCTTCTCTACATTTATAAGCCTATGAGCTAAGGCTTGAAACCTAATGAAATAATGGAGATCTGCTGAGATCCTGCATGATGGCATCAGTGTCTTGTGAGGGCAAGGAATTTGGAGATTTGTTGTTTTGTTTTTTTATTTTGGTTTGTTTTGTTGCATTCTCAGCACTTAGCATGGTGCCTGGCACACAGAAGACACGTAATAAATGTTTGTTGAATTAAGTTGAGATTTATTTCATTTTGACTTTTAATTCAAGGAAGGTTTATTTCCAAGCAGGAAGTAGAGTTTTTTGTAAGACCCTTCAAATCAAACGAAATCCTTCCTAGATTCATTTGAACATCAATTGACAGGCAGTGGAGAGACAAGAAAAGAGAAGAGACTCATACTCAAAACTGAATATACTTGCTTTCTTTTTTTTTTTGATAGTGAACAAAGAGAAGAGGTTTATCCATTAACTCTGACAGTATGGCACTAACATTTCCTATTATAACTGACCAGTTTTGTTGCTTCTCAATGTTGACATCATTTACATTGTTGTTGTTATAGGGTATATTAATTATTCTTTTTGCTCTGATGTAGAACCAATGCTTGGGGTTACCTTTTATCGCTTCACTCTGTATCACTTCATATAAGTCTTCTCATGTTCTTCACAGTTGTCATTCATTAAAACACAGTAATATCCTACAGCATTCATGAGAAACAACAGAAAGTTGGCCTTGAAGTCAAGAAGATCCAGGTTCGAAGTCCTCCCACTGAGCCATGCTGGTAATGTAACCTTGGATAAGTCATTTGGTGTCCCAGAATATTCTCTAAGATTAAGTAGTTATTAATCTTCACTAATAGAATTTACCTATAAAAAGGGAAATTATGATTCTGGTTTTCTTCTACCCTCTCCCCCAAAAGAAAAGAAACACACACACACACTTTCACTATGTTCATATACTATAATTTGTTTAGCCATTCCCTGGTCATTTGGCACATATTTTGTCTCTAGTAGGTTGGGGTTTTTTTTTCTTATCACAAATAAGAGTGCAATGATGCCTTTTTTTTGGTTTTTGGTTTTTGGTTTTTACATCTGAGCCTTTTGTTGCTATCAATAACCTCCTTGGAAAATAGTCTCAGTGATAGAGTCCCTAGGTTAAAGGGCATAAATAATTTAGTAACTTTTCTTGCCTAATTCCAAAGTATTTTCCAGAACGGTTGAACCAATTCACACCCCCAAAACTGAATATACTTTCAAAGGAATCTCTCCACCAAGACTTGGTTGGGAGGGTGAGGGAGTAGAGGGCAGAATGGAAATCACAATTTCAAGGAATCAAAGAAGCACCGAACAAATGTAAATATTCTAATGAGAGATCTAACTCTCTTATGTCATTATATGTGAAAATCTAGAAAGAACAATTTTTTCCCCCTGTGTAATCATCCCCTTTGGGGTAAAACAAGATAAGGTTTATGTTTTCATGCCATTACCATATAAGCAAACAAAATTAGGCAGGTTTTCCATTTTTTAATCTTATTTTTATTAATGTCTTATTTTTATATCACATTCATTTCCAAACATATTCTTCCTTCCTCTCCTACAAAAAATGTCCATCTTTTGTAACAAAGATGAATATTTCTCAACTTTTTTCCAGGGTCACGCTTGGTCATTGTAGTTACCTAGCTTTCAGTTTCATTTTTTTGTTATTGTTTTCATTTACACTGTTACAGTCATTGTGTATATCATTTTCCTAGTTCTTTACATTACATCACTTCCTATGTATTTCTTTGCTTTTCTGAGTTCTTAATATCCATAGTTTCTTATGGTATAGTAATTTTCCATTATATTTATATCCCACATTTTGGCTACTCATTTCCCCAAGGATGATCAGCTAAATTTATTTTTATTATTGTGTTTTGTTTTGCTTTTATACCATGACAGCCATTAGGATGGATTTTAGCGTATCAGCTGATTTTCACTACCTTTGGACCATCAGCAAAAAGTACATGTTTTAGTTGGCCAAACACCTTCATTGGATGCTGGAATGAAAAACAAATATCTTTCTTTAAAAGGAGTCTTTATTTTCATAATCCCAAGAAAAGAGCAAGCATTTTATCCTCAAGCTAACCTGAAAACTTGAGGTTTGTAAAAACACAAAATTTCACCTTTTCTTGAAAAAAATCATTTGCTAGCATTTGCCAGGTGGGAAAATGAGAAGCTTTCCTTTATTAGATGGTTCAATGAATATCCTGTAGTACAACCCAATAAATCATTACAGGTAGATAGGAATGGTTGGTGACTAACAGTGTTTGCAAATTTGGTTTAATCCCACAGGTCTACCAGAAGTTGAATGGAAGCTGAAAAGTCTGATAAACTCTCTTTGTTCTTGTTTAATTGTCCTTCCATTGGACATACTTTCTCTGTCATCACATTCCCCAGAGAGAGTGGCTATGCCAGGTTTTCACCCATTTAGGGAACAAGGCTCTCTGGAAAGGGGCTCCTGATTTTAGAATGTGGCAGTAAGGTTGAAGAAATCCCTTTGAAGTACTAGAATTTAATTCAATTCAACAAACATTTATTTAAGCACCGATCGAATGCAGGCCTCTCAAAATCAACATATCCAAAATAGAGCTCATCATCTTTCCCCAAAGCCATTCCACTTCTGAACTTTTCACTTACTGGTGAAGACATCACCATCTTTCATGTCACCTAGGTTTGCAACATCAGTGCCATCCTCAAATCTTTTTTTTTCTTCAGTGTTGTTGGGGTATAGACCTAGTAGGGATATTGCTGATCAAAGGGTATGCACAGTTTTATAACCCCTTGGGCATTCATCCTCAATTCTTAATTCTCATTCTCCCCACATACTCATGCAGTTGACGAATCTTGTTTCTACTTTCATAGCATCTCTTGCGTTTATTCCCTTCTCTCCATTCACACAGCCATTGTTCAGGCCCTCATGACCTCTCCCCTGGGCTATTACAATAGTCTAATAATCTTCCTGCCTCACATCTCTCCTGTCTCCAATTCTTCTTCCACACAGATGCCAAATTGATTTTCCTAATACCCAAAACTGATCGTGATGCACACACACCCAACTCACTAAACTCCAGTGTCTCTAGACAGCTTCCAGGATCAAAGATCATCTCTGTCTGGCATTTAATGCCCTTCATCACCTAGTCTCAAACCACCTTTCCAGTATGATCTACATTACTCCTTTCTTTCTTAGTGTTCCTCACATCTGGAATGCTATCTCCCACCTCTGAGACTTTTCACTGGCTATGTCCCATACTTGGAAGATGCTTTCTGCTCACCTCTTCTCACAAGCCTCAGTTTACTTCAAGGATCAGCTCCAGCACCCCCTCCTGGCCCTATTCCTGCCTCCTCTACTTCTGGCTCATCCTACAACTTCTCTCTGCTCCAGGGACCTGAATCACAGCCTACCACCGTTGTGGCTTCTTCATCCTTGAACATTGTTCCTTGGAATACAACCCTTCTTCCCATCGATGAGGTTCTCCAGCAGCCTCCATTTTATGGAAGGGACAAGGCCAACCTGTCTTCAGGGCCCCATTCCTGACTTTTTGGACTTCAAAGCTATTCCTCTTACGCCACTTTTTAGCTTCCTTGCATATTGTCTGCCTCAATTAAAAGGTAAGCTCACAGAGGGTAGGGACTATTTTTTTATTTGTATTTGTATCCCTAGTGCTTATCACAGTACCTAAAGCATAGTAAGTACTTAATAAATGATTTTCTCCTTCCTTCCTTTCTTCTTGTCTTCTTTCCTTACTACCTTCCTTGCTCCTTCCCTCCTTTCTTTCTTTTTCTTTCATTCATTTCTTTCCTGATTCCTACCAGATGTTAGTGCCTTTCCCTAAAAAACTGCCTTGTACCTATTTTGCATATTATTATATACCTTTATACTTACATGTTGTCTCTTGGGGCTCACTGTGAGCAGTTTGAGGCCATAAATTATTTTCATTCTTTTTGTAATTCTAGTACTTATATATTAATAATTTAATTAATGCTTGTTGATTGACTCTTCTGGAGTAGTAGAGAATAATATACCCAGAAAAGTAGTTTAACAGAGGAGAAAGAGCGCTGACAATGAATGGATTGGGAAAGCCTTTCCATAGTGGGTAGCACCAGAGTTGAACCTTGAAAGATACCAGGGATTCTAAGAGGAGAAGGAGAGGAAGGAATGCATTAAAGGCATGGGGAACTGCCTATGCAAAGGCAAAGAGATGGGAGAATATCAGTTCTGGGGTACAGTGAATAGATTACTTTGACAGAAATGCAGAGTATGTGAAGGGGTGTAAAGTATTAAGTCCTGAAATGTAAATGGAAACCAGATTGTGGAAAGGTTTAAATGCCAAACCTAGGCATTTGTATTTATTCTAGAAGTAATCAGAAAAAATTGAGGATTCTTGAGCCAAGGAATGGCATGGTCAGACTTGTGACTTAGTAATATTAATTT
Source organism: Bettongia penicillata ogilbyi (assembly GCA_023548195.1). Lineage (NCBI taxonomy): Eukaryota > Metazoa > Chordata > Mammalia > Diprotodontia > Potoroidae > Bettongia > Bettongia penicillata. Next base: position 4,029,071 of record JAJHZJ010000737.1, read on the forward strand.
GGAAGGATGGATTTGAGAGTGGGGAAAATGGAAGTACAGAGACTGATCAGAAGGAGATTTCAATCATCACTGCTGAGGTCTTGAATTGAGATAGCATTATGTAAGAGGAGAGAGCTATGAGAGATAGTTATAGAGGCAGAATCAATTTGGCAGCTAGTTTAATTAAAGGGATGACAGAGAGGTAAGACCTAAGTATTACTCTGATGTTGCAAACCTACCCAACTGTGATAGGACTATGATATCCTCAACAGAATGAAAAAGAAGTCTGGAGAAAGGATGTACTTAGGGTGGAAAATAGTGAGTTCTGTTTGGAACATGTTGAGTTTGATTTGTCATCCAAGTGGAGATATCCAGCAAGTCATTGGTGACAATATTGGAATTTAGGAGACAGAGCTGTTGTTCAGTTGTTTCAGTCATGCCTGATTCATCATGACCCCCATTTGGGATTTTCTTGGTAAAGATACAGTTTGCCATTCTCTAGCTCATTTTATCAGTGAAAAAAACAGAGACAAACAGGGTAAAAAGACTTGCCCAAGGTCATACAGCTAATGTCTGAGGCCAAATTTGAACTCAGATCTGCCTGACTCAAGGCCCAGCACTTTATCCACTGTGTCACTTAGTTGCCCCAGAAGACAAATTGGGTATGGATATATATATATATATATTTGAAACTATTATATCATTTGTGTAATAATTGAACCTACAATAACCAATGAAATCACTAAGAAAAAGAGTGCAGTGAGAAGAGAAGTGGCCCAAGGATAGAAGACCTATGACTAGTGGGTTAGATAATAAGTTCATTTGTATCCTAGAAATTTGACAGCAACATTGCATAAGTGAAGGATATGAATTTCTCAAAATTTATAATGTTGCTCAAAGCTCAACACTGCTTTCCCCACCCATTCTGCCAACACTAATAGCAGGAATGTCTACAAGAGCAGAGCAAGGAATACTTAGCATATTTAGAAATACCTTTCAAACTTTTAACAAGGACATGTGCAAATATTTCTTAAGTGGAAGGAGTGGAAATATCAGAAGGTTTGTTTCTGAATATGCTGATGTCACCATTTTTGCCCTTGTCTATTCTTGTCATTAGGGCTTTCAGCTTAATGGAAAATATGAAGTTCCAACAAAATGCAACTACTTTCTATATTTCATAGTAGTTGAAAGAGATTCATCTAAAATTATAGATTTGTCACTAAAAGTCCATTTTAGCCAGTTACATGAATATTTGATAGGCACTGCCTTATTGAGTATGGATCTGGAGACATTTCCTATATATGGGATCAATTAGTAAGGTTATAGTATCACAGGGAACCACAGGATCTCCAAATGAGAAGAGACCATCCAGTCCAACAAGTCCCCGACCAGGACTACCCTCTACAACCTCCTCATGAAGTAAACTTCTTTTTTAAGATCTGCAATGATGGAGGGCTTAACAGCCTCCTGAATTAGCCGATTACACTTTCAGATAACTCTCAGTGAAGAAATAGGAAAGCGTTCTGTTTTTTAATTTGTTTCTTTTTCTCTTCACATCAAACCTTTCACATACTGTAATACAATCTTTGTGTCTTTCCTAAGTGTTTCCTTTTTCATGCTGGGCATCTCTATAATTCGGTGACACTGTCCTCCTGGCCAGTGATACAGAGATCTCTCAACTCTAGACATTTTCTCTGACTGTTTCTGATGCCGGGAAAGTTCTGCCTCCTCAACTCTGTTTTTATTCTAGAGAAGTGGTAAAAAAAACAAAAAATGCAGGCAGGCCAACACTATAGTTCTGTTTTGTAAATTTAATTTTTTTAAGCCAATTATAAGATCTGAGGGCCAGAAGGTGTCTTGAGAAGATCTCTAATCTCTCCTTTTGCCTTTAGATACAATTAAAGAATTATACTATCCATACCTTAAGAAGACTCTGAAAGAAAGGTATAAGAATACCAACTCACATCCATGTGCCATTTTATGGTTTACAAAGCCCTTTTCCTATAATAAATCAATAATAGTGTAATATTACTGCCACTTTATAGGTTAAAATATGCTCTTGGTTATACAGACCAGGTCTTCTGGCCCCGAATCCTGGCTTTTTCTTTCACTGACTGGGAGGTACCACCCAAGACACCCCATCTTTTGAACATCTGACTTATAAACACACCATCTATGAAAATAACTGGCTCCCAGTACAGTGGGAGGGTTGCCTTTCAGAGAGCACTGGGAGGGCGGGGTATATATGTCATCTCAATCACAATGTCTTTCTTGTGCAACAGGTTGGGTTGATTTACAGTGAGAGAAGTAAAGGAAGGAGAAGGAAGAGATGTTCTTTCACATCTCTTTCCCTTTTTGCACTCTGGTACACATTTCCTCTTAGAAACTATAATATAAACAATGTTGATAGGATCGTGGGCTTGGAGCTAGAGGGATCGTCTACCACCTTTTCTTACAAGTGAGGAAACTGAGTCCCAACTTGCTCAAGGTCATAGAGGTAGCAACTGGAAAAACCAGAATCTGAACACAATTTTTTCTCCCACAGGAAGAAAGGAAGGAAACAAACATTTGTTAAGCACCTCCTATGTGCCAGGCACTGTGCTAAGCATCTTATAATTTTTAACTCCTTTGATCCTTACAACAACCCTGAGATGTAGATGTTGCTCCTATCCCAATTTTATAGCTAAGGAAACTTACCACAAAAGATCTGAGAAGGGATTTGGTGTCTTTTTTAAACCTTTCCCCTTTAAGTGCCTCTTTTTACTCCTCCCTCAAAAGGTGAGAATTCCTACATCCCAAGTACTTCTAGTCTCTTCAATTGAACAGAGTTCTCTCCATTTTCCCTTTGCAGAATTATGACCTTCAAGGTTCACAATAGCCTTCACACCCAGGCTCTTTAGACCAGGGTGGTCTTACCCTTCAATCATTCAAGCTGGTGGGGATTAGGTAGAAAAGGTCAGATTTTTAATTGAAGACATAATGACAACATCAATATTGTTTTCCAGGGTCTTCTTTGGTGTGGTAACTCTGAGAAGCTGGCCAATGCCACTTGGGCAACTCCATTCCCCTCCCCTGCTCGCTTCTCCCCTTCTGCCCAAAAGAAGATAAATTAGGTGGCCTAAACCTAGCTAATTAACTTGGGGTTTACTAGCCAGATTTCTTTCTCAAAGACCAAAGCTTAAACCCAATTCACTCTGGATCTCATTGTCCTGACCAAACGCCACTTAATTTTTATTTTGGGGGCATTCTGGTCTCAGAGTTAATGTAAATAGCAATGGCCAGCAAACCTGAGGGTCTTGCCATCCTAGTTTGATTTTTTTTTTTAGTTAGAAAAGCCATCACTTGACTCACTTCTTAAAGAGGACTATTCATTGAATGAGCTTTGCCTCATTCAAAGTGAGTGCTTGAAGATACCTTAGTTTTAAAAAGCCAAGATCTCCCAATGCATCCTGGGCCATCTCAGTCATCCTGATGGATATCTGGCCACTGGACCCACATGGCTCTGAGAAAGTGAGGCTGGTGACTTTGCACAGCCTTCCCTCCTGCCAGTCAAATTCAATTGTAAGTCATATCATCATCTCCCTAATGTCATGATCCTCTTCAGAAAGGAACAACAAACCACAATCACATCTCTAAGAAGAGGCTGAGGAAGGTCTACAGCATGAGAACAGGAGTATAAAAAGAGAAGGTAGCAATCAAATTTTAGGTAAAATGTCATTCCTCAATTTCTTGCCTCTTACTCATCTGTTGAGGTCTTATTTATTATAATCATTTATAATTTGTTTATTTCTGTAGATATCTAATATTCTCTGATCCAGTGGAAATTCCTTGAGTGTACAATGGAACTCAATTTGTCTTGTCTGTCACTCGGGGAATCAGCTTTTCATATCCATCACCCTAGGACATCATCCAGGAGAACCATTCTTTTACTTATTTATATATTTTGTTTCTTGGCTTGTTAATTTATTTGTTTGTTCATTTATTTATTCATTTAGCATTCTAAATTATCCTTTCCATCCTTCTCTACTTGAAAATTATTGTCTCCCATCTTTCTCCCTTCAGTCCTTCTCTCTTGCTCTTTTTCTGCCTCCCCTTCCAACTGATTTCCAATTTAGGTGCTTACAGAGCAGCTACCATTTTTCTAAAAAGTCTCCTTCTTTTATGCCAGCATAAATAAGATAGACTATCTTCTCATTGGTTTTGATAACCACACATCACTTTATTGAACATTTCAACATGATTTCAAATAAATAGAATAGCATTTTCTTTATCACTTTCAGTCACTTGCATTGAGAGTCACCTGTAGTAATTAGCATTATTGAAAGTCCTCTACTCATAATTAGTGGGGCAGATAATGAATGATCCAGGCGAACTGTCTTTCTTGGGCATGCCAAAAGAAAAGTAAGGGCAGAGAGGCTCTTCAAAGACTATATTTGAGGGATTATAGATAAGGGATCTGTCTATGACATTATAAAATGCCATGTGTGCCTTTGTATAATCAAGAAAAATGCCTACTTTGTGGATAGGCTGAATCAATTGAAAGCCATACTGTGAATTCAAAAGGAAGAAATTATTTGCAGAGGTACAGCCTACTAGGGTCCTTACACCTTCAGATGAGCAGGAGAGTTTCCCCTTTCTGCTGACTGAATCTTTACAGATGCCCAATTCCCACTCTGTCTTTTCTCCCACTTCCACTTCCCAATAGTGCTTGCCTGAGGTGAAGGTCTGGGCACCCAAAACAGCAAGAACATAGTCAAATCTTTCTTTGTTGTCAGGCAGATCCTGTGGGACACTTCCTAACTTGACCCTCTTCAAGTCTTCAGACAGGATGAGATGAGGATTGGCTGATTCAGGATCAAGAGTTATATCCCTCTGGAAACTCAGGAGCACTTCTCTCATGCCTGTGATGGGGCAGGCAGTCAAATCATGGACTTCAGCAAGGTCTGGTTGTTGAAGTGGCAGATCCTCATTCCTTTCTGAGGTGCCTGTCATATCCTGTGGGACTCCCAAGGGCACCTTGTCCAAATTCTCCCATACCTCTGCAATCATCTGTTGTAGATGCTGGACTTGTTGGGACAACTCAGCCTTTGTGTTCTCCAGTTGGAAAAGATTGTCTCTGAATTCCTCATCCAGTCTTTCCCAATATTGATACTCTTCATGCCCCTCCCCACACAAACACCGTTAAGAAAATTGAGGCAGACACTGGTTAAGTGACTTGCCCATCATTACACATCCCAGTAAGTATCTAAGACTGGATTTTCACTCAGGTTGTCATCAAAGTCCAACATTCTATCTACTGCAGTACCTAGCAGCTTCAGAACACTAACAAATATGTGGATTAGGTAAGACTTTAAAGAAATGCCATGTGAGCTGAGACTGGAGATAGGATTCTGAGAGTTAAAAGGAGAAGGAAGTATATTTCAGGCATGGGTCATGGTTAATGCAAATGTACTCCATGGGATGTCAAATAAGAGGAATAGTCAACTTAGTAGGAATATAGAGGATTACATAAAGCGGAAAAGTGGGAGATTTACCTGGAAATGTTGGTGAGAATCAATTGTGGAGGACCTTAAATCCAAAATTCAGATTTTGATGTTTTATCCTAGAAGCCAAAGCATTTTTGAAGGCTTTCAAGCATGTATAAACCTATGCCTTAGAAGTATTATTTTGGTAAGTATATGAAGGATGGTCTGATTAAACAGGATATTCCTGCCACCTAAACTAGGGTAGCTGCCATGTGAGCTTTTGGATCTTTCTTGCGCTCTTAACTGTGGTTGTATCCAGACCACTGTAGTTGAACTACTGCCTCCATTTTTAAACTGTTGTTACTGTTGTTGTTCAGCTATTTTTAGTCATATCCAACACTTCATGATCCCATTTGGGGCTTTCTTGGCAAAGATACTAGAGTTGCCATTTTCTTCTCTAACTCATTTTACAGATGAGGAAACTGAGGCAAACAAGGGTAAGTGACTTGCCCAGGGTCATATAGCTAGTAAGTATCAGAGCATGTCTAGGCCATTGCCAATCATCTTGACTTACGTCTTGCCACTAGACTCCAATGACTGGTGGAGAGAGTGAGATAGATGACTTTGCACAGCTCTGTCTCTCTTGAATCCAATTAATTTGCAAGTGAAGCCATCACTCTCCTCATGTCATTTGTCCTCTTTGAGAATTAAAGGATGGACAGCAACAATGATCTGAAGCTGGATTTGAACTCAGGTCTTCTTGACCCCAGGAAAGCTAAAATTCTCCACTTAAACTCTTTTTGATCATTTATTGTACTTCTATATTCGAGCCAGAGCCTAAACAAAAAACAAGAAATTAAAGATTTTTTTTTGTTCAGTTCCCTCATCACAGTAGAGAGGTTCTATGTTCTATGTTCTCAGAGGATAGGCCAAAGGTCCAACAAAGTGAGGAAAACTTCAGGTTTCAGCCTAGCAATGTACTAATGAGCTCAGGACTCATCTAGCTTAGTCTAAAAAGCCTGATCACCAGGAAGTTGGACACCAGTTTGTAAACTACTTTTTCAGACAAAGCAATTCATAAAAATGTCTGACGGGGAGGTGTCACAATTTGGTGGTAGAGGGAATAACCATATTGTCAAAATCATAGATCTTTCCAAGTGTTGAAATATTTAAAACATAGCTGAAAATGAGGTTTTGTGAGCAGGTTAGGCTCACAATTTATGACATATTCCTTGGAGAAAATATACTCTTAATTTCAAATAACTAACTTCCATAGGAGTTCCATTTCTGGAACACGGAAACCTGGATTCATAGTTCAAAGCAATAGAAGAGGGTAGTGCATGTAAGAGGGAGAGAATGAAGGTGAAGTCATGGAGGCTATTTTAAATCCTAAGACTTTCTTTACACAGGTTTCTAGTTATTTGGATTCAGTGACATGGATAGATGTTCTCAAAGACCCATTATGGAAACATCCAACTGTACTCTCACTTGCAGCCTTATTCAAATTCAGTATTTAAAAGGCATTTATTGTGTGGAATACTTTGCTAGATCCTGGCCAATGTGCAAAGTTTAGATAAGCCAAGATAATCCCTGCCCTCAGAGAGTCTAGTTGTTGAGTCGTTTTCAATGGTGTCCAACTCATCAAGACCCCATTTGGGGTTTCATTGGCAAAGATACTAGAGTAGTTTGCCATTTTCTTCTCCAGTTCATTTTACAGATGAGAAAACTTAAAGTGACTTACTTAGGGTCAAAGAGCTAGTAAGTTGTCTGAGGCCATATTTGAAATCAGAAGGAGGAGTCTTCCTGACTTCTGGCCTGACACTTCATCCACTACACCATCTACCTGCCACCCTCAAAGACTCTAGTAATGAGATCACTTATAAGCAACCTTACCTGCTGAGTGCTTTACAAAGGTGGAAGGGGAGGAAGGATATTACTACATAAAGTCTAATGGGGAAAATTACTTGTTACTATTATACTGTATATAAAATTATGTGTTACTATTCAGGAGGACCAGGGAAGGTTTCATGAAGGAAAGGACATTTGAACTAGGCATTAAAGTATAAACAAGAATTCAAGAAGCAAAGGTTTGAGTTATGTAAAAAACTGAACCAGAATGCAACAGGAAAAGAAGAGGCTTCAGTTATAATAAATTGAACCACACCTCTTAACACTGTCTCTTTACCTCCTGTGACCCACAAATCATTCCTCTTCCCTGTGGTACCCAGCCTGACACCTCCTGGAACTCCAAACATAAAGTTCTTAACACTCCAAATTACTACAATGACCTAAGCCTGTTGATGGTCATTTATGGCTATCTCTTTGAAAAATGCCATAAAATTACCTAATCACATTACAAACAATCTTGTTTATGGATATCCTTTCCACAGCACAGATTTGCTAATAGTTTCTCTCGAGAATTTGTTTCCTTGGATACACTTTCTACCCAACTCCTAGTAATGTGCTGTACAAATACGCAGGCTGCCAGTGCTTTGGTCCCAGATATGTGTGCTATGTATGCTTCTTTTGAAGATTGTTTGGGGAAGGAAGAATTTGCTGTGAAAGATTTCTTAAATCCTTTATTGCTTTGTTTTAGAAGATCCTGATTGAGCAATAGTAAAGGGGTTATTTAGAGACAGTAGATGGAACAGATAGGATAACTAGACTAACCTCTTACCCCTGCTGGTATTACTTCTTTAATGTAAGCAGCCAAAATGGGTCACCCCAGCAGAGGTAGCTATGGACTCTGTAGATTAGAATGGAATAGTCAAAATGAGATTTAAGATTCCATCAGTAGAATGTCTGTTTTCCCAGATTACCTGACAACTTACCTATCCTAAGTAAGGGCATCATGGGAATATCTGTTGATTTATTTCTAAAACAAACCATTTTTTTCCTTCAAATTTGTCTCTTGGGACTCCATTCTCCCCTGAGTGACAAATATCATAGTCTTATAAAAGTTGGAAGATAAAAAGCATAGAAAGAGACTTGCATTTGGGGAGATGGCCACTGGGTGGACTTGTTTTTCTTTACTATACTTATTCCAAGGTGTTTCCCCTTCCCTTTCCCTCAGTTTCTAATTGGGGGGAGGGAGAATAGAGGAAGGAGGAACAGGGAGACCAAGGATAAGAGAGCCATTGAAACATTCTTTAAAAATTCACCAAAAAAAGAAGCGATAGATGTTCGGAAGGAAACACAGACAAGCAGAACTGTTTTGGAAGCAACATGTAAATTTCATCATGTACTCTTAAAAAAAGAAACAAGGAATATGAAATGGAAATTCACAATCTGAGTCTGATTTTGATCTGCTGCTTAAGTTTTGAAATACATTTTGCTATTCTATTATTATTTTACTTACTATACACCCACAGCTAGAGTGTCTCTGCCTCAGGAGACAGTCTTTCATCCCTTGTTTCTTATTAGACCTTGCTTTGAATTCAGAGCTACAAAAACTGGCCTAAGAGAAAAAAAAACTTATTAATTACCAAGGGCAAAATAGGATTGCTTAAGCTGCATGCTTCTCCTCTTCCACTTGCTAGAAAAGCACTGTGGTGTATTGTAAAAAGAGCACTGTCTCAAGAATCAGAGGACCTGGTTTCAAATCCTGCCTCTGTCATTCCCACCTATGTAATCTGAGGCAAGTCATCTTACCTCTCTGGGCTTCAGTTTACTTATCTGTTAAATGGGGGTAGGGGTGGGAATTGGACAGATATGGTCCCTTTGGGCTTTAAAAATCTATGCCCATCAACCAATACTTTTTACCATTTTATATCTTCTTAGCAGCTGGTCCATCAGGTCATAAATTTAAATGAGAAGGAAGAAGGCAGTTCTTAATAAGTAGTAAGAGGCTTTTATTCCATTTCTCTCTGCTGTAATTGATAGTTTGCTAAACTACTGGAGTCATTTATATATAGATCACAGCATCTCCATTCTGACCTACAAAGGAATAAAGATTAAGCATAAAATTGTAATGGAGAAAACCCTGTATGTAGAGCCAAAAGTCCTGCATTAGAATTCTAACTCCTAATTTTTCATATTTATGTTTGAATTACCAACAGTGTCTAATGCATAGTCAATGTTTAATAAACGATGGTCAGTAGATTGCCTTTGTGACCTTGTGTCTTTGAGTAAGTTTCTTTTCTCAAAGTCTCTGTTTCCTTATCTGTAAAACGAGAGAGTTGGGAAAATAAAAATAAAATAAAGTTAAATATCATCATTATAATATTCCAACTTGGCCTCAGGAGAAAAGATGACGGTATACACTGCTCTTCTTTTGTTGGAACGATGAGAAAGTCAGTGTATGTAACGTTGCATACAGTTGAAGAGGGTTTACACATTGTCTGATTTTGGTCAATTTCTTTTTATTGCAAAAGAGAATTCATTTTGTTAGAAAGGGATGGTTGAGGAAGAAGGGTTATACTGGGAAATTACTACATTGCAAAAAAAAAAAACCCAACAAAAGGCATCATTAAAATTGGTTAATAATATAAATGAATGACTTGGACCGAATGATACCTAAGTTCTTTTCAGTTTTAACAGCCTATGACTTAAGGGGATTCCGATGATAGGAGGAGGTCCAGTAAAACTCTGGAGGCTAGTGTCTCACCCAGGAAGGGCAGAACTCACTGGGGAGCAGCAGCAGGCTACAGAGTGAGGGAAGGGTGACAGGGTCCCAAACACAGACAGCTTGTTTCACAATTTTGCCAAGACTCTCCTTTCCTATCTATATCTCATAAAATAGGTAAAAGGTTATAATGGCAAGGTTGTTGGTGTTAGCCATCAGTCCCCTGATCAATGACATCAGGAGGTGATGTCTTGACTACTTGCAGTGAATTGGATTTAAGGGAGACCAAGCTGTGCAGTCATCAACCTCGCTTTCTCCCTCAGGGTAATCTTGAGTCCAGTGGCAAGACGTAGGTTAGAATGACTGGAGATGACCCCAGATGCAACTCTAACACTATACTAGGAAATTTTCACCTTATTTGCTTTTGGGAAAGTACCCAAAAATGAGATTACAAGGTCAGTAACAATGCCTAAACCTGGTTTAAGCAAGAATAATAATTAATAGGATGGATTGTCTCTACATGGAATTCAATGATTTTTCTAAAGACGCTTCTATGGGAAACAAGTGTTTCTAAGGAAATTCATTTGCAATAGCTTATTTTAGCACATTGTCCCTTCTCCTTTTCCCAATTTTCAAATTTTTAGCAAATATCTTGTCATTAAAAGGGAGTGAAAGAAGACTTGAGACAGAGGATTCAACCTGTGATTTCAGTGATAAAGGGAATTCCCTGTGTGAGGAAGCTCCCTCTCCCAAAGAAGGTCATCTCTTTCTCTTCTCTAAGAGCTTAAGAAACTTGTTAAGTCTGACACAACCAATGTATCAGGATCAGAATTTAGTCTATGTCTTCCTGGCTCCAAGGCCAGCTCACTATCCACTATGCCACCCTATAAATAAATTACTTCCTCTTCAACCAGAAGAAATGCAGGGGTGGAGAATGTAGTATAGTCAGGGACACCCTGCAATCCTGTCTCAAGTACTTACCTGCTCTGGAACCCCAGGTAGGTCATCTCCACTTTCTAAGTGTCCATTTCCTCAGTTATAAAATAGTGACAATAATACCGATACTACCTGCCTTGTGGGATTGTTGTGAGGTTCACATGAGATAATGTATAAAAAGCACTTTGTAAAACTTAAAGCCTAGGTAAATGTGATGTACTATAATTATATCATTTCTGGCAGAACCCCTGAGGGCCTGAGGAGAGCAGTTGAATAGATCCAAACAGAAGTCATTCATATTTCCTGTGGGCAAACAGGGTCTTTTCTACCTCTTCAATGGCTTTTCCCAAGTCTTCGGAATCTACCCCTGCTTACATACAGCAGGCAGGCAGCCAAGAGATAAATGATTGTGAGGGTGGAAAATCGCATAATTTCTTCTCAAAACTCATAGAAAGAGAAAGAAAATAGTAAATATGACATTTGCTTCTTTGTTTTGATCCACTTTTTCTGACACCCCTGCATCCTTTATTTTCCTCCAGAACTTCCTTTTTGAAGAAAGGCCCAGACCTCCTCCATTCTGCCAACCTTGGCACCACGCACCAAAGTCAATACATTCTCTCCCACCCCATTTCTTAGCTCTCTTTTATGGGCTATCTTCCCCATTAGAATATAAGAGACTTGGTGTTTTTCTTTTTGTTTGTGTTTGTATTTATAGCCCAGTGCCTTTTCTAGCTCCTGGCCTGTGCTAAGTGCTTAAAAAATGCTGGTTGACTTGACTTCACTTGGTCCTTGAGATGAACACCACAATGCCCAGGCTATGCATGATTCTGACTATAGTTACCCAACAAGCATGAAAGGCATTATGGTGTACTCAATAAACTGTTGAACTTTGAGTTAGAAAGACCTGAGTTCAAATTCCACCTAGCAAAGTCATTTGAGCCTTTGTCACCATAAATTTCTTCATGTCTAAACTGGATACTCAGGAAGACCTGAATTCTAACCTGGCCTCGGCCACTTACTAGCTGTGTGAGCCTGGGCAAGTCACTTAACACTGTTTACTTCATTTTTCTCATCTGTAAAATGAGCTGGAGAAGGAAATGGAAAGGAAAGGAAATTCCAATATCTTTTTAAATTTTTTTTATTTTGACATTTTTATTTAAAATTTTAAGTTCTAAATTCTATTCCTCCTTCCATCTCCTCACCCCTTCGTGAGACAGTAAGCAGATATAGGTTAAACATGCAATTATGTAAAACATTTCCATATTAGTCATTTTGTACAAGAAGACTCTAATTTTAAAAAAAAAGTGAAAAAAGCATGCTTCAGTTTGTATTCAGATAATATCAGTTCTTTCTCTAAAGGTGGATAGTACGCTTCATCATTAGTCCTTTGGAACTGTCTTGGATCATTGTATTCCTGAGAACAGGTAAGTCATTCATAGGTCTTCATCATACAATATGCATGTTACTGTGTACAACATTTTCCTGGCTCTGCTCAAATATGGCTTTCCAGATTTTTCTGAAATCATCCTGCTTGTCATTTCTTATAGCACAACAATTTTCCATTACAATTATATACCATAGCTTGTTTGGTCATTGACCGATTGATGGGCATCCTTTTGATTTCCAAATATTAGCAACCACAAAAAGAGATGCTATAAATATTTTTGTAAAAGTAGGTGCTTTTTCCTTTTTTTTTTTGGGTGTCTTTGGGAAATAGACCCAAAAGTAGTATTACTGGATCAAAGAATATGAACAGTTTTATTTGGGCATAGTTCCAAATTGCTCTCCTAAATGGTTGGATCACTTCACAACTCCACCAACAGTGCATTAACTACTCCAATATCTTTGCCAAGAAAACCCCAAATGTTGTCATGAAGAGTAAGACACAAATGAAACAACTGAACAATAATTGAAAAAAAATGAGTACTCATGCACAGGATTGTTGTGAGGGGAAGGAAAAAAAAAGATACAATAAGTAAAATTTTTTGTAAACTTAAAAGGGATAGGTGTGTATCTACCATTCTTCATTAAAATGCCTGCTTTATGCAAGGCACTGGGGACATGTACACAAAATTGAGTGTGAAGCAATGAAAAATGTACAAGATTTTAAATCAGAAGACAAGATTTTTGAATCCAATTTCTTTCTCTGTGACCTTGAGAACACCTCTTAACCTTTCTGTGATTCAGTTTCCTCATTTTAAAATGATGGGATTTTACCAAATAACCTCTAAGGTCTCTTCTGACTCTATATGTGTAATCCTATGAAAAATAGTCCCTGCCCTCACACGGCTTACAGTCTACCACAGTTGCACTAAAAGAATACAACTTAAGTAAAACATGGTATAAAACCCCACATTTTTAAATAATTCCATTTCACAGACTCTACTGGGGTCTATCTATGTAAACAAGCAAGCGGGCTATTGCAACAAACCACAATAAAATGTTGTATTATTTGTAATAATACAAATGTGTTGTCATTCTCAAAGGGAATATTGCATTTTAACTTGCAGTAACCAAAGGCAGCCCCATCATTTGTTAAAAGGCACATGTTTAAAAAAAAAAACCAAAACAACCACAAGTTGGTTCACTGGCTGTGCAGGTGCCAAAATCTACCTGCCTTGGGAGTATTCCATCCCTGCCAAAGGGAAGAAAAAAAGTGTAGGTGATGCTATGTTTTTTTATCCTTAAATCATTTCTTAACCTCTAATTCCATAGACCCTGCTACTTACTTTATGAGCTCATTAATAACCCTAGTATTCTGCATACAATAGGTGCTAATAAGCGTTTGTTGAATGACTTCTCCATAAGTTTAAACTAAGTCAGAGTACACTCAATTTGTCCCTGGAATACTAAGAGGTAAAATGAAGTTTCTTCTAATTTAGAGTTTTTCTAAGCTAGCATTCTCTGTAGCGCTTTAAATAGACACTGTCTTTCTCCCATTATTGAAACAGGTCATGAGTCCCACCTCCATCTATAACACTTTAAATAGACACTGTCTTTTTCCCATCATTCAAACAGATTATGACTCCCACCTCCATCAAGTTGAATCAAAGAATTGTTGAAAAAGGAGAGATTGGCTCTTCTCTACTGAGCGATCTACCTGACTACTCTTGTCAATTGATGCATTTAACACTTATCCTTGATCCTTAAAATACAGTTAACCCTTAACTTGTATATGTGTAACAGCAAGCACCCTGACACACATCCAGGTTGGTCTGCTGGCACAGGTTCTTAGATCTGCTTTTCTCAAAGGAACACAATTTTTGAGGGGTCAACAATCATCTTTAATCACATATACCAACAGAGAAAATATAAGCAGAGAAATAAAGATCAACAGACAGATCCAACTGTCTGACCATTACATACATACATAGTTACCAGAGAGAGAAGCACCAACATCTAGGTTTTCAACAGAAGTTGAAGGGGAGGAGGTGCTTCTCCTTAATGGCTACCCAGAGTCTCTTCTGGCACATGAACCTTCTTCCAAGCCCCCAAAGCAAAACCAAAGCAAAAAATTACGTTTTTCAGAGTCAGAGGACATCAAGACCCTCATGACCAAGTGTCTCATTAAAAATTAATAAAAGATGTGGGCCTTCCTACAAAACAAGTCTCCCCTAATCAAGCTTCCCTTAATGGGCTCCACCTGAAGCCTATTAATTGGCACGGAATATCTTTATATTACAATATGAGGCAAGTAACTATTATCTATCCATACAGAGTTTAATACATGGAGAATCTGTGATTATAAGGTGTCCATGCTCCCTCCACCAAAGCAGAGAACAACCCCTCTCTTACTTGGTAGATGGTCTTTGGGCATTGTTGCAACTAAAAAATTTTCACCATATAGCTGATTTGGCACTCAACCTCAATGAACTTAGCTACACTGGTCTTTAGGTGACAGACATGGGTCCATATATGAAGCTTTTCCAGCTTTTTAAGAGGCAGTGTGTTGTAGGAGAAGATTTAGGTTCAAATCCTATCTCTAATACTAGATATATAGGCATAAGCAAGCCATGAGCTTTCTTATCTGTATAATGGGAGTGTTCAACTAGACTAGATGGTCTCTAGTGATAATGATTTAAATCTATTACCCTATGAACTGCTAGAGCCAAGTGGCAGCAAGGTGGCACAGTAGATAGAGTACCAGACCTGGAATCAGGAAGACTCATCTTCTTTAGCTCAAATTCTGCCTCAGTCACTTGCCAACTGTGTAACCCTGGGCAAATCACTTAACCCTCTATGCCTCAATTTCCTCATCTGTAAAATGAGTTGGAGAAGGAAATGGCAAACCACTCTAGTATCTTTACCAAGAAAACCCCAAATGGGGTCACAAAGAGTCAGATACAACTGAAAAATGACTGAGTTCAGGACCTATCTCAGACACTCTCTGTGTGACCTTGAGCAGGTCCCTTAATGTTCCCCTGGATCTCAGTTACCTCAGTCATAAAATGAAGTGGCTGAAGCAGGAGATATCTGAGTGTTCCTTTCAGCTTCAGATTTTGATCCTGGGATCCTATAAATTTCGTGGAATTACCTATTTACAAATTGGTTTAATTTTAGTTTTGTAACTTGAAATAGTTCTTAGAACTGAACCAAGTTGAAAGAAGACAAACAACCACACTGTCTGGATCCACTAAACATTTATATTATATATTATTGTGTATGTATATACATATGTATTTTATATATTTATTTATTACATATTTATATATCTTCATATATATGCATAAATATAATTTATATCTTATATCTTAACTAGGAACTCACTGCAACAAAGCAATACTTTTACACCTCCCTAACTCTCTATTCTACTCGTATCCCAGTGGCTGTTTCAGACTTTGTCTGCTCTCTTCACCTACCACAGCACCCACTCTTTCCACCCTCTCAACTAAGGACATTGACTAGATTTGAACCCAGGTCTTATGACCCCCAAGAATAGCATTCTTTTTGTGGAAAGTGACATCATAATAGAATAGAATTTCTAAAGTATGGTTCATGTCTTCTCCTTCTTCCTTCAAAGCTTGTGTTGTGTTGATCCTTCATTGCTAAAGAAGACCATGCCATCAGAGAAATGATGACATGACTTGTATTTGACTTTGTTTTGAGTGAGGGAGGGCTGTGCAAGGTCACCATTCCTATTCAAGCTCAGGTTAAGATGGTCTTTAAGGTCCCTTCTAATAAGCAGGGCAGCTAGGTGTCAATGGATAGGGCTACTGGCCTGGAGTCAAAAAGACCTGAGTTCAAATCTGGCCTCAGGCATTTACTAGTTGTGTGACCCTGGGCAAGTCACTTAACCCAGTTTGCCTCAGTTTCCTCATCTGTAAAATGAGCTGGAGAAGGAAATGGCATACCACTCCAGTACCTTTACCAAGAAAACCCCAAATGTGGTCACAAAGAATTAGACACAACTGAACAACAGCTACATACTAAGAAATTGTGAAGTACTTAATAGACCTTTGAGAGATGTTGTACCATTAGTTAGATATATCCTATCCTGCCAATTTGATGCAATTCAAGTATATTTTATTAAGGTCCAACAATACGATGGGCAATCTTGCCTGACATATCAACCTTATGGATTTATTGTGAGACTCAAATGAGATACTGTTCATAAAACACTTAGCAAATCTTAAAGCATTACCAAAATGTCCATCATCATCATCCCCATCATCATCATTATACTCAAACTTTTGAGCATACTCAGTTGACTAATATGGAGCCCTCTGTATTCCTACCATATGGGTGGAGGTCATTTCCTTGATTGGCTGCCCTACATCTTTAAAAGTCATTTGATCCAGCTTTTTAGTCTCTTTCCACCATCATCCTGCTCTGCTCCTAGCTGCTGTGCTCAATATGGACTCTATGAATTGAACAGGTGAGAGAGGGAAGGGAGTTGCTTAGTCCTACTCTCCATCTTTGACCCAAACTCTGAGAAATGGTATTTGTTTCTGGTTTCTGCTGGTTTGTCTTCAGTTTTGGGTTTCAGAGATGATCCTTATGGGAATGGGAGTTTGAGCTGAGGTGACCCTGGAGCCCAGATTGCAGGGAGAGTGGTCCAGCCAGCATCCAGGCTACCAAGAAAGCCCTAAGAAACCCAGGTGCCTGGGACACAAGCCCAAGGGGGAATGTGAATTTGGATCTAGGACTACGCTTTAAGGAAATTGAGCTAAGCTAGGAACATAAGTCCCTTCCCCTCCTCAGAGATCGAGAGTGGTACAAGATGGAAGGCAGATTATGCTCCCAACATTCTAGGGGTGGGGGAGACTGTATATATACAATTATCTCTTCCACATCATGGGGGTAAGGGGTAGATGATATCCCCATGATCTGGAAAATCTACAAAAAAAATTTTGGTCCTCCCTTCATACCAGAGAAGAAGTCTGAATTTTTTCTTTTTCTTTTATGGGGTGTTTATAGTGCTTTATTGTAAAATTATTTGGTCATAAGTTATATGTAGATCAATGCTAAGTAAAAATGTTTCTTCTGTGTCATCTGCTGGTCTTCACATGTCTATAACTTCTGCAAAATTCCAAAAAATTTTCCATTTAATTTCTTATGCCCACTGGCAGTATAACATCACAATGTGGAAGGGATAATTGTCCACACACACACACACACACACACACACACACATATATGTATATGTATATACATATATAGATAGATAAATAGCTTTTTGAAATAAATATTTCTTTGTAAAAGTTCCACAGTGTTTTTGTTGTAATTATTTACTGGTGTCAAATTCTTCATGGTCCTGTGAACCATACGGTCCATGGGGTTTTCTTGACAAAGATACTGAAGTGTTTTTTCATTTCCTTCTCCAGTTGATTAAGGAAAACAGAGATTAAGTGACTTACCCAGGGCCACACAGCTAGTAAGTGTCTGAGGCCAGATTTGAGCTCAAGTCTTCCTGGCTCTAGGCCCAGTACCCTATCCACTAGGCCATCTAGGTGCCTCAACAATGTTGCATTGTTATCATTATCATTGATGCTATTTCATTAAATTATCTGCTAAGAAATAGAAGGGCTGTGTTCTATATCAGGAGAGGTGGACCCACACTGATGAAGTCACAGATCCTTGATGTATTGAAGTAAGTACTGATTGTACCCCTACATTATCTTTATGTTTCCATTTTTTTTGTAGTTGCAAAAACAGTGGCCTACCTACTGTGCCATTCACAACTAGTCACCAGTACCAAATAATGTAATAAAAAAGAATCACCCAGGACAGAATTGAGAAGCAGGGAACCACCTTCCCTGCTATTGCTTAATTATAATTCTGCTACTACCTTCAGAAATCTTTAATCCTGTCATTACTGGTGTTGACAGATATCTGTCTGAATCTTTATCCATGTCTAAAATGAAACTTATTTTGTGAAGTTGTCTGTACAACCCAATTTTCTAGGAAAGATAACCTGGAGGGATGATGTGTTAGAGAAGAATCTTAGGTAAAACATAAGCATAGAACAATTCTTTTCTCTTTTCCTGTGGCAGTTATATAAAAAAGGGAGAGGATTAATAAATAGTAATTTAAAATTTTAAATAGTTTTAAAACATTTGTTTTTATGGATTTTATTT